>ML133487.1:0-600000 GCA_003864495.1 Nemopilema nomurai
CAGCTATTATTCATATGACATATAAGAAGGTGGCAAAATTTTCCAAAATATTTGTTATTGGGGAAATTTTCATTTTATCTAGAACTGTGACGGAGCAACATACTAAATCAAACTTTTTCACTCTGACCGATGCGAATCCATGGAAGGCGTGGAAAGACAATTTAGGAAAAACACTTCCGGAGAATTCTTGCGTTCATTGTATGCACTCTCATCTCTCTATAAAACCTGCTTTTTCAGAACATCTAACTCAGCAGGTTGTATGTTAATTTTTATTTGTTAACAAGGGCATTCTATTCATGGTGTTACACCTTGTAAAATTGTCCTAAATTTAAAAGATTCTCAAATGTCTTTGCATGTGAATTGTGCAATTTGAACATTTGGTAGCATTTTAAACATTGATCAATAGAATTTAAGAATCAAGAGCAAATGACTTACCAATAGTCTTTGCAGCCAGAATGAAGGACTTGTTCACTCGAAAATTTGCAGATTCCATGTTGTGGAAAATATTCCATTTCAAAATTAGCCACTATTTTGTAACGAGGCTATACTGAAACAGAGGCCAGGAAAGAGACTGGTGTCGACTGTTCGATTTTAGTGTCCGAGAAATGATAAATTGATATGGCGTCAAGATGCGGAACGATGTTCAACCGGAAAGTTTATGTTGGCAAAGTTACGAAATTGAGATTTGTCCACTTAAATACAAGATCAAATGCAAGTGAAAGGTACGCCGCTTTCTTGCTTGTAAATCAACCGCTAGATTCTTTTCAAAGTTAAATTTCGTAAAGTACCTGAAATATTGAAAAAAAATTAAACTGCTGTTTTGGGTGACATTTTTGATCAGGATGTATACTATTGTTATGTAATTTTTAACTTTTTATTTTACCAAGGTGCGGATGCAGCCTCAGAAGCAGAATCCAAGAAAAGAATGAGTCAAAATCCTTTGCTAGAAATATTGGTTCAATCAGCATTTTTAGGCCTGCGCTTCTTTATCCTCAAAGAATAGCAACAAGGCAACATCGAACATTCTTTAGCAACCCACTTGATCATGTATTAAAAGACAAAAGAAAGGAGTTTTCAGAAAGAAAGGCACTACCGTATGTATTCAAATTTCTTCCTTTTAATTTATCAAAGAAATACAATTGGTTTCTTTTTGAAGAATTTTTATTTTGTGTATATATATTGTATACATTTTGATTTTCCATTGTTGTACTTATTGAAGACTATTACAGTAATCGTGTTGATAATCAATTGTTTTCCAGTGTCATGTCACAAATTTTTTTAGATCATCTTTCTATTTTATTATTAAAGGCTTCCCTTACATTACCCTGTGTTTTGAAAATAGATCTAGAAGACAGATAAATTCACATACTTGTCAATTACTGTTAAAATGTGTATATTTAAATAGCAAGAGAATATTAACAAGAGTCTAATCACCCAAATTTCTACTGTTTGTTTTTTAAGTTGTAGTTACTGCGGGAAACAATTATTAATCACCAACATCAGGGAAAAAATGGCCCTGGTGCTTAGGATACAGATTTTCAAGCTCAGGGTATGGGTAAATAGCTATCGTGAAATTAATGAATGAAGGTTGAACATCAATTACAAAAATGCTGTCCTGTTTGTTTATAGATTCTCGATGGATCACATGTATGATGTTGTTGCAAATGTTGATGATTACAAGCATTTTGTTCCATGGTGCAGGGACTCAAAAATCATTGAAACTAAACCTGGCCATTTAAAAGCCAAACTAGAAGTCGGATTCCCCCCTTTGATTGAACGGTATACTTCAATCTTGACCCTGGTTAGACCCAATTTAGTGGTGGTAAGCTTGGAATCCATTTGTACTTTTTTATACTTAGAAAAAAAAATTTTCTTTGAAATATGCCTTGTTTGTATCACAGATATCTTGCATCAATAAGATTTCTTATGTATATAGATAAAATCATCTTATTTATATATAAGTCAGTTTATATAAGTCAGTCTATACTTATATATGAGCCAAAATGTCTACTGTTTTTCCTATTTATGAGTTTTTTAGCAAGAAAGCCTTCCTGATATGCAGACTTTAATTCTTGTGTATAGAAAAACATTATTCCCAAAACAAATGATGTACATTGTAAGCTGCTGGTTATTTGAAATTTGAATTTTTATATCCTTTTATGCAAAATATTAACAAGTTAAAAGCTTTGATTACTTCTCTCTCATCCTAGTCTGAGTGCGTAGATGGTGACATGTTCAACTATATGAAAGCAGTTTGGAGATTTGGCAAAGGACTTCCCAACAATCCAAACTCATGCACATTGAATTTCCATGTATGCATTCATTTTAAAAATACTTTAATTGTTCAATCCTAGCACCATTTAATGGATTAAAAGAATAATATCAAAGTGAATTTGTTAATGAACTTTGATATAAATATATATATATATACCATTGAACAATATTCATTTCTGTAGATAATATGAAACACGTTTTGCAACAACTTGCTTATTTTGATAAAATAATATGTATTAGTTGGATTCTTTAAAAACAATGTGCTCTCTTTTTAGATTGCTTTTGAATTCAAGTCAGCTCTCCATTCTCATCTATCTGCGATGTTCTTTGATGAAGTGGTAAAGAAAATGGTTCAAGCTTTTGAGAAACGTTGTGAAGTTCTCCATGGTTCAAGCTCCCCAGCAAAATCAATAAACAAGCGTCGAAAGAAGTTACCAAGTTACAGAGAATCAGGTAAGCCTTATTAAATGATGTCAAATACTCCTAATGACCAAACTGAAATTTAATTTAGATGTCTACCAAGCTCCTATTAGGTGGCTAGTAAAATGAAGTAGCTCAAAAAATATTCTAGTATAATTGGTCTAGCTTTCCAATTGCATCTGACTTTTATTGAATATATATATATATACACACAACATAATGATTTAAATACCTTATGTTACCATTGTTATCAGTTGAAAGATGTTTTTTGCATTTATGTTCAATTCTTTACAGGTAAATAATAAATTTATGGTATCTAAGAAAAATATTATTTATTAGCAAATGATAAATGAAAATGCATTTGTAAGAAAACAGATTCTTGCAAGCATGGGTTTGGGAAGCAATAAGAAGCTAGAAATGTTGATGGAACCTGAAATCAGACACTTTATAAGCAGCAATAAAAATCTCTATTTTTAATTGAATTCATGACAATGACATTCAGTTATATTTTAATCTATTTGCTAGGTAAGATAAGTCCTTTGCTTAGTATAATGTTTCTGTATTACTCAACAAAATAAGTTGTAATGTATATTTTAGGCAACACAAGTATTCTTCATCAAGATAAAAACAATCATTAAACTCCATTAGAAAGATTAAATTTCAGTTTCAAATGCACAAAAAACTAATACCTTGTATCTATTTCTGAACACTGAACACTGAACACCTATTTGTTTTTCAGTTGAAACAAGTTAATTATGATGGATTGATTGTGGAAAAGAAACTTCGTAGGGATTTTTCATATTGGTGTCAGATGTGTAAGCTTACACTGTAATTCTGTGTATTTTTATAAATAAGTGTTTTAAATGATTGTTTTTACCATTGTCTAGGTATTGTCATGCCAATAGATCTATGCAACATAAATTGTATGTGTATTAAAGTATGTCTAATGAATTTTTCAAACAATTGCACCCCATTATACATTATTTATGATCAAGTAGTATTAAATTGCTTATTTTTAGTTCTTTCTTTTCTCTGGTTAACTAAAATATGTAGGCTGGCATGGATTCAAATGGTATTACATTCCCTTAATAAACAACCTTAGATAAAATGTCTATATATATAATGTTTTTATTTAGTGACTTTTTCAGTTAATCAAAATATTTTAAAAACTCTGATTTTCAATGTGTATCTTGTTATCTATAGTACACAGTCATTTCCACCTTAAAAAGTTTCAACAGTGACACATGACACAGATTAGATTACATTTACACCCATGTTGAATTATTACTAAGAATTATCTGAGTTTACACTTGATATTTCATAAGGAATCTTAGATAACAGTAGGCAACAAATTTAATAAGCAATAGTATAACTGAATAAAATTGCAAGCTACCGCTTTTAATTATTGTAAAATTTTGTCACAGACTCATTTTTAGTTGATTGGTTTAGTGTGGCTCAGAACTCAAGGTTTAAAGTCACTTTTTGTGATTTGGATGTTCTTAGGTGTAATTTATGGCATCTATGATACAAAATAAAGCTTTTGTAAAATAACGAAAATTTATTTTGATCATCTAAATGGATGCACTCGTCTTTCTTGTTCAGCAGGAAACCTCCTTTGATCATATATAGGGTACAGTTCTCGCTGTCCATCATAAAATAACGGGTAAGGCTCTCTTGTATCAGCCTCATATACACGCCTGCAGCATAAGCACATGCAGAATATCGTGGATCCAAACAACAACAATATAATCATTGCAAACAGCCACTCTCCGCGAACTAGAAAGTAGAGAGAGGCAAGGTTAAAATCTAGCATTTGTAGGATAGAAATAAAACAAGTGCACTTGATAATTTTTTCGTTTGGTATTGGGGGACATTAAGTTAGAGAAAATTTTAATGATGCCATGTTATTACATGACCTGGAAGGTGAAATATATAAAAATCAGTCAGAGTAGTTATAAAGAAAATTGAATCTTTTTTGAAAACGACAATAGACACGACAACGAGTATCAAGTTGATTATATACCAATATTATCAATCTACAAAAATATATTTAACGATAAGGGTTTTGAAATGAAGGCCTTTGGTTGTAAAGCAGTGCAGTAAAAACATTGTGATTGAAAGACTTACTTATACATTGTCGATACATGGGCATGATTGCATAACATTGTAACTCGAATTCCACACTGCCATGCCCGTCGAGATACGTTTGGAATTTTGGAACTTCGAATCCAAACACACTGCCTATGGAGAAAGGGAATAATTGTCAGTTTTGAATGGTACAATCTTAAAACACAGTAAAAACGTCTACTGAAACCCGTCACAGAAATACAACTGTTCAAGTCTTTAAAACAAATTTTAAAGTACTCCTTTTTCCTCACACTGTAAAATTGTTCATGCTCAAACATGGGTAAATTAAGAACTAATTTGTCGTATTCCTTGTCGCCTATTACTTTGTTGCTTTGCAACGATTGCCACCCCGTTCACTTACCAATCCAGCAATATCCGTGAGAGCCATCGAGTATTTGCCTGGAAAAAACAATGTGAGTGATTCTAAGGCAATCCACAATTGGACAGGACACACATTAGAATACCAACTTGAAACACTGAGGTCACTAGCTAATTTATCCACATTATCACTTGTATCTTGTAATTACCAAAAGAGTTACTGAGCAATTGACAGTTCTTGCGTATCCTATACATGCGTCACTTTTCTAATAATAAAGTCTTTAGAAAACTCTTGTATAGATAGCTTACCGTACACCGTTAATCCAAATACTGATCTTGCCGTGAGAGCACCAGGCTCCCCCGTGCTTCGTACACGAGTTACAGTCTCTGTGGCACGAAACCCTCGGTATAAAGGGGGCGTGACAGAAATCGTACAGTCGCCCTGGGGATCGGGATGTACACATTAGGAATAAATTTGTCACAAGAATGTCATGAAGAAAGCTCACGTTTATAAATATGATTGATAAACATGAAATGAATAAAAACTTGAAACTCAACTAGGATTTTAAAATCAAATCAGCGTTTAGTTGTGTATGTGCAGGAGTGGTGTAAACAGAAGGCCATTTCAGAGGGTCAGATCAAAGGGTTTGTTGATGCCAGAAAGGACATGATGGTGAATGCAACTGTCCTGGGCAGCCATCGTTTTGAATTAAGGTGAGGCCTTTGAGGTAGGCGACTCTCGAAAGATCTCAACAGAGATATGAATAAGATGAATTGAGGTATATATGAAAGTAGCATGAAATAGCCGTATGCCGTAGAAATGTCAGCATGTGTTGAAAACTGAGATTACCTGCAACTGTAGTATTCATTGTTATGGGATTGCCTGAAGAAAAGGTGAAAGATCGTAAATAAAGTGAAATGCATTTTCTACACTCATGATCCAACAAATGCATATGACATTTACAATTCAAATTTAATTATGGTGAGCAATTGTCATAATTTAATAATAATTATGACGAAATCTCTTCCATTTGTTTATAATGGCATTTATTGGCTTCGAGGGTATGTTGCAGTAGCTTCGTTCGAATACATCTTAGTGACAAAACGAGGCTGGCTCAGAGAAATTGTAACCGAAAAGGTCATATTTATAAATACGATATACTATCGTCATACGATATACTAAGGTCATATATATAATATTACGATTTACAATATAAATAAGATGGAATTTGTCTAAGCTCTATACTTACCACAAGGCCGCCCAGTTTCAGGGTCAGTCAAATTACTGGATGCGAAACCGACTCGATGATTGCCTCGGTCAAAAATGACGACATTGCCCTCCATGACGACTTCACCTAGAACTGCACCAAACTGCTTTGCACCAATGCTTAGGCAGTAAAACTGACTGAAATTGAAGAAGGTTGCAATGAATCAAATGGGAGCATTGGATTATCCGTAAAGGCAAGCTAATTGGCAAGCAAAACCGTAATGTCTTTAGGTCAAGTAAAAGGATCTACGCAAATGATGACATCAGATCTGGTCATCAACAAAGTAATATTTTAAGTAATAAAAAAATATAGTCTCTTAATGTCCTAATGAGTTAATAGAAAGAATGCCTACAAAATCAAGTATACAGTTTTTAGGCCTAGCAGCGACATATTCAATAATTAAGGTAGCATAGGACATCTTGTCTAATTAGGGTAGTGTTCAGTTCAAAATCGTGAAGTATTTCTGGTAATATTTGACAATACGTTGCTGGAATTGATTTTAACAAACCCAATCATGACAGGTTTCTCATCTTACATTACATATTTAAAAAGCTGAGTAATTAATGTAATAAAACCAAGGCTTAAAGTTGACACGTGATTTAAAGCGGCGTAGACTGAAAGCTGATCCAAAGGTATATGAAATCTTCAAATAAAAAATTTATATTGTATACTTACTCCTGCTTTCTAACATAATGTTTTCCCAAAATTGTGAGAGCAAATGATCCACCATCTAGAATAAATAAAACCAGCACTGAAAAGTGTGACGTCAAAGAATTACGATTCCAACAGCTACAAGCTAGAGACAAACAGAAATTGGCAAAAAAATTATGCGCTGCTTAATTACCTCAATAAAATCAAGAGAGAGAGTAAAGATTTGCCTAGCTTACTGGAGAGAAAAAATCATGTATCTGAATCTACAACTTACTTGTATCTTTCAAATATATGGTTAAATACGGCCACTTGAATGGATCGGTTTCAACACAATAATTGTTCCAAAAACGAGCGTCGACTGGCGGGCCATGCTAAAACAGAATTGATGCTTCCAATTTAGAAGCACGAAGAACAAACTCTATGCAAAAACTGATCATTTAAAAACAATTTAGGCCAAAGTTTATGCAGAATGCAAATCGCAAATCAGTTTGGAACGCAAATCAAATATCCCAGCCTCCATGTTAAAATTGATCAAATTACAGCGAATACTACATTCGTTTTACCAATGTCCAACACGAATAGCTTCCCTCTTTGATAAAGGAAAACTGCCCATCCCGGTTGCAAAAGGGCGACGACACCCCCATATCACGTACTCCCACCACCAGACAGTCAGCTCCCTATTCACCATCACAGCTATCCTCGTAGGGTTCGCGATAGAGGAATACAAATTTTGTTGGTAGCAATATCTTAAAGGTAGGGACAGAGTTGAATTGCAGGATGAAAACATTCGCATGTCATGTGAAACATACCTTTTTCAGCATTGCAATAACTGCTATGTAGATTTCTGGCTCAAGTAAAATATCCGTAGTTCCTGTAACAAAGTATTATTCGTCGCATTAACAACAGAAAATTTAAAGTCAAACCTAATGAAAGTAGGGAATTAATTTAGTTCCATCAACAAAATCTAATTCCAAACAAAACAACATTTTAAGAGTAGCTTTCAAAAGCAGTACCGTGTGGGAAATGAGGCAGCATGAAATTTTAAGAGTGATTGGGATAGCTAATAAAATGCGATGAAGATTTTACCACTGTCGACGATAGCTGGAGGGTAGCTGTAGGGGGATAGGCCAAGACTGTGACCGGCAACGTCCTGTCATTATAAAAAAAGATATCCTGATCACTGACGTACAATGATAATAACGGTAATCTAGGCACCTTCGATTGCTCTACGTAGCGTAAAAATACTACCTTAGCTATAGGTTTCATCTAGCATCATATTGTATTCAGAGCTATGGTAAATCAGTAGGAGATTTTTCAGGCAATATAGGAAAAGACTTTCCTTAAAAACTGCAAAAGACTTAATTCTTATCTCAAGGGCACTGTGCTTTAAATTAGGTTTCTGCTTGAAATTTGGTCGGCTTGGACGAATATTCCACAACTCTAAAACAGGCGTATGTGTGTTTCAAAATTTGACATTGGCCTAAAACAAGAGGGGCTTAATACTCACGATTCCAGTCATCCTTACAGTGTACCAAGCTTGGTGAATCACCCTGGTCCAGTGAATCGGCTTCAAGTAAGATTCAGCTTCCGGTTCATCAAGCCATAATCTCCCCTAGAGGAATATTTATTAAGTGCAATATCAAACAAAAGTTCTTTGTAGCTCTCAGTATTTTAAATGAAATTATGTAATGGCGATGCAACAAAAGAAACAACAAAATTGCAGTTTTCCGTAAGGAAGGTTCGAAAAGTTAAACAGGTCTGTAAGAAGTCTGCAAGAACCTACATTTCCATTGCAAAGCGCCATTGAGAATACATTCGGTACTTTTTTGTCTGCTACAAGTTGGTCGTAAAGTGGCTAAAAGGAAATGTAATCAAATATAAGTTCAAGGAAAAGCCAAAAAAGACAGAATTTGAAAAACGAGGGATCAAGACATAATCACAGAAACGAAACGGAAGATATGTAAACTAATTCAATAGTCAAGCTTGTGCAACTTGAAGCATCCATTCGATTTAGTAAATACCTTGACATTGTCCGCTGACAGGGTTCTGTACGCCAATCCTAATATCCCCTCGTTCACTGAGTTTTCTGTTAAACAAAGGCGACACATTACAAAATACTTTCGGTAAGCATTTGATAGGGACACTTTCCAGCAATTTGGACAAACGCTGTTCACATATGATTAGAGGATTAAATATGAAACCGTACTGTGAACGTGGATCATACATAAAATAAATTGAATGATCAGCCAAAGGGTATATATATATTAACATAAATTTCAGTTTTAGGTAAATTGTGTTGAAGAATATTGTGAAGGAGTATGTTAAATTATAGCACTTATAAATGTTCTTCAAAACACAAAACCTCAAATGCTGTTTACCTATACCTGCATATTCAACAAGGCTGAGCATCAACTTAAAACCACCAAACCAAGAGACAATCAAATAGCACTAGTGGAAATTAGACATTGCTTACAAAATAACTACTAAAAGTTTAATATGACTTACTAAGAAAGAACTCTTTTTCTTGGTCTATAACAGCAAACTCTGCTATTGTTGTTGGACCTGTGTAGCAAATACAGCATCATATCATGAATGCAAAGTAAACTTCTATTCTACTTCAAGGAGTTCTCTAGCTTTTGCACTGCATTTTTGCCACAAGATAAAAATGACTATAAATGGCAGGCAAAAGCTGACAAAATTACACTAAATTGACAAATTAAGATACATAAATACCAGGAAAGGTTGCTTCTGATGCAAAAAATCCAACTTAAGGATTGGGGTGCAGCTCAGCGTAATCACTGAGTTCTAAATAAACACATGAAGTTTTGCTGGGAGTAATATGAAAAGGTCTATTGCTCACCAAGTACTTAGACACAAAGAGCATTTTTGATATGAAACCATGCTTTCAAAAACTTGAGTTACCCAAGAACTTGAAAACGATTTCATTTGACAATGGAAATCCATTCTTAACAACAGTAGCCTAGAAATCTTGAAAGACAGACCTCCAGGGAATGATATGACGTCTCTATAAACAACCCCAGACCATGCACCTTTTCCATATTCTGTTTCTACCTAAAAACAATTGCTTTCAAATTCAGAAATAAATTCATTAAAATCTAGGAAAAGATTCCATGCAAGAGTGAAAAGAGTTCAAAGAGAAAAATTATCTTCGGTCTATTATTTTGTGGTATTTGAACAACTTTTTTGTCTGTTGTTCTGTGAAACAATTTGAATGAATGTTTGTTTACAAGGCAATGAATGGCTATTGATAACAAAGATATGGGGACTGATGAAAGAAACTTTAAAAAATTAGGTCTCTGATCTTACCGGTTTATTCAGTGCTGCAGAAGTAGATGACTTTGAGGGATAATAATAATTGTCTATCTTGCACTTCTTTCCATGTTGATCTTTGCACTGTGGGCCTGAAGCCAATAGAATTATGATTCAGCAAAGTAATATGGAATATGTCTGAGCTCAACAGAAACCAAATGATGCCTGTGTTCAGGCCCTGCATAAATCATAATGTTAAAACCAAAGCAAAATATAATTCCAGCATTGCTGAGCAAAAGATCCAGCCACTGTGGCATAGGTGCCACCAAACAAATGTGTAGTTAAAGATGGAGTATCAGATGGAACTGCTAATTTAATCAAAAACAAACAAAGTTCAAATGAAAAAAATTTCATGGGTCGTGAAAGCTTGAATTGCCTGTATTGAGGTTTAGAGGAATCAAAAACCCTTCACCTGCATTTTAGTAAACAATCTTTGAATCAAAAACTGATATTAAAAAAACCAGACAAATTGACACATTTGTGAACAACGCATACCTGCTATGGCCATATTTGCGGATCCAGTGTCTATTAAAAATTCCAACTAGAATGAATGAGAGATCCAAATTATTAATCTCAAAGCAGCAGTGAAAGTTTCGTCAGTAAGTATTACAACAGTAACATCCAAGGACTTGACATGTAATCAAGGGAAAGCCATGTAGGAAGACAAATAAAAAAGAAATAAGGAGTTGTTCAATACTTGTCTGCTAAGAAGCTGCATATAATTTTTAAAGTGATAATGAGATATGATCAACTTCAACTTCACCAACATGTCAATAACTAAGTGATATTTGGGCTTAATTCATATGACAGCAATGAAGATATTTCAAGACTGGGAAATTGCATGAAATAAACCATTTTTGTGTTTCCCAAAAGCCAAACATGGGTCTGACACCAAATGTGAATTGTGAGCAAGTAAAATACAATTAAAAGTCATGGGTTGCCAAGTTTAAATTCATTGCTTTAGTACATGAAAATGGCAAGTACCTCAGTTAAAAACAAGCCACAATGAAAGCATTTTCTTCAAAGTGGTAAAGAGAAAATACCTTGGTAGATGCATACCTTTTGTGGAGGGGTTCCAATATTCATTTCTATCACATAAGCATAAGAAGTGCTCTACAGGAAAAATCATCAAAAGTCTGTTTTAAAACTTGTTTAAAATGTTAGGAAATTGAGCTAATAAAAATGTTGGTACTTTAAAACATTACAATTCTAACAATAAAATATAATATTCTAAAATGCACTTCAGAAACTTTTTTGCAGATGAGCCTAATTTTCAAGGCAGTACCTAGGGGTTTACTGAATAACAAGTGCCAGATTTTATGTTTTGGTACAAACAGAGGTCTGTGTAAACAACATAATTACTATTATATAAATCATAATATTGGTGCATCAACAAAAATTTTATCATTTAGAATGAGTTTGTTGTATACTTTACTGAAGTTAGAAATATAATATGAACTATATCAAAATTGTATCATACTGTTGTTCTTGAAGTATATATTTCAACATCACAGAAAAGTTTATCACAGCCAACTCTAAATCAGACGATACATCAAGGAATAACTTTCTAAATTGAAAGATATCTTATTTTGCCATGTATTATAATCTAAGATTTAGAATGCCTTTTTATGTCAACGAGTGAAACGTAGGAGTTTTCTCAAATGGCAAATAAAACAATTCTTTGTGAGCAAACTAAGCTATTACTATACCCTATAAAGGTTTTATTTTATTTGGCCATTTTCGACTTGTGGAAAGGAAACAGGTTTGAGCAACTCGATTGGCTTACCTAACGAAGGATAGTTATGGCCTAAGGGATATCAAGAGCTTATCAGTACCTGAATAGCGGTAATTATAAGCTCGATCTCGTCATACTTAGGCAACCAATATCCTTTTTCTTCAGCTTTTGGTAGCACATAGATGAAAAGTATAAATAACTGATCAATTCTGTGAATACAAGTAATAAAAACAAAACATACTCTCAGTGAGTAGCCATCTTTGCTTCGTCCAAAACTGTTCTGTATGTGACTTTTGTTGTGATACCTTAAATGTTTATGGCTATGTCCATGTGTTTTCGTTTTCCTACGCAAGTGAAACGAAACCGTGCCAAGGTCTCCATGTTCGGCCTGTACTCCGAATTTATCATCGAGAACTGCACCAAAAATCAACATTATCAAAAGCTGGCTGATCAACCCTCCATATTTCAGCCAAACTTTCTTCCGATGTTGGTTAAAATATACCATTCTTCGGTTTCATGGAAATGCATATCTTTCCCATTATTTTGTCCCTTCTTCAGGACATTATCGATATTTACAAAGGCAGTGGAAAAGAAACTGCTTGGTCACGTGCGAAACTAAGAAGTACCTCCGCCATGTTTCTATCTTGGTCGGTGACAAAATTATGGAAACAGCGCGCGTCTTCTTCAATGGCCAATAGGAGGCGGCCATTTCAATGATGTAACACTGTCATGGCAACAAGAGATAAGACGCTGCTTGGAAAGCTAAATCACGCAGGTGTAAAAGATACTAATGCTAACTGTAAATTGTTAATCATATGAAATCAAGCTAACCTTCTTGGACTGTAAAGCTTAGCATTGCAAAAATTAAGTTTTTACATATCCTCCCAACAATGTCTAAGTCGGAAGGAAGTCGATATCAGGGGAGCTAGGGGGGCTGCCCACTGTATTCCTCCTCATTCAGTATACCGTTATAAAGGAAACATAATGCAGTTTCACACGCATAAACGTCATATAAAATAGCGTCAAAGAGTTGTTTTGCTTTGGGAGAACTCAGATTAAGAGAAGTTTTAGTATTTATGAATGTTGAGCCGAGCATTATTCTTCAATTATTCTTGAAATTTTGCAATTTCGAGCCTCAATATTCTTAAAGATTTTATTCTCATAAAAATATGTACTGCCAAAATGCTATTTTTTGGCCTCCAGCACCGCAAAGCTTTTGCTCACAGTAATAGCAACAGCAACAACTTATATTACATGGCAACAAGAAGTGAAGGTGTTCTTAGCGACCGCGACGAGAATGGCGAAGTTCGTGATCGCCGGAAAGTCCGACTGCCCATATTACGCAAAAGCAGAACTTGTTGCGGATGAATTGCAGACAAAACTAGTGGATTTCAAAGTACACAAGGTAGTATTGCAACCACACGAATGGAAACAGTGGGTGGAAAAGATTTGCGCCGAAAGAAAATGGGACTACGACGGAAGATCACCGCTTATTTGGAAAGAATTGATAGATCGAGGGGGCAAAGGGATTTTGGTTGGCTCATGCAGCAATTTTCTTGAGATTGCAAGCGGATACTATGGCATCAGGTCGCAGAAAATGTCAGACGAGCTGTTAAACATCGCCCAAGAAAACAAAGAGACAAAGAACAAAGATGATGAAATAGAATTGGCTCGTAAAGCAAGAAGCAACCCACTAAAAATCTGCATCACAGCCGCAGCTAACGACGTCTGTTATCATTTGCTCATTGCTCTATGCAACCTCAAAGTTTTCCCCGATGAGAAGGAAGTCACCGTCTGTTTACTGGATAATGAGGATAAACATGACATCCTCGAAGGGTCCTGCATGGAGCTAACAGATAGTGCACCAGGTCAGCTCAAAGAGGTATACTCAACAAGCAGCTTGGAAAAAGCATTCAACAAAGCAAACTTAGTAATCATCTTAGATGGCCTTAACTTGAAAATGGATGCAACTAATGATAATCTAGAATATTCAGAAATAGCACAGAATCTTAACCTTTCGTTTGCAAAAGAATATGGAGAAGTATTGAGCAAATTAGCCGACAAAAATGCAAAAGTTATGGTTGCTGGGGGACCATCAAACCTTATTTGTAACATCATGATTGCAGCAGCTAAAGGAGATACACCATGGGAAAACTTTTTTGCACTCTCGCGGCTTGAGGAGAACAAGGCGAAAAATGTCATTGCACAGAGACTGAAGGTAAAAACGGCAGATGTCAAAAATGTTGTTGTATGGG
Source organism: Nemopilema nomurai (assembly GCA_003864495.1). NCBI lineage: Eukaryota > Metazoa > Cnidaria > Scyphozoa > Rhizostomeae > Rhizostomatidae > Nemopilema > Nemopilema nomurai. Next base: position 14,379 of record ML133487.1, read on the forward strand.
GACAGCCACATTATAGGGAAATCATAGACACAAGTCTGTCAAGAGTTACTGGGTATGATGGGGCCATATGGGGACCACACATCAATGGCTTCACACATGATACAAGGGAAATGGTTCATGATGAGAAATGGCTGTCCAAACAGTTGGAAGAGTTAGCCTTAGAAAAACAAATTGATCAGAACAAACTGAGGGGTACAGGATCAGCAATATCAGTTGCAGCAGCCATCCTTGACCAGCTCTTTGATCTACACAATGGCTCAAAGCATGATCAAATTTACTCTGTCGGAATTGCCTCTAAGGGATGGTATGACATACCTGAAGGCATTGTGTTCTCAGTTCCAGTCCATTTTAATGATGGCAAAGTTGAAGTCACCTCTGGACTAGAACTAAATGAGGATTTGACACAAAAACTGAACAACGTTTCTACTCAGCTCAAAGATCAAACTGAGAAAGTGCTTGCTCAATACAACTTAAGCCTCTGAATAAACAGCTACGTCAATATGCAAGGTTTTCTAAAAATAACCCTTGTATCAGGAAGATTTCTATCAGAAATTTGACCGAATTTTTTGAAAGCATATGCAACCTGTATTGCTTTGATGCAAGACAATTTAAGTACTTCAAGTACCGGTCGTGCATAAAAATTTAAGTATTTCAAGTTTTCTACTATTTTGTTCTGTCTTCATTGAAACATGTAACAAAAAGCAATTTTATAAAACCAACTATGTTAAGGTTTCAAGTATTGGTTTTGTTTGAACCTCTACTATTGTAACTACTTTAAAAAATCATTCACCTCATCCTATAAAACAAACTCACTTCTGAATTACTTTTTTAACTTGTATTCAAATAGCTTCCTCAGTTCAGCTTCTTGAAATACATATAAAAATACTATTGACTAATATTTGCCTGATTATCATATTAGGCACAAAACTGCAAGTAGCAACTTAGAACCACTCTGTGAAGTTTACTTTAGTGTTTAAAGCTCTGACTGCACAGTTTCGACGAAAAAGCAACAATCTTCATGTAGACACAATTATACATCATTTTGCACTCCCAATTTACACATACAGCATCAACCTCAACCGTAAAAACAATTTACACTTTTTTACAAAAAGCAACCTTTACTTAAAAACACACTCCACCAAGTCAAAAAGTTATGATCCAAACAGTGAATACTTTTACAAAACAGATCTTTATACAATGTAAAATGTAAAGTACCATCAGCTGTTTGCAACTGAAAGCATGTTGTTTTCCTGCAGTATGCACAGTTATGCACCATCAGCCTTCATCAAATGTGAAGATGCTAGGTAACAGTATCACTCAAACAACACACCTTGTGCAGCTTTCCTTCTATAAAAAAATCGAAATGGACCAATTGTAATTGTAGGTTGTCCAGATTGAATATGTGAAGTACAAATAATTGTAATATACAACTAAGACTAACATTGATACTATTTTGCAAATAGAATGATTGCATTGTTGTTTTACCATTCTCCATTGCCTAGCCTTGAAATGGTACAGAACTTTTCTTCATTAATAGGAACATTAACAGTCTTAATAAATACCCTTACTGTAAGACACTTTGTTATTATGCAGCCCTCATCTTTCCCAACCATTTATAGAAATAGTACAATAAAAAACCTTTTGGTTCCAGGATTGATCACACTGCTTCCTTTTAACTGCTTTCGTTTTGGAGTTGTTTTTGCTCTCTTTGAAACTAAATCTAAGAACAAAATTCAAACCCTATGTTCATTTCAATAGGGACACAAAGCACAATCAATCTTAACCTATGAGCTTACTATAACCAAAAAAAATTACACTTGTTGCTTACTTCAATATGCATTCTTTGGTGTTAACAAAGCAACACATTTGTATGCTTCAGGCAGTGGAGTTATTATTGACACTTCAGACTTCCAATGTCTGTGTTGTGTGGTTCATTTAGATATTAGTTTCCTAACACAAAATATCTTTCTATAAGCTGTAAGGTGGCTAATTTATAGTCATAAGTGTTCTCAGAAGACTTCTAGCAATGTTTGCACATCTATCAAGAAATAAAAAGCCATACCATTTTTAAAGGGACTTGTATGTGGACTCTTTGTCTAAGAGTTAAGAAATTTATCACAATAAGAAAAGTTAATTGGCAACTTTATTGACCAAGCCTATAATTAAGTTTACTGTTAGACAAAACATTTTGTACTAGCAAGCCAAAGTAAAGGATCTATATGCATGCATTAACATGAAATATTCCAAATAAACTGCATAAGATGTAACAAAAACTGCAAAGAAAGGAAAAATATTAAATCTCTCACATACTATCAAAAGGCTGGCTCATTACTGATTGTTGTACCTCTAGGTAAATGAATCAATGACTTTTTTCTTGTTAGATTGTGTAACCAGGTTAATTTAGAATTTCTCGATTGACGAAAATTAAACTTTGATTCCTTACAAACTCTAATTTTTAATCTAATTCTAATTTGAACATAGTTTCCATATAAACATAAATCCATCAGTCGAAATGAACAGTAAATCAAACTCATAGTACCTTACTTGTATCCTCTTTTTGTTTAATCTTTAGGTTAGCACCTGAGAAAAAATGACAAAAAACGCCTTATTGTAAAAGTGCAGTTTTTCTGTAGAAATTTATTTCTCAATAGCTTATTTGCTGCAAATTATAATCTTCCAGAAAGCATTTCCATGTGCTTAGCAACAGTAAAAATGTTGTAAATGCCTACAAATGGCATGTATCTTCCCCTGATTTCTTCGATTTAAACATTAACATGCTTATCTCTTATGATATAAGGCAAGAATGCTCATGTTTAACAATGGGGTTTTATTTAAAATAATATTGTCAAAATTAAAGGAATTATATAACCAGAAGAATTTTCCTTATTGTCTGTAAACCGGTAAACAGTCTGGGTGGATGATCCAGCATCAATGACAAACAACATGAATATGAAAATAAAAGCACTCAAAAATACTAGGAAATCTTTGAAGGGCAACCATTTGAATGAAAGAAGGAATTTCCTGGACATTCAAACGGGTATAGAACCCAGCAACACAACAACAACTATGGGCCCAAATTAAAACCTTACTGCACAGTTCACTTTTGAGGGTTTTAACATTGTCTGCAAGTTTAAAGATAAGCTCCTGCATGCTATCCTTCATCTGGTGACAAGCTGCTTCGAATAACTCCAGTGCCAGGCTCCCTGGCTTGCTGCCAAAATGAAGCATCAGCTTTTGAGGTAGAAGTGCAACATTGACATCAGATTTTTCAATTGATTCCCTGAAAAGGTAGGAATCTCTTCATTATTCAAAATCTAGTCACCCAAATGTAGCGGGGTAAAATATCACATGTAATGAAATATAGGAGCAATGATTTTGCTGTATGTTTTAAGGAAGGAAACAAGCATACAATTATTGGAACAAAGAAAAGCTTCAATGACTGAAGAAAATATCTTGTTGCATTAATATAAGATGCTTTATATAGTGATTAACATTTCTTAACAGAATATCAGGGTAATCATAAAATCAAAGAGAGCTTTATGACAAGCTATAAAGTAGATGCAATTGACCAAGCAGGATGTTTTAATGATGTTACAGCATGCTAGCATGTATGCAAATATTTGATACCAAGTAGAAAATAACAATCAAAGCATAATTGAAGAATTAACAACCACAATAGAGAAGGTGGCAGTCACACCTTTACTGTGATTCAACTTTCCTTCAAGTATATTCTACTTTATCAAGGGTTGATTTAGAACCAAGCATGGCACAAGTAAGAATATTCAAAGAATTACCAAATGCAGCTTTAGCTTTCAAATATTCATATGATACTTTATATATTAATGTTGTAAAACACTGTAGACATTTACACTAACTTGATAATATCAAGATATTTTTCTGCAGAGTCCAATCCAGCCAAAGAGCTCTGGAAAGAGATTCAAACAGAAGGCTTAATGAAACATCTGTTTATAGGATTTGGTGAAAACAACTTACATTAATTGAGTTGCATCTTCATAAGGGTGTCTATTAACATTCAACAGACTTCAAGATCAGTGGAGTGTGATGATCATTGAGTTGCTGTGTATTGGGTTTTTAACTACAATCTGGAAACCAAAATATCTGAAGGAAAGAGCTGGGCTATGTGTTTGAACCTTAGAAATTGAATTCCATTTCAATATTTGTTATGCGAAATGAGAAGCAAAAATTTGAACATACATAGCTTTGCAAATCTTCACTATCCAGGTCTATTTGCCATAGCTGAACACCATTTGTTACACTGAAATGGAAACACCATAGGGAATTTATTAATTTTTATGATAGTATTTACACGCTTTTTTATAAGGAACCTACATCAAGGCCTAGTTCCAAAAGTTCCTTATTCGTAGACCTCAAATCATCAGATTTTAGTACCAAAAGCTCCTTAAAAGCTCCTTAAGTTCTCACTTTTGGTGCTTTGACTACAATAAGCCTTAACACTTAATAGAGAGAGGGGCGAGACAGCATATGCGGAAACTACACAATAAACCACTTGACACACAAATAGCAAACAATCTATGCGAGTATTGGCTGCAAATGAATGGAACCAGCTTGTTAGTTCTTGATGCTTGCAGTTATAAAAAATTTAAAATCGAAAAGTTTCTTAGTGGTTTCGTTGTTAGTAGTATAAGTTCTTTAAATTTTTCGGCCTTCTACATGTAGGCTCCTTATAAAGTGGTTCCTTATAAAAAAGCGTGTATATACTGCTTGGTTTAGAAAATTTGGACCTGAATCAAATTTCAGTTATCAAAACTTCTTAAAAAACATTGTTTAATTCCAAAAAAAGCCAGAAAAACCTCTCTAGCTCAAGAAAAACAAATGTTCAGTTTTTAAGTGTGGCCAACATCCAGGGGTGTGTGGTTGTTAATGCCTAGAATTGGCAAATTTCTACATTTTTATTGTTTTTACAAAATTTGCAAACAACATTTTGTGCAAGAGCACTAGACCACTGGCAGCACTTCTTCTGCCTCACATATCACTAAGGACCACATCGCATTTCAATTGTTCCAAATTAATGGTAAGATGAAATGATTAAATTTTGAATGCAATGGTATAGTAAAATAATATAGTTCAGAATAATAGAACTATATTTTTACGCACATTTCGTAAATCAAATATTCCACTCAGCTTGCGTACCCTGCTTTAAATGATGCAAGACATCGCCTCCATCTATTTTATTGGCAAATTTCATTCTGACCAAAAACTGTCCTTGACATGAAAAATATTTTACTAAATCTTAAAAACAAACCTGATCACAAGAATATCTTTTTCCACCAATTTTGTAAAGCATATAAACCTATCAGTAGCTGACTCGACTTTGCAAAAAAGGAAGGAGAGTGCACTTTTCGCTGCCATTGGTTCTATAAAACCGTACCTAAAAAGATGGATGTAAACACAGCCTAATCTTCGAAGCTGTTCTGGGAACAGCCTCGATTCGAAAACAAAAGCCTCACTTAGATGCCAAACATGGAAGGGGGTTTGATTAGTAAGGAATTAATGAAGTAGATGTTTGACTCAGGGTATTCCCCCTTTTGAGTTTGGTAAAGAATTTATAGACTCGATTGCCTCATATCAAATGACAAGTCAGGCCGTTTCTATGGGACCTTAGTTCTGGCTTTCTTGAACAGTGTCTTAATAAAGCATGACCTTTCTACATGGCTAAACTCTTGTTGTACTTAGAAATAAAACACGTCTGCTTTTAAAATCCAGTCTTTTGATTGTCAAAGAAGTGAAACCCAGATCAAATTCAGATTAAGCAGCAAACGCACATAATGAATACCATGTGTTTGTTCATTGTTCATTACCATACACACTTAAATACATACATGGCTTAAAAATAAATAGGCGACCACTTCACGATAAGGGCATACAGCAGAAATAATGACTTAAACGTGGGCAGTACTACCATCAGTTATAGCTGACTTTTTCTCTATTTTTACTCTATTCTTAAATGCTCGCACACAATGAACTTTCTAAAACGCAATTGTGCAGAAATCCGACCCAACGCAAGAGAGCTCTGTTATCAAATCAGGCAAAAGACCGGCTACTAACGAAGAAGGGGGTGGGGGCTACGTTGAAACCTAACAAGCCACGAAAGAAACAAAGAAGTGCTATTAAGGGTTAAGGGGAAACTGAACATGCATGCTCATCGTCAAAAATCAGCTCGATATGTGCAACGAGGAGTGTCAATTAACTAGGACGACAGCTTAGCAAGACAGCTTGTCAATCAGAGTACACGTCCTGAATAACAACACCACTTGCATCACGACTGCCTAGAAAAGTAACACTACTGTAATTGATATCATTAATGGCGGGAAATCTCAGGTATCCGTGAGGTTTATCGTGAATACAGCCAGGTGGGGAAGAATCTGCGGGAGTGACGTCCTCCGAAGCTCTGCTAATTAACGAATGCTCCTCCCCAAATTACGCACAGATTTTCGCAATAGAAAAGTTGAAACTCAACGGTAGCCGGTAATAAGAAACAACCCTCGGTGGAATAACAACGGTCGGTATTTTCCGCACAAGCGCCCATCTATGATCCACTAAAAGTAATCCAAAAGACACGCAGCAACCTCTAAATTGTTGCACTAATCCGTCTCTAGTAAAGATGAACGCCTTTTAATAGCATTGGCCACTCTGTGTTCTCCTTACACCCCAGTGTATAATCGGAATGGCATTCGTTGTTCAAGTATAGGGGATAGTAAGTGAACACGGGAAAGGCAAGCCTAATGGGGTGGGGGTAAGCTACTACTGCACCTGGGTCTAATTGGTGCATTGAGGAATGCCTGTCGATTCACATGTTGGGGGTGGGGAATAGGGGCTGGACGTCGAATTTGAAGAGAAAAGCTAAACATTGTCCCAAAAAGATGCTCGGTACGCAGGGAAACAGAGGTGTTGCTTGGCGCAAAACAGAAGACTTTGACACAGAAGCTACTGACGAAAAATAACGCTGAAGGAATAAAGACCAGGAGATAAAGGAGAACACGAATGATGACTCTCTATGTTTATTAAGGCTTAAATTCTAAAATTTTAATCACTAAAATTGACGCATACAGTACGAACAGACCACACACAACTAAAACTAAGTGCTGGAGGCACTGATAAAAAAACAGCTGTGACGAGAACAGAGACGAAAGCAAATGCGTGCAGCTGTAAAAGACAGAAAGCTTGACTTCCTACCTACAGACACAGAAAACAGATGCGAGAATGTGACTTGGCTATTTTCGGTGCAAAGTGTTCGTTCTTAATGCTGTTTTACTCGAACCAACCCTGACCCACTTGCTTGCAAAAGTAACGGAACGAAAAGACTGTAGCTGTTTTATACTGCGTGATGGGTTAAGCAATTGCATACAGCACATATAGAAAATAAAGGAATGCGTATATGTTGGAGACGAACTGCTCCCGTAAAACAAGTCATTTCCTCTCATGTGGGTTGGCATCACGTGGACCCAGCGAGCTGGTTTGACGCCTAACATCTTAAAAAGCCTCCAACACTGTACTAAAATTTAAAATATTTTATAGTTGCAATTCGTTGAATATACACGTTATTACACAGGCCTTCGTAGCACAAGCAGGAAGGCAAATGGACTGCTACCTTGTGAACTTTCTGCGCGTGAAGGCATCCTGTCATATCAAACTCACTTACGCTAGATATACAAATCCTTATAGAGTGCATATCCTCTATGTCATACAAGCGATATATGATTAATAGAGATCCCTATACCCTACAGATATGCTAGGTTTTAAAAGTAGCGTTCTAATGGCTCGTCCTTTGTGTGTACAGCTTTTTAAGCGCCTCCTGCATAAAATCATCTTCAAGGTAATGATGACACTGCCCAGGTTTCAGAATTGTCAAAGTATTGGTTTCGTCCACGCACCGCAAGATTAAAAAGTTATTGATTAATCAGGTCACTGAGATGTCAACGAATCCATTTGGACGCGATACCATTAGAAAAGAGCAGTGTCATCATCATCTTCTTGAAGGAATAAAAATATCTACTAATCGAGTTCAATATTCACTTCTTCGTACCATTTCATTGAATCACAATACAATAATTGGAATAGAACAAAATATATTAAGTGGATTGAATCTAAATGTATTTCGTTATTTACCAGTCTCAATATTAAGCAAGAACGTAATGACAATAATATTCAATTTAAACGAAAAATATTCACTACTGAACATTCCAAATTCTGCGCACCTCGACCTTTACAAGTGGAGTTTTCAGGCGAGCAAATGTCATATCTCACTAAAACCAGTTAAAAGAACGGAGATTTATGTCAAAACCGTGTCGTATCCGTCTGAATAGCCGAAGCGTATCCCCCGGTTCCCAGTCGTGATCCCATGTGATACGCATCTTTTTAAACTGCACAGACGGGTGACAACTTAGTAGTTTGGAGAATAACATTTCTCACAATTATCTGACACAGTTAGATGACATTATCAAGACTTCCAGTATAAAATTCCTGTTCAGTTTTAATGTTTGAAAAAAATTTCCTACGATAATTTTAAGAGCCAAATGTCTGAAGAGAACCAAATGTTAAGGATACTTTTCAACATTACTTTCCATCTCAAGGGAGATCATGGAGCCTATAATCGTACCATTGTTCAGTTATCCCCTAAATTCAAATGGTGAAACTTCTTTTACATTGAAAAAAATTATATACTTCTTGTTTGAAAAGGCGAACGATCATGCGATGATGCGAAATCGATCCAGCTGAATGATTTCACTTCCAAACATAACTGCAATTTTACAGACGGCTTGCTTTAAAAAGACGACATATCATTTTGAAGAAAGAGAAACCTTTCAAAAGGATTACCTTGAAAACTAACGTCATTCAGTTTTCTTCAGCTGGGGGGCAAATTGTGGGACATTTTCGGATGTTCATTATTTTCTGTTCTCCATTCAATGCTCTTAAAATTAATCCTTCAGTTTTGTCAATTTCTTATTTCAACTTTTGTTTCGAATGGTTAATTTTGCCCAAACGTAACGCTGAAAGCGAGAAAGGCAGAAAATGGTAGAGACCAGCTCTTGTGATCTTCCACTAAAATCCAACGCTCTTCAGCATTAAAATGTAAACGGAAATTTGTTTCCCAGTTCAAGGTCTCAAATTCTTCTCAAAATGATGCACTTCAAAATGCCTTGCTACGTCTTTATGTTTGGCATCTTCGGTAGCAACTTTTCATATATTAATACATTCATTGGACATTTGCTATGTTAGCGGACATTGAAACGCTTATGTCAAGGTAACAACAGAACGGAACATTTGCATGTATAAATACCTTCTTCACATGAAGTTACCGTAATAGTGGCTTAAAGGCAATCTTCCTTTTGCTCGGGGTAGTTATCAGCTCCTGATGATGATGATGACGAAGAGCTGGCGGGAGTACTGCCGCCACTGCCCGTGCTGACTCTGAAGCCGTTGTGTGGGGAAAGAAATCGCCATTGCGTCGTAGGTGGGTGCGCTGCGGTGGCAACTCGACTGTCATTCGTTTGAACGGAGCATGTGGCCTAATCATGTTCGGCTTTACCATGCTACTAGAAACTGTCTTATTGTTCTGATGGATAAAGGGCCCGTGTTCTATGATGCTTGGATCATAAGGGGCGCTGTATATCTGATAAACCTCTGGGCGATGTGGGGCGGGGTAAGGCTGCCTGGCAAACTGTCCTGGAATGACGTGCACACTCGGAGGTGGGACAGGGTGCACCTGGAAGAAGGGATAAAGAGAGGGCTTAACGGGCTACTGCAGGCTCGCTTCAGTACAACCACTTATTTGATTGCGAACATACTCAGAAACGTGCTTTAAATGATCGAAGAACCTTGCACGATAAATAACTTATAGACGTCATAATGCAGTCTTTTGACCGCACACATTATTAGCGATAAACTAAGAGTGGCAGAAAGGTACATACTCATTTGGCAGCTTAATATTTCACTTACTTGAGCATTTCTTAATAAACAAACAGGAAGGCTGACCTTTGTCGACAATGCTGGGACACAAGTTTTTTATTTCGATGTAAGAAAGCAGTAAGAAGTGTTGGGACATCTTTCTCGATACTTAACAAATTTATAACTAACCTTGATTGAGAATATTTCAAGAAACAATTTACGCTAAAACTGAAAAACCTTTAACTGTAACTGAATAGTTCAGAGTGCATCCATCAAGCAGAATGGTGAAAAATCCTAGCCCCAAATGGAATAGTTTGGTAGAGCAAAATAAAACAAGGGGCACCGTGAAAACTATGAGAAATAAGGAATAATGAAGTTGCCAGGAAGCTCCAATTGACTACGATTGCAAAATCAGCCCTTGTGGTAATTTTGGATTGCGAATAGAAACAGCTAACTAAGAGCGTCAGAGAACAGTTTACACATGCGACAACAAGGGAAAGAACCAGAAAACGGACAGCGAGCTGCACTTAGGCAAGTCTAATTACCTGTGAAGGAGGTGTACTTATTGGGTAGACACTCATCTGTGGAAGCTGTGGCTACAAAGGAGGACATGAGATTATCAACGATAAAACGAAGAAGGGTCTTTTGTGCATAGCATCAAAGCGAGTGTCGATCAATTACTTCGACGAGAAGTGGAGAAATTGCTAATTGCACTTTTGGGGAGTGATTACAGGGCTTAGTAACCTGGATTAATGGGTGATTTAAAGATTAATTCGCGTAAAATGGTGTCGACAATCCAAAAAGAGCAAGTAACAAATGCTTGCCTATCATCAATAAAAAAGCCGTCAACCTCGAAAAGATCTTATTGAGCAGCAGTCAAATAAGCCGCTCAGTGATCAGCAAAAACGGAAATGATTCATACAGAGATCACACAAGAGTGTTCAAAAAGGCAAACACTGTGTAAGAACGAGTCGCTTTATTAAATATTCTTTACAATGGAAACCACAGATATCAGTCACTTTCTTAATGCAAAAAAATCTTTCTTCGCCAATTTCCATTTCCTCCGGAGGCAAAATGATGGGACGCCCCAATCGGGCAATGTTCACGATGCTCCACTTTCGGGCCTATCTAGTTTTGCCATGAAGCGAAGGAGCGTCTTTGCTGCTTTTGATCACAGCAATTGGAAAAATGCACCCGACAGTGCAGCAAGTTGAATCGTTTGTGATAGATGTGATATGTTTCTGTGCACTTAATTTGTATTAAAATGACAGACATATAATCCTTTGCGAAATTTATAACTGCACACTTTCTTCAGGCAAGGATTCGTTGCAATTATAATTCCCCATTCGAATTGATCAGCATTTTCTAGTTTGTACATAAAGCGCATTAGAAAGGCACCTATCAAGTACCCATCCCCATTCATTCGGACTGTTTCAAGAGCTTTCATTTGCTCCTATTCTGGAAATGCTTCGCATTCATTGTGGCGATAGAGCGGCGGTATACGCCAAACTTATGACTCCGCTTGATGGACTGAAGCAGCTCAGTTGCTGTGAAGGTCCGTTAAGCCCAATCTCCACTAGGCGGAAAATGTCGAGGCGGAAAAATTCCCTGCGATCTAAAGCCCAATCTCCACTAGGCGGAAAATTGTCGCGCGGCGAAAAGTAGAATCACTTTCTACTTTTCGCTAGTCGGCATTTTCCGCCGCGACAATTTCAATAAGCCAATTAGATCGCAGGAAATTTTTCCGCCTCGACAACTTTCCGCCTAGGGGAGATTGGGCTCAATTGCCTATTTAAAATTGTCGCGGCGGAAAATTTCGACTAGCGAAAAGTAGGATCACATTCCGGCGCGACAATTTTCCGCCTAGTGGAGATTGGGCTTTAGGCTACTGTTTCCCTTCATACTAAAATGCGCCTCTTTCAGCATCACCCGATCTTTCGAGTCATGTATTATTCAAATAGCCGAGTTCGGAAAAAACGTCACATACCTGGGCCTGTGGAACGTAGTACGGTATGATGTTTCCGTCGGCATAGTAGCGGCTTGACGGGTCCGGGTTGTTCTGGCTGTGCATGGGCACGCTCTGCGGAACGATGTAATGCGTATATACCGGGCAGTTCTGCTGCGTCAGATGGTCTGCTGGGATCAGCTTCATAGGAAGGACTGCTGGCGGAGACTACGGAAATAAAACGCAAATTATCATGGAACGAAGAACAAAGGCTGTAAAATTAATAAAGGAAGGTCGAAATTCAGCATATATATTCCCCGAAAGAAAGCTACCGCCCAGTCTGCCCCCAGATTTAGCTCCCCTGTCGCCCGGGCCGATACGGTTCGAGGCCGTGACTGACTAGCCCCCACTGGTGTGATATTGCAAACAATTGTGGTTAGGGTAAAACCCATTTGAGCTAGCCATCGGCATTAATATCAGCCTATAAGATTTAACAGGTATGACAAATACAATTTCACGAGTCCTAATATTTCAACACCGGTTTAACTTAGAAGCCCAAAATATTTTAATTGAAGCCAAAATGTTCCCTCGAGAAAAGTACAGACATTCTAGAAGTCACCTCGGGTCATTTAATCAAATCAATTTAGAGGCTTTCTAATAGACAAAGAAGAGACAAGTGAAGGAAAAAGAAGGTCCAACTGGTGGTAAGCAAACTCGTCTTGAATCTAAAGAAATGACCATAGAACCATGATCATTTCACGATAAAACAGGGTGGTCTACTGCTTCTTATGATGGCTGGCAGAAATTGAGGCGAATATATCAGGAGTAGCAAGTAGCATCTATCGAAAATGGCGTCAGAATGGTTCCATCTTTGGTTCTTGTCACTACAATGACTTGTTCTCAATTTTTCTATCAGTCACTCAGAATCATAACTAATGATAAAAAAGACCTACGATTGACTCTAGTCGTGCCAAGCCTTCGTCGAATGAAATCATATTGCGAACGTTAAACGAGACAAGAAAGTCGAATTAGTGCCATAAGATGGTGGTTTAGCGGCGGGAAATTACCGCCAATTTGAACGTAAATTGCTTTGATACGTCCAAATACGAGGCCGAAGAATGCGTATTTAAAAAATAACTTAAAATTCTGGGGAAAAAATTCAAAATACAAGGAAACCACCGTCAATGGGTACAGGCCAGGTATTACATTGGTTCAGAAGCGCCATTTTGTGAGGGTCAAAATGACAATTTTGGTGCCTTTCCTACAATTTTTGGGACTGCAGCCGCATATTTACCATGTTAAGTAGCAAACCACGCAAAAACATGAGACAATGAGGTGACAACCACTTTGACAAATTTAATTTTACATTTCAAAAGCTTTATCACAGTATCACAGTTGTTTTGATTCTCAACAGTACCTTCTTTTCAGGAAAAAAAGTTTTTCGCTCAATCCCTGACCAGGCAAAGAAACGAAGGCAAATAAAATTTATGATAAGCTTGACGCACAAATAAAGACCCCATGGGGCCATTGGCTTTGGCACAATTTATCTGCACGCCTCGGTAGGACCCAAGAAAGCCTTGGGTCGTATTCCTTACGTTGGGACTAATGCCAATCCTCAATTGGCCTTAGGGCTTACCCGATTCAAGATACAACTTGTTCTAACATCAGTTCTTTACGGCCCCACGAAAAGATAGAAACAAGACTAACAGTAAGGCAGCGACAAAATTGCTTTCAATTACTGCTGGATACACCCTTGTCATCTGCTACTGATAACAACCTATACGATGAAAGCAATTTTCGAGCGGCACCACTGAACTGGTCCGTCTAATTTCAGTGAGAGAATTAAACGAGGATAATTGCTTTTATGGAGTTGTTGACTCCCGCTACCTTTGGTTGCGCCAGTGTGTGTAGTCGGGCGTATTCTATCCAATTTCCATAAAAGAGGAGTTTCGTCTGAGACAACTAAGAAGGCTAGATTTGCAAAGAAGCGACAATCAGACACTTGTGAATCAGCACAAAGAAGCCTCGAGGGGCTGCTCAACGCTTCCATTCCACTTGACCATAGGCACAGCACGGCCTCCCGAAAATCAATGATCTTTTGTTGGCAGATATAAGTTTTAGCAGATGCTACAGACGTTGGGTGGACTCAAATAGAGATTTCATAGCTTCGGGCAATATTGCCTTCGGGTCAGACAGCATGACAAGACAGAAGCTTTTAGGAACTGCCACAAAAAACCGGATAAGCACCACTGAGGCGAATAGAACAATGTCCTAATAAGATGTCGCTTAATGCCTTTGGCACATGTCCAAAGGACACCTTTTGTAAAATGGTTTGTTTTCGTGAACTCGGGGAACTTTCTTTAAGAGGACGATAATTCGTAACTAAGAAACAAAACAGTTCTATGATCTTTGAGATGAAAATGGCTGTTTAGTTGATGCGGTGGTCAAATGTGGGCTTGTGAATGATTGCCCAAATCCTTTGAGCTTTGTGCTAAGCAAGCAGTTTCATGCACGACCATTTCTAGATCACCGCCGACAACTTAGGCCGGTTTCACTCTGAAGAGAGCAAGCAATGTTTGAAATAGATTCTGCAACAATTCATTCAAAACATTACCATATGACAGGGCAAGCCAAAACAGCAGTTATCAACGTAAAATCTTCCTAAACTAAAAATCAGATACCTTCACGCTTATTACATTGATAATCTAGCTAATCACCAAATTTTTGCAAATTACACAGGAATGCAACTCGGTAATACCTGCCTGCCTTCTTCTGGGAGACCATTGTGATTATTTTAAAAGAATTTAAAGGCACTAACAGCACAGTCTGGTAGCAGAGGTCTCAGAACAAATGCGCTGGTGTTCTAAGTTGAATGAAACTTGCAGAAAATCGTCTTTTCGAAGGGGAGGAACCTCTCGACGAGCGACAACTTGGGCACACTTCATAATCAGTATTTGGCAAACACGGGATTATGACACCGTCCCGCTGATAACAAAGGGTCTACAGGTGCAACCCAGTGTGCACGAAGAAACGAGCGTAAAGCCAACAGAACTAGAGAGCCGGAGGGCGATTCCCGGCAACGATAGAAAATGGCACGGCGCGCTTCAACAGCAACTCGGTAGCGCTGTGTTGTCGAGGAAGGTTAAAGGATTAGAGAGAGCACGTCAGCTGTTGGATGAGCATTTCTCTTGCAAATGCGTCGCTGCTTCTCCTTTAACATGTGCCTACATTCTCGGTCTAACGAAACGGGATTGTTTCTTTCAGCATGCCTGACATTCCCGTTTAGTATGTTCTGCCCTTGTTAATGGATCATTAAAGCTTTTCAGCTTGATTATGTGATGTTAAGCGGTTACGCCGACATAGTTAATCCAGATAGGTTACAAGATTCATAACTGATTATGCTTGCTTGTCATACGTGCAAGGTAGCTGGTTGAATGGGCTTTGTTACTGAATCACGATCAGGGTAATATCCACTGCGAAGATGACATTCAGCAAGTCGACTCCACATTCACCGGTCATAAGTGCTGAGCTGAAGGCAATTGAACTTCGAAACGGCCATACGCAAACATCACACGTTGGTAGAATGCTAGTGTAACTGTGAAATCAACTCTGAAGTGCTTTGAACTACATACTGTCCGTTAAAACTTATAATCAGTTATAGTCCATAACATCACCTTCAATGGAAGGAAGGAAAACGCCCTGTGGAGCGGGAATGTTTGATATCAAAATTGTCTGCACCGTTTACCATTCAATAGTCTCGAAGTGAACACATGAAAACACCTTACCTGAGCGGAAATTGGAGCAGGAACATGGGCCATGCTCGGCGCACTGATCTGGACTGGCATGGAAGTACCCTGTGACGTGGGCAGGCTCATCTCGTGAGCAGGGATGGGTGGTTGGGTGACTTGGGGCTGTGGCAGTTGCGCCGGTGGCAGCTGCGCTTGTGTGATAGCTCCTTGGGGGACTGGTGTTTGAGAGGGGGTATCTTCAGGGGAGCCACCCTCATGGAAGTACCAAACTCCATTGGGAGCCACTGTGTAACAGTAGCCACTTGGATGTATGTACACGCCAGCTGACGTCACTGGTTCTAGAATCAAAACAAAACGAATCTTTACAAAATCAATGTGCATTATTCGGGCCGTTCAAATATCTAAAGAGAAGAGGAATCGATTTTCAAAGAAGTTGTTACATGAAAACTCTGCAACGTACATTCTTAAAAATGACTTGTACAAAGTACCTGGTCGAAAATAGATGTGCATTTTTGAAAACTAGGAAATTCCAAAAAACTGTGGCTATAAGTTTAAATGAATGTGTAAAATTATCTTTTAAACTTTGTTTTTGCAAGTAACAGCCACTTTAACCTGCAAAGAAGATATGCTATCCATGGCTGCTTAAATTTCGGTTGCGAGATTGCAGAACATGAATTGCTGTGATTGTGATTTTGGCTTCGACTACCTAATATCCTTTCAAGAGAATATAAAATTACAATACATTTTAACAACAAAACCCTGAAAAAGAGAATCGTATGAGCAGAGGAACAGAAAACTCGTTTTGATCTATAGATTAAGATTTTATAACAATTTATTTTCAAACATTGGCGATTCTGTTACTTATTTTATCTCATGGACAAGGCTTTCCTTCTAAATACGCCGCGTTATGAAGTGCAGCCACATCACGAAAAATCTACTGACGTCAAAACGAAGAGGAGAGCATATAAACCATCTAAGGCTTGTGAATTCCAGGTTGATGTACTGACATTAAGAAATCTTGAAGTTTAGGCTGTAGTAAATGTTGCTCTTCCTAGTTCAACGTACAAGACAGACAAGGTATCTTAAAATCAATAACAAATTTTCTTCACAGCTGAACGTCAAAAATAGTACACTGTTTCAAAGAATGTAAGCTAGATTTGCCACAAACATTGACGTCAAAATCGCATTACAATTTGGACATAGATTCATAAACTCAGCTTACCATTTGCGGCTTCCTGTGCTGCATTAAAAACAACACCCTGAAGACAAAAACAAGTTCGACTTGAAAATTATGAGCGAGAAAATAAAACCAGCAGTATGAAACTTTTGCACGTTAAGTAAAGTAATTCAACTTCAAAACAATAACTTCGTGCTAAGATTTGAACAACGATATCAAAAAAGAAGCAACATGATTGTGGAGGTTGTGGGTATTCAGAGATTGTGGAAACAGAATGTTGAAGAGCACGTTAAAGGAAAGAAACAAGAATTTGCAGCTGAATAACTTGAAGTTACTACGAATTATGCTGCTAATGCAAGAAGAGGTCCTGGGAACTGCGAATTCATTTGTCGCATTTCCATTCAAGCGCAGTCACGATAGAATGATTTCTTTTCTTGAAAACTAATAATTGTGAGAGCTTTAATTCTACTTCCCTCCTTGCGCGTATTAAACGACATTTTCAAACTACCAAAAAGCCTAAAGCTCAAAGGCTGAAACCTACATCAAAGGCCGGAAATCAAATCAATCAATGTCCAACGCTCAATGGGAAAAAGCTATCAGTTGTCTTTAAATCCACAAGTCAGACAAAAATGTCTTTGAGGCTTTTGGAAACTGGACCAAAGCGTTTTCTGGTGATCTACTCTTCCTCGTGACACAAGAGTTTGCAGTGCATTTTTGCGGGTTCCCCAATATTTGGTTTTTCAGCAACGCAACAAGCGTAAGGAGGGAAGAATTGTTCGCCAATTAACCACAAGTATGCAAGAAGCCTAGTATTGGTGGATTCTCCGACCAGTTGCGTTTGCGGCGGTTCACTGTATTCTGCCAAACAGCCAGATCACAGGGCATCAATGCGCGAAAATGTTTACGGATGCTGCTGCATTGTCACAAACAAAGAAAAGGACACGCACATGACACATAACATTAAAAATCAAAACACGTTTTTTATTTTAGAAAAAAAACTGCTGTGTGAGAAACTCGAGAGTAAACGGCCAAAAAAGTATAGAAACTCCCACTGGTAAATATAAAATCATTAAGAAACCTTTCAATTTTTAATTTTGCTTGAAATACGGAAGATAATCACTGCGCATGGTTTGTGCTAATTGTGCACAGGATTGTGCTAATTATATAACCTTGCAGGATGTCGGTAACTTGCATGATTAGACACCGGCATAACACTATTTACTTTTTGGCTGCTTTTGCCAATTCAGAGACTGCGAATCAAATTAAGAAACTTTTACTGGCATAATCTGTCCACGAATGTCCTAAAATTAAGAAACTTTAACCGGTGGTGCTTAAGTTAGGTTTTGTATAGTAAAAAACCTGTGTTCGTACACAATATTGACTCTAAAATCAATTAAGTAATTGAATAACAAGCTTTTACGCGTATCATAAAGCGCTCTGAGAAAGACGAAAATGACCTCCGAGATCCCCAAAAGCATTAGCGCCCTTGCCAGCTCGTTGAAAGAACCTTGAGTGAATGGATCTTTGCGTGTTTGTGTCAAAACAAAAGGAAGAAAAACCACTCTGTCCTAACAAACACCTGGTTTCATTGGAATAGAAATGCGACATAAAGCTCTCGCAAACATTTTGGATTAAATCCCGACGCAATTCGAGCGCAATCAAATCGACGAAAAAACGGGCCAATCATTCAAAGATGACGTCATTATATTTCATTTGAAAACAAACAGAAGACAGCCTGATTCGATGAATACAAAGAGATTTGTGTAACGCGGCAAAAGACTCATATGAGTCATGTTTACGAATATTTACATAATATTGCAGCTCCAAAACTACCGCTTGTATCACAAAAACATGTATCCAGGAAAGTTTCTCCAGAGGTTAGGTAAAGGCGAGATAAAACGGAGTAGGACTGATTTAAACTATGATGTAGGATTAGTGTAGCATTGAGGCTCTTTGACGTCATCTGATATTATAGGAGTGTTCCTACAGCCTAACAGAAAGATAAGCAACCCTCATTACTCATAAACCACATATCGCTACGAAGAAGGTTCTATCGCTCAGAGCTCACAGGACTGCTCCGCAGCGGTCCTGCATAATCAGCACAGGTGCCCTTCCCTATACTAGGTGCAGGTGCCTTTCTTATCACTTGCGACAAGATACCATCGTGTCTCGCTGCTTGAGCAAATATTGACGCGAAACTTTCTCATTTCTACACAATGTTAAATACCAAGACGAGAAAACCATTCTGTTTTCTAGAGCTTAAAATGTGCTGAAACGCCATATGCACTCTTTATACT
This sequence comes from Nemopilema nomurai, assembly GCA_003864495.1. Taxonomy (NCBI): domain Eukaryota; kingdom Metazoa; phylum Cnidaria; class Scyphozoa; order Rhizostomeae; family Rhizostomatidae; genus Nemopilema; species Nemopilema nomurai. The sequence continues at coordinate 33,474 of ML133487.1, forward strand.
GCTTCGATTCGGCCGCCACTTTGCACCATGTGAAACTTATCAAAATTGTCCAGTTCGGAATTTGTTCTTGGAAAGTTTTGCGACCCGGCACGCAAAGCCTTGTACTTCCTCGTTGTCGCAAGTCAATGCACCAACTAACCTGATTTGAAGACTACACCAGACCATCGTTTGATTCAAGCTTGGCCTTAGAGATTGGGTCACTTTACAAACCAAAACTAAAAACTGACAAAAGTTTTCTCCGGTCTTTGACTTGTGGACCCTTTACATTGGTTAATAGGAAGTAGACTACTATAACTTTAATTATATTATCATATCGCAGCTCTACAAAATCGAAAGAAATGTGAAGTATGTACCTTTTGACGGATGGCAGGTCCCAGATTCAGTTTCTTTTGGTTGAAGAAAACCGTTCCCTTTGAAAAGATCAACAATGAATTAAAATTCGTGAAGATTGTAAAAAGCAACAAATACAATATAAAGGAAGATGACTAAAATCGAACGTTCTGGTACTACATTTTTGTTTTCTCGTGACAATCGTTGCGAAAGATACCGAGAGAGCCCAAAGGCTCCATCTAACACTATCGACTCACACAAATTTTCCCTTTTGTTTGTAAATACCTCTACCAGGCTTTGGAGTGAGCAATAGAGTGGTAAAATAGAGTGTCTTTGAGCCTGAATCAAGGATACACTGTTCACACATGTATACGATTCTGCACCTCAAGACATTCCTATTAACGGGTATCAACAATATTTTTGATAAATGGGAAAATGATGGCGCTCTATTTGACATCCTTTCCCGAAAAATCTGTCAATTTTGGCAAATGTCGTATGTGCCACATGAAGAAGTTACTTCTTTGCACCACTTTCCGTTATCAAGAAGAAAAGGGTGGCAGAAAGGGGAATGGCAATCGAACAAATCTTTCTTCCTTCAAGATTTATAGCAGTGTAGTGAAGCTAGACTCAACGACTCGAATTCAGAGAAAAGAAATCAAAAATCAATAAGAGAAATGCACCAATGTTGCTCACGTTGTGTTGGTGTTTTAATGAGTTCAAAACAATTGGCCTTGGCTAGTTATTCAGCTTTCGTAATTAAAAGCGTGTTGTCGCCGCATCGACTGCACTGCATAACAAAGTCGTAGTGGCCTGGAGCAGCTGTAGGCTGTTTGAGTCAGACAATGTCTTCCCACGGCCTAATGTTGTGCGGATCATGCAATGGAAACCGAGAAACCGTTTCTGATTGACTCCTACCTTAAAAGCGCTTGCGGCGAGTAACAGACATTTAAATTTATCAAAAATACCTTACAAATCTTCTAATGCTATTTCAGGATTGTGGTTTTTAAACTAAGTTGATCTGGAGGTGGCCAATGGTTCGTATACAAGTGTGGTAATTACGAGGAACGTTTATAATTTATCCAGTTGGGCACAACACTCACGCTTTGTTTCCCGTATCAATTTCCAAGGGCCTGTGGCAAACAGTTACTTCTGTTGCTTCCTACGCGAAACCCACATCCAAAGACAGCACGGCACTAGCAACTTGGCCTTAGCCAATCACAGCACTAGCAACTTGGCCCCAAACCAATCACGGCACTAGTACTTGGCCTCAGCCAATCACGTCACGTGAAGCTTGAACTCAGCCAATCAAGCTAGCTTTGCATTACAACGAATCAAGGACCATTTAGCTTCGTCTCCAAAAAAATTATGGCCCACACCAACATAGCAGATGTCGCTAGGCTCAAACGAATCTCGGAACTTTTACCTTGGCGTTTACCAGCTAAAGGTAAATGTTGACACCTTTCTAACACCTGAAGACTGTCTAAAACAGTGGAAACCTTTTACGTTTCCGTTTGACGATCTTAAGAGTATGTGAACAGAGGCAAATGCAAAAGAACAGACAATAAAAATAATATACAGTTGTTGCGGGTAAGATGTCATCCGAGGGGTTGCAGCAATGTAAATCATGCAAAAGTGTTTTGCGAAATCTTACATGAAAACGAGAAGCCCTGATCCATGTGGTAGAAATTCATTTCCTACCTGAGACAAACTTGGTTCCTGATTGGGAATTTGATTATTTTTTCCGTTAGTTAGTAGGATGAAAGGCTTGAAGTTTCCAACTTTGTGTTTTAATTGTCTCGCGCGATATCAAAGTTTGCACTGCGAAACATCAATTTCCTTTACTCAATAGAGACTCTTCCTATGTCACCATACACCTCTTTCAATGTTCTGGCTTTAAAAGCGATCCAAGATTCATCATTGTTGCGAACTCAAACGTCATTCCCTTGGAAATATTGCAATGTCTCACGTCCGTTTCTACTCAAAAGGATTCAGAAGCGACTTACTGTAGCGATTCCGATTCCAAAAGGCTGCTACCCTTAAAATTACTGTCGGACAAGAATCGAAAAACAGCCGTGAGTAAAAAATTTTAAAATAACCAGAGACGTATCTTGTCGTCATTGGAAACATTACTGTTGCCAATTAAGAGCAGAGGATATTCATTCTAGTAGCCATTTTTTCGAAAGAATAAGAGATCCTTTCTTTTGAAGGCATCGTTGTTCAGAGTTTTTTGTGCAGTTAGAGCCCCATTACTTTTATTCTATAAAAATGTCAGAGACCGTGTGGGGTAATCCCAACTCGTTGCTGGCAGCTGGTACTTTGACTGGATGTCCCAGTATCGTTTGCGAAGAATTTTTGGCCCGAAACAGGACACTGAGCAAAGATTGAAACACGTGTTTGGTTGAAATTTTACATGTTACTGGTAAATTATAATACAGCAACATGCAAATGGGGCGGGAAGAAGGTAAACACGAAGCTTTATAATGTCGAATCACGTCTGAAATAACACATAAATCAATTAAAGTTAACAATCGAACACATTGTACCTGTTGCAATTATGGCTGACTAGCAGTTAGAGGAGAAGATGCAACGGGTTGGTAACTGGCAATATGCCTGTGTTCATTGGTCATTCAAAGGTGCCACGTGATATCAACGCTGTTTACAAAATAGGCGATAAGAAGCGATGTATTTTTTTTGTAATGATTTTTTAGCTGATAAGGTTCATTAAAATAAAGAACATGATCTATGATGTTTTTGATACACATCTCTAATGACTGAAATAAAACCTTTTGACTTATAACAGAATCTGCTGGCAATCATCTGCAATGCGTTGGATTGAAACGCGATTGTACAAGTTTTCTAATCTAACTAAGTCTAAGAAGTGAGGATAAAATCAAAAGTGCTAATGCTAATCAGAATTATTGCCTTTAGTTAATCATCTCACAGTTTCGGTTCCATAAACAACCCCATCTGAAATATCTGAAATGAAATGTATCTTAGATCTGAAATCCCCATAGGAAGTTTATGATTCTTTTGAGAGCAGAACCAGTGGCAAGTTTGACACTTTGGTCACAAGATTTATCAGGGGTGCTATTTAACAGAAATTGGAAAGAATCAGTTCTGCCAAATATTAACATCAACCTTATAAAAAATGGACATTCGTCTTACGGAAAAGGCGAAGTCTGTTGTTTCGGAAGATAACTATTTCAAACTCTTTTTAAATCAAATATTAATAGAATTGAAGATTTATTTTGGTGGATGACCTTTCTTCGTTAGCGGTTTGTCGCTGAATTCACCCTCAGGACAATAATGGCACATCATAAACTCATTTAGAAAAGTGTCGGCATGAAGGTTAAGCAAATAATCAGCTTTGTGAATCTCTTTAACTGCACTCTCAATACCGAAATCTCTTTAAAGTATTTATCAAAATGTTTAAACAAGCCAAGGTCGACACTTCAATTTTTCTAATGCTATTGGGTAGAAAATCAAGACATGAGTAAATTCCTATATTCTAAATAACCATTCCATTTTCCTGCCCGCAAACAAGGGCATCGTTGAGGAGGGGGCAGGGTCTTTTGGAAATAGTCTGAATCTACACCCTTAAATATCAAATACTAGAGCTTTACCAGTGACAGGAACATGGGTGGTCGTCCCCACTGCCCCGTAATTTCTGCCACTGGCTTTCATGCCCCGATAGGTCTTGGCATCCATAGGAAAACAAAACAGCATTCGAGGTATGTGTAGATCGTAAAAATACCTCAGAGCCCGCAGGAAACGCGTGGTATTGACGAGCGCACCGACAGATTGGAGGAAAAGACTTGGGTTATCAGCAAATGCTAGACAGCGTGGTGTCACACGCCGCGAAATAAAAGTAAACAAATGCAGCCACGTGGTCAGCTATGGAACAAGACGATTTATGCAAAAGTAGAAATTTACAAAATCTAAAAATCTACAATCTCATAATCCTTTCAACTCAAACAAGCATTAGGGTGCTATTTAATAAAAAACTGAAGTAGAAAGCACGGGCCAATGTTTATGCAGTGTGGCTAAACCTATTCGTGTCAATCTCTATGTAGCTGAAGACAGAACGTCTGACCACGTCCTAGCGCTTAAGGGCACACAACGCCTTTTGCCTCTCGTGAAGGCGGAACAGCGCTGGATCATCATTGGTGCTAAAATTCCACTTTATCTTTCAACAGCCCCAGCTTTTTAGACCACCACAAGTTTTTAACATGAATTGAGATCAATCTTTTAATAAAATTGGTTCTGTAAGAAAGTAGTGGATAGAGGACCAGCAGATTGGTGGACTTGTAGAATGAAGCCAAAGCAAAGACCAAAATAATTCAAATTGAATTTATTGCAGTCCAAAAACAGAAAACACAGATCAACTTTGCTTTAGATTGAGCTTGGGTCGTGAACTGCAAAGAAGGTGGTAAGGCTGTTAGTTTTTCGTTGGCTATTTGTGAAAATATCTGGCAATCATTACGCGGTTTAAATTTTCGCTTGCCTTTTAAGACAATTGGAAAACAATAATTACCGAGGAAAACTTTCGTGTTTGGAGCATTTGTTCATTCTTTAGAAGATAACGTTTGGTAAACTCAGATCGCTAAACGAATACCAGGGAGATCCCTTTCTCTGATAATAACTTTGACAAGTGAATAATTTTCCGCAAAACTCTTCGACAAGCACGCCTTGGGACAATATGCAAAACACATGTGACACCGAGTTCCTTCTCAACTAAGAGGGTGCAACTATCTGTGCAGGTGTAGCATGCCTGGGTCTTGTAGAGAGCTTTTCACCTATTTACACAAAAAGTTTCAGCATATGACTGTCAGCTTCTCGCAAAAAAATATTTCTTTATTTATCAGAAAATGTATATTCCGCTTTTTGTCACAAAAGGGGACAGTAAAAGCTAACGCATGAAATTCCAACTATACATTTTTACAAAATTAACTGCTTTAATATGAATTGCTTTAATGTGTAGCTTCAAAGTTTACAGCATTCGTTTTATCAAAAATTGTGATATATAATGAAGTTTTGTAACACGCTACATACTATTTTCTTTGGTTTCTATGTGAGAAATACACATATTAAATGATAGGGCCTAAATTAATTGTATTATAAAAATTTCTTCTTGAGAAATGCTGTTTATTTATAAGAAATGCTGCTTCAAAGAGTTATCTAAGTCAAAAGATGTTTACATGCTCAAAGCTGCCACGAAATGGACTTGCAAGGCATGAAGCATGCAAGGGTCAAACTTCTGCGGAAAATTAGCTGGCACACGCAGGGCCAATATCGACTAGGTTTCGTGTTTGATTTTTCGGACAAACAAGAGGAATTCATGAGCCAACATGTTTTTGTGACCAGCATCGACTGGTTGCTTTTAACAACTAACATTAAGTTGTTTTCAAACTTGATTTTCATTCTGAATCTGTTTGTAAACTGCATCTATTTGCTGTGAGGCAAGAAAAGTCTAGCCGGGCATGCCTTATGCGACAACCGGTGCACGGGGGAGCGAAGGGGAAGAAGTAAAGCGGCAGATCGGAAGGGTAGGGAACCTCTCCCTGACTTGCAATGAAAACAAATTGACCGAGATACCGCGGGGTTTGCGTGTCAGGATTGTGTGCTTGAAAATTACATGATTGAAATTTGAAATAAACAGAGTCACGGAATGCATCTGAGGACAAACAATGGCATGGAAATTACCGAATACGATAACGTGAAAGGCTTAAATCAATACGAACGATTCGTGACTGGCTTGCGAAACTGTAAACATAGGCAGGTTGCTCTATTTGCGTCAGGTTAGGTCCATTATTCGAGAAAACACCGTCACATAATGGTTTAGTCCCAATACGATTCGCGATTGAAATTTTTGTGAAAACAAAGATTAAGGAACCAAGAGAAGCCGGAAACTTAGCTTGGCAAGGTTCCCAACACGCAAATATAGTTTCAAATTATTAGGGTCAATTCATACCAAACTAAACGTCCGAATGAAAAAGCGGCATAACATTCTAACAGAGGGCAGGAAGAAAGCCAACATCGCCAGAATGGCGACCAATGGCGAATTTCCGATTGTATAACTAAAGTCAATGCCCGGAAACACAGTGAAAGCCAAAACTGAGATTTCAAATGGCAGTAGAGTTTAGATCAATGGCTAGAGCCGCCTGTGATAAAATGATGATTTAGGTGCGACAGGGGAAAATGAGTCAATGCACACAAAGAAAAAGGTAGACGGTCTTACCAGCTTTTGGGTCTGTATTGCCTCTTGCTTCGATTCAAAGGTGACGAAACCAAATCTGGTAAAAGAGGATGAGTAATTTTGTGTGGCAACCGACATAAGCATGTGTCTTATGCACCAAATGAACAGGCAACTTTTATGATTAGGGGCAGCAGGTAATAACTGTCACTTTTTAAGGGGACCACTAGCAAAGCTTTTATAAGAACCAGACTTGCCACCTTTATTCATATTTCTAGCAAGAATTCAAACTCGGTCTAGGGAGATATAATTGGATTTTAGACTAAATAAAATGCTGCGGATAAAAAGATTTAAGGTTTAAACTTTACATTTGCTTTGCTTTTATTATAAACAGTAATCTTTCTTACAATTTACTACAAGCTACATAAACACTTGTTAAGCGATTTCGAAACGTTTGTTGACAAAACATTGTAAAAACTATAAACAAGAGAGATGGCTTCTGAAAAATATCAATATTTTCGCTGCGGAATAGCTGTATTGATTTCACAGGGACGTCTACGCATTTCTTTGAAGGCTTGAGAAACTCTGAGAATCTTTTACAAAAACATTGCCACAAGCCTCAGAACAAAATTTAAAATAGTGTTTTGGGCGGGTCCAAAATCTAAAGGCCATTTGTCTCCAATCATCCAAAGCACTTTTGCGTATATTAGGTTATGTAATTTGAGGTGCAAAATTTACATGCATCGTATTAATACCCATGGCCAAGAACTGGAATTCGCAGACAAAGCTGTTTCACTTAGATATCTCAGTGATGTTTGAAATGGATTTACAAGGACAAAGCTAGACCGTGCAATTTTGTGGCCGCCTCATTCTGTATTTCCTGTCATTTGAAATGAAAACAGATAACTACTTCGTTTAATCGTAAATGAAAGGAAATTTCGAAACCTTTAATGTGAAGTAAACGATTTTCGATAATGTATGTTCTCACCCGCGGCTGAAACCATCTTTGTCTGAAACAATTTTGCAGTCTTTTACTTTTCCGTGCTTTTGAAAAAAGTCCTTGAGTTCTTCTTCTTTTGTCTGTAAATATGAAACAACATAAATTTATCTTATTTTATGAAACAATATTGTGAAGCAAGCCTAAAATACTTGGTTACCAGCCTTGTGCAATTACTTCAATTAACCTTTGTAAATAAAGTGGCGTACGAAAATAAATTTTATTGTTTGTCAAAAAGCCGAAGGGGGAGCGGTCAGTTTTTTCCAATTTTCGTTCGTATCCTTCCTCTATGCTTTACAAACCTCCTTTTGTCGATGTTGACACAACTTTCAACTTTATACAAAAACATCCCCAAGGAAAAGCAGTTAGATTATCTTAATCACTCACTTATAACTATTTCTGTGGCAACCAACTCCAAAAATTCAGTTGGAATTAGTTTAGTTGAAGATCTACGTAAATGATATGACAATGGCTTGGATTGAATCCAAAAACCGGTAATACCGATATGTGAGGCAAGTTTTGTAGACAGGCATAATTTTTTAAAATATGGACATAGACACAGACAAGTGTAAAGCAACTAAAATCTTGAAGACAGAAGTAGGGGTCCGCTAAGTAGTAACTCTGAAAAGCGAGGGAATTATCTGGCGGTCGCAGACAACAATTCTGGGTTGTGACTAGGACCGCGGCAGAATTACTGACCGAATATCCGAAAATCGGGATTTTCGCGTGTCTCAAAAATCCCTCAAAGCCCCCAATAACTCACAAAAGTGAATCACTTTAAGAACACGAACAAAGATTCCTGGATATCCTGCTAACTCATCTCCGGAAACAATTTTTCCTTCGCCAAAGTTTGAAATAAACAAAGGGGATAGGCCTAAAATGAAACAAGGGGAGAGGGGAAAACAAGTTGACCCTTTAAGAACACTTTAATTCATCTCAGTTCATTTCCTACCGACAAGTAATGTTGGGAGGACATTCACGTGCGGCTTTGTTTTCAAGAATAAGATGACATGTTGTTTGAGCATGATAAAACACAATTGAAATTCTTACGTCAAAGGCTATGCCACCAACAAAAATTCTGTTTGGGATCTGCACGCCATACTTGACAACGTCAGCCTAGAAATCGACATAACGATACAAAAATCTGACACAAAAGATGAGACAACATGAAGCCAAGCCTGTGTCTGTTGTTAGTTTGTCTGAAGCTTTTCGTGTAAATAGCATTGTTTACGAAAAAAGCTAAAACAAGTGAATTTTAAAAGGATATTAAGGCTTATGATCATGAAAGTTAATTTTTATCAAGCCTGTGATATGATATAAGAAGAAAGCTTCAAATTTATATTACAAATAACAGCTACGTATTTTATTGTGATGCTTACCATGATGTGGCCTTCAATATCATTCAGGGCCAAAAGCCGCCGTTATATTTCCTTAGCTGAGATTTTCATGCACGACCAAAGAGATTTCTGCCCCATTGACAGCACGCTATCGAGAATTGTTAACTTGCCACTCCAGCATTGGATTTTGTCCTGTCAATCAATCCACACTTTTATAAACCCTTTGTTTTCGAGCAATTTTTTAAATGTCAAGTGAAAATATTTCTCTGGGGGATTCACTTAACAACTCCTCTTTGTCTTCAACAACAATACAGCTCCTTTGACAATACAAAATACAGGTCTCTCAAGAGAATCAGCGCAATAGATATGCCTTGGATGAACATGAATAATGTCCACCTTAAAGCCTCCACTTTCGATGAATTACAAGCTGTGTTTTGACCAACCTCGAGGTAGCGAATATTTGAAAACAACGTTTCCCAAAAGAGTGTCAGCGCTTGTCTTTGCCTGCTCAGTGTTCAGGAAACCCAACGCACGCAAAACAGCACGTGGCTATTATTCCATTCAAATGAATCACACGGCATTTTCTGTGCGCAATCAGCCAATCACTTCCCGTTAATCTGTGGTCGTCATGAAGGGGATACCCTTTCAACTCGTCGTCACCCAACCAATAAAACTCGGCTCGCATGGAAATGTAAAGATTCCGTATGCGCTTCCTCGACTCTTTGTTCTGTTGTCCTTGCAAGACGCAGGTGTTTGCTTGAGATGTATCCCATTTGATCATATGGGATCTCATCTTTTACTGAGACGATGCCATGTGAAACAAAGAACATAACCTTCTGCACAAGAAAACTTGGCGGGCATAGAGCCTTGGACAGCTAAGACGGGCAAGCCCCGCCTAGACTTCCCCTTTAATGTTAACAGGGTGGTGGCATTTGCAAGAAGAAGGTTGCATTGACGAAACATTGAAGCCGTCTTAATTTTAAAATTGAGTCGGGTACAGTGAAAGGACTTAGAGATAGACCACTTTCGAAAGAATAATTAAACCATTTTCTTTACTGCTATTTCAACAGAAGTCTGCAATTTATTTCGTTTTTGTAGGGGCTGACCCTCGCCATGACCCCATCCACTCATACCCCACCAGCACCCTCTACAAAGGGGGACTATCTTCGGCAATCCGTTGTAATTTCATCTTGTATGTATCACATTAACAAAGCAATTTGTTGTACTTGCAAAAGTAGTTCACAGTCCACGGTAAAAGTGATAATTAAAAAGTCAGGACTGTGAGCTTGCAACAGCGTATTTTTACGGCGTTATGCAATTTTTGACCAACATTAGCTATCATTAAGAAAACAATTATTAAGATATCAAAACATGTTATTAGAAGATTTCTAGGAAGTTTTATTTTAAGTACCGGGATAGTTTATTATTCCTATACTTGTTTGAGTCGAGTTTCAAGCCTCATCATGGTAAAGTAATCAAACCATAAACGTAAACAATAACTTCTGTAATGTTCTGCGATAGCTTATCAAAAAATGTTTAAAAAAAGTCATGTGTACAACGTTATTTGAAGAGTTACGGAAAAAGATCTTATTCAAATTTTACAAGCCAATTCTTGCATTGACATTTGTGAATCGTTGAATGAGTGCAGCCTTGATTTGGCTTCCGTATTTTCTATGGACAGCCAAGTATTGCGTATTTCTAGGAGTATCTTTGATCTCAAAAAAGTTTTGATCAATTTATTTTATTTGGCTATGTAGCTACATCAACATTATATGATACTAATAACAACTCAAAGCCCTAATAACGCCCATTTTAATGACATTGTGAATATTTCTAAGAAATGCTTATATCCCAAGAAATATTTCAGAAAATTTTGCGGGGGCCCTTAGTTTTGTGCTTAAAGGGCACAACATGCGTTAGGCCACTGAGACCCAGCAATTTGATACAAAGTAAAACAATACAGCGATATTTGTAAAGAAAGACTTTCTTTCAAAAAAGCTTCTACTGAGTACTTATTGCCAGAAACATTCAATATTTAGAATATTTCAGCTCGCATTATAAATTGTCATCAACTTTAGGTTAGGATGCAATGCTTCAAAGTGAACACTTTCAAGGTGCCCGTAAAAGTTTCCTAGATCCTATGTGTACTTAGAAAAATGAACTAAAAGGGAAATAATGAAACAGACGTTTTTGCATGCCCCGTTGGTTGTGGCTTCAACTGAAAATACGATAGCTTATCTAAGTTGCAGTTTATCAGTGCACGTTTTTTTAGACTTTTTAATAAGTTTTGAGAAAATTGCATGCAAACAAATTGTATCTGATGGTAGGAGCAAAAATAGAACTATCTACTATTCGGCCAATTATCGACGCAAAACTTTGTAACAAGTAAAATCTTAACTTTGTCATGCAACTATCATAAAAGTATTCAATTCGTATTTGTTCAGGGTCGACACTAACGCATGCTCAGATGTAGTAGGACTGGACGCTAATCACGTGTTTATTGTAAAGTTTTTGTAGTTCTATCTCTTAGTCAATCGTTAATTTCACAACGAGGGGGGTTGGGAGAGTGGAAATGTGGTAGAAGAATATTAAAGGAAATGAATTATTTTACTGAAGACAGCAGGATGCTGCCCTTTGCTGAAGATGTCCTCGTGCAGAAAGAGAATCATTGCTCCAGATATCTTCTATTGTACCGAACGTTTAGCCTCAGAAACCACGATGAATCACTCCCAAGACTTCTCAGGACTCTACAAGTTCTCCTATTCAAAAATCGAATGGAATGATTCTATGTATATAAGGATGGAAATCTTTTCTAATTCTAAAGACAGCCTGCACACGGACTCTTTCGATTCTAGTGATCATTGTTTAGGGTAAGCCTCTAGTTCTTTTTCAACTCTTTGGCCCTGTGCCTATGGACAACGCTGCAGCAACATGGAAATAGCCCTTACCTCGTTGAAGTACCTCCTTCTAACACTAATCCTTAACAAAAGCCATTGAGTACGAAAACCAGATTGTCTGGAGGTACCAGATACCAATTTTCCCCACTGCAAATCCACGCCCCCTTAAAAGTGCTTGAAAAATCTACTTTAACACTAAATCTATGCTTCTAAATAAAAGTAGTACTCGATTAATAAACTGATGAACAAAAATGTAAGGAAGATCTGAAATCAATAAATCGCAAAACCTGACAGCATTCATTTTTAATCAAGAAGTGAGCTACCTGAAAATATGAATTAAGTAGAGACAAAAGACGATTCGATATAGCTGTGAATTGTTGGGAAAGCTTCTTATGGTGCTCGTTCCAATTTATACATTGAACGTGTCTCTTTGGTACAATGAATGCTGCATTCTCAATGACTTGGTGCTTTCTTTTAAACTCATGAAACAACAAGAAGCTCTTTGTAGACTGAAGTTGGTGACAACTTTTCAACTGGCTCTCCAAGGTTCCAATTATCATGACTTTAAATAATATCACAAAAGGCCTTATCACTTCTAAATCATATCAAAGATAATGTTAGTTCCATCTGTAGCCAAATCGTAGTTTTCAGGACAGATAAGGAGAACTGTGGAGAAAATTGACAACCACGAAGCTACTTAGATTTATTAAAACAATGTGTCTTGAAATATAAAACAAGCATTAGATAAAATTCATCTGTGTTTACCCTTCTTAATTTCACAAATAATAACTGATTTGACGTCTTTCTATGAATCTTTATTCGATGATGACGAAGGCAACAATAAGGATGAATCATTATCGACGTCATATCCCTACCGGTGGCATTCGAATGGCCTAGTCTTGTTCAATGAACATAATATAAACAAAGGTTCTGGATAATGAATGACTCGATAACCTAACGGGCTTCAAGCCCTTTTTGGTACAGGTAAAGAACTTTTGGTGTTAATCCGTTGTCTTGCGATTGAACACTGGGACATTAAAATCGAATGCTCCCTAGCCTCGTTCTTGGTAACACAGATTCTGTTTAACACAAAGACAAGAGTAATTCTTGAATTAAATTTAAAGTTATGGAGGTATGATGGCCTAGCACCACCATTGACTGGACGTGAAATCAGCTGCTTAAATGGAGCAGGTCTACCACAAAGCAAAACAGATGTGCATTAGTACCATATTAATACCAGCCATATTAATTGCAAATTCGTTTTATGCTATCCTGTGCCTAAATCCAACAGCCTATTTGAGAGATTGATGCCTAGGAAATACTGGTGCCACAAGATAGTGCCAGAAACCAAGTGTGACACATCTAGCAAGCTGAGGTGTCGCAATTAAGGCACAGAAGAATCAAGGCATTGAAGCAAATCGGTTTAAGGTCGCGCTTCTGTTTATCCTTTAATATCTTTACATATCTTAATGTTTGTGCTTTATGTACAACTTGACTCTGCTCTGTTTGGTTGTAAAACATATAAACATCTTGTCAGCTCACGACAGTAGTTATAATTTCGGAAACGACGGTCTGGTAGTTGTGAACGTTCCTCATTCGATAAAAACTTTTTGATGTTGTCTTTTTAGATTTTTTCATATCGTAATTTGTCTTCTTTTCTTGCATGTTTCGTCCAGTAAAATGCGAAACGGAGCTAATACAACGTGTATAATGCCAATTTTAAACTTTTCAATGGTAAAATCGATACTTCAATTTTTGTTGTGGTCTAGGTGACGTGTGGACTTTCGAGACTCAGATGCAAGGTTGCCAAAGATACCACCGTCTAAACGAGGGACTCTACATTCGACTTGGCACCTTATGCCCCATATTCATTGGTCGTGTGTGATTAAAAAACCGCATTTTTGATGATCCACTCTAGTGCGGGGAAGTTTGTTTGATGCGGGAATATTATGGCTGAAGTTGTTGTGCTTTGGACAAAATGTCCCCTTATGATCAAGAGGTTCGAATTCTGTCGAAAGCGTGTCTTAATGTAGTCCTGGGTTTGAAGAAACAAGATAAAATCGGTATTCAAGATTGGCATTATTGGTTCTATCCTCACTGGCAAATAGTATCTAAACGGTTCTTTTCCAAAAATGCATGTGGATAGGCCACACACATTCTTTTCTCAGGTAACACCCGACCCCAATTTACAATTCGTGGTTCACGTGTTTTGTGAGTTTTTTACTCGCTTCAGCAAAGCTATGTTTTACTGCTGCAAAAGATGCATATTTTACATTGAGGGGGAGAAGGGCGAGCTTTTGTATCAGCCACAAGTGGATATCCAACTTTGCACCTACTTGAGGTGGAATGAGCCCTTTTCCTCCCGACGACTATTGTCTTCCGAACCCTAAATCTCTGATAACCTGTCCAAGTGACCTATTTCCTTGGATCTCCTTCTTTAGTTTCAATTCAATCAATTTGTCATCATCCTTAAGCTAGATGATTTAGGAATATTACGACGAAAATAAGCAGCATCTGAGACAAAAGAGTTACGAAACCTGACAATAAAGCCCCTTCGACTGGCTTACCCTCCATTACGACGTAGAAATAAAAGGGCGATGATCTGCTTTTGATTCCAATAAGCTGCACGCCTCACAAAAACGTTTCCCACCAGTCTGGTCTCCAAGATTTAGTAATTGATTCAACTTTTCACTCTATTCATTCTGATAGGGCCAGTAAACCTAAAACCCCTTTTGAGGCTCGATTTTAGCGTAATTTTCTTTGCAGTTCTGCGCCAGCGTCTGGGTTTTTCAAAAGTCATCTCTGGCTTACATGTCCAGTTTTAAACATTACCGGAAATCCAAAAGTAAAGTGGGTTGAACTAGTCCCAATGCAAGGGTTTTTTCTTTTCTGGTAAAATCCAAAGCACCGTAAACTACCCCCAAAGAATAAGGGACATGAGCCTCGTATAGACCAGAGCCTCGCTTCGAAGCAAATGAATCGGAGCGTGTCCCTTGACCAGTACTCGTTCTTGCAACAGATAAATGCAAAAATTTGGAAGAAACTCTGCTTGAAAACCCTTCAAAGTTGACCCTAAGGAATGAAGTAGCTTAAAACTTTCAAATTAACTAAATTGCCCGTGGCTTCCCATGTACTGTGTTCCATTTCTTCTGCCCAGCCAGCCAGGTAAAAGTTCACTGGCTTTTACACAAAGGCGTGTATTTAGAGAAAGAAAAATAGTCAGCTCAAAGGAACCAGAGCCATGAAAGTGTCAATATTTGAGTAAAGAATACTCTGGCCAATGTTTTCGCCTCCAAACAGCTGTATTCTCACTTTAATTCCTTGGTTTCAGATAAACAAGCAATATTTCCCTGCTTCTGACGAGCGAAATCACGCGTATTTTCACAAAGCATCCCTTGAGGGTCATCACTTTGAAATGGCGTTAGAACGGGAACAAAGAGCAAATTATCGCCTAATGTAAAGCATGGTTTGTTATTTAAAAGCAAAGTTATGCTGTCGAAACACTCGCCAGACGAGCCAGTCAAACGTGTTGGGACAACTTGTTGCGTCAGCCAGGCGTTTGACCTCCTTTGTTAAGTAAATTGCCCACTACCCTAATCCACCTTCAAAGGCATGTTTTGCAAGAAAAGGATGACTATAATTGCTAAATAAAACTCATTAGCTGTCTGTGAGAAGGTTGTTGCACAATAAATTGTGAAATCTATATATTCAATATTAATAGCCTCGTAGTGTTTGATAGAAAAGAAATTCCAGCAGCTTGGTGTAATTGAGCTATTTTAGGCTTAATTTGTGTAAAATAGTGACAAACCGTACAAAACGTCTCGAAGAATTCTAATACAAAGCAAAAAATTGAGTAAGCCATGTCCTAAAGGTGGGCAGTGTTGGAGTGTTTACCCAACAACAATTTCCAGGTCCAGCAACTGATTTGTTTACTAAATGGGCCTTTAAGCTGCGCATTGAAATTAAAGATGTCATTAATGCTTTTCATGCAAATGCTGTTACTAAATCGTAAATACATCTTGATTTGTATAAAGGCAACTTCGGTGGACCAAGGGAGGAACGAGATGGTAATAACCCCATCTCTCTACGAATTCGATTTTCTGACTCATTCCGAATTCGATTTGAGATCGTGCTTGAAATTTACTGTTAATATTCCATTTGACAATTGTTTACTTAAACCCTTTGCATTTCAAGGTTAAACTTTTACTACCTGTCCCTACCTACTTACTTACTTCCACACTAACTTTTTCTATAAATGGACCAGACTGAGTAGAACATGAATCACGGTGAAAAGCAGGCTCAATGCCGAATCCATCTTGCCAGATGAGCTGGCAAAATCTTCACGCGGGCTACCCTTTGCCTTCAAACTGTTGTTGCTGTTGAGTGTCCCAAACACGTGGTCCCAGGTAGTCTGGGGCGGTTTAGGCGTGGCTGTAGAGCTGTCTGGGTTAACGTGTTCAGAAGGACTTCAGTCGTCAAAGCCGTTATCCTTTAAAACTGTTGCATATACGCAACTGACCTATAACGAGCTCTCAGAAGCCTGGATAGTAAAAGGAAGTCGCGGAAGCCTACCTTATGACTCAGAGCTTTGATACATGATATGTATGATGGTGATGTATGACACCCTAACCATGTAGAACTATTCTTTTCAAGCTCTGGAGTTTTAGTAAAACAATCAAGCTATTATTATTTAACACCTGTGAACAGCACGCAGCTAATCTTGCATGAACCTTGTTTGTTGGTAATCGAGTAATTCATTAAACTTTCGAACAATACGATCTTTCAAATTCGTTGTAGCTTCATTCTGAAATAATTTCTGAAATGAATGCTGCAATTCCATCAGCCTCTTATTAAACAGACTGAATTTCTCTTCTTAAAACGGTGGCACGAGGTTTAAAATGTGTGTGTGGTACAATTGTTTAAGATAGGTATCAAATTACTAATAATAGGGGGCTCTCTTGTTGCGATTTCTTGCCATTTTACAACGGAGACCCATAGAAACCACTCCCCTTCGCTGTTTCCCTTTTCTCAATTCTACAGTATTTTCCATCCCAAGCCCCACCTTCAACCTCAAGCCGTAAAACCCAGTTTATTCTGGGGAAATTCTTGACCATAATTACTTTTATTGTTAAGAGCATCCTGAAATACAATTTCATGCTACTATCTATGGCCCAGGTACCGCTATTTCAAGACGTGTTCCTTTCTTCAGCAAGAAAAGGCTGTCGTCACAAAAGCATTACGAGGCAGCTAAACAGCTTTAGTTCACAAATGTATGGACTCGATTTCCCAGGGCGATCCTATCCAAAGACAATGTTTGTTAATAGTCTTTGGGAAACAAGACCAATGAGACTTAATGTTTCCGCTTGAATCATGCTATGATAAGCTTTATTTCCCAAACCAAACAAAAATGAGAGACCATCCATCCGGATGCCCACTGTTCGCAATGGCCATCAGCAAATAAAGGTACAATCGTTAAGCCAACAATTCGGAACTTCCTTTCTATTCCATTTTCCTGTTGAGAAAAAGTGCCAGCCATGTTACAAAAAAGGCTGAAAGAAAGCCAAAATCTTTCCGAGGTATAAAGTTTTCATCATTGCCATTAAAATCATCGCCAACCGATCATCCGAAAAAACGAGGCTTTACAAAAAGAAGGCAAAAGGGCGAAGCGACGAATGCTTGGGAGTAGGCCTAATTCATAGGGTCATTTTTAGGGATTGTAACTGGCAGGTGTAAAACATTTCCGCCCAGCCCCCAAAATAATGGAACTTCCTGTAAAACTTTTCAATGTTCAAACAAGTAGTGAACTAATGTTCTAAGTTTATGAAGCAGAATTAAAACGCATTTAAGTTGCATCCAGATCCCCCCTGCTTTTGAAGCGGGTTCGATGGAAGGAGCGTGGAAAAGGGGTGAAGAAATGTACAGCACGGGAGACGGACCTTTATTTTGAAAATATCTAGACCAAAGAGCTGTCCGCAGATCAATTGAAAACACAACAACATCAGCAACCTGCTACTTCTTATCAATAAAGAAAGCCGCTAGGGCCCACTTATCAACAGGGTAAACATCACGACCTCTTCTTGGCATTGAGGCTACAATTTTGAGACAAAGCCACTGGACAATCACAGCGCTCGAAACGGTTTGGCGTCTCTTCCAGTATAAATACGTGACCATCACAGTGAGAATCCCGTTATTAAATTCAAGAAAAGTATTCGACTGTGTGAAAATCTCCAAAAATCACCACAAACTCCAAAACTCCAATCCAAACCAAATTATCCTTATCTTCATGGCTACCTGTCCGTACATTTACGTCACAACATCACTTCTTTTCTTGTTTTTGTCAGGCCGTTTATGAATATACCGTAAACATGTATGATATGTACAAAGGCGGAAAGGTTTTATATAAAAGGAACTGTTAAACAGACGAAATAATAATTATCAACGGCAATGTGAAACCAAACAAATTAGTAACACGCATGGAAACTGAAGTGGGATGTCATCAAAGTGAAGAACTTCTGCCATTGATCTAGTTGGCCTTACCGGACGCAGAAACAATAAGCACAATCTTCAGTAGTATGGCATTTACTTGTTTCGACAAATAAACAAATTACAGTTAAAATCAACAATTAAAACATACTTATTAACGAACTGTATCGAAATCACCTTCCATCTAACAATAAAGGAACCGACTGTTCAACTAAGTGCTTCAACTTTTTTTATACAAACAGACAATAAATATGCTTCATAGCCCTTTTTACAGTACATTTATATATATGCATATATATAGTTCATCGATAGATAATGACAGGGTTGTTTGTTGGTTTTACTGGTCACGGGCTTACGTCATGATGGGCGTCTCTGACGTCTGTTCTCCACAACAAGTTCCAGCCATTAATAACGTGACCCGTGGTGTTGATGTGTTGTGAAGAGGATCCTTGCTCTAATTCAAATTAAAACTATAATGAATGAGGGGGTGCTTATTGGAGGAGTAGCACGGTGCCAAGCACGTACCTCCGGGAATTTTCATTGGCCCTTAGCTTGAACGATATGAAACGAAACAGCGCATCATTCCAATGGAAGACCCAACTCTATACTTACGCCAAAAGGAATGCAAAAAGGGCTTCCACCTTTAAAGTTAACTCGTTGCTTTTAGTTCTCCCCATCGAAACATTTGTTGAAGAATCATGTTGCGATTACATCTAACGCACTACCTTCTTAAACAAGAACGCCCTGTGTCCTTAGACTTTAACAACAACAACAAAAACATGACAACGACGACGATAACAACAACAACAACCCAATCTTCTACTTTTTGTGCCAAGACACAAATGCAGCCACTAAAACGAACATGGTGTTCCTGCAGGTTTCGCGTATACAATATGTGCACAGAAACGATGTCGCAGTTTACGAAATATATATTAATCATAGATTTACAATATTAAACAGCTGTGCTATCATTCTCGCTTCAAAAAGGTGTGAGTTACTAAACGTTTTCTTTGCAACATGGCCGGTTCTACTTGCTCAAACGCAAAACGAATAAACAAATTTAGCAGTTGAGTTACATGTCTTGGCTTGAAGGGTAAGAGTTCGAACTAGACAAAGTGCAACGTGGATAGTCCGAGATCTCGAAGTACAGACGTAGAAAACAGTCGGGGGTGTAGAGCTACCAGCCAGGTCACATGGCGGTATGAAGAATACTCGATGTAGATGGAACTAAAGCAGTGACTCTGGTTGACTTCAGGCTCTTATAGACAGATCACTAGATTGTCAGGTAGAGCACTAGATTGACTTCAATGTTAGGCCACCCTCTTGAGCAGAGAGCAGTCATGAAATGGGACAGGCTGAAAAACCCATCGAATGTGGTTGTTGAAAATTTGACTGTCCTTGGTGGGGCTTTGTGACACACCAATGGCTCAAACGATGTCTGGAGAGGCCGTTCAGAGACAAAAACATAGTCTGGAAAATCTTAACAAACTCGTAGACGAAGAGCGGAAACGAGAGGTTTAGAGCACAGTTTTGGAGCCACTAAGAGAACAAAAAATTAGACCAAGTAGAGAGCTAACAGGATTCCATGTCGAAAACAGGGCCTAACATTATCCCGCAGAAACGATGACATGGACCAGCCACATCGGTTCCGAGGCTTTCCCTGTTTAATTATGGTTTAATCTGTTTAGTGACAAAAAGGTTTGCAATACAAAACCGTCGACGAAGAAGACATGGGTAAATCGGAATGGGCGTTGATAGAAGTGGGTGGCCTAAGATAAGGTAGCAGTACTGCAATTGAACGAGCCAACAGGAGCCACATGAGACAAACAGATCTTTTAGAATTTGCCTTCTTTTAATCTCTAGTCGGCTTCTGTTCTCTTTCCACGTGGTGACTGTAGCCTTTATCCAAAACTGTGCTTCAGAGCATTGTAATGCACATAAAGAAACTTAACCATTGACTATGAGTTTGTGAAGATTTGACAACTCTGTGTAAAGAGCAATGAAGGTTCAAGGTAAAGCAGAAAGCAGATGGGGTTGAAACTTTAAAAGCCATTTTGCAACATGCCAGTAATACGAGTCTTTTAAAACTATTAAAGATTGATGGGCAGAAGAAAGATTGATGGGCAGAAGGAAAAGAAAATCATGAAAAAGGAGAAACGCCACAGCTTGTTAAAACAGTACGGAGTAGCAGCGCACAGTTTGGATTAAAATCACACCAGATCCACAAATTGCATTTTCATGACCCGGGTTATATTGACGACATTTTGGTATCTTCGTATGTGAGTGCTAAAATGGAAAGCTTCAAATCTTGCTTGCTAAGGGTTGAAGATTTGGAGCAGAACTAACACTTACCTTATAATCTGTGGGGGGGGGGGTGGGGGAGGGGGTGGGAGGCTGCTAAACTCCAAATCAGAGTTGTCAATGTTGCTAATGGCAGTTGAAAAGGAAGAAGTAAAAAGTTAACATCCCGATGACAGAGGGTTAAGTCAAGGTGAACACAGGATCAGAATAACAGTGAGTCAAGGTGTACACATGATCAGAATAGTAATATGTCAAGGTGAACACATGATCAGAATAACAGTAAGTCAAGGTGAACACATGATCAGAATAGCAATAAGTCAAGGTGAACACATGATCAGAATAGCAATAAGTTAAGGTGAACACATGATAACAGTAAGTCAAGTTTAACACATGACCCAAATAAAGGGTCGGATCACGGATGGAGAGATCACGATCGTGTGACGACCACAATGCCGTCATCGACAGAGTCAATCCACGATTGCGGCACTTTCTCGTCATGTTCCTCCTCAAACAAGCATGTGCACTTGAGGGCCTACTATGGCCACCCAACTTCACCCTCATCAGCAGTCGCCAGACCTCTAAAACAGGTCATTATGCTCTCGTATGTTCGCAAATTCCAACTACGATTGCAATGTTGTGATTTCAACAAAATTAAAGAAAATTTGGTTTGGTCGAAAAAGTTAGTCAATCACAGTGGTTTAAAATGAACAATCGTACTTGAAAACGTCAGTGCGATGGCATCTGCCTACACAGGCATACAACGGGTTAATTTACAGCAATAAAATATTGTTGCCATAAGGCGTGGAAGTCGGTATTTTGTTTCAAGTGGTGTTACTCGATTTAAATTTACACGTATTATCATATTCAAGTCTTTTAAAAAACGAGAGCATTCCATGCTTACTCCCACAGATCGCATGAAGTCTACTTTGATGGAGGAAACAATGGCTCTAAACAGGGCTATGAGGCTCACTGCTATGGAAGAGCCAGGTTCTTAAACGGGGACGGGAGGGAGGCACACCTTGTGTTAAAAACAGGAGCGATTGGATCCGGTTGGGTATTCATTTGGTTTTAAAAAATGAGACTTGAAAGTGAGGCACTGTTCGAACGAGCACAACACGTCTATAGCAGCTGTTGTTACAAAGACGTGTCCATCAACTTGCAGCTGTTTTTACTCGAACGACAGTTTCAAGATAACACGAAAATACGAGAACGAAAGTCGCCCTACAAACAGCCAAAATGCAAAACCATGTACCCGAAACAAAGGAACCCTCGCACTACAAATACGGTAGCTGAAAATGTCACTAGACCAGTAATACTTTTACGTGAAAAAACTGCAATATGCTGGATATAGCGATTTCTGAAAGGGTTCTGTGATGCACGTTAGTGTGAGACATCTGTTATGCACAAGTATCTTTACTTACATACTGGCAGAAGTGGAAACTTGGGAGCCAGGAGACATGTTGAGGGCCATTCTGGGCACGGACGGAAGCTGGTAAAACGGCGAGTTCTGGCTGAACAGGATTTTGCCCTTCGTTCTATCAGGGCCACGAGTTGCGGGATCATTGAGCACAAAGTCATCTTTCCTAAAATAAAGAAAGCAGTGTACTCAAGACGAAAGGATACCCTCTTAACTTCTTGGGCATTTATAGAAAAAACCAACAAGCAAGGGCCTAAACATTGCATGCAAAGGTTGCCAAGTGGAAACCGAAGTTGATGGATTTGCTAACGGTATTATTTTATGAAACAGTTCAGAAGCCATTGAATGTAAGGAGAAAATTATATTTGGTAAGAACAAAGACGAAGCAGTAAATAGTAAAAAACGAAACAAACAAAAGTCTCTAGACGAAACTCTCAACAGATGGTTGCAAACACCAGTATTATTGATATTGATAAAATATTGCAAATATTCAGTTGATTAATCGTCTTAAGTACGAAGATGCGAAACTACAAAACAGGTGTAAATCAAGAAATCAAACTTGTAGATGGTTACAAATTTTGAGTCAACAACACTGTTGGAATCCAATCACGTCATCTAAGCTGATTGCAAATACATTCTACACTACCGTTCAAAAAGTCTTGGGACAATTCGAAGTTTCGAAAGACGCTTATGATAAAAGCTTTAAAAAACATGCATTTGATCCCCTCCTATTAAGTACGACAACCGGCTATTTCCATGAAACTTTTATAAGACATTGTTCATGTTTCGAAGTATTTCAATTTCGCCACATTATTCGAAAAAGATTAACCGTAAAATTTTTCTAGGCCAGAAACATGAACATGGAGGTTATCAAACGTCGTGAAATATCTTATGAGAAGCCTCTGGAAATTATATTTTTTAAAAATTATGGTAAAAGCTACCAAGAAACTGCATCAATTGTGGGCTGCTCAAAGAATGCAGCTTTCACTGTATGCAAAAAGTTCTTCAAATTTAGAACCGTGAAAGATTTGCCGAGGGCTGGCAGACCGAAGAAGTTCCAGACGCCAAGACATGAAAGGTCTTTATTGAGAGATCAAAAAACAGGATACATTTGCTCGAAGGTCAAAGCGCAGAGGCTTAAAATTCTGATAATAAATTGTAATGAATAAAAAGAGCTAAAATTTTGCAACTTGTTGATGCTTTTACTGCTATTTAGACTTTTAAAGGTCAATAGGAGTGTTTCAAAAGCTATACATTTTTTGATCGCCTTAAATTTTTTCATTCGCCAGAAGATTCGAAACTTCGAATTGTCCCAAGACTTTTTGAACAGTAGTGTATATATGAGCAAGTGTTCAGAATGATTCGATATTCCTGAATATGGATTCTTACTGGGTGAAGTTGGCCACTCTGATAACACGGTGCTCAGAGGAACAAAACATGGGCAAACATGCTAAATGGCCATTTCTACAGGATGAGAATTTTTGCAATCATAATTGAAATTAGATAAACACCCATAATGAAATGCGACGGGCAGGTATGAAAGCGTGCTGATTCAACTTACAATTCAGTACTCTCAACATGAGACGGGACTTTCTCAGCGCCATCCGGAGGACCACGTGCAAACAAGAAATTTGGCGATGAAGAGAATTTCGACGAAGAGCTGTTGGTGTCAGGCGACTGGTGGTCTTGCATTGTAGCCCCTGTGGAGGAGGATCTCGACGACGGCCTCGATTCAGGGATGCCGCCAGGTGCAATTGGCCACGAAGGCGAGGTTGATTGGCTCCGGCTGTTTGGTCCACTGGTGTTGGCAGCTGATATGCTGATGTAGAGTTCAGATGGATCAATATAGCCGTTGGATGTTTGCGTTTGACTGTCCACATTCCGCGTGAAATACGTTGCAATAGGTGCTTTGCGGCCTTCCGGGGTCTTTTCAGTCTGCATCAAAAGAGCATTTGTTTACGTTACATGGGGACACATGGGTGACTGGTACACCGGACAATTGCGGACCGGACAATTGCAGACAGGACAATTGCGGACAGGACAGGTGCTGCGGCAAAGACCAGGACACATGCCTGGCAGCATGTTCTTGTGGTTTTCCATCTCATCGCCCATGACCAGCCAATATTGACACATTAGCATGGTAATGATTTAAACAAGAGCAATACGACACTGGAGATTATTTCAACAGTACACATGTTTTGGAATAAATCAGAAATCAAGGCTAGAAACTATTCTTTGAAACCGAAACAGCGAAAATAAACGTTTAATTCGGAATATGAGGCAATTAATGACAATGGTAAAAGCGAATGTAACGCAAAATAGGTTGAAGTGAAGCATTGTGGACGGGCGGGCTGAACTTAGAGATTAGTGTTCAAACGCATTCATTTGCAGACCGATGAAACTCGACAATTGATTGAGAATCAGCCTCGTGCCCGGTTTGGCACAGAGACGAGGCTGCATACAGGCAATTGAGGCGAAACAGTACAGAGAACACCTAGCAGGACAGTTGTTCTTATCGCGTGTCATGCTGTCTAATGCTGATGGAAAGAAAATTGTGAAAAGCTTAATGGATAAAGCTTCCATTGCTAGTTTTTGGCCGTGAAAATAATAATTCGAAATTTTGAAAACGACAACGGAGACGATTAAGTAGATGTTTAACACAGGCTTAGTTGAAAGAAGTTCTAAACGCGACCGTCTTTAGGCTGCTGCTGCCTAGGGATTAACTCAAAGAAAATTTTTTTTGCGAAAAAAGGAATGTTTTGCATCGAGTTGTCTGGGAAGAAGTTTCTTTTGTCTCCTTGCCAGCGTGAGCGGCATTAAGCCGTTCTGCATTTGCATTCTAAGCCGTGATGCATGGGCAAAGGCGGGGATACTTATCTACGATCTGCGATAAATGCAGCATGTTTGTGCAAGGTCTGCTTCCTAGCTACATCCACTTCAGTCGTGATTTAAGAGACTGTGACATGATTGCAACTGGCACATTATTAATGTCGCTCATTGAAATTTTGATTTTGCAAAGAAGGGACATTAAGCTGCATGCCTGATGAGTTTTTTCGTCAAGGCAATCTAAATTGCACTTCAAATTATTTAAATAGAAAAGTGCATGTTGCCACAACGAAACCTCACTGATGCCAGTGGGCACATAGAATATTCTAGGAACCCTGTTTGCGTCCTGCCGAAAGAATGTACAAGAAAAGGGTGGAAAACATGCCTTGTCATTGTAATTGAGTCCAAGTTCCTGAACGAGGGTCTCGATCTCCGGGTTGAGTCCTTCGACACTCCTTCTTGTGTGTAGATTGGGTGTCTTGGATGGGTTGGCTGGGATGGGGATGGCCCGTGAGTGGATGATTCCCGTTGGGAAGCCAGTCTGCGCACCCACTGCCGAGTGATCCCCTTGCAAAGGAGACTGCTTCCCGTGAATCGGCTGGGACTGTTTGGTTCGTTGCAGGAACTGCTTGAATTTCTACAAACAAGGAGGAAGAAGCGTAAGATAAGAACATCTCACATGAGGACAAACCGTCTGGCTCGAACGGGAAAAGTGGTCATAAGTCTTAGACTGAATGCCAACCACTTTCTATTAGCTTAAACGTATTGACGATTGCACACAGGTTTCGGATAACTGTAGCTTGGCAATCAGGTCGAAACAAATTTTTTTTCAAATGTTGATACGAAAAACGATAATGAATTATCTTTAAACAGTTTCTGGCCATTTATCCTTTTATCAAAAAATCCTACTATATTAACTCCTTGTTCTTCTCTTAAACAAATGATACGCAGAAGTATCGCAAAGGTGTCACTTGACAACTTAAGCTCCATACTTTGGTTTACTTCGTATCACCAAGTTACTAAAACATTACGGCTAAGTGTGTTGACTGAAGAGAGGAAAGGTCGGCCTGCACCAAATAAACAAATACCAAAAAGGACTAATACCAAGCAGGCCTTTTCGTTGGATATTGCCATCGCGAGTGTTTTAGTGCTCGCGTGACTTCTCTTACGCCAGTGATCGCTAGAGGTTAACATATCTAACAGGCAAGAATAAACAAAAAAATATCCAGTACAAACAATACAGACAATTCCATTTTAGAGATAAAAAATGAAAACAATTTGACAAGAAATTACACGAATTTCCCAATCATACAGAGTGAAATGTCATGTGATTTACGGTGTTGCGCGAGCGATAAAAAGATCGCGCAATCAGGGTTGCGAGCAATCACTGGCGTTAAAGAAAAAATGCCTGCTTTCCGGTACATTCAACAACCCCGCAGGCAAGAGCATCGGGCCCATGGCCTAACTAGGCCCACGGTTCTACACCTGTTTCAGTTTTGCAAATGCCGGTTTCAACTAACACAAGCTTTAGTTACCAAAAGTGCAGATTTACCAAGGAGTGTTATCGTAAACGAGGATGTGTGGCGATACAGGCTTTTCCAAATGTTGACCCATTTGTCTTCCATAAGGAATCAATAATTAACTAAACTGACATGAAAATAGTGTTAAGGATTAAATACCCAACTGCCTAGTCTAAATAGGCTTCTTTCTGCAAGTCCCAAAACTACGATTTCAACGCGCTATTCTCACAAAAAACATTCAAAACTACTTTTCATCTGATCTCCAAATCTCTTTTGGAGAATCTCTGGGGCATCGTGTGCTTTGTGCAATAAAGATTACAAAGTTCTCAAAAGTTTTTAGAAATTCGAGACAATTCCATAGAGACCCACACAAAAGAGTCGATTTGTCTAATTCATGGTTGTAAAACAAATGGTGCTTTGTGGTTGGAAGAAGATGGATATTCTTGTTGAAGGATGCGAGGTTTGCAAGAGAGGAGTATAGACGGCGTGGAATGAAACAACAGGTTCCAGAAAGAACACATATTTGACACACCCTGATTACCTTCATTCACGCTCCAAGATAAATGGCAAGCAGACATTTCTCGCTCCACTACACTGTTGCTGTGTGGTTATTATCATTTCAAAAGCTGCCTAGAAAATTATCTGAACAAAATTTTGCAGCCTAGATCTTTGTCTGGCTTGTTTTATTTCATAGTCAAAAAGTCGATTATTCTTCTGTGCTATAAAATAAGAAGGTATTTAAAACGAAATAGGGATTACTTTAATCATCTTCAAAACTGATAACCTGCGCAATGCTTTGAGAAAAATTGAGTTATCATAGATCAAAACGGAATAGGTGTTGAAACAAAGGCATCAGCATTTCTAATTGTTAATAGAAGAGATAACTTGGCAAGATAGATGAATGATAAAAAGGAATATTCCCTGCAGACCAGTGCATGCAAAATGCTATTCGATTAAGCCCAATGCACTGGCTTCTGCGCTGAATAGCATTAGGCTACACATCATTCAAGTGCAACCAGTCATAGTAGACAGTACTGTATGCTTGTAAAGAGCGGGCGATAGCATTTACACGTTATTACTAAATATAAGCTTGAGCAATACCGCTTTGGAGGGGTCACATAACAAACTAATGTACAATTGTTTACTTTAACCTGTTCTGATTGTGGATGTTGTTTGATGTCAATAAGTGTGCAACAATGCGTTCTAGCGACGGGTTGTTTACTAAATATCGGTAAAATATCGCCACCCTGGCTGGTGGCGTTGCATTGCACTGAACCAAGTCATAGGTTGCTGCTCTTGTTTTACCTGCAGCAACTTGTCTACTGACACTATTTTCAAATCAGTATTTCCTTTATTTCAAGACGTTCCTAATAATAGATCTAGTAGAACTAGTAAACGTGTAAAATCGCCTCATAGCATGTAAGGTTAACTGTAGTACTAATTGGTATGGATCTTAAACAGAAAGATGCATACCCATGATGAGAAAACTTTCCTGAAACAACAGCCTTTCATACGTGGTTTCCGCTTATACCTCGCAGAAGACTACTTGCCGAAACTCAGAAAGCTGAAAATATTCTACATGGTGATAAGAAACCAAAAGATACCGATCTTTAAACCTAATTTAGGTAGCCTAAGACATGTTCTGTTTCACTAAAACTGGAATAATATGTTGCTAGATTGTGGAGTACTGTGTCACAAAAAGACATATTGATCAGTGATGATGACGTATATCGCACACCTGGAGAATTTTCTCGCTTTGCTCAACAAACATCCTCGAAAGGTCTGCAGCATGGGCGTTTGAACTTGCAAATTCATTAATCTATATTTTCTGATGATCGCATTAAGCCTGTACAACTTACACAGCACCGAGCACTTTACGACAGATGGCAAACAAAGGCCTTCATTAAACATTAGTCTATATGCAACAATATTGCATGTGTTGAACGTAGAAAAGCCCGTGATGAAAAGATATTTACCTAATCATTAGCCACTTGGTGAACAAAATTGATGTTTCATTCATTCTATTTGTGAAGTGCAATGATATTTGTCGAATTTAGCTCTTGCCAAAAAGACCTTTTGCTAATCACAAAAACTTGTCACGTAAGCTTGCAGTAGATTTATTACCCTTGATGATTGCAAAATGGGTATTTAGAACAATGCCAATGTACATAGGGTGTTCTTTATCCAAGGTTATGGTGGTGTAAAGAGAAATGGCGACCTTTGTCAAGCAAGGTTGAAGATGTCCGAAGTTGACAAACTATGTTCGGGTACTTACCAAAGCAATACGGAATGTTTCTTACTTTGCCTCATAAAAATAGCTATTAAGTAGTTCATCAATCAGTAGTAATTAAGTAGTGCTTTTAAGGATTTTGAAATTGTTTTCCATTCATCAGCGTTAGTCTTAAGGCAAATATCAGGCTGAGAATCCTCTTTTCTTGATAATAGCTCGACAGAGAATTTTTCGGTTATGTCAGGTCAAGTTTCCCAAGAAATGCCTTAACTATAAGCATCACGTTATACGACAGGTGATGGAATGACAGCATTCTGATACCATTTAACAGTTTATAACAACCCACAAACTGGGGTTCCTTGATTTCTGGGCAAGATACTTTCTCTAGTAACCAACACTGGAACCTAGCAACAGTATTATCATCTTTCAATGCCCATTTACTCTCCCATTTATTTGAGTTGACCTTTTGGTCAAGAAGTGTCACACTATTCAAACCCAACAGCTTGCAAAGCATATTTCAAAAACCAAAAATACAACATTGTGGGCTTAAAGGGCAATACAAGTAAGAGAAAACCAAGAGAAAATCACCTCTTTTGTGTCACTCCCTATTGAATTTGATCTTTTGTGGTTACTTTTCTGGGATTCCTCCGTCACATCATCAGGTCCAGACTGGGTCTAGGGATGTAAAAGTTGGAAAGATGCGAACAAAAACACATAGACGAGCAGGCACTTCTCTACATCAAAAATATTATGTTCATGTACACAAAAACAAATCTAAACACACATTGCATCAATATGTAGCTAAAAATATGCACCAATACCACTATATCTGTATGTTGATAAAATATTGAAGTTTTGTCATGAAGAATAAATACCCAGCTTGTGACAAAATTGGCAAATTTTTTGCAGCTTTTACTATGATTAAAGATACTGAAATTCCATCAATTGAAAGGCTTGGTGGAAACAAAGTATGGGTTTTGATTCATAAAATTATTAGATGAAGATTCAGTTTCACATAAACTAGGAGCACTTTTGATAGATGCTTGGTGGGACTTTGTTACTAGGTATGATAGGTAAACATTTCAAATTTTCCTAAAACCTCTACAACTTTGTAATGAATTGTTATGAAACATGAATAAAAAAGCTAATGGAGCCCTTATTACTAAGTAAAGAAAAACAAAATAAAAACCACTTCTTTACAAAAATAACCTTGCTAATAGCCAATTCATTGTAATGTTTTTAATTTCAAATGATGTCACTTGACTTCTTTCTGAATCTTTCACAAAGCACAGCAAAGGCTTAAACGTTTTACTCATTAAAATGGCTAATTTCATAAGCATATAAGAAGGATTATATACAGGGCCAATCAGAGACACAAATTCAATATTTTAAAGAATCAGCACTGCCACAGAACTAAGTTTTACTAGCATAATTAATCAGTCTATGCAATACTTAACTGTACATTAAAAATCAAATCATTATAAAGCTAAAGTCATACAGTAGTTGCAATTTAGTTCAAGGTTTTCTCTCATATATGGAATCCCTTTATAATTAGGAAATCAATCCTCTCTTCAATGGTTTGGAGAAAACAGTAAGTTATCAATCTTATCATGCTGGAATTGATCAAGCTGGATTTTGGACAGCCTATTGGGCTGAATTCACAACAGAGATCCCAGGACAGGCTTATTGAATTCACATTGACTGTTTGAAACAACTAAAAGGCCAAATGAATCAACATAATTGCTGAATGAATCCCAAATATTTCTAATTAAGATCCAATTGATGTCCATAAAACTTAGACATTTTATCACAATTTGATAAAGTCTGTTGCTCTCAGAATAGCAAAGGTAAAGAAACAAAATACATACCTGGGTCCCTTTGTTGCAAGTGTTTTGCACATATGCAGATGCACCATCCTTTGGCCATTGTCCATTCATATATGAGCTGGATAAGGTCTCAAGTGAATTTGTGCGGGCAATGCCCAGTCGAACAGGTCTTGGCTTGTCACCTAAAGAAAAAGTAACCACTAAAGAGGAAGCAACAGACAAAACAAGACAAATCTAGCCAAACACGTGCACACAATACAGAGTGATTCATTAATAAACAATAAGTGAAAATTGAGCAATAACAAAGGAAAAAAAGGATTGCTTAATAGATTGAAGGATAGGGATTTTTCCTTTGTCAGTAATAAACATCTAAGACAATCTCAACAAGCAATGAAACAATGATATACAGTTTTAGAATTATTAGAAATTAAATGCAACAGAAAATACAATAAAAAACATGAGTTGCTGAACAGAGAGGTTTGTTAGATGCCACATGGAAAAGGGGTGTTGAAGGAGCGACTGATGTCTCTCCCACCAGAATAGAGAAAAAGCATTAGCACAGGGCACTTGAAAAACAATAAGACTAAAGGAAATGAATTAGCAATTACATAAATTGCAAGATGACAGAACTTGTACAAATAAATATAAACAACAGAGTAGAATAATTATGTAAATAGAAAAATAAGGTGGAATAGGTGAAGAAAATCTTTACTTAATGTATAAATTTTTCAAATTAATTCATACTTGCAAAAGGTTCACAGCTGAAATATCAAATTACTGCTAATATGGCAGGTACAGAAAATTAAAAAAGATGCTTTGTTGTGAAATAAAAAGAATTTCAAGCCATTGAAAGTTTGACTTATTATCAAATTTTCAGGTGAAATTAGGCATTATTTCAAAAGTGTTTTTCACAGTTCCCATTAGTGTTAGGTGTTCATTCCAAGCATAAAGGAGGGCAACCTGCCAATTTTTGGTCTGAATTTGAATTATGAACCACAGCTGACTTTTACAACCACAGCTGACAAACTTTCCTTCTTTTCAAAATGGCAAATAAACACCATGAAAGAGCTTAGCATGGCAAAAAGTTCTTTCAATTACTTGATTACTATTAATTTTCTGGCAATACTTTATTGAAACCAACAACAATGAAGCAGCCTGTTAAACCGGCCAACAAAACTATTGAACATTTTGAAAAACCTTTATTGGACAGTGACGAAACCTAAAATTTCTAACAGGTACATTTTTATTTCTAGAAAGCAATCCCAAAAATCATTGGATTCAGCTTTCAACAGACACTTCTCAAGAGATTGAACTGAATAAGCACAGTACAGACAGGGTGTTTTCTGTTGATTCTGTTGCTATCTACCTTCAAGGAAGGTAAATCATTCAAGCAAGTACTGTGCAATATTCTTATTTCAAATGAAAAATTATGGTGAACATTCATTGCACATCTTTATTTGTTGAACTGCTTAAACAGAAGAAATTTCAAATAACAGGAGATAACTCTGATGCAGATAAATCTGGCCTCAAAAGATCTGCTGTTTTCCATTCTACTAGATGATTCACAAAATAGGGTTTCTTTCTGGTTACAAAGACATCTGCCTTTGAAAACAGGGCATCACTGGTTCTTCTATAGAACCTTTTTCATTTCACAGCAGGAAAGCATTTACATGAGAAATAATAAGGATTAAAACAATTATTATTGGAAAATGTTCACAGCTGTTATTGCAGAGGAAACCAAAACACACAATTCACAAGGCATTCTAGGTACAAGATTGGAAATTATTCCCTACTGGGTTCTTATCCAAGTTTGCCAAATATACAGGGTTTCAGGTCAGAAACAGTAAACAGCAAAATTACATATTTTGGCTCTGGAGTCTCCCTATAACCACTTATCAAGGGTTAACTTGATTCTTAGTAGCAGCAACATTCTCAAAGAATTGTTTCCAAATTTTCACATATCAAATTTTCTTGACAAATGTACCTATTAAGTAGCAAAAACCAATACCATATATCATTTAGGCTTGGCTATTCATTTAAAGCCTTGTTAAAGCTTCCATTTTTGAAAAAAGTTCATGACTCAAGAAAATCATGGTGCAAAGATGCAAATATACCTATTGTATCTGATACTGTAACACAGAACACTCTTAATATTTCAAGGCTACTTAGACTCTATGGCTTTGAAGCATTTTCTCTGGTAACAAGTTCAAGGAGAGCTACATAACGAGATGTTCTGTGTTAAAACGTAATGGTGAGAAACAAATTCTTATCTAATTCTATCTCAGCCTCAGATTAGAATTAAGCCCATTGACATACAGATTGGGCCAGAGGAATTTGTAACTTTGATTCAAATCTGAGCGTTGCTTTAATTGCCTTTGCACCGAAGGATAACTGGCGAAAACCATGTTTGATTTTGCTATAGATCTCTTCCTCCGCCATTGGTTTGGCGTGTATATGAAAATGACCTTTTCAACGTCCTTCTGTGAGTGTACCTGCAAACCCTATTCACATGAAAGAACAAGCTACCTACCATAATGCCCGACAAACATGTGAAAGGAATAAACTCGGCCCAACCCAAACTTTAAATACTGGAAAATAGTAAATGTAGAACGCTCAATGACACTGGTCTATGGCGAAACAACACAACAAAACTAGGGAGCTCTGTGACAGTGCTGCAAAACCGTGCAGTTTAGTTGTCGGTTTTCAATGCGCCAAAGTTCTTCTAGCGAATGGATACAGCAATAAATTGAACAAGTAGATAAATGCGGCTACAAATTTAGTGAACTAGGGTTGACATTTTCCAAACCAGGCTTTATAGCACTTGAGCACCAAAGGGAAACTGGAACTTTGAGGCTACAGAGCAGAAATTGAGCTTCTTGGATTAAATTTTTTCGTGACGGCCTATTCGTTAAATAGCTCAATAAATTGAAAATTTTCGATTCCTTTGTTGATATAACAGAAACTACTGTCTACTACACTGAAAAGTGGCGTAAACTTTCACGGCAAAACTTGGACAAACTCAACAAAGGATAGCCATGTCATATTTGTGGGGGAGCTGCACATCTACTATTGCATTCCGAAAAATATTATTCACATCCAAAAGACGCGAAAATGCTGAAGTATATACCGTTCCATTACTTCCTCAATCTATTTTCCAAGTTTTGCACCCAAAATAGCGTCTACCCATATGAGCAAGGGGTACAAATCTTATATCAGAGATGCTCCACAAAGTAACTGTTGCAAACAAAATATCAATCGTTTCCAAACAAAACAACGTGAACGTTGAAATGCAAAATACTTTTAATGGAAAACTTTATCACCATGCATTGTAATGTATCAATAGCATAGCAATAAGGTACTTAAAATTCTTTTTTTTGTTTAGAGTGTCAACTCTTTGAGGTTTCTGACAAATATCAAAACAGAACCACCATCATCTGACTTACATTTGTATAGTCAGTTTGTAATGGTAAGGCCTGCGGAAATGCTACTTACCAAGTGGTGAAACAAGTGTACGATGCTCCGAAGAAAAGACATCGGGTGATCTTCTTATTCTGCCTTTCGTACTCTCGACCAAACCCGGGGATGGAACGGGAGAGCTTTGTCTTCTTCTAGTAGGACTCGAGTGCCTCACAAGTGAAGATATGGGGGCTGTTGCCTTAAGTGGTTGTGGCTTTAGTTTACCACTTGCAGGAGAATTATTCCTTCTTGGTCGCTGAGACGCCATATTCGTGAATTTCTTCCACAACCGGCCTAAATTTCTTTCATCGCTGCCCAACGGGTCTGAGAACTATCACCGCTACTTTGACAAGCCCACACCGGCCTACCTCCTTTACAAAATAGATTTCTGTCAATGAGTTAATGAGAAATTATCCACATTATCATGTGACAAATACCGGCGACTTCATTGGCTGGTCTTCTATGTCACTTCGCTCTGATTGGGCAATCGTATGACCTTCTCCAGGGCCAGTTCATTCACAAATTATTCGCTGTTGCTTGTTGGTTGCTGGCCTTATTGCACCTGACAACGAGCTCGGACTAAGGCCTTGATGACGTCACCAAACAAACCAAAGGGCCTAGTGCGTGAACGACGAAGGAGAAAGAGGACATGAAATATTATCACCTAAACAAAAATGCATTTAGCACTTAACCATGCAGCGAAAGATTTCATTAGAAGCAGTTAATTATATCTCGTCACTTTTATTGGAATTTCGATTGTAGGGATACTGATTTTTTAAATGGGCTTTAGTTTCGCAAGTCGGTTAATGAAAATCGTTAACGTTGCGGAAATTCCTGCTAAACTTTATGGCCAAAAATTCTTATGATGGGCAGATCTATACAAACTTCTTTTTTGAGCTAATGGCGCTGTTTTTATCGAACTATCGCACCAGAATTATAATATTACAGCAAATTTAAGGCATGTTTAATCAGTGACAGGAAACAAAGACAAGAGCTTATGGTTGTCTTGGTTGTCATAGCCTTATCGGCCCAGTCAGCAAAATATTTCGGCAATTTAACCCTGCCTTTTCACAAGAAAAAGTAGATCGAACGAGCCCAGCTAAGTTAATGATCCTTCATAGAACAAGACGACAAGGACTTCATTACACGTGTCTAAATCGAAGTGCCAAGACCTGTTTCCTTTCCAAACGTGAAGTATCATAGCAAATCTTTTGCCTTGGATTTGTTTGGCTTTCAAAACAGCACCCTACAAATAAACCCTCAACAGCTTTTGAAGTCCAAACTATCATTCATTAGTCCCGTGTGGACGAAATTTGTATGCAAGGAATTTCTTAAGATTCTGCTAATGTCTGAAGTCAGCAGGAAAAGATCAACTGATATGGGTGTCAAAAGTGTCGTATAACTATCGATAAAAGGACTTTATACAAAGATGGCAGTTTAGTTGACTATGCTCCGAATCGTAGGTAAGGTCGTTTAAAGCTCCAAACATACTTAATATATGACGTCACACAAAGCATGCAAAAATGACGCCAAGATGGCCAATTATTACACCACTTTATACACATGAGCCGCCCCAACTAATTTGGTTGAAACTTGTTAAAGAAGCTGGAGCCTTCTACTTCCAGTGTATCAAAATTCATCGATCGCAGTACCCCTAGCATTTGTGCTTAGACTCATTGAATGGTAAATGCCTCCACAGAACTTTCCGCCATGTTTTACGGTTTGTTGATTTTAAACCATCTCCAAAGAATCTGATGTCAAAAAATTAAACAGTTGTTTCTTCGAGCCATCTGTCTGCATTCCGATTTCCTTTGTCATTGCATGGAAACTATCCCTTAAATCACTTGATCATTGGACTAAAACAATTGAATTACAATGGAGCTTGTGCCACCAGTGCCGCGGAACACCGGGCTCCAAATCCTTTTGAACGTCCCCCTTATACACGTCGGGCTTGAATTTGAAGAGAACAAGCCACAAG
This sequence comes from Nemopilema nomurai, assembly GCA_003864495.1. Lineage (NCBI taxonomy): Eukaryota > Metazoa > Cnidaria > Scyphozoa > Rhizostomeae > Rhizostomatidae > Nemopilema > Nemopilema nomurai. Next base: position 69,265 of record ML133487.1, read on the forward strand.
GGGGCCTCTCGAAATATCAGGAACCTTGAATTCGGCTACTCCCATTTATTTGTACATTTCAATTTCATGTGTTTATACGCCCACGAGGGTGAACTTTTGACAATACAAATCCAGATTTCTCTGACTAAACATTATTTTGACTAATGGATCACACCCTCTGTGAAACTTCGAGCAGTTCAAGACGCTAATGATTGCAGATTGAAGAAGGGAAATAAATAGAGAAGTGGTTCATCGACAACATTTTGAGAGCACCCAGCAAGCAATTACGCATGCTTCCTCGAGAATCTGTTGAAAAGAGGATGTTTTAGATCGGGGAGTGGTTTTATTGCTTAAAGATAAGGGGCAGGACACCATAATGCAATATCTGATTGTAGCATTCCTCATTCTCAGATCGCCGATTATTACTTTGCACAAGCAACCCAGCCACTTGGCCTATTAACGTTTTCGGCTACTCGGCTTGGGTATACGGCCAAAATGGTTGAAAACGATTTAACTTGATTCCCATCCTTATCGTACATGGCCATGAAGGGTGATCTATTAAAATAGCAAAGTTACTCTAATTTGTTCAAACAAATTGTACGAGTGCTTTGTTGAATAAGAAGTTGTTTTGAATACGATTTTTCTCGCTTAGCTATTGTCTTTATGCTCTGCACACGCTAGCCATTGTTTATTGAAAAGGATTGAAGGCCAATACAGACGTAAAGTGGGTGACAAATTTGGTTATTCTGTCAACAATGTATTACGAGACAGGCGGATGCTTTCTGTTTCGTGCATTTTTTGAACGATCTTGGAGATCCCAGATAAGTGTAGAATCAATGAAGATCAGCGTACGCTCAAAACTGTTTGCCGAGGCATCAAATCTAAGACTTCAACTGACTTTTTACCCGAATTGGTGATCAAACAGCGCATCCAGGAAAGAAAAACCGCAAACTGATGTCAGCTATTTGGAATTTAATGGTTAAAGCTTGAAGAAGTCTATATGGTTGACCGACAAACTCCTCCTTGGCTGTTTTGTTTTTAGTTTGCAGATTTGACGAGATGATGTTAGCAGTACACAACAGAGGGCTTGATAACAAGGTTGCGGCGTTCACATAAATATAAGACGGCTGGAGAGTCAACATAAGCAGCATCAACAGCTCCACAATTAATATAGAACTTTGGAGATTGATCTATTTGGGTGGTTGGGAATGTGTAACTTGCTTACGGGATTGACAGTTTGTTAGGCCAGTCTTGGTTTACGAAGCAGGGGCATTGATGACCAGAGCAACGCATAGAAGAAAACAGAATCAAGAGTTTTAAATTTGGGCAGCTACAAGGGAGGGAGATTAGAGGAACTCTACTGTACTAGTGTTAGCAATGTAACACAACTAGTGCAGAAGTTCGGGAGATATTCTAAAAAATTCGAACTTAGTGCACTCTGATAATATTTGAACCTTTCCATCGAATATTATCATATATCTGCTGTCTGTCAATAGTTTATTATGCCCATAACTGGATAATGAAAATTTCTGAGCTATTCAATCAACCACCTTGCTCTAACACTTTCATGCTTGATAATTGACTCTACCTGAAAGGGCATTGTCCAGCCTCACTTTGAATTAAGAGCAGCCTTCTGGGAACGGACTGATTTCATAAACATTCACCTCAATGGTATAAAAACTTTCGAATTGAGTTTCCACCAGCAGGTAAAGTGTACTGTTAATGTCTTGGGTTGGTCCATTTACCACTTGCTTCAGCTCTGAGATTAGAAAAAAGGATTACTTTAACCAAGAGACAAAGGGTTTAAATTCAGCAATCCCAAGTTATATGATCAAGAAAATACAAACAACGAAAACTAATTGAGGTTAGGTGTGGGTCCTTCTAATCCAGTAAGCTTTCGCGGTGATTGAAAAAAGAAATTGTATGCGAAACATTTTCCACATAGACATTAGCGAACAGAGAAAGGCAGATGCCTATTTTTTGTAAGCTTTCTCGAATGCTTGCAAGAATCTATAACAGAATATCTTAACACTATAAATTTCAGGGCTGAATATTTTTCTCGAAGCTGCTCCTTTTAAATGGAGGCTCGTGTCATGAAGGCGTGAGATTTTCCGTGTCCTATGCCCTTTACTTGTTTGACTTACTGTAGAGACTACAGTAAATAGATGGATCAGCGTACACAACTTTTACACGAAAGCGAGCCTCTTTCAAACTCCAAACATAGTGGGTACACCTAGCGATGTTTGCTTGCACAAGCTGATCGCCTGTAGCCATTGTCAAATCTGCAAGAAAAAACCTGCTATAACTGGTTCAGTCATCGCATGCAATTGTTGGGGAAACAAAGCATTCTTTCTTTCATATCTTATCGAACAAACATCTCGGGCGAATAGGCAGCTTCGAGACATCACCGAACCACTTGGCCTTTCCCAAACGCTTCGAGACGACTGACATCCAAAGCATCCTCACACGCATGCTCCCAATGGGTTCGCGGGTTTGCGATACGAGAAGAAGCGTTCAAGTCTCCATCAATTAGGACAGCTTTTTTGGAACAATACTTTCGTCTGAAGATTCATTTAATCCCAGCGCATAAACAGCAATACACGTCTGTCATCCAACTGCATCCAAACTAAATCCCAGTGCGCAATCCTTACTCCCCTAGTCCTTCAGCTAATCTAGATTCTCATCTACTCCTGTTCCGATAGGGTCGTCGAGGAAGCCTAAATCATTCAACTTAAGGTGTCCTGGGAAAATCCTTTCATGTTAATGCTGTGGCAAATCGTCCTTCATCCTTCTTCAGGTTCATGCAATTCTAGCGTGTTTGTTGTTATACCAATCATTTATCTTTAAAGTTGCGAATCAACCTTAATATTAAGGCAACCTTTCAAGCACAACGCTCAAGGCTGCATTGGTCTTTAGAGTCAAACTACAATTTCTGCAAGTGTCTCAAATTTTGCAAAAATCTCGTGTGCAATCAACCTGATTGAACAACGCCGACTCAATCACATTTTTGTTCTACAAGAATTCAAGACTCCTGATGTTATCTAATCAACTCATTTCAATTGCGAGAAAAGGAAGCAGCGGTTTTCGGCTTCATCAGAAAACAGTAGATTTCCGAGGGACGACATGGCTTTAAGATGTTCTGAGAAGTGTTGACCGAGAAATAATTCTTGAAGAAAGGTCCTAGCATAATTGACTGAGCTTTACTTTAACCTTGAAGTCTAATACTATTTAAAACTCTGCAACGAATGCGTTTCAATAGTCATTAAATCAATTCATAGCTTTTCAATCGAGCTAGAGGGTTTTCATGCATCGAGCCACCTAATTTTTAGAACTTGGTGATGAATAAAATCGAAGACGAAAATCTTTGGAATCAGCAGCTCCTATGATGAGTGAAAATGTAGAATGGAGCACGTTTATAACTGATAAGTACATCAGAATTTTTCAGAGATATTGTTTAAAAGGTCTTAGGGCGATCAATGTCTTCGTTGCTTATGGCGGCTTTAACTGGTGATGAAACGAAAAGACAGCGCATGGTTCGAAGGAGAACTCGGAGCAGGTGGGTACTTGTCTCAAATTGGCGTATAAGCATGCAGGCAGAGAAGACCATTGATCATAAGACCAAAATAACGTGAAGATCTGCACTTGACGATAGTTGTTCTGTCAACACAGCACCCTTTAAAGTGCCCCACATAGAATCCAGGCCAGGGTTGTGTTTTGATAGGGTAAGCAAGATGGGCGCTTGTTACAAACAGCAGCAGAAAGGTGCCAAAAAGGTGCAGTTTTCTTTAATAATTTGGTGAGCCCTTGAGTTGCCTACACGGCTCCCCAGGTCAAGACATTTTGATTTGTCCCTTCCAACATGCACAACTCTATACACGCTGTCTATATACTCTAACATATACCACAGAATAGTCTGTGCATATACGCTCTCTGGCAAACTGGGACATGCCCAGGCTCCCACTGCCAACGGATTGATGCTGTTTTGGTTGTATGCACGCAAGCGGACAGGTCAAGCCACAAAGCGGATACAGTTCCATGGTTTGTATAGTGGTATTCCCAGTTAAAGTCGTTGGAACTCTTGATTCTGCTGCACCATTAATCTGGCACGCCCTCCGTGTGATGGTGAAGCTTTTAATGCCATAAGTCGATGTCTAGATTACGGCTTTAGAAATTGTTTACTAAAGCTTAATTAAGATATTGTTTAACAAGGACGTATGGGTTACATTGATAATAAACTCAGAGAATGAACTTTGCTCACTTCTCTTTTTCAAAACCGATAGCTTGAAATTGTCTTGTAAATAAACTTGCGCGTACAATGATCAAACAAAAACAGCTCAAATACGAGCAATATTTTAAAACTCAACACTCCGAAGTTGTTATTAAATAACAGCAACAACAACAGTAACAATAACAAAAATATTAAGACGCATGTCCTCAAGGGTCATAGGCGAAGAGGCCGAACGCCTTCTGCAATTAGAGTTTGTAGCTTTTGCAAATGCAAACTTCTGACGAATTGATTGAAAAATGATCAAAGTGCTTACACAGTCACTTACGGCAACACTGTCAAAGCATACGTTTTGAATCAAGAAATGAATTCACAAACGTAAGACACAGAGGCATTGTTTACCTGGAAGAGAGGCAGTTTTCCTCTGGCCTCTTCTTCATAAAATGTTAGTCGCCGCGCCACGTAGATAAGCTAGTCGTCACGTGACATCCACTGGTTGCCATTGTTGTGTACGTCATCGCAAGAACGCAGAATAAAGCTTCGTTGAAAAACGCGAAAGTGTAGGAAAAAGAAATTATCAGTCCTGTATCGCGTTTTCTGAGATCACACGCGACTGTCAAACTTAAGCTGGTTCAAACGCTGGTAATTTGCTGTAATTCTTCATAAAGATATTTATTTTTTCACGAAAAGGCCTGGGATGTGCAAGTGATTATCTGAGAAATAGTGAACTTTCTTATCTTTCTTTTCCATTCATTTAAGCGCAGTCTTATCTTTCTAATGTGCGTATGATGTGAGCTCTTTAGGCAAACGTGCGAAACGAGAACCGAACACAGCTGCCGTGTATAGCTGTCTTGACGTGGGGAATGCACTGCAGTAGAAGAGACATTTTGTAAAGGAACGCAAAACAACTTGTTTAGGAGTGTCACAAAGCGTGAAATGGAGGAAATGGGGCAGGCAGCATCTGCTAGACTCTCTAAGACCCAGCTTAGACAGTACACACGAAAATAACTTAAGATACTGTTAGGGCCAATTTCAAGGTGAAAGCATTTGCCGTGAGAAAGTATTTCCTAGCAAGTGTGGCTCGTCTCTGTATTAGATGATATTCATCCCCAATCTACAGATTTGATTTTGAAATCGGATCAAAAGGTGGGTTAGACATTATAAAAACTCCTCAATTCGTTTTCATTGTTTAATAAACAAGTTACCTGAAACTTCAGACTTAGTCAAATTCATATGAATTTAAAAAGATTCACCTAGTTTCACCATACTCAACGACAATTCAATCACAAAATATCGAGACAAGATAAATGAGGAAAAAAGATCCGAATCAAGGCGCTAATAAAAACACACCTTATGAATGGACGTTCGCTTGTTTCGTTATTTAAGAAAAGAACATCCAGAATTTACAGTTGCACAGGATTCGAATCTTTAAGGAAACTGTTTCTTTTAAGACGTTAGTTATCAAAATAAATGTATATTCGTGCCAAAAATCGCATGCAATGCAATTCTCTGCGTGACGTAAACTAGAAAATGGCATTAAACATTTATGAAGACTTTGAATAAGAAAATTTGTGTCCACCTTTATAGTGTATTAAGGCAAGCACAACAATACTACAAAGATTTTGTTCACTGTTCAGCATTGCTAGATATCGGTAAAATACCTCTCGATTCACTCTACGAAACATTCTCTGAATCTGGATTGAGCCTCAGGCAAAGACTCGATCAAGTAATAATGATTATTTCTAGTAACGTCAATTGAATACTGTAAACGCCATTGATACAAAAACATGCGTAATTAAATATGAATAAAAATACAAGTATAGAACAACTAACACACTTCACTTCGATGGCTTGAAGACTGGAAACCAACCTTGCACGTGACTATTCTTGCAAAGTCGTTCCCAGTACTCTGAGTTTGACATAATCACAGTTTCACCAATAACTGGGTTATTGCGAACTTTCAACAGCCGTTTCGATTTGAGTTTAATCTTAAGACTGGCATCTGGCAGAACGCTGTCTGATATTTCGAACTTTAGTTCTTCACAGAATTCTGGAAGCAGAGTCCCTTTCTTTGTCTTCGTTTTCAGCTTCTGCACGAGCTCCTGGTCTTTGTTCAGTAGTGAAATGGTCACATAGGAATCTGCGAAGAGCAAAGAAGGATTTATGTAACGGAGGATTTCCCCAAAAAAGTTTGGCACGAATTTCACAGCGTGCCTCATAGGGCGTAATCATTCGAATAAGAACCCCTAGGTGGCGGTTTCATTGGAGTGTTGTTAGCTTAATATATATCATTCCGTATGACGGATGATTAATGTGTCATTCCATATGATGGATGCTTCATATGTCATTCCATATGATGTATGTTAATTAATCACTCCGTTTGCTGCACATTTGATATATCATTCCCTATGACGGATGCTTAATGTGTCATTCCATATGATGGATGTTTCATATGTCATTCCATATGATGTATGTTAATTAATCACTCCGTTTGCTGCACATTTGATATATCACTCTGTATGACGGATGCTTAATGTGTCATTCCATATGATGGATGTTTCATATCTCATTCCATATGATGTATGTTAATTATACCGCTCCGTTTGCTGCACATTTGATATATCGCTCTGTATGACGATTACTCCTTGTCGTTTGTCATAAAAGTGTTTCATGCACTGTAGGGAGAGCTTTAAACGTTTTTGATATAAAGGAAATGACGATAAGAGTTGCTACTTCGAACTTCATACGCACAGGGCAAACTCATTCTATATGAATGAATCACAGAACTTTTCGTGTTGTTAGCCTAAAATTCAATGTTACGACTGTGCAAAAATGGAAGCTGGAAGCGGCTTCGCATTGCCAACACCAAGCCTAAACCTTCCCAGGACCAAAATAATGAACTAAAGCTGCGGTAAACATCACTTCGAGGCAAGACTCTCACATTTGAATATTTTTGCAAAATAAAAACGTCTTCCCTTTACTGAAACGCATATCCTTTGGAAAAAGAGAAAAAGTGAAACCTCCCCGTCAGAGCTAGAGTTTCGTGCTAAAAATGTGTGGGTTTTGAGTGCTCTCCTTACACTTAAAATGCGTCAACGAGAATCCTGCCCTGGCATGACTTGGAGCTTTTAAAACACTATTTGCAGTGCCAACCCAGTGTTGAATTGTAATTCAAAGAGCTACTCACAAATGTTGATTTTGATTAGTGGAGTGTATATAGAGACACTGGCTAAACGCAAGTAAAACCCCGCCTATACATTGACACAATCTAGCCGTTATGGCAAAGAATCAGTGATACTGGGATATTCTAAAAGCAAGTACTTATCATGTTGCAATTGAAGTTGCTATTAAAAGTCAATGAAATACGTGATTTAAATGACTCATAGTAAACATAGTAGCAATCTCATTAAAGGTAGTACCTTCTTTGTCCTTGTTTTCGTCCACTGGGATGATATCAGCTCTCACAACTTCGGCAATCAAAGTCCAGTCTTCAGCGTCATAATCAAGCACCAGTTGGACCGACGCAGTTTCAACGTCCTTCAGAAAAAAGCAGTTTCAATGAAGCGTTGACATTGACTGTTTATGTTAAAGATATTCACTAAATATAATAGACTATAAAGGATAGGTCAGGTGTAGAGTAAGCTCTGGCAAAGAAAACCTGTCGCAATTTTGTCTATCAGTTTTCTTGATTACGAGAGGCACGAAAACGACTGCTTTGTTAATATGAACGGCCTAACTTTCGAAAATGCCGATACCAGACACCACCCAGACTGAGAAGAAAATTGTCTTTCCCCAACAGCAGGGTGAAGTGAGTTGACGGCTCCATGCTGCCATTGTGTACCTTTTTGCCAATGGGTAAAAATGAAATGAATGACTGTGTTGATTGGTCGAGTCTAGATACCAGCACTTCACACTGCATTCACCAGCCGTATCAAGTACTAACATCATACTAACAGACCTAGCAAATTTATAATGTGATTTTTGCTTCAATCTTCTTGAGCAAATCAGAGAAGATAAATCGCAATATCTAGACATCAACGCTATAATTCCAAGTCTGTTAACTAGCTTTTGTGCGTGTAAAATTCAGGGACTACGAATCTTTAATTGAAGAGCTGTCAGAAACTGACCATTAGACCGAGAAATCCTTTCGAACAAAGGTCAATCAAAAGGGTTTTGAACATATTCTTGAACACACCAAAACGGATTTAAAGAAATATTTCAGCATTTCTGAAGGCATTGTTTTCAATGCAGCATACATACATAGCTACATAGATTGAATGATGACTTATTTGGCTTTTAGAAATATACCTAAGAATAAAAAACTACTGAAGACGAGCCTAATTTTAACCAATAAGCATCCCTCAGCATTTGATGTGAAGAAAAAACTTTAATGAAAAAATAGAGCTTAAGGACTGGAAAATCTACAAGGGAGAAGTTACTTGTTTCTGACTCTAATTTGAAATAGAAATGAAGCTTGAAAAAGAAATATTCAACCCAACAATAAATTATCCAAACAGAAGCTGACAAACGGGAATCCCAAAAATCGAATCCTGCAGCCCACCTGTTGCACGTTTCTGCCTTGAAATTGATTCAAAGTACTAAAAAAGGTACCGCTACAAACGAACACAACTCACATAATCAGCCAATGGGTCGTACGGTTTCAGCCTGCGTTTTATCACATGCTCCTTTCCTAGCAACAACCCGAGGCCGGCTAAGGAGATACAGACTTGTCCTATGCCATCCTGTTTTGTCCATCTGTTCATTTCGTACAGATAAAGATTCAACGTCTGCTCCTCAAGGAGTCTACTCTCCACCTTGATTTCAATCGTGTCGTTAAACGTTGGCCAAAACCCCGCACGAATCAGCTTCGTTTTGTATTCAGCCTCCTGGCCTTTGTGCAGGTCCATCACTTTGGCGACTACGAAGGAGTAGGCATAGCCACTTAAATCTCTAACCGGGATGTCCTCGGCTTCCATTACTGTGACCATCAACATTTCACTACGAAATGAGAAAAATCAACGTGAAAATCCTCAAAGGTATAAGGATTATGAAATCATTTATTCATGCCAACAATTAACAAAACTAAAGGTTAGTTGGATGAACTAAGAACTAATAGTAGTGCTAATGGAGAAAAAAAACTCAAGAAACTTGGAGAAATTTGCTTACTGCAATGAAATTGGTTCACACATCGACTTTGGGCAAATGACAAACCTTTCCTTACATAAAAGCTTGATCACCTTATTCATCATTATCATATGGACAAGAGCCTATCATTTGCCTAGGCGAACTATCCATTGTCATCTAGCCAATTATTCAGGCTTGGATTGCCTAATGGATGCATTCAATTAAAAACTCGGGGTATCAACTTAGAACCGTTAGGCTTAAATAAACAAAAGCGGGTACCACCCTCCCTGCAAGGCGTCGGTCACTTCATGAAAAAGGCAAATAGAGCCATGTAATTTAAATAAATGGCTTATGAAAGTCATTAAAATTGTAATAGTAACAGCAATTTTGGAATTATTCAGCAAGCAAGTTTGTCTTTTTGAATTTTGAAGTCTGTCTATCAATGCAAAACTCTGTTCTTTGTAGACAAAAAGAGTTCGAACTCTTCTAAAAGACTGTGTTAGTAGGTGAACGCTGATTGGACGTAACGCAGCCAATCATCCACTCTTTCTCACTCAATCCACTACTGGCTATTTATCGTGTAAACATTTGGTCATTTTGCGACGCTTGCATGTTCTGAGGAGGGTCGGAAAAGTGCTTTAAGCATCCGAAATTACGATGTTACACTAAGCTTAAGATTGTTGATTTTTAGCCGATTTATAGACTTGCAGTCAATGCAGAGCAAGAGATTCAATGATTCAATGTTGTCTAATGTCATCCAAATGCGAATCGTTTTACAAAAACTTTCTAACAAGAGAAAAACAAAGTAAACTCAGACTGACAAACATATTTGAGTTGAAAAAAGATCTTCAGCTTTATTTTTGACAACTGAGTTGAACAAATACACCAACAAACCTTATTGTATCATAGCGAAGTATGAGCTTTAAAGAGCCAAGTTCTTCCTGAAAATCACAAAGACCACTTGTTAAACAGAAAATAAAACACATCAAGACAGAAGTAGATATGCCAAATAAAAGATTAGAAAAGAAATGCGCGGCCTTAGAAATGCATTCACAATAAAAGTCATTTGAGCCAGGAACCTACAAAAAAGAGCCAATTTAGCGTAAAATAAAGCATGGTGGGAAAGAGACCCGACATTTAAGCGTTGATATTTATATCTCCTATTCAGTTACTTTACCGCCTGAAAGATCTTAAGAGGTTTGATCTGCACCTTCTAAGCCAAAGTTATAATATTAAAAACTAAGGAAGTCTAATTATGAGATTTTAAGGAATCACCTTTTTGACGAACTATTTGACAAAACTTGCAGGTTAACAGGTTATAATTAAAGACTGCGCGAAAAATAAGTCAAAGAAATAAAGAACAATCAATGTCAATGACCCATCGACCAAAATATGCAACTTAAAATCATGTTACCATCGCTTTCTTCTCGATTTTGCACGGTTGTATTCTTTGCAACTTCTTCCCTGGCTTTGCAGTTTTGAGCTTGACTTTCTCGCGGTTTCCCTTATTCTTCTTTTTCTTCCTCTTGCAAATGCAACAGCAGCACATTATCAAAATAACAACAGCTGCCACCAAGCCAGCGATAATGTAGTACTTGTTCTTCGCCCATAGGCCACTGGCTTTTCCCGTAATATTCGATATAGCTGCAGACGAAACGGGATCGTCAGTTTGACTTGAAAAGGAAACGCGAATATCTTCCCAAAAAATTGCAGCGACCCCCGTACAGAAAGTCTAGTCTTAAGACGAAACTTTTGAGATAAATCGAAGGTGACGGGTGTCAACTGCCATAGCAAAAATGGTGATAATATGGAAAAACTGTCTTCATCCCTGTTTGGATATAGTTGGGGCTATTGTGGTGTTAGTTGATACAATCTACGTAGCTTTTATGCACAGTGTACCTTCGATTCAAATATTGGCACTCCGGTGTCAAACAAAGTTTAAATACAGGGTTCTTAAAATAGTGGAGGGACTTCTTTGGTTTAGTATAGCCTAGACTGATGCATAGGCATGTGCCAAGACAGGCTCGTAATTGATTGAAACAAAATCGCCGTTTTCAAGCAATCAAGAGAAATGGTCAATTATTTTCTTTTAGAATTTGGAAAATTGTTACCACATCCCAAGTTGTTAAGGTTTCCCTTCCGCTAAACATACTACCGCATAATTTGTGCATTGTTTTTCTTCAAGGCAAGTCTAGCTCATACGGCGAAACATCAAAATGAATGAAGACTTACGATCTTGCAAATGGATGTACGCAGGATTTCTACGAACTCAAGAACTCTGTTTGCTTGCCAAACATTTGTTCCAGAGAAACGACTAGTTCACAAATAGTGAAATGCCAGTGCAAAAGAAAGGACTCCGATCCAGAAGGCCTAGTATTCGAGCAATTACGTGAAACCGATAGAAAATCAAACCCAAAACCCTGGCAAGATGTCCCAGCCAGCCAGTAGAGTCTTACAGTGAAAGGGAGTTGGTCCGCTGAGAGAGAGTGCACGCACACCCACAACAACAATCGATGGGGAGTACTGGCGAGAGCCATATTGAAAGAGTCTTGGTGGCTTTGGGAATATATCAAAGGCAGCTTCCTATTCCAAAGGTTCGTTCAATTTGCATCAGTCCGTTATACATCATGACTGTTATGTACAAATTTATGAAGCCATCGTTTGAATAGATTCAAACCACTATCTGTGAAAATAGGCGTAGCGTAAAACAATAGGCGTTACCTCAATTAAAAATCAGTAGAAATAAAATAAAACCGTTTGGCCAAATTGAAAAATTTTCTTGTCCAAGATGAACATAGCTTATAAGGAGTTTGACTGTTAAGATACTTCTTAGATTTAGAATAACTTGTAATTTGCTAAAATAGTGCCAATGCATGAACTAAATATGAAACTCATTGTCGAATTATGAAACATAAGGCAAATTGGTCACTGAATCAGTTCAAGAACATATGTTTACATTCCATGTATTTTTTCGCTATCTGCTCTCTTTAGCCTAGCAACAAAGTTGAAAACACTACCAGTTTTTTGGCCAAAGGGATGCAAAAAGCAACAATGATTTTTAACTTCAATGGATGTTTTCACTTCCACCCATGTTTCAGGTTCACTTTTAGGTTTATTTGGCACTGGGTAAGCAGTGGAAATGTGAAGTGCGTACTTGCCAGACTCTTAAGAACAAATAACTCAGCACAGATGGAAAACAATCTTGTAAGACTGGAATAAGCTTTGATTAATGACAGACACTTTTCCCATAGTTCCTTACATATAAAGGGCATGCTTAAACATGTGGTGTAAAAACCAGCACTGTCTGAATTTTGCATTCTGGTAATACCTACAAAAAGAGATGACAGTACCAGTACGGCAGTGCAGAACTTTCTTTTGGCAATTTCTAGATTAAGTGAATATTCAAAACATAAGTTTATTAGCTAGCCACATGTAAATGTAAACTAATTTTGAAATGATGATAACCTACATACAACAAAAACATTATCTGCTGGCAAAATTAAATAAAGACCAACAAAACTGCAAATTTGCAAACAAAAACTCACATGTAGAGCTACTTTGACAATTTGCAACATAAGTATTTCTTCAACTCATTTTATTGAAAATATTCAGGGCCAAAAAAATGAGAAACACCCATGCACCTTTCAAGTGAACTCTCTGAAAATTTGGGTAGTCTTGAATAACATAAAAACTCAATGAATAATTTATGAGGATAGCATATCCAAGGAATATTGGATTCCTTAGACTAGAGGTTTTCTATAGTTTAATGCTACATTAGCCTTATTATGCAACAGGTGTAAGAACATTATGAATTAAATTAATGTCTCACTTTTATTATCATTAAGCCCATCTGCCCTTCAGTTTTAAAGTTTAATGAGAAGATGTCTACCACATACCAGTTCTCGTGTGAGACTTTAAAATACAGAGAATACATTAAATAGTTTTCTAGCTTCATTTACTATGTAATTCTCTTTAATTTTGGAGAAATCAATAAATAAATAGGGGACACTAGGAGGCAAACCCCATAACTTAATTTCTAAAAAGAGTTATTCTGCAAAGTTAGTAAGTTAAGTGTAACTGTGGAAAATACTGTTGAGCCCCATCATTGGAATTTCACGTAATCCATGAAATAAACATAAAAAATTTGAGCCATTTTATAAAATGATGAAAGCTTTTCATAGTTTCTCATTTAGGAGATTCTGCAAGTTGGTGGAGAACAAACAAAAGGACTCATTCTATAACATAAATTTTCTGCATTTGAAAGAATGGCCTAGAAGTGAATCCCCAAATCAAAAGATCAGCTACAGCCCACCAAATACAGCATCTGGGTCACATTAAATGATAATTTCAGCAGACGCTTGAAAATTATTCAACAAAATCTTCCAACATCTTGTGAGTAGAAATAGAAATCAATATAATAATTTGAATGAAGTATACTTTCAACAATCAAAGCCAGTTTTAAAGGCAAGTATTTGCCCCCCTTTTTGCATAGCTATTTGGTTGCACAACCCAGACAAGGAAACCATGCCTACATGCAGTCAGATGTCTGTTGAATTTAATTTGAATTTTTGATCCCAAATTAATTACTGGTTATTGAACCGTTTTCAATATAGAATGTCGTGACGCTTCCTGAACTGCTCATATTCCTCCTATTCTCACTTTAATATATTAATCTATTCTCCAATTTTAAGAGACTTTTTCAACGCAAAATAAACAAAATCAAGAAAACCGTATGATAGTTAGGTTAAACAGCGAGCCAGAAATTGATCAATTAAGTCGATCACAAATAAGTTTATGAAAGCTTTATGTCCATGGGAAGCAATGATGTGAAAAGTTTTCATAAGTCCTTAAGGGTTGGGGCTTTAATGAAATTCTTATAGTTTTTACAAAAGGAAAATAAGATTCGTTGAGTCATACTTACTTCCCATTTCTAATGCTGTTCTCAACTTGGGCTTCCAATATCCAGTATTCTTTGGAAAATAATACTCAACGCAGCAATTTAGGCCAACCAGGAACGGTGTGTCTTTGCTCGCTGTTAGGGCATTTTCCTGATGCGGCAATACCACTTTGTTAAACAACAGATAGCTGATTATCAAAGCAAATGTCTTTTTCGCTCCTTTCAATGACGAACGAGACTCGGTGAATGACTTTTCTCACTATACAAATTCTTCCGCCATTCAAAAACACCCAGAGAGCCGCAACACGGCTTCAGCTTGTGCCATCGCAGCGACAATTTGGTGAGGCGTTGTCGACTTTGGAAATTACAATGTTGCCAGGTAACGCTTCTATAAATTTGGGTGACTATCCACGTAATTAAGGTTTTGTTGTGCTCGACAAAGGAGCAATCTTTTCGAATGATAGTCCAATTATCCTGAAAGTCCCAATGGGATCATCCGGAAGTCGGAGTTTGTTAATAAAAAATTAGGCGGGTTGCTTGCAATTGAAATAAAATTTTGGTGTGGATGATCATATTTATTGCTGCCTATTTTTAGAACAACACTGGTCTGGTCAGATTTACTTCCCTAAAGTGCAGAAATATCCCGCCTCTTGAATATTCAATCAACTGTTCTTGCTCACAGCAATAGTGCTCCTCTGTGCAGTCCAAGGTAGAACAAGGTCTGATTCAATCCCCCACTCATATATCTGTCAATGCTCCACTTGTCAACATCAATAAATTGCACACGTTTCAAAAAATTAAGCCAACCAAAATGAAACTGTCCTTCACCAGCCAAAACCATAACGCGGCTTTCTTGATTTCTTTTAAGAATCCTTATGAATCATTAATTGAAACATGCCAATGAAGATAATTTCAAAAAAGACAGTGAGTTGAAATTTAGTTAGATCTTTTCAGGCGAAGAAAATACAAAACTGGACTCAAAATGATACACGCTTCACTACTTGTTGCTACTAAAATAAGCACAATTCTAATTTAATAACGATACAACAAAATATCACAGGGCTTTGATCGATCACTATGGCAATATTTTTGCTTATCATAAGAACTGCACGGATTCCCTCGATGAATCGCAGATACTTAGCCAATCGAAGCTAATTACAAACTCATGCCCCTAACGAAGCTAATTTAACTGCTTCAGGGGTGATATTTCCTGAACCCTCTGCAAACGTGCTTTGATATCTCGAAGATCAAGGGGAAGTTTCATTTAGAAGAAGTAATCGCTTGATCGATAAAATGATCAATATTGATAGTCACTTCAACGATCACTTGATTCCCTAAATGGGATTCGAACGCAGGTAACCCAATCGATTACATCAAAGAAACCTTTGTAATCTACGTTATAATATACTTTTCAATATTTAGCATGCACTAAACTGATTTTTTCAAAGAGGTCTTAGTTATTGTAAAGGACCCAACACGGAGTCTTTTTTTACACAAACGAATTCGTAATAGGTTCAAGAAATGTTTCAAAAAGATTAGGATATGTCATATGATGATTGGTTGATGTCACATGAAGTTGACTTGGTGAGAAACCGCAGTTCTGAATGGGGCTTGATCTATCTTACTGGAGGTTATGGAGGTAAAATATGTTATTAATGAAACATCGAAGAGATAACGCTCTAAAAGCATCGTACAATAAGGTAGTCATCTCTAGTGATTCTGGGGTGAAACGAAAAACGCTTCAGGGTCCAAATTAAACTTTCCGCATATTGAAAACCAATAATATACATCAAAATATAACACTATTAAGGAGCTCATATATTCAATAAAAACACAATTATAACCTTAGCAATCTTTATCAGTTCTAAGTATTTAACCAAAAGTTCTATCATACATTGGTAATTAAATGTTTACCACAGTTGCTTCTATTTCTTTCTCAGTCTTACAAAATTTGTGAACCGTCGATTAGTTGTCTTCATCTGGTGCGTCCTATATCATTCTTCAAGTAAACGAAAAATAAATCTCATTGGCTAATCAGCTGACAAGTGTGAATCCTAATCAATGCAATCCTTGATCATTGCGAACCTTGATCAGTGTGATTCCTGGTCAGTGTGATTCCTGGTCAGTGTGATTCCTGATCAGTGTGACTCCTGATCAGTGTAATTCCTGATTAGCCTCTTTCTACGCCACTTTGATTACTTCTCAGTGGGACTTTGCGGAGGACTCTCGTCTTGAATCATTTTTAGGCTTTGTCGCAATACTTGACTTTTTCGCCGGGCATTCCGCACTATTTCATTGATGTATGCTTTCATTAGCTTGGCTATTTCTATGACCTTTAAGGAAGAAACCGCAAAATTATTTGTAACAATAAATAACGATGTGAAGTAGCAGTTGGGCAACTTGTACTGTTTTACTAACATCAATGCACATCATATCCTGCAAGACATATTAAATCGGTGCCAGCAATGTTTCATCTCTAGAAATTAACCCAGATTTATCATCAAAACGAATGATAACGACAAAGATGAGTTTGATGGTGGAGTAACCCTCCATGGTGTTCAGAAACATATTCCTTGCCAAAATCGCAGCATCTTTAAAAGGCAATTGACGGGTTTGTGTCCTTAAAAAGCATCCTGCAGACGAGCAAGTCTTGGCTAAGTTTTACAAATGCTTACAAAACTCTAATAACAAGAAGGACGCGACGCGGGAGGCTGTTATTGAGAAAGGTCTAGTCATCAGCCTCTGGCAATGTCCAACTAACATCTTACATTATCTGAACGCGTCATAGATTGGTAATACCCAGAGGTGAATCTCTACGACAATGAAAACACATTTCGAAACAGGCCAAATCAAGAGTTCAAAATTTGAAAAAGACATCAAAATACAAAACATACACATGCAAAAGAAAATTTGTATGAATTTAGAAAAACATAATGAAGTACAATGAAACATAGCACAGTGGAGATAAAAAGCATACACATGACATCACCCACCGCTTCCGTTTCAAAAACTATCGGGTCCCTGCCTTCGACAACGATTTTGTATCTATTTGGCTGCGGTGCACCGAATGACAATATGCTAAAAAATTAGAATGAAGAAATGAAGACGACCTGCGTATTTCCTAGTTACAGCAGTAACTAGTTGAGGGTTGCTAGGACGCTGACGAATAGATGAGAAAAAACACAAAATTAAGATGACATTGTGCAACCGCAAATATAACCGCAACCTAGAGCGAATTTATAACTATCTAAATATTAACTATACGTTCTAAAAACTGGATTAAAGCATAATCGTCTATCACAGCGCCATTTATAATAATTGAAATTATCATATCACTTCGCTATTTCCCAGAAGAAACTTGCATTCTCTAGTCTTCAAAAGCTAGTTGTGAAGGGCTAATAAGCAAATAGAAAAACTCACTCTTCGTAACTATATGACGTCATCGGTCTGGAATCGCCTCTTTGATAGATGGAAACGTTTCTAAACCCGACGGAGAGCCACAATTCAGGCGGCAGAGTTGGATCTCGTGTCTAGAAAAAGAGAATCTCTTATCAGGCTCCTTCGAACATTGAACCGAAAGAGCGCTAGACGGCATTTCGCGGTGTCCTGGCAACCGTAAACCAGGGTTTATGACTTAGTTCGATAAAACTAATATGGTAAAGCAACCATTAAAAGTAGAAAAAATCACAAGATTGGTAAAGCACAAAATATATAAATAGGTTGACAGAAAGACTTCCTGAAGGAAAGAATGAATTCCTGAAAAATATGCTCAATGAGTCTTCAATTGCCTTAGAACATTTGTTTCATAATAGCAAGAAATAGTGAAAACAGTTGTTGCATACTTAAAGTATTTTTGCAAAAAACGGTTTCCCTTTTTTCTTGTAATTTTGAAATTCTGTGCCATGAAGCATTTGTTCAAACATTTAATTTCTGCATAACATCGACTTTTTGGCACGACAAAACCTGCTTCCTAAGAGTTGATGTTAATTCCAATGTTGTGAGAATCTTGTGAGAATATAAATCCAGTTCAGGTTTTATGAGACACATGACACATGACACTCAAAGCATCTACAGGGGCACAAGGAAGTGATAACTCACAGTGACGTCAAACATTGTGGCGCCAAATCCTGCCCAGCCTTTGACTATCTGCATATATTCTTCTTGCGCGTCCTCGGAGCTGCAGCCCTATGGAAACAAACAAAAACTTGACAGTTGCTAGAAAACGTCTACCTACACCGATATCTACATAAATTTGATTTACGTTCTGCCTGGTCAGGTGACAAAAGAGGGGCATCTAAAGAAGAGGTTTATTTGCAAACCGCAAAACACGTCGATGTTAGAAATCTAGCAATGAAACCAGCCAAATATACCTTCTTCCAACAGTAAGGTTAATATATAAAATAAGTTACCAAAAAATACAAACAAGCTAGCTGCATTGGTAGACTAGAGAAACTTGACCAAAGGGATTTGAGGTAACATGAGTATTAAAGACCAAATGACATTGGCCAATCAACAAACACATGGACGATCAAGCCTTAAATCTGCTTACCGTAAGTTTCTTCCAGTTATCGACAATTGTACTTTTGATAGCAGACAACTCTTCTTCTACATTCACTTTTGGTTCTTCGTTTTCATTCTGGTCGGTGTCATCTAGCGAGAAAAGAGGAAGTGTAGAATTGTCAATTTGGAGTTATAATAGCATACTTATAGAAAGGCTTCAACGTCTTGAAAAATAATTTTTCAAACATTCCGAAAATCTGAGCTTACAAATGTGATTTGAATGAGATCAACAATCCTGTTATAGTAGCCACCTTGAAGAATCCACTATTGAAAATTATAATTCACCAATAGTTCAGAGAAAAAGGGGTGAAAGAGGGCGTCTTTCTTAGACTTTCCTAAAAAGGGACCACATTTTATTGCCCCTACCCTCAGTTACATAGAATTATTAGCAATCTGGAGACATGGGTAGCGAATCGTAAGTAACTTAATAAATAGGAAATTTGAGGAGAAAATTTAGAAGTTATGGCTTACTTGAAAATAATGGCGACATGACTTTTCGAATGGACCCCTAAAAAGAAATGATCAGTAGGAGCTTTAAAAACAGAAGTTACAAAGTATTTAAGTTAACAAAGCTTATAGATTATGATAACTATGAAATCACGAATAAAAATAATCATAACTTATGAAAACTTTCAAGATGGGTAAACTTTCAAGCCGGGAGCAATATCAAGTAAATAAATTACAAGCAAAGTACACAAGCTATTGCGGTCATGAGAACGAGGCCTCGGGACACCGACAGCCTCCGCTTAACAGCAGTTCCACACGTGACTATCCATGATTCTCCTTTCCCGGATGAAAAACAGAACAACCAAAAGTGAAGGTTCATATTTCTTTAGCTTACTTTGAAAGAGCCCATTGGTTTTTGTTGTTTTAGCAGCGCTTTTGCGGGTAATATAGGCTTGGCTATTTTCCCAACAGGGTAAACATCCGCAATGTCCTTGTCATCTCTACGATTCAAAAAAGGGCCCAAGTAATGAGAATGAACAAAAATAAAAAACTATAACTTACTAACGCTTATTGATCTTGCGAGGATGAGAAAATGTTCAATAATTTTCTTCTTTAAAGGCATTCTTAAAGCATTTAACACCAGCTGATACAACTTATAACTCTTGCAACAACTACTACTGTATGCCCTAGACATCAGGGTATCATCTAAGATCTGCAAAACTAGTTTGAAAATAAAAACAAGTCAGAGGAATTTCTAAAGAAGAATCAAGGTCTTAAAACCTGAAAAAGCAGACCAAGGGTAAAGTACCAGCAAAGGAAAGAATCTGAGCCCCTCTAAAGCTTCTTGTTAACCATGCAACCAACACAAAACATAAAAATAACGAGCATTTTCATTAGCTTAGTGAAAAGGAATCAACGACTGAGTTGCCGAGTAGCTCTTGGTAACGTAACTTGTACTTGGATTTAGAAAGGACTAGGTAACAGGGTACACAACACGAGGCATTCGAAAGCTTCCAGTAGCCTCATTTTAACTAGGATAATCATTTCAGGTTGCGACTCCCTCTACTAGCATATGTATACTGCACACCATTTAAAGGGGTGGGGAGGGTTGCCAAATATAACCACTAACTCTTAATTACGAATTATTGCATTGTTTTGGGGTTATGATCAATCCTACAAAACAACAGTCTCTTGTCAGTTCTTGTCGCGGAAACATTCAGAGAAATAGGCCGCTGTTTACGCAAAAAGATGATTGACAACCAGGCGGAAAGTGGATACGAGGCTATAGAAACATCTAGAAGCTTCAATGGAAACCGTACTACGACGCGTACGTAAGGAACTGTTATTTGATTCTTACATCCATTGGCCTACTTGATAGTCGCCACTTGTCCACTGCAGTCGCAGGGCAGCCAGTTTGCAGAGGGTCGTCTCCGGCAACGGGTATTTGCCACGAACCAAGTTCTCGTGGGTCTTTTCGAAAGAACAAGTGACATTGAATTATAAGCGACAAGGAAAATAATCAAGAAAATCCAAACAAGAACAACATGAAAATGCGGCTAAACGAGAAAAACTAAATTTCAAATACAAACAACAAAGAACCCTTTGTGTTAGACTTTTATCAGATAAGATATCTATCTGTTAAAGTTGGTTACTACTATTAATAAATTAGTACATAATGACTCGGATGGGATACGAAAATGATAGTCGACATATGTATTATCATATAAATAGACAATATATCAACAACAACAAAAACTGCTTTAGCGATAGGGTCGTAGCTTCACAAAAACATGAATATAAGTATCACAGTTATAACTGAAACATTATCTTATTACAACAAAGAGCTAGAAATATTCATAAGAGTAAAGTGTTGATAGTCTAATGGCATTCATATTCAAAATCCATAAGAAAATCGCCTAACCTGTTCAAAAAGAAATGATCCTTCTACTGTATCTTCCACCACTTTGTCTGGGTGCAAAAAGCAGAAGATTTTGAA
This sequence comes from Nemopilema nomurai, assembly GCA_003864495.1. Lineage (NCBI taxonomy): Eukaryota > Metazoa > Cnidaria > Scyphozoa > Rhizostomeae > Rhizostomatidae > Nemopilema > Nemopilema nomurai. The sequence continues at coordinate 90,493 of ML133487.1, forward strand.
AAACAACCTCCATTTATTCTTTCCTTCTTTTATACCAAGGGACCGATACCTGAAGAAAGTAAAAAAGCATTTTCAAATATTAACTTTCATACACCTAGAAGGTATGGAAGAAGCCTCAAAAGTTCTGATTTCTACAAACACCTCCTGTACAATATAGAGTCAGTTACCGCACACCCTTGGGAACAGCTTGAACACAAGAAACATAAACTACACTAAACCTAAAAAACGTAAACAAAACAAATATACATGAAGAGTATGTTCAAATAAGGGAAAGTCAGACCTTTCGAACTTTGCTAGGACATCTGCCAAAATGGCGCGGTCTTCGATATTCTTCTCAATGGTACCGCACTGTTCAAACAGGGCAAACACACAGTGTTCACAAGACACCCCCAGTCCTTTGCACAGCCTCTTTACAACCTATGAGGAACAGCGTTCGTCATCATTTCATTTAAAACCTACTCTAAGGAATTGAAACAACTTTTTACCAGGGTCTTGTATCAAATCAAACCAAGAAACCAATACTGTGAAATGCAGAAAAATGGTTTTATATCTACTAAATGGGCAGGTTAAACTAAAATCAATTTTTGTACATGTAAGCAGGGAATACAGAATAAAGGTGTAATATTTATAGGATAGAATAAAGGGGGAAAGGCGTGGGGGTTGGGGGGTGGTACTCACCTCACCAGCAGTGGTCGCCGAATTGACTGTGATCTTACAATTTCCTCCTCCGTAGCAATGCACCGTAGAAGTCAGCTCGCGGCGGCCCTGGGAAGCAAATAGCAAATGGACTCTAACTCGCCAGCCACCAAGGTGTAACAGGCCACAGCTGATTATTACCATAGAATACTACGACTTGCAAGAGACGGTGAATCTGTAGCAACAATTGATGCGTTCTCCGTGTCTTGCACTTTGACATTATAATCCCTATCAAGTCCTTGATAGGATGACTCAATATAACATTTAAATGGGGATTTCTTTTCTCTAGAATAGTATAAACAATGAGAAAAACTGAATTATCTGGACTTGTATGAATAGTTTAAGGGGGTCAATTACGAAGGCCTCTGGTCCATTCAGATAGTCCATAATACCCAGAAAAAGGGCAACTTGTCACCAAAAAATATAGGGCCAATCTACCTGTTGAAAACAGAGGATTGACGTAATGCACAGAATTTCTACTTAAATAGAACTGAATGGTGAGGGAGAGGGGTAACAATTGGGTTCCCTCTAACACCTATCCATGCACTAAACATATCTAGCTTATATGGCCCATTTCATGATACAAGGCCGTTCGATATTTTGAAACTGTCTCATACATCCAAAGAATATTAAGTTGATAAAGCAATCCCAAAAACAACTAATCACTTAATAAGTATCTCACCAGTAGAGTGATAATTTCTTCACGCGAAGGAGGGAATTCCCTGCAAAAACGTAACACATATCAAGAAAAAGTCTATAATGTTCTATATTATGCTCACATTAACGAGAAGAGAGCTGCGAAAATACATATGGCAATGTTAAGAACAGGTCTTTGCTTCCAGACTATAGGTGATTCTGAGCAATTTATGAACAGAATGAAGCTGAGGTTCTAGTTCGGTGTCTGATACCTCTTTAAACATAAACAAAAAGTTCTCCGAGCTGAGAAGATGCAGCTCCTCTTACCTAGCTCTAGTCCTCTTCAAGCTGTCCAGGGCGAAAACTGCAAACTTAGTGAACTCTGAATCCGGGAATTTTTCTCGACAACTAAAGAAAGAAAATTCAGAAAATCCATGAAGGAGACCATCATAACCCATCGCCATAAACATAACTCAGTACCGCTGCTTCTTGCTATTGTGAAGCTTTAAACCATGAAATATTTGTTCAGAAAAGAATATATACCATTTATTTAACAACTTGAAAGTAAGGAGGGTGCCAAACAAGTTCGTTTGGCAATTCTGAAAAATGGATGATATCCTGGGAAAAATAAGGAAAAATGAATTTGAAAATCGCAAGCTCTTGGGATCCAATATACGCATGCTCTGTTTTCACTAAGTAGAGACTGGAAACAGAGACGTATTTTCTAAATTGATTTGAATCTACTTTATAGTCTATTAAACAAACAGACCCAGCCTGCCCCCGTTGTCCCAATGACATCAATACAAAAGATACTGAAATCAGGGGGATTTACCCATTCTTAGTCATTACTGAACAAACGTTTGAAGAGTCAACACAATGCCATAACATGCTTCTGTGTAACAACAAATTGAAAATCTCACCGCTTCAGATGGAACCTGAGGTAACGCAGGTATTTTCTTGATGGCAGGAATGTGCAGCACATGCAAACGAGAACCTGCACATACCGCAGATTGCTGACAGAGTCAGGGTCCTCGATGTCAGTGGTTTGTTTAATAAGGTGGCAATATATCTGAAAAGGTTCATAAAATAATCACATTTATTGCCAGGCAATGCAGCAGAAGACTGAGGGCAGGCTCTAGCAACGTCGAGAGTTCTTGGGCGAGGAATTTAGAGGAAAACAAGATTTACGCCTAATTATAGATAGATGAGGCTTTAAAATTTGCAACCATTTTGTCAACAGCAGGATGATTTTCTAAGAGAAATGGCGATCAAGAGAAGACTGGATGACAATGGCTCACCTCATCTCTAAGGGCTTTCATGTCGTGGCAGGTTTGCAAAATCCCCTATGACCAAAATAACGATTTAAGATTGCATCGACATTCTGCAGAACTTCATTGTTAGAGAAACTCACAAAAGTACAACAAGGGAGGCAGATGGTGCTTCAGGTCGTCAAATAAGGTTTCTGAGATAAACACGCGAGGCTCCCGTACCTCCCGATGTGAAAAACACCTAAAAAGCGCGCAGTTTGGATAACACTACGATGTGATGCATGTATAAATGCCATTACCCTAAGGTATCAGAAAAACTGAAGCAGAAATATATACTCCAAGCAAGAACCTTAAGCATGAACACACACCTTAACAATGAACATACATCTTAATGATGAACATACACCTTAAGCATGCGCATATACCTTAAACATGAGCATACACCTTAAGCATGAGCATACACCTTAAACATGAGCATACACCTTAAGGATGAGCATACATCTTAAGTATGTGATTACACCTTAAGTATGAACATACACCTTAAGCATACACCTTAAGCATATGCATGCACCTTAAGCATACACCTTAAGCAAGTGCATACACCTTAAGCATGAGCATACACCTTAAGCATGAGCATACATCTTAAGTATGTGATTACACCTTAAGTATGAACATACACCTTAAGCATACACCGTAAGCAGGTGCATACACCTTAAGCATACACCTTAAGCAAGTGCATACACCTTAAGCAAGTGCATACACCTTAAGCAAGTGCATACACCTTAAGCATGAACACACCTGTGTGACTGCAATTGGGTCTGCCACATTCTCCAACTCTTGCAATGACGTGAAGATACGCACCGCTTCTTCGTAGAATGTTCCATAGTTTTTGCCTCTGGCCCCTAGCGGTGACGTGTGTGTGATTAGATCGCAAGATTATTAGATCACAAGCAGATTAGATCAGAGCACAACCTAGTTTCCAAATATGACATCCTTTCTGTAGCTTTACGAGTCCTCTTCGAATCCCTAATATTTCAACAAAATAAACAGTCCCCTATCTAATCCCATCTATTCTAATAACAACCAAACCAAGTCAATGAAAAGGCACGATTAACATAACAAGTGAAATGAATATAACACAGAAGCATACTTTGCGACTGGCAGTGGCCATATGGCAGCGGAAGCAGAGGCATCTTCAACGGCAGCTTCGTGTAACTCAGAATTGGATTCACTCTGTAAATCCGTTGCAGCAACGTGTCACTGTTTGCATTCTGCAAGTTCAACAATTCCATAAAACTACTTAGAAGAACAAATATCCGAACCATTTCTTCGACACATTTGAAAACATGTGGTTTGATAAAGAAATTTATTTGGAAAATTTTACTTAACAGGTTCACTACCACGCCCTAAAAAACCCTTTCTTGCTCCAAGTAATTTTATGAAAACACGAGCCAATAAATCTAACAGAGCCCAGGTTTGGGTCCTGTGTGTTTTGAAGAAGTTATTTTGGCAATTTTGAAAAATGGTTTATACCCACACAAAAATAAGGAAAAGAATTTGAAAATCTCAAGCTCTTGAATTCAATATAGGCATGTTCTACTTTCACTAAATAGAGACTGGAAACAGAGACGTATTTCTTAAAATAACACCCTGATTTAAGGAACAATTGAAGATGCGAGCCTTTAACAGCCTGCCACGGAGGTTCAATTTTAAGGTTCATTTTCTGTTTTTTAAATTGAACAAAAATTACTGCTTAAGTATAAAAGCTTAAAATTCAATATTGCCACAAACTTCATCTCCAAAGGTTAAACTAAATGAAGGGGAATTATACAATTAGCATTTGTAGATCTGCAAGGCTTCTTACCAGCAGGTCACTGATCAATTTGCCGAATGGTGTCTCCTTGGATGGCTTGTTATCTATGACCTGAATCAGAAAAAATAATATTTAACCAAATCGGGAATAGCAGGGATAAAACGCAAAGCAAGCCGGGCTAGCAAGCTGATATTTAGAAAAATGAAAAGTAAAATGAGACTTTTCGATTTGGCACACCAATGCCCCAATATTGATTCAAAAGTTTAACTTGACTATAGCATCTGATAGATAATACGTTTAACCAAATTGGAATCACATCACAAATTTGAAAACATTTCACGGTAGAGTCTTTTTAAGTTTGGCCGGAATTATCCGAAAAGCTCCTAATAATGCCACGAATCAATCTCAAATTTTTATGGATCATTGCAAACAAGAACTGTTCGTAATTACAAATCTTAGCCATCGTAGGTTAATCTATTAAGACGAAAAATGAAAACACTTTATAGTTCTCTCTATAACTGCTCATTGTTTTTGTGGCTTGACGAATCAGTGGAATAACGGACACAATTCCAACTTAGGGTAGTTGCTTGCAACGACGAAAAGCGATGAGAAGTGCAGTTGCCGAAATGCTACCTCTTGGATGGCCGAAACCCATCTTATTGCGTCTGCATGCGATGTTGCGGACAAATTGTAAGATCGCTTTCTCCCATTGACAACGAAATCCCATTGTCCTGCAAGATAAATGAAACCCATCTTTTAGTGTTCTGTTACAAGATAAACGAGTACTGCACCTTGGGTGAACTATGGAATGTCAGAAGATGATGCAATGAATATGACCTTTGTGTCCATCGTGTCAAAACTCACCAGTTTCCCGGGCTTTTGGGTCATCCGGCATTGGTGGCAAAACGACGGTGCACAAACTAAATAAAAAGACACCAAACTTAGTTTATGAAATTGAGTAGCCTGGTAGAGGCAAGATAAAATTCACGTATAATGCATACGTTTGAGATCTGATTAAATGACCCCTGTGTACAGGTCACGTGTTGCCCAATGGGTGCACAGGGCGTGGCAACAAGTTGTCATTTTAGAGGTAAGAGCCACCCATTGGGCGATACTGTAAACAACAGATTACGTCGGTCTTATTAAAACCGATTCTTAGCTCTAATTGCTTTTACTTTGCAATATTTACAATTGTTCAATCCAGGGACAAACTCTACAGTGGCAGCTAAACTAAAAAGGTGGCAACATATTTGAAAACTCCTAAAAAGCGCCATCAGTAAACAAACAATGAAGGTTCCAGTGCCCAAAGTAGAATTTCTTCAGTGGCAAGACACGAAAAGAATTACCTGTTTAATATGATCGAACCAAGTTTAGCAGAGTTCTTCTCCGGCGACTTGTAGACATCCAAAGAATTGCTTGTCAGCACAAACCATCTGGAAGAAAAATGACGGGCAGTGACGTCATACTGAGAGCAAAACGCAAAAAAGAACTACTGCTGCTATTAGAAAAAGCTTTCGTTTTATTTCGCATAAATCAACTGAATTGCTTGAAAATCTTAATTTGAACTGGTAATTACATCAAAAGTGGATTTACTTTCATAATATAATCTTATAATTGTAGCTTAGGAAGAGAGTAATTAACCGCAGGTAACCGATTGAGGCTACACGAGAAAACATAAGCCATTTTGTATACCAAAACAAGAAGCAACTTTTAAGAAGATTCTCTGCTTTTCGGAGGCCTGTTGAAAGAATCCAAAAATCCGCTCAATTATTGACTTCTATTTAAACGGAGAAGAGCCATCCAGGGAGACTGAATTTTCCTGTCCAATACTTCACCTTATTGAAACTGAGCAATTCATTTTAAAGAAATTATTAGAAATACCTGTTCTTTGGTCGAGCTCCGTCACCCTGGGTTGTTCGCAGCAGCCAACCTGTACAAGTGATTGAAAACAACTTCAACCTTATTTCTTGGAATACAGGGACCAATGGTCAATTAAATGCTGTCGAACGTCTAAAAACATTTCAAAAAATCATTCTTGTTTGCAAATATCTATACACAACTCTAGGACAACCATTTGTGGGCACTTCGAGAGTGATCAAAAGTGTAGGATTCTGTCCAAGAGAAGGGTCTGTTTGTAAGTAGGAACTGTTCAAAAGTACGGCCTGTCCAGGAGTAGGGTCTGTCCGAAGAAGGATCTGTCCGAAAAAGGGTCTGTCCGAAAAAAGGGTCTGTCCGAAAGAAGGTTCTGTCCGAAAAAATGGTCTGTTTGTAAGTAAGGACTGTCCAAAAGTACGGCCTGTCCGGCAGTAGGGTCTGTCCGAAAGAAAAGCCTGTTCGAAAGAAGGCACGAATGATAAAAAACAGAAAGCAACATTGAAGAATAAAAAAATACAAATATATAAACAGTCCATTGAGTTACGAATCAAGCACTTTACCTTTTTCGATGGCAATAGTTGCACCCTCTTCCTGCTGTCTCTCCTTTGACTCCTCGACAGCTGAATACCAATACATAATTATATTCACACTGACAACCAAACCGTAACAGGTCAATTTAATTTAATGGTATATTAAATTACGAGAAAAATTCAAAATGACTAATGGAGAAATAAAATGTTTTACTCTGCAATCAGCATGGTGACAAAACCAGAGGTCAAAAGGTCACGTTGAAACGAATTTAGATGAGAAACTAGTAAAATGCTGGTAGCGGCTGACAGAAGGGACAGAGGTCAAAGGAGACCTTCTTTGATGACGCTTCCATCTGTTACGAGAAACGACGACAAAGACATTAAACTAACTGTACAAAATGTTAGCTGATCACCTTGGACCCAATCACGTGCTTCTTTTGGGGTCTCGGCCATAAAGCTGTAGACTCTATTTGCCGTTATGATGTTGAAGCAGTTTGGTCTACGAAAACAGGGCGGTAAAGCTTTTTATGGCCATTACAAAATCGATATTAATTAGCCAAGCAAATAACTATTGTGTGCAATTTAAATTGAGCTTGTTTACTCGAAAGTAGATGTTTTAGAGGCAGATTGACCAAAAACGTTCCCCAACCCACAACCTCACCATACTGGTGTCATCGACTTCATACAAACGGAGGATGGATCAAAAATAGAAACTTTTATTGGCTCTATTTTAACAAAAGATATAGACATTAACCGAGGGCAAGAAAGTGGTTGAACAAGCATTGATAAGCAAAGACTGCTAAAAATAATGACAACTGTTCATAAATGGACAAACTAGGTTCAAATCTCATTCAATTGGAGATGCTCTATCAAAAAAGAAAGGAAACTTGCGCCGTAGACAACACAAGACAGTTAACACGAACAAAATAGAAAAATGTGGTTTACACCATACTTACTTTTCAGCAATATCACAGTTGACTGATTCAATGATGGCGGTATCAACGGTGCCCTAAAATTGATTTTTCCTTAAAAATCACTGAAGTCAGCGGCACGAAAAGCAGTGCAAAAAGGAACGCAGGAGTGTAAGGTCAAAGCTTAGCAGTGGAGGAAATAGGAAGACGCAGCTGTTTGCGTGAGTTCCTGAAATAGCAACCAAAATGAGCACGTGATCGCACTGCCTCGGAAGTACATTTATGCTGTCACTTAACAAGACTTAGACCGCAAATAAAGACATTTAATTTAACAATAGTTCGCACTTGAAAAAACAAGATTAGCAGAATTAACAAAAGTCAATAAAGAATCAATTTTCACTGGCTGTAAACAAGCGTAAATAAGTGGCATTTTCAAAGAATGGGGTATCGGCACAGATATGTTGAATTCTCTGGGAAGGGGAAGAATTAATTCTTTCGAACCAATGACATTGTTTGTTCGCTTCATTTTTTAAGACAAAGATTTCATCATCTTGGGTCTAAAGCTGGGTCTTTTTAATAGGACGCGGACAAAAATTATTGATGATGGTGTGGATAAACTCTGATAATGTAAACAGAATCAGCATCTCGATTTAAGGAACTTCCAAGTGAGTGTCAACTCTTTTGATAAATTTATCTTCAGGTACAAGTGCATTTCTTAGACTATCCGGAACCTTGAGACGTGGAGCAAAGCTAGCCCCCTCCCCCCTAAAACCCCTTCCATACCCTAAATCTCTTCCCTATCAAAAATAGTTTTACTTAGATGGGCAATTGCCTTGGCTTCAAGCCTTTTTCAACAACAAGTCGATAGGAAAGTAAATAACGCACTGGCTAGCACTTAGTGCTGCCAGCCGGTGGGAAACATACCACGGCATTCTTGATGTTGGCCGACTCTTCCTTCATTTCTTTGAGCTCCGAGTCGCTTGCTCGCTGTACTCTGTTCAAGACGCTGAACCACTCGCTGGAATAGCAAATCTACTGCTAAAATCGGGTTTAGATCGTTTTTGTATGTCGGTACACTTCAAAGTTGAACAGTCATTACGTTTTGCGCATAAGCATGAAATTGATCCATTTGAGGATAAGAACGAGAATTTGATTACACGAAGCAAGCGTATAAAAAGATTCCAAATCCCTGAAGATGTCGAGATACGGTTTCCACGATGTAATCCACTTTAATAACCAAGATCAACAGATTGTGTTTACAGTGGGAATGACATCATGGGTGGAGACAACTGAAGTCTGGAAAACACCCTATAATGCTTTGTCCACGGTATAATCTCATGATGCCGGGTTTCGCCACTGAATATCGATTTGGAACAAAGATACATTGGCAGCGTTGCGAAAAGTATTGGTTACTGACGGGAAAACAAGTTAAAGTAATAAAAACGCCTTCATCTAACCCTGGGCTTCTTAAACGCCGCCTATAAAGGCTCTCGAAAGTCCACTAACAAATTTCTCACACTGTTACAATGTCATCTTCTACAAATGGCACATCAAGAAAAGCGGCTCAACTTGGCAAAGGTGGCTTTGAGCCTAAACTCTGGGAATGGGAGTGCAGAATACGATAATAGGCACACTGCAACCATTGCCACTACCTGACCACTACTAACCACACAGTCGATTGCTACAACGTGCTCCTTCCCAGCAGCCTTAAAGAAACCTCGATCGAGACAAACTTGACACGGGTCTCTTGAATGGGGCCTGGTCACAAACAACGAACCCAAACATTTCATAGCCGAGCCAGACATTTGAATGCGACAGCACGGATTACGTTGATGCCCATGCAGACAGTTTCATGTCTCTGATGCCACGAAACATTAGAACTGGCATTAAACGACTTCGGGTGTCTGACAAAAGAATACACCGTCTTAAATTCAGGCAGCAAAATCAACTACCAATAACTACTGGAATAGAACAGTCTTTATAATGAATGTAGAAGGACAACATTTTGATAATGAACCAATGCATTCGTACTTCGAAGACACGATGAGCCTTTTTATTAAAAATGACAGATATTTGAAGTGCAAAAGAAGGACGTTGCCTGTACTGAGCAAGTTGGCAGCCATTTTAAACCGTCAACCAGAGGATGCCGCTTAGAAGTGATACTGAAAGGCCCTCAAACAACCATAAGCTCATGCTTTCGACCACCCTCGTGTCTTTCAATTAAATGGCCAAATGACATGATCTTGTCATGAATACCCAACAAACATTTCGCCGGTAGCATTTGTATGCTAGCAACCCAAAACTCTCAAACTCTACCGTTCTTTTGAATACACATGTCCTAAATTTCGGCTAAATGAGCCTAAAGGTGGCTAAAAGCTGTTTCGCATATTGTGGCACATCCAGAATAAGATACCAATTTGCGAGACAAAGGGTGACCTACCTTACTTGAAGCCTAGACCATACAGTTGTGGAAATAAACCAAAAATGAAATTGTGACCCTGTAGCTCAAGCCGCGGTCTTTGCAAATAACAGGGTCTTACAAAACACAAAACAAGCGCTACGTAAATGAAATCGCCCAGAATGAGAGAAAATGTTTTCCTCATTTCATTTATTGCTTAGTCAGTGCCTTTCTCAAACTGCTACTCACGAAATTTGTGGAACACAAGAAGAAGAAATGGAACTACTTTTCCAAAGAATTTTTTAGAAATTAAAAGTAATCGCTGAAATCTTCATCAATCTTCTAGAATCCCAGGGATTGATTAGTGATAAATCTACCGAATTCCTAGATTTCCCCAGCCTTGCCACAAAGGGGAAAAAAATCAAGGAATTACTTTTTCTTGAAAATGTACCAACTGAATTCCCTAGACTGTCTCCCGCACACCGAGGTCGAGCGCTAAGGAAATTTTTGGCAATGAAAGGCAACGACAAAGGCCCACACCGCACTGATGTCAACTACTCTGGGGCACACTATGTAATCGTAGACATTCTAAGAGGAGTTTTAAGGGGAATTATGCGACTGAATATCATTTTGGTGCGCTGTGTTGATGGTTTATAGCCAAATTAAAAGTAGCCTCGATTGTTCTTTTCGGCAGACCTGCCTTTGGTGTTCTTCAGTTAACAATGCAGCTGAGCATTACACCTAAACCACGAGAATTGCTTGAGGGACTGGTGCCATCTTAGGTTTGAAGCAGTAATTATGGCTCTAAACATGATCTAAGCCAATCAGCATAAACCAATAAACTGCAAACGAAGCCTCGGTTCTGCTTTGACCTCGCTTGCAACAAAGACACCTCGAGGTAATAGGAACCTCTCAACAGCCAACTTCGTGCGAATCGGTCGCTACCCAGGGGACACACATGCTATGTGCGGTACTGCGACGCCCCGGCCAGATAATTCCTGTTCTTCCGCTTTGGATGAGCAGAGGATTTCTAGGTGATCTTCGGCCTAGGCATCCTTACTGCAGATCGTTATGGAATGCATGAAAGCCGACCCCGCGCTGATTGGATAACCGAGAAGCCCACGTGGTTACAGCTGAATGTCACCGTGCCTGGGTCACCCCGCTCGAGGATTTGGGTCAATACGCGGAGCACAAAGGCACTGCGTGGGCCGCGATTAGAGGATCAGAGTGGAATGGAAAACGCTGATCCCGATTGAGACTATCTGGATAACACTTCCGATTAAGGAATGCAGCTGCAATATAAAGCGATGCTACGCGTGGCCATGCAGAATGAGGTTGGTCGAAAGAAGGCAACCATGTCAAGCATGATGCAGGGGGATGCTGAAATGGGGGGGAAGCCAAAATGGGGGGGATGCCAAAATGTGCGATGCCAGCCTGGTGAGACGCACCAAGCAGGGCGAAGCTTAGAGCCGCTTGGTCCAGGCGTAACAGGCTGCCATACAGAAAGACCGCTTTAAACAGATTGATATAAGGAACAAGTGCATTCCACCGCCATGTGCTGTATCTCGATGAAGTGAATTGCAGCCAGCTCCTACACGTGGTTCGAAATCACCGATCCCCTCGTAGCTGGGTAGATTCACAGACCTCGTTATTCAGAACTGAGGTCTTACAAATATTTGCAGACAGGAGAGCAGTAGGTAAACCCCTGTGTCCAAATGGGAGGTAGTTGTACCTGGCTTTTAGCCAAGCCTGGTGATTGTGGTGTATGAACAAAACGTTGGTTCTTTTCTTTGGTTGGATTGATCTAGCCACATAACGTTGGCTGGAGATTGTAGGACATGTCTGGATGCAAACCTCTGGCAAAGTTAAAAAAGCTGACATCATTGCAAAAAACCGGATTTCTTTTCTTAGGTTTAAATATCAGGAGAAAGCTAACTTCACATTAACCAATTGTTGACATCAGTGAACAAATTCTGCAGCTTTAAAGTATGAATTTTGAAAAAAATTACTTACTTCCAATCTTGCGCATTTTCGGAGACAATGTGATACGTTCTGTCTGGCATGACTATGCTAAATGCATTCTCTCGCTGACCACTGTCCATTATGGATCTAGCGATTAACACGTAAGCATATTAAATAGGCATTTACCAGAGGTTGTAAACATTGCAACATCAGATTTCTGCGACGAAGATATGTGTATTCATCATCAAATGGATGATATAAAAGCGCAACTCCAATGGCACAGAGTTGGTTAAAAAACATACTTCAAAGCTTCAGGGCATTATGCGTGATGAAATGAATCCATAAAATCAGTTAATGGTAATCGAATATCCTAACTTCAGTAGAATAAAAACCTTTGCTGTTATCTTTTGAGAAATACAACAACTTTTGAATGGGAACGTACATCGCATGTTTGTGGTAAGATCCAATCAGCCAACAACAAAATTTCAGCATTTTATCATCATTCATCGTAGTTAAGTAGCACATGAATATGGATACATGATAGTTAGATATCCTTTCTTCATATTACGCCTTTTTAAAAGAGCTTTACAGAAATTCTCAATCAACAAGTTTTAGGTCTACAAGGCGATGAAAACTTCTTAACTCCTGAACAATAGAGCCAGTTTAATTTTTCCTGGCAACCGTTAGAAATTACTGTTTGTATGTTTCGTGCCAAAAGGCATTAACTGCAAAGTAATGACCTTAGTTTACCAAGTTAAAAAGACTACTGCATAGGTCGAGCATGAATATTTCAAGTAGATGCGGTCGGCGAAGTGAATGATCTCAAATAATTAACCAAACGCTATTCCGAGACGTTGACGTTCCAGACAAAAACAAACCAAAACAGATACGTACATCTGCAAGTTATAGATACAGAAGCAAATAAATAAAAAATATATGTCTATATGGTAATTAATATAATATCTAGTTAAAATCATAAACGAGAACGCCTTTTAAATTAGTGTACGATCCATACTTGCAAAGCCTCAGGTCCAAGGTTCCCAACGTCTTTGCACTGTCCTGGTCCGAGTCGTGATATGTCAGGATCGTATCCCTCAAAGCGAACCAGCGTTTCTTCCAATTGCGCCTTTAAAACGGAATTCATTCATATTCACAACCGAGCATTACTCACCACTGACACTCCTGTATGGTTTACCGCTATTAATTAATCTCACTCTTATACAAATCACCCAACAGCCTACCCAAAACCACTTTGTATGTTCCTTTTGCACCGCCTGCATTTGTCGTAAAGAGGCATGACAACGATTTCCATAGATTATTAAAACTTTGCCTAAATTAGGAATACAAATTTTCATGAAATGCACTTCTTCTAGCAACAAGATAGAGCTCTTCTCTATTGCTAGGCCTTGTAGAGACACGTGACCACTAATTATACTATTAGAGACATGAAAACTATTGATTATACTATTAGAGACATGAAAACTATTAATTATACAAGATAGACAAAACTTTGCGGATTAAGCCCCACCAATTCTGTTACTGTCTTAATGGTTTGAGGCAAAATATACTTCAGCTTTTGATTATGTATGCCCACTTGAAAGCCTTTTGGCGGCTCCAAATTCGCTACATCTTGTACCCACAAAAAAGATTTTTAGTTTCGGGCCACTGACCTTGACAAAGTTCCAGTGCCACCTCCCTTTTTGGTTAACCACCCCATCTTCAGAGCTTTCTAAAAAAAAGCGAAACATCATTAAATGTTTCGTAACAACAAGCCATCATTAAATGTAAGTGCATTTGTATTCACACTTGTTCACAACCACCAGTTAACGCATTCACAATATGTCTTTAATAATGAAGTCACAAACTTCATCTCTCATGCTAGCCTTCACCTACTTGCTTCTCCAGCGTCCATATCACGTATTGATATTCCAGTTGACTTGATTAGATGTTGATGTTTAAAAGAGGCACAGCTTAGGTGGCACTGGTTGTGTCTCTTTCTTCAATGACATCACAGAACGTACCTGTTTTCCTCTGAACCACATCAACGTGTCGTCTTTTAGCACACACCAGTGCTTTTTCCATGTGCTCATTAGCCCACCTTGAAACATCAAGTACGCAATCAAAGTTGTGAAAGCATTAGACTTCATACTACGTTGAAAGAAGCAGCAAAAATCTAATAACATCGAGTATCATTCAAAAACGAAATCTTCTTGCAAATTGAGTATGCCTTGAGCGTTTAGTTGCATCAACAAGATATCGCCCAAAGCGTTCAATTGAAACATGAAGTCGCCTAACACTTAAGGAACATAAACAAACACGTTTTCCTTATTCACCACAATAAGCTTTCTGTACGCTTATAGACACTAAAAGGTACTTAACGAAATGGCCAGTTGTAATTTACTTAACTAAATGACCAGACCGGTAACTGACAATACATTGTGAAACATCCAAAGGAACCACTGAATTATAACTACGCAAGCTTCTGTAGCACGTGCTAAGATGAGACTGGCAGCAACGACAATCTCAGTAACGAAATGAACTCCAGATGAGCTCCACTCTACCTTGCATGTTGAGGTAGCCTTCGATGGCCAGATTGTCCATCATGGACATATCCTCGGTTGCGTCAACTTTCAGGGACTCGTCATCATAATCCTCGTCATCATCTATATCGCGCAAGTCCTCCATCTGAAATACAAAGCCGTGCGTCAATTTCAAAATTGGCAAATTTTTTAATTCATTCAGATCTTCCAAGTTCAAACTTCGAAATAAACAGGCCAGGGCAATAATCTACAGAAAATATACCAGTTATCAATAACTCAAACACCATTTTTAACATTGAGCATCTTTCATTTGATCTTGCAGAAAAGCAGAACTGTTAAGTCTTCTTCAGTGGAATTGTTGTCGCAGAATGCAATCTGGCATCCCTAAACACCTTGCAACATACGACATAATCCGCAAGGACAAATAATGTTGTATTTAAACAATCGGAGTTCGAGTTGCTCAACCCGGGCTGCCAACTTTAACTACAGCAGAGCTTCTCTTCAAATATAACGAAAGCATGGTTTCATGAGATTCCAGCTCTCTGTCCTACCCTGTTGTCAACTACTGTCTAATGTCAATATTCATCAAAATTCAAGCAATCCCAAAAGCTGTACCCGCAAATTTCCACTCTTGTCTTTGATAAATGCATCTAAACCTAAGTTTACAGAATCCACAAAAAAGGAGCTACGTAAAATAATTTCCTGATTGCTAACTTAAATCAGGAGTATACCTTAAGTTGTTCGTCCAATTCGGCCATCTCTGCTATAGCAGCTTCCTCGGCCTCCTTTTCAAGTCTTTCAGCCTCTGCTTGGCGAAGGCGTTCGAGTTCCTCCTCCACTTGTCTATGGAAACGGTAAACGAAAAAGAAATCAAGTCAGACAAAAAGACGAAAAGTTAAAGCGCCGAAATAAAGAAAATTTGTGACAAGTGATGCAAAGAGTATTCATCCTTCCTTTGAGAATCGTTTTAAGCACTGCCCGCATACGCAAAGAAATTGGGCCGACTTTTGGCAAGGCAAGCGGAGAAAAGCGAAGACCTGAATGTGCCACAAGAAATAGATGATTGAATTACAAGGATGTTTTCTAATGTATCATAAGTATTGGTCATGCCTCCAGTGACAGATTCGAGCAAGAGATAGGGATACCGAAATCATGGTTAAAAACAGCGACATACCTGATTTCTTCTTCTGCTTGCCTTATCTTCTCTTCCTCGAGCTTAAATGTAAAAGGACATGAATCAGGTTGAAAAATAGCATTCCCCCAATGTTTTTCGGGGACATAAACTACTCGTAAACCCATTATGTTCCGACACAAAACCTCGTATCCTTAATGAACAAAGGGATCTGTTTTAGCTTCCTTTTCCTAAACAAAGCAGCGAATTGAGGGTCGAGAGAAGCATAATCATAAGGACGACTATTGGCCGTCTGTTGATAGTCTGATCAACAAAGCCAGTTACAGAATGGTAGGTCTTGACGAGTATCTAAGCGATATTCGTAGAAGACATAGTGCGCCACTGTAGTAACGGGCATCATGGAACGTTGAAATGAAGACCCATCGCCAACTACCTTTCGCATTTGCTCCTCTTCTTCGCGTCTTCTCTGCTCGTCTAGCTCCATTGCCTTTGCGAGGGCAGCCTGTCTCTCTTCTTCCTCAAAACGGCGCCTTGCAGCCTCAGCCTCTCGCTTCTCACGCTCCTCTTCTTCTTGCTAGGCAAAAAACCGAAAGATCGCAACTTAAAATCTTTTTAAGCACTTGAAAGACTTATTGATCCTTGAAGTAGGATTGATATTAGCTGCATTTAACATTCCATATGACAAGCGGGATGCCTCTTAAAGGACTTCAAGGTTGTCAAAAAGAGGGTTAGCCAAACAAAGGGTTCCCACCCCCTTGAGTTAGCAGGGCATAGACGAGTTATAAGCTTAAAGAGGGCACTTTGACACAATCATCATTTTGCTCTGCATGAGAATATATTTAGGTGCGTATATAAAAGAGTAAAAAGTATACCAGAGAAAAACTTCAAGATTAAAATAGGAACAAAGTATCTTGTTTAAAAGAGGGCAGACCCCTTTAAGATGGTTTCAAAATAAATCTAAATCAATACCAATAGAGCTACACATCCTATTAAACATTACCCCCATTTGAGCCCCTAGACCGTAACATGTTTACAAAAGGGGGCTTGAGCCTCTGAGCCCGTTTCTGATGAAAAAATCATCATGAAAAGGTGAACAACTTTTCGTGAATTAATCCTAACTTACCTTTCTTTTAAGCTCTTCCAATTCTTTCATCTTAGCTTCCTGTTCTAGTCTTTCCATTTCCCTAAGTATGGCAAAATTTTGCTTACTACTTTTACGAAATTATCAATTCCTTGATGCATTACAAAAATGCCAGTAAATCTCATTAAAGTGACAATGGCTGCTTTGATGGATTACCCATTGCAATAAGAGAATGTTTCAGAATAAAAAGCAGTTTAGTAGAAGAATAGTGAGTCTGTAATACTAGAAGAATTGCCAGTTGTCCACCCAAGGCCTAGTATCGGTGGTTTAGAAGTCTTTCAGAATGCCCCATCTATCGATCTTTAAAAATCATACGACCTGGCTTCCACTTACTTTCTACGTTCTTCTTCCCTTCTTCGTTCTTCTTCCCGTTTCCTTTCTTCTTCAAGTCGTTTCTCTTCCAAAATGTTGCGAAACAACACCCGGGCCTTTCGTCCGCGCTCATACTTTAGGGGTGGAAACAGAATATAAATTCACAACTTATTATTTAAAGTAGACACTAATTTTGTTTTAGTTATTTAGTTAAGGTTATACAGAACTTGCCACAAAATACATCATGTTACGTTGTTTAGAACGGCCTAGCCATGTGTTCATGTATTTTCTGTTCCGAATCTTGGCCACGTGCTGTATAACCTTAACTATATAAATAACTAAAATATAGTCAAAATGATATTTTCCTTGAAAGACTGCAAATGAAATGCACAATTATACGACGAAAGAATTTTGATAAATAATTTCCATGTTTTATTTCCTTCTAACTCGTGTTCCTTTCAATGCCTCATTTTGATTTTCAATGATTAAGTTTCATTGAGATAGATATGTATTCCGTGCGAGATTACAGGGCAGCCTTTCTTAACAATAGGTCTGCTCTCACGTACCTTTTGAACGACGATTGCCGCTTTCCTTTTCTTGATGTATTTTGCACGGTATAAATGACACTAAAAAGAGAAAAAGCGTAAACAATGTAGTTGACTCTGGTTTTAATACTGTCAATCGCTGGTATTGTTCGTTGGATAATAAGTTTCAATGTTCAATTGGGCGAACGCATAACACTGTAAAAGCTTCAACTGTAGGTGAACAGAATTTTTCTTTCAATTTGAAGCTCAAAATTTGATTTCAAACGTATCAAACTTCAGCAGTTGATCTGTTTTACATGTTAACAAGTTCTAGTTAAAGGTGCCAAACGTGCAGAAATACTAACTTCATTCCTAGAAGTCAAACAAGAAGGTCTGGAGTAACTACTTTAGGCAAAAGACCCAACACGGAAGTAGGATGAACTACAAATAACTTCTCTCGGTATTCAGGTGTTTTATAAGCTACAAAAGGAGGCGAGAATGAGTTGGTAGACCAATCTTGCTAGCTATATTTTAATTTTATCTTGTCCACTTCATTAATGACAAGAGAACTGGCATTTACCTTATAGACCTTCTGGATCAGAATAATCGATGCTCTAATTCGCAGATACTTCTTGCGAATGTAATAGCCCCAGATTCGGTTAACAATAACTTCAGCGACTAATTTCATACACTTGGTCCTCTCCAACTCAAGCGAGCATTCCAGCTGATCTTTCAGGAACACCTTCGCAAAATAAATTTCATCACAAGTTTGCCACTAGACACCAAACGTTGAGAGATACACGAAAAAAGATTCTATATACATCATTCAACAACTTAAAAACAAAATTGCGTAACTCTCTACGTAGTATGTTTTGATCAGTTTCGCCGGGGCCTATTCTATGACGTGGCTCCTCAAATGAACCCAAATCAAACGAAACGGTTGAGAATTTAACAAATTCGTACGGAAAACATTTTGCACAAAAATGTAGACCAACCTTCGTTTTTCCAAGCTTATGAAGCTCGGCTTTTGAATCCACTTGCTTCAAAACAAAAAGACATGTTTCTTTCGCATCGGAACTTGCAATTTTCTTGAAGTACAGCGATTTGTACCTAGAAATAAATATCTGGTCAATGCATATTTTAGGTAAGCTAACCCTTAAAACTAGAAAAACATCGTGAATTGAAAAAATCACCAATCATGGCAAAGCTAAAAGCTAAAAGTTAAAAGCTCATTAAAAACAATATACTTCAAATATCGAAAGAAGTGTTCAAAATAAAGACAAAAATATTAAGCGAAAGAACATCGACGAGTGACAAGTTACAAATCCAATTCTTGATGCAGTTTTTAGATGGCATCCTGAAATTTAGCCGAAGATTGCATAGATAAAACAAGGGTGTTAAAAAAAGAGTACCACCATCTTTTCCTTAGCTGCCTTTAGCAAATCTTAGCAAACCCTAATCGACAATGGCACTTATAATTCAATTCATAAAATGTCAATGATTTTACGTTAAACATTATGGGCAATCAACTTCTGATTCAATTGCACACATCTTCGGCATGTTTCTTCGCGCCGATTAGGAACAAATTCGCAAAATATCACTATGCGACCACAAACAAGGATTCTAGGCAAATATTATTCACCAAAGAAAACAGCTATTTCATTTGGGCAATTTAGTAAAGAGATGGAAATGGAACAGCGTTCAAAAAAGCGGAAAATAGAGACCGGGGCTTCAAACCGTACACACCTTTGACTGAAGTCGATGTACGTCCTTCGTACCGGGAACCCCGCTTTCCGGATCTTGACTGTCTCTAACATTCCGCTGTATTTGAGCTGATTCAAGACAAGTTCAGGCTCGAACTTATTCATTGTCTAAAAACGAGAACAAATTAATTAGAACAAAATCTCAATAAATTAAATTGATACAATTGTACCTATAATACTAAATTGTTTAGATAAAAAAATCTGAAATTTTAAAAACTATCAAACTGACAAGATAAAATCTGACATATCCAAAAACTTTTCTAAAATTAAATTTAAGCAAAATTAAAGCAAAAAAGAAATGATTGTCAAAGAAATTACCTTCTCGCTGTTCGGTTTTATACATCGAACAAAATAAGGATTGGCTGCATTTAATGACGTCATCAGTGAAAATAAGGAGTCCTGAAAAATCAAAGCATCCGATTCGTCGTTATCAGAAAGAATGGAATCCGAAACGAGGTATCCAATATTACCAAGCTTGATTTTAACAATTAATTAAGTAAATATGGTTAGTAGACATAATATGATTGTTGAATAATTAGCGACTGATGGCGACAGATGGGAAATCAAAAACGTTGAATCAGAAGCCTACAAGGGACACAGCGCTTTTGAAAATGAAGCCGGTTTCTCTACCTTGAACTGAGAACTGACTGTTGCCTTTTTCCGGCCCTTTGACCTTGTTCCGCCTTCGCCTCCCATCACTTTCAATGGCTCGAGGATGTCATAAACAAAGTCAGACCTTGGGAGAAAAGCTCGATAATTGAACATAAAACTGTTCATAATCATAACCATATTCCGGTTAATTACTCTTATTGTAATTATAAATAACAAACTGGGAGTATTGTGGTAGCGACAGGGATAAAAAGGGGTCAAAAATTTCATAGCATTCCCGCGTCTCCGACAATATTTCAAAAATGGGGACAACATAGTTTTAGATATGCCCCTGTTCTACCAATCATTGTAGAAAGTCTTTTGAAAATGACAAATTTCGCGTTCAGCTTTAACTTTTCGTAGAGGCTGCCTCTCTCCATTGCGTTCTATTGGAGAAGCAAAAGCCAATGTTGCGTTCGATTTGTTTCTGCTTTCTCCTTAGTTTTCTATTGTCTTTTACGCGTTTTAATTGGCTCGTGACGTATGTAAACATTGTTCACCCTTGTTTAAAGCATGTCAATATCCTAAAAATCACATTTCGAAAAAATTTACTTCCGAATATAATTTAAACATAGTTGCGTAGACTAACTCTTCAATTAGTAGCCAGAGAAAACTTTTTTTGAAAAATCAGAAAGGATGTCTCCACCTGCTTTCCTTCAATGTGTTCAGCAAATCATCTCGCAGCGTGTCTCGGTTCTTTTCCAGGAAACCAGTAACTTCGTAAAACACCTGAAGCAAAATGGAGGACGTTTTCAGAACTTTAAATGACTCTCCCAAAAACTCGTCTCTCTCAATAACTCTCCCAAAATATGTTGTCTCACAATGGAAGTAAGTTTTGACCACAAGCAACTTGCCAGAGCCACTAGAGCATAGCTTTTGAAACAAAAAGAAAAATCAAAATCTAGGGTCCAGTTTTGTTGAAAAAGATAACAAGGAAATGAAACCAAAAGCACACTAAATCAGTTCAAAACGTGACGCATTGTCTGACAATAAATGCCAAGTTCTATTTCAAACAGTATAAACATCGAGAAATATGGAGGGTGCATTAGCGATGATCGAAGGTGTGGTTGAAAATGTGATCATCCAAAATTGGGGTCAAATTTCTAAATTTTATCCAGCCTACCTCTCCAGCATAATGTCGGATGCCAAATCTTCCGTTCATAACACGGGGTTTGACGTAGAAAGGATTTTCCTGAAAAAATTCGCAAGACCGTCTTGAAAGGATTTGTTGGAAATAATCTAAACGTGGTTTAAAAAGGATAATCCTAAAAGAATCCCAAAATCACCCTTAGATGTTTGCTCTTATAAAGAAGTAAAAAGTCTTTACGTCTAGACATGCCACATTTCAATATTAAGCTGACGATCAGTAATAGGTACCTATGAACAAAAAAAAGACTTTATACTTAAAGAGAACATTAAATCTGAGCTTTAAGTGTCTACAAATACCTTATACCCTTTATGAAAATAGCCGAGTGTGTAAGCACTTCATTATTGTGGTCATACATCCACAGAAATTCTTGCAAGGCTGGTTTTAGTGCAAAATGGCCTCAAAAGTATTTAAACAACTCACGAAGTGATTATCATGCAACTTGCTAAGGAGCGATTTGTCCGTTCCTTTTGGAAAGTGGCTTTCCTCGTCGATCAGAGACAATATTCCAAGTTTCTGAAAGCAAACGACAATACTAAAAATGTCATATTTCAAATGCGAACACCTATCAAGCACAAAAAACCGCAATAAGAGCCCTCCAATGAAAGTAGACGTTAACTAAAAATTCTTGGAAGAAGTCTTGAATTAACTTCTTTCTTCCTGTATACATACAGGAAATCATTAGTTAAGGATGGTCACCATGCCCCAGATAGACGTAGCGAGAGAAGGACCTGATTAAACCATAGGTACCCCATACAGAGCACATGCAGTGGGGAAAAACGCCGGGTCGAATTAAACTCGTCGTACTGAAAGGCTAAAACTGCTATAAAAGTGTGTCAGACAAAATTACGAGGCGTCTGCAGCTAAAACAAACATTAGCTTTCTTCAACAACAAGGAAGAATACAATATAGTTGTTCGCAGAAAACAAGGTCTCCCCCCTAACCATCACCAAACATTTAAGCAGTAACAGGTACTCCCTGTCGTAACTCAAACAAAGGGGCCTTAGTAGAAATGAACCCTTGCTTGAGTAAGATTACAACTCACCCTTTCGACTAGATCAAGGCATTCTCCGTTGTCATTCCAATCGATGTCCACCCACGCTAGCCCCTCTCTGAATGAAAAGCGAGCAAATGTTTCGTGGTAGAAAACTTCACAAAAGCAAGACACAGCGGAAACATAATTTTGGCATCTTTAGAGTGTGGAAATGACTGAAGACTAAGAAAACAAATAGCCAGATATGAATCGAAAAAACATAGGTTTGTGAGACAGAGCGCATGGTTGGCTGTCTAATGACCAACTGGCTTTATATTTTCGAAGAAACGCGTATATTGTGGACAACTGGCTACTTATATTGCCAGGACATGCAGGAACATCACCAAGCGATCTACCTCACAACCCCATGAGAAGAAAACCAAAGTTTCATTTCTTTATGCAAAGTTTCGTTTCTCTGGTTCAAACCATCATCACATAATAACAAGATGCTGACAAAAAGCGACAGGATAAAATCTCCTCCCTCCACTCCCACCAGTTACTTCGCATTCAAGAAATTTCACGTCTATAACTTTGTTTGAAATTTGAAGGAGAATACCTATTGTACTCCAGCTGCTCCAACGAGAAAATGTGCTTGTTGAAGTACTCTTGCAGCTTTTCGTTTGCAAAGTTGATATTGAACTGCTCAAAGCGGTTGATCTACAAAAGCCAATACAACGGTGTTCCATAAAGATTTCAAGGACAACAAAGTTCATAGAATACCATACAGGTGGTTATGTTTTCCCCTGAGCCCTAAATATGACAATAAATGGATCTCTCACGTTATAATGTCACATCGATGACTTACAATATCTCCGCACAATGCTTCTTAACTGTGCACCCTGCCTTGTACGACTCACTGTCGTAAAGCCTTGAAGCATGGAATTTGATCACATTCACAAATTATCTACACTCTGGTAAGACATTTAGATTCAGAAGTTAATCAAGTGCAAGATTGTTACGAAAGAAGGCTACCACGCCCTGTTGCAAGTGGCAAACATGTAGACTTGTATCCACGAATGAAAAACAACTCATGGCCGCTAACTGGTAGTTTGACTTTGTAACTGTCTTCTAATCAGCAATACAGCTTTATATATATTGCATAAAAACTTACAATTCTACATGAAAATACCGAAACTAAAAATTGCCTCAATCGCATATTATAAGGTAAACATTCTTTGGCCAAATAATACAAGGACTATTCCCCAGCTGTCTAGCTACGCCAATAAGTGGCTTTAACCTACCTTGAAGTTTTCAAATCCAAAAATATCGAGCACCCCAATGAAAAGGTGATCGCTCGTTCCTTTGATGCTTTTGTTTATCATCTTTAGCAAATACTTGAAAAGCGCTGAATAGAGGGACATTGCGGAGGAGTCCCTTGAATCAGCCGCCTGCTCAACGGTCAGTGGGCTGAGGATTTCCTCGCCTCTCAGGATCATCGACTTCTGGGTGAGGGAGTCGTTGAGTTGGTACCCATCGAGCTGCAGGAGATTGGCTGCATTTTCCAAAACTACGATGAAGATCAGATCGTTATCTCCACGTAAGCAAAATAGGCTTATCAATTGCTTATTTGTCTTGCAAACTCTGTTTTTTGTAAATGAAAGGTTGGGTTATCAAATTAAGTGGAGAGACTTGATTTCACAAAGAGATTTGGGCATAGATACATAGGGACAAAAATCTGTATCGAATAATTGCTGAAAGTGTAAAGATCCAGCAACGAAAAGAACAACATTCTCTAATCAACAAACTGCCCTTCTTTAAGATTTGTGCCTGAATGCAAGTGAGTTATTGTAACTAGGCAAAGCCTTCGTGTTGTTTCCATGCAAGTCTTGAGAATAGTGCTTACTGCAAATCAGGTTGAAATTGAGTAAAAGACGGAATACTTCTTTATTGTTTCAAAATTATACTAGAATATGGGTGGAAGAAAAAGAGACGCGAGAACAGAAATCAAGGAGACCAATTGCAAATGAAATTGCTACAAACCACTCTTGTCTCTGACTTGCGCCCCACCAGTGGAAACGAATTCTATGTTTCCCAACATCAAAATACCAGCAAGAACATGGAGAACATCATTGATCGAAGAATCAGATAGCCCCACGGTCTGCATTGCACTCTGGGTAAATAAAGCGGAAACTGATGTAAATTTTGCATTGTATCTTCAATAAACTAGGGGATAGTTTCAAGGATAACAATATATTATACCTAAGAGAATATAAACATGAATTTATTAAGATATATTTCACTTAGGTTTAAGATTGATAAAGTTTTAGCACCAATTGATAAAAATCCGTTGAGAGTTTGTTGTGTTGGTGTATTTTAATACAAAAAGAATACATAATATGTTTGGCTGTTTAACAACATGATAATGAATCCGCCCTTACATCAGATATCATGTTCAAGCATATCTCAAAGCGAACGAAAAGCACAAACCATAACATTAAGGAAGTCTTGTTTATCGTCGATGCTTGGGTCGCTGGTGCAGCCGCTCTGCTTTAGGTAATAGTAGCCATTCGGATTGTAAAGACACATGTCGGCTGGAAGAAAGAAAATACTCAGACATTATTACTTGGAGCCCTTTACTCATATAGGCTGTATACTCCAGTAAACGTTTCACATCAGAAAAACCAATAAAGATATTTGGAGAAAGCCAGTGGCAGATGCTGGCAAGAAAGAAGGCTAATCAAAACCGAAGGACTTAAAACCAACACGAGTGGGTCGCACCGATTGCAGAACAGAGAAACTGCTTGGAACTGACTTCATTTGACTGTAAGATCCCCCAGAAAGCGAATTCAAAAGCGAAATTGAGGCAGAAAAACTGACAAACTACTAAGTTAGGAGCACAACGGTCGAGAATACGAGCTTGATAGACAAACCTTTTTGCTCTGCGTTTGCCCCTGCCAGTAATGCATAAAAAATGTGAAAGTTTCTTTCCTCGGGGTTCTGTCGAACAACTCTGTTCTGTAAATGAAACAAAAGGAATAAACATTGATCTAGTACAAAATCTTTTGGCTACAACTTTCTATATTATACGACATGGCACACAGAGCCTTGCTTATTGAGTTTGGCCATAGGACACTGGAAAGGCATCTCGGGACGCCAAAGGACATCCTCGTGCAGGAAACTGAGTTCATTACAGGAAATGGATCTAGAAAGCTGGGCTCTACAAAGCAGGGCTCTAGAAAGGAGGGCTCTAGAAAGCAGAGTGAAGATCTACGGCATACAATTCAACCCGAAAAGAGGTTGAAAAGCAAAGAAAAATAGCAGAAGATCCGGGCTGATGCTACTCACCTTCTCCAGCAAATCTATTTATAAAATCTGTCAAGGGTGAATTGACTTTAAGATTCATTAATAAATCAAGACAAAAGAGGATGAAAGCCATTCAGAATGGAAATCGCCTGGGAAAGTACACTGGAAACTTTGATTGTATGGCAGTGTTACACATGAGAAAAGAGATGGGGGCATTGTTTGGACGCTAAGACGATAAACAAAAATTCATAAGGCCCTTCAAGAGAATGAAGCATCAATATTAATTGCACCTCAGTAGACTGAGCCGTGTTATCAAGATTTAGAGACAAATAGAATAGAAAAGGATACAGTCGACGACTTGTCCTCCTTGGATGTTTCCTTTGGTTGCAAAATTCAACTTGATGAACTTTCCAAATCTACTAGAGTTGTTATTGTAAACTGTTTTTGCATTGCCAAATGCCTCCAAAATTGGGCTAAAATGAAGATCAGGAGAAGATATTAAGAACATTTCTATAAACATATACAATAATGTGAAATCCCCTATTTTTCCAACCGTTCAGAGCTTCTACTCAAAGCACTCTTCATCTCCTACAAAAACCAGATTCATAAACGATTTAGCACGTTTGGCTATTTAATGTAGATAAAGAATATACACTTAAGCTAATACGAGAGGTCTGGTTGTGATGAGTGACATCCAAATAAGAACAGCAACAACAATAACAGCCTGGATTACGTCATAATAAGCTAACTATCGGCCGTAGGCCCGAGTAGAATCCAGGCATAACATGTGACGATATCTAGACTCGCCTGCTCTGGAGAATCGCTTCTTCTACGTTAAGACCAGCTTCACATCCGGCAGCGCTTTTGCTCATGTCAGACAAATACTGAAGGATATGCTTTGTAGACTCTGTCTTTCCAGCACCACTTTCGCCACTAAAATGGTAATAGTAACACCAAATTACACAGACAATTCTTTTCAGAACGCAAGCTGGCATTGGCTACAAGCCTACAACAACCTGTATCATCCCATTGCATTCAAGCCTTTTGCTTGAATATTACAGGAAAAATTGAAATATTGAATATATTGGGCAGCAAAAATATTACATTGTGGTGCATCGTTGACAGAACTGCTTGAACACAAAAAGGTGTTTAAAAAATGCCTTGATAATTGCGTTTTCACATGCTTGCATCCATTGCGCAATCAACTATCATACATTTACCCATCACTAAAAGCCATGTTAAAGGCTTTAAACAAGGCTGCAACCTTTATTTATAACTTTAGTGAGTTGGTGGTCAACACAAAGACTGAGCAAAAGAATAAAAAGAAAAAACCAAACCATTCTCACCTGATCAGAACACACTGGTTTCCGCCTTTTCGCCAAAGTGAGTAATATGCTTCATTGGCAATTGCATAAATATGAGGAGGCCGATCACCAAGGTACGTGTTATTATAAGACTTCATATGGCCGTAGTCATATATACCTGGGATGATCTTGTATGGATTGACAGCCACCATAATCGAGCCAATGAATGTCTAAAATGGAAGGATATTTCTCTTACAGATTTTGTTTGAATAGTGGCCAAAGAAGCTTGCACTGAATATTATGGTGCAAAACAAAAGACATAAAATCAGTCTTCTAAGGTTAAGGTTGTGAAAAATTCAACTGCCACAGCAGCAAAAAGTCAATTAAAGGAGCTTACTCAATAACTATATCAACAAAAAACTGACCACACATTTATGTTTGTGCTTCCTTTACTTACATAAATTGTCTCACTTTGGTATCTTTTTGATAAGTTGAATAGAATTGATGCTTCATGAAGATCTCCAAGTTTGGCCATATCATCAACACCTTCAACACTTGTGCTATGCATTGTAGCAATTTGATCTCTACCAAGTGCAGACTTTGATATGACATATTCCTAGAGAGAGCAAATACAAATGTCTAAAAAATTAAGCAATAGCACTATCCTTTTTTTTACTTCTTTAAACTTCTAAATGTCAATAAGTTCTCTACATGATGAATATATATAGAATACAGAAAGCAGTTTGAATAACTGCAGAAATATTTTCTGAGAAGTGTGCAGGCAAGGGTGAACTTCTGTCCCTCAATTTTTCTTCAAGAAATGAATTGTACCCTGACAGCTGAGGTATGAGCAGTAACCTGGGGAATAGCCATGCAAAATGTTGACACTGCCTGTCTAGATTTTTAGCTGATTGTAAACATACAATCCTTTCTTGGTCACTACCTAGAAATTTTTGTCACAATAAACAAGATAATGTCTGTTGCATAAACAATTATTAAAAAAAATGAGAGTGGAACATTTTTTCCACACAATGTAAGAATTTAGGAAACTAGTGAATGAAATGAAGCAGCATGATAACTGTGATACTTATTGCTACAGCAAACCATTATTCAAAGACATTGCAAGAAAGCACAAAGTTTCTTTTCAAGCAGGAATAGACATAAACAGAGATCTTACAGATTCATCAGAACTTCCAAAAAAGATTAGTACATGACAAATTTGAAACTTTGTAGTCCTCATGTGCAGTTTTTCGGAGTGTGTAAACTGATAAGTTGTTGTGTGCTATCATGGAATTTTCTATAACTTTTACATGGTGTTGACAATAAAGACTTTAAATTATAGCCACTGAAACAATAATTTATCAAACACCTATCTTTATTTACCTTGCCATATTCACTCAAAAACTTTATTTCCTTTGCTTGGATATCCTTTATTATAGCTGGGACCCAGTCATCATCTCCACAAAGCCACACCCTTGTACCCTTTAAAAGAAAAAATATTATATTTATATAAAGGGCAACTGTTGGGTTGAGCTGTTGAGCATAAAATGAAATATTCCAGCAAAATGAATTCTATGTCCCTTGTGTTCTGCATTCATGGCTAGAAATGGGGAAAGAGCAGAATATTACATGAACTTGAGCTCAAAACTTGCATTAGCAAAAATAATATCTTTAGACTATCATCTAACAAATGTTTTATAGCCACTTGACCCTTCTCATTGAGCAGTTCAGATATCCTTTTTAGCATTTTTAAGCACACTGCTTGCCAGAGAATCACTAGTCAAGAAAAATAGGCACAGACAGAACCCATAAAACTTGGAAATGAATGATGATTTGTTATATTTTTGCAAGAGACCTAAATTGTGAACTCATGCAAGATCAAATTCAATAGAAACCATAAACCAGAAACAACCATATCCGTTGTTCCATGGAACAACTAAGGATACATGGTGAAGTGGTCTCACGACAATGGTTCTGGTTGTGCAGATACTATATATGCTGCTGTGTTGTGTTAATGAGATGCATATTTGAAGTCAAGGTTCTGTATACATTCAATGGAAATCATGTCCATCAAAAGGTATACATTTATACTCCATAAAGCAAGTTTTGTAACTCAAAATTAATGATTGCCAGTGATATTAGTTGAGAACATAAGATGCATATCTTTTTTTCTGGGTTGCTTCAATCTATTATTCAATAAACGCAGTTCACCATTTGCGAAGCCTATTAGGTATTACAAATGTATCACATATGCCGGAAAGGATCTTCAAAACAGCAAGATTGCTCATAGCAGACACTATTTGACACTATCTTAACATCAAGCTCTTACTGTGCTCTTTTTGGTTGAAATGGTTATTATGATTATGATGAACATGAAGGGGTGCTGATGTGATCTCATCTTACCTAGTTATTCCTTCCCTTTTTGTGGGAAAGTGGTTAAAACAAGTGGTTAAAACAACAATGAGATTTCATTATGAATCCTTTCTTAATAGTATTTAAACCATCCATTACACAGGTAATATTTCATATTAATTTCTTATGTTATTAGGAAAAACTGCAATAATGGTCCAATAAGACTCATATGCTAATTTAGTTGAGTATTGATCAGGAAAGCTAAATGGGGTCATTATTTTTGTGGTGTGACCTTATCAATAGAATTAATCTTGAGCAGATGTTGCTCTCTAAATTGAAAAAATTGACACAGTTCACATGTTATGCACATGGAAAAATTAACTGGTTAACTGTTAATTCGACACAGCTAAAACAGAACATTCTATAACTCCTTTCATAAAGATCAACAAAAGCAACTGTTTGCACTTTTGAACGTCAATAAGTTTTGTTCTTGTAGGTTTCAAAGGCTAAAGCTTCAACAATCAATTCTCAGACTACTTCAAGTGCGCTTTTCATTTAAAAAAACAATCATGGTTTTAAAACAAGACTTGATAAATGTCGTATTGCCTAGTATTTCCAGCCGTTGACTATTTCCTGTTTCTCGACAAAAAAATACTTTGAAGAAAATGGACAAATTCAAAAAGGAGGACACGACATCACCATACCAGTCCTTCCTTATTCTAATTGTAATGATTTTTCTTATTCTTCATTATTTATTATTTTCTAGCTTTTGAACTTCATTTAATTGAAATACTATCATAAAACCAGAATGTTTGCATCCGCTTTGCAGGACTAGCCTGGAAGGGTGTAATCGCGTTTGCGTACTTGTTGGAGAACAAAAATCGCAGTCTGCAGATAAAACAATGACTTTCCCCAATCAAATAAATTAAATTCAATGTCTTCGAACATTTACAACCTTGTCAAATTGTATGTTTGTATAATCTGCTACAGTGAATAAAAGGAGCTTAGCTGTTGATTTGGAACTTTGGGCCTACAATCTCGCGCTGACGGCATACAGCAATCATTACTTGAAAATCATTCAATGAGATTAGCAAGGCAGTTAATGTAAACAAACACAAGATAATTGATTTGCTCACCACATGTAGTCCCTCCATGTTTTCCTTCTCACCTAGTCATGATTTGGAAATTCCAATGCACAGTTCGCCGTTCAGATCGTCCACTGACGACAACATGCGGAAGGGAGCAGCCTTTATGCAAATGAGCAGCCCATTTGGAAGAGCCTGGATCACGTGACTAATTCCAAATGCAGTCTGTTTTCCATCCCATTTCCATTGACTGGGGCATTTTTCAACTGGGCATTTATCCTGGACTAGTGCATAAAGTGAAGGGAAAATTCCCCAACAACCCTTTATATTA
This sequence comes from Nemopilema nomurai, assembly GCA_003864495.1. Classification (NCBI taxonomy): domain Eukaryota; kingdom Metazoa; phylum Cnidaria; class Scyphozoa; order Rhizostomeae; family Rhizostomatidae; genus Nemopilema; species Nemopilema nomurai. Next base: position 121,137 of record ML133487.1, read on the forward strand.
CCCCACCAGTAGTAAAAGCTTGCCCCACTAGTTGAATGTCCTTATGATTCAGTGATATTTTTCAGTTTTTTCCTTATTTAAGATATTTGTGGATGCAACATGTTTAGTCTTCATTGAAAAGGCTTCAAATCTCTTTTCATTTTCCCCTGGAGTTGCTGCTTTCCCTAGGAGATTCCCCTTTTGCGAAGGAACCGAGAACCAGAATTTAAGATTTTAGGAAATTTACAAAGAAATTTTTTAGAAAGATGGATACTTAATTAAAAACTAGCTTTCAGTGTCTCGTTCTATGGCCTTAGGGATGTTTTAAGAGTAGTTTGAAAGGCTGTCTTTGCAAGATCTGTAGACTCTGCCTCTATCTGAATGCCTCTTTCTCAAATACCTCGCCAGTGAAAAATTCTTAAAAAATGCCCTGTCCTTGATTTTTCACAAAGTCCTAACCTGGCCTGGTTTGTCAAAGATCAAAGGTCTGGATATCATATCATCCACAAAGCAGTGGTTGGATCTGGTCGCCATATCATCTAGATTTGGAACTCCAACTTGGTTTTCTCAGAGCTATAGTTTCGTACGTTTTTCATTTCATCACCTGGCCCACACCACGAACTTGAAAGTGGGGGTGCCATGGCTAATGAATTTAACTTGAATTAAGTAGCACGAATCTGCTATATTTTATGGCTATATTGGAATTATTTGATGTTTATTTTTGCTCTCATGATTACATTCACACTATGGACAGTGGGGATGTTTAGTACAAAGGTGTACACGCTTTTTTATAAGGAACCACTTTATAAGGAACCTACATGTAGAAGGCCGAAATATATAAAGAACTTATACTACTAAAAACGAAATCCCTAAGGAACTTTTCGATTTGAAAACTTTTTAAAATGCAAGCATGAAGAGCTAAGAAGCCCGTTCCATTAATTTGCAGCCAATACTCGCATAGATTGTTTGCTATTCGTTTGTCAAGTGCTTTATGAGTAGTTTCCGCATATTCTATCTCGCCCCTCTCTCTCTATTAAGTGTTAAGACTTATTGATGTGCAGTGAAAATTAACGAACTTTTAAGGAACTTTTGGTACTAAAATCTGATGACTTGAGGTCTACGGATAAGGAACTTTTGGAACTAGGCCTTGTGGTAAGTTCCTTATAAAAAAAGTGTGTATTGGAATTATTTTTTTCGCAAAAAAGTGATGTGGGCCTTGCATCAGCTGAAAACCCATTAATGATATCCGTCATTTAAGGAATAGTGACACAAAAATTGTATTTTATGTACGGAAACTTGAAGATAATGCATTTCAAGTTCAAAATCACTATTATTGTCAAAAAATTCTGACCAGGGGGCACTGTGGGGCGTCTTATCATTTGACACTGTGGCTTAGAAGTTGACAAAGCTTTATGGTTTGCGGTTCAGCTCGGTAGAGCGGTAAATGATTATGTGAAGCAACAGCCGAATTAAAAAGAAATATAGATAATATTGAAATGAATTGTCAAAGTCAGGGAGCTTTGAACAAACTATTTTGTAGAAAGCAGAGAATATATTCTTGGACGGCAACTAAAAATGTTCATATCAAGCCAGGCACTGCGTGGTGCTCTATCTTATTTGTGAGACCTTTCATCTTTTATATTTTTCATCAGCTATCACAACCGGTACTTACAGCCACAGGCAACACCGTAGGGTTTTTGGTTTCTTTGCACATTTTACCTTATTTGATCTCTCAAGCCACCTGTTTTGAAAGCTTTTCTACATTATTTGCTTCAAGAACTAGAGATATTGCAGTTTCCAAAGGCACAATTTCCATGCACAACCCCTTGAGAATGACACTGCCTAAAATGTTTCCTGTTTACTATTTCCAAGTTAATTGTTGTACATCAAAACGTTACCACTGCGAATAATCGAAAATAAATAAGAGCAAGAATTATAAAAGGAGAAAGCCCAAAATTTCTCAGCCTCGACTTGATGCTGAGGCTGCGCAGGGCATGTGGTACGAAACACAGGAGTTTTTCAAGGTTCAAAACACAGGTCACTGTGTACAACACACATAGGCGCCGATTTAGTGTGAACGCATTCGCTTTTCGTATTCCTTTTTATTCTGATGCATTAAAAGAACGTATTCTAGTGTACAGCCGATCATTCTGTCAACCAATTTGTCATCATTTTAGGATTTGTTTGATGCTCTTGTTCAGTCAACAAACAAGGCAATGGAAGTAGATGACCCCTATTCTCCAGTGGACTATTGCTCCCAGGAAAATTGTACGAACGTAGTCCAAAATACATTGTTATTCAGTGCTTCACAAGATGCAGAACCGTCCGTAGTTGCAGGTGGAGTTTACACATACGAAAATAACTCCGTCTATCCGAAATTTTATGACACAGAAACGTCTGTCGAAGAACCAGATGACAGTGACAAAGAAAGGACAGTCGTTTTATCCACGACCCAACCACTTAGGCCATTCATGAAACCCTATAGCTATGGAAGTTATAGGCAATGGCCAACTTCAGACAATGAGTATCTTTCAGGTGGTGGTGGCGATCCAGGCTACTCGAGTGCTGGGAGCATTTTGAGAAAGCCAAGGCGACCTGTTGGCAAGGTTTCAACTCTGTTAGTAGGCTGGAATGTTCTGAATATGATGATCAACTTGGGTATTCTTGCGATTCCATACAGCATTGCTTCAGGAGGTCTCATCTCGGTTGCACTTATACCAATAATAGCAACGATGTGTGGTTACACAGGAAAGTTGCTTGTTGATTGCATGTATGAGCATTCTGTTCGAAGAAGACGGTACAAAACTCGAGTGCGCCTTGACTACATCGAAATAGGACAGGATTACATGGATTCTGAGCTAGGGGGAAGAGTTATTCATGCATTGCAAGCTATTGAAATGCTGTGTGTCTGCATTCTAAACATAAATGTTCTTGGAGCTTTATGTTTTGAAATTTTCCACAATCACTTGAGCATACAGGTTTGCACTGCTATTGGAGTTGCAATTGCCCTCCCAACATTCTTCATAAGTCAGCTTGGGATCATAGCCTGGATGCACTTTGCTGGCGTTGCATCACTTGTGATTGGACTCATCTTAGTAGAAGGCTATTGTATTGGAAACTTCAAGTACTGGAGTTTCAAAAGCATTCCACTGTGTAACTTTGAGAAACTACCAATTTCAATTGGCATTTTTGTTTGCTCGTTTGGAATACATTCTGCTTTGCCAGGAGTAGAACAGCAAATGAGTCAACCAAAGCAGTACCGCCCCATGCTGGCTGTCACTTTTTCATCTGCAGTTCTTGTCAAAATCCTTATTGGCTTCACCAATGCACTATTATATGGAAGCAAAACAGATCAGGTCATAACTGTAGATCTACAGTATCACTTTGGCCTTGGCATTGCGTCAGCTGTATTCATCTTCATTTCAGTTTTGTGTCTTTTTGCTTTACCCACATTTGTTATAATGGAGGGTATAGACAGCACTATTGCAGAGATGTTCCCCTTTTTCCAACAAGCGGGAGATGGCCACAGTATTTGGTTGTCACTATTCAACCGCTTAATGATCATGGCCGTATCCCTGACTGTGGCTATACTGGTTCCACATTTTGCTTTATTGATGGCATTCATTGGAAACACAATAAGCACATTGCTTTCACTAACCATTCCTTGCATACTTCATTTGAGAATGAAAAAAGACCGCTTGAGATGGTACCATCATGTCTGCAATAGATTGATTATTTTCTTGAGCATCATATCAATGCTTACAGGAGTTTTTTTCACTGGAAAAGAGCTGCATAGAAGCATGACAAATCAGGAGGTGTGAATTAATATAGCAAGGTAAAACCAACAAGGAGTAAAAGAGAATGCAACATGCCTATGTTTGCTAAAATTGAAAAAGCTATTTTCAATGTTTATTATTTTTCTTTAATTTATAATGTAATCTTTATACTATATACCTTATCACTGTTTGTTGACATAGCAACTGTGGTCTTAAAAAAGAGGATTAATTTTAAATACAATCTAGGTTAGGTTTTTATTTTTTTATTTATATCACTATTTAAGAAACAAAGGAGGTCTGAATAGAAACTTTTAACTGCTATGCAACTATGAAGACTATTGGATAAAGAGAGGGCAGAAAAAGGAATTTTAGTTCAAGTTCATTTCTTTAAAACTTACTAAAATGTCCTTCATTTCAATAAGTTTCATTGCTGATTCGTGAGTAACATTGAATAGATAGATATATAGTTTTATGAACTTAAGCTTTCTTCCTCTTTGAGGTTTTACAATTTAGACTTAATTATATATCAATTTTTCCGATCTTCAACTTTCCTTGCATAGTGGTCTACTAGCTAGGATTATTAAATTTAAAGTTAATATTTCCAACTTGTCTTTGAATGTTTATGGTTTTTTAATCTTAAAATGTTGAAGCTTACTTTTTAAATTGATTTTAATGCTGTTTTCATCTTAGTTTGATTGTTATCTGGTTGCAAATAATTTTCTTTGCTTTCTTGTATTTTGCAATCATGAGTGGTTTTTCATAAGATATTTTAGAATATTGTTTTGTATCCTGTAACTTGTAACTTATATAGTTTCTATCATGATATTGTTGTAGATCAGGATATCCTTTTTTAGGATGTTCTCTGCAATGTTTTAAAGTCAATAAGGTTTACATTTATGGGTGAAAACAAAGCTTGTGCAACATAAAACTCATTAGAAAAGAAATGGCATATCTATGGAGCATATATTTTTGCAACTTACATTCATATATTCATTTATTCATTCTCTCTGTGGTCAACTAAAGCACAAGTATTACTGGACTTAGCTCAGAATTTTCTCAACAAAGTTTTATCAGATAGATGGTGTCATATGTTTGGAGAACATTTTCTCTCCTTGATTCATTTTTCTAAATATTGTTCAATCAAATCGGAGTGGCAGCACAGCTTAGAAAGAGAAAGCAAAGTTTCCAAAAAACAAACCACCAGGAAAAATAAATAAATATACACAAATGCGAACAATTGACGAGCGACATCGAAGTGCAAATGAATGCTGTATCGAAAGTCTCCATTGCATCGGTGGACAAATCCACTTATGCAAGGCGCTCTGGTAGGATATTGTCATCACTCCTGGTATAGTGTACCTTACGTCAAGATTAATCAACTTTCCACAAAGTCTTTTTGCTTTATATGATTGAGTTATAATGCGTTCCTTTCTTTAAATAGCTGCTTTCCATAAATGTCAAGGGCCAACTTTCAAACTTTTAAAGAAACTATAGGGTAGGGGCTAATCATTGGACAAATCCACATCTATGGCAAATTCATGCAGCTGAAAACCCTTCTCTGTCTCTGCTAAGACACATCATGTTGAGTTTAGTTTAATCGAATTATCCGCATATTAATTCGACTTCTTTCTATAAAAGTCGCAATTAACCATAAGAAGTTAACGAAACAAAATTACATAAATCGCGATAAAAAGGTTAGAATACGGTGACTAGGCCTGATGCGAGATATGAAAGAACTTGCGTTAGCGCCAATCAGCAGTAAATTACCTAATGTTGTTTTTAAGAATGCTGAGCCAGGCACCGCGGAGCAGGTGGGGGGGGGGGGCTGAGGGGGCTTAGCGCCCCCATTTTTTGCGAAAAATGCCAAAGTAATTAACTACCAATAAAGCCTCCTTTTCAATGGTTTTAGCCCCCCCCCCACTTTATTCAGACCCCCCACTTTTCTCAACGTTCCGCGGTGCCTGTGAGCTAAAAGAAAATATTGCGGACAAGCTTATGCCCATGTCAACGGTATGAGGCGGAACTAGGATTAAGTATAAAAACTAGCTGCCTTTTATCTACGTCAAAACAAGTTGTGTAGTGAAGGTTCGTTTCTTGAAACATTGTTGACCCACGCACACGGGTGATTACCTTTTAGAGATATGTGCCTTTCCCAGACACCAAACCTTTGGTCACTGGTAGCGGGGGGGAGGGAGCAACAGCTTAAAGATTCGATCGCTTTCTCATCATTATCACCAAAGTATGGGAACGGAAGGGCGTACATCGACGAGCGTTATTCGTTTGCAACTTCTTCTGTCACTCCACCACCACTTTGTCCATCATCTATTGGCTGGTAGTTCTCTTCCCTCTGACATAGTCGTTTCACAAAACAAACGACAAGGACAGCGGTAAAGATGGCATTTGTAACAATAACGGCCCATAGGATGTTGAGGTCCCCACCGTTTGTTTGTATCAACGACTGCACAGCAATAAAGGAAAACAGCAAAACCAAGAGCATTGCTACTTCGATGATGTTTTCCATTCCAAATCCAAATGCACCATTGTTGTCGTTGGCAGTGCCAAAGGGCTTGATATGGGTTTCTAACACTAAGTAAATTAGAAACACAGTGGATATCAACACTGTTTTGGTGGCTGTGTTTTCCACAAAGAAGGCAAGGAGAGCAGCAAGGGATGTTCTTCGTAGCATCAATAGAAACTCCATGAAAATGCGATAGTCAGGCTTATAGGAATTGAATAACGAGCCCAGCCACTTCTGCGTAGGCCGGTGTCCCTCGATCACGTGATTTCTGTGCCAATGAAGCAAGAAGAGGAATAAGGCTGGGACACCTATGACGTACACAACCACGCACGCCATTGCCAAAAAAGACATAAGTTTATAATCATCATTGGCACAGTCAATCCAGACGTAGTGCGGCATGTAAACGACGCCTTCTACCTTTTTACAGGGGACCAAGACAGAAAACGTTGCTCTTACCAAAGGGAAATACGATAAGTTTAAGAAAAGAATTGATAAATGGGCACACTTCTGCTTAAACTGTTCGAACATTTCTGGCAGCTTGTCACGTGCCACAACACGAAACAGAAACGAGGCAGTTGCCAGAAGCACGCACAGGCACAAAGGTAGTAGCATTAGAAGAATCAAGTTGCCAATTGGTGTGAATATCTTTGGGAGACTACAGCTCAGTGCAAACAAACGTAAGTTTACAACGCTGCTGACGAGGCCTGAAAGGGAATAAAGAGCCGGCGGCCAGATGTGGGTGGAACTCACCAGAGCATTTACAATTTGCACATAGAAAACCGCAGTTTTCAGCAGGCCTTTCCCAGACTTGGCAAAGCCGCCAATGGTCAGCAGAAAGATCAGTATGTTAACATCTGCCAGCCAGCTTGGGACGATTCCAAGCAAGGCCAGAACGAACACAGTCACGGCTTCAAGTATTGCGAACAGGGCGGCAAATGCTCGCTGATTGCGTGCGTACAGCCACGTGCTTAGGACCAGAATAACGATCATTACAACAGGAAGGACAGCGAGCATGACAACGCTACTGTGTCTCTTTTCGTCAAGGCATTTGCGACAGTATTGTCCGGTGCTGTAATAACCGTGTTTGCAACGGCTGCAAAGGCGACCATAAGAACCCTCAGCACACACGTGCGCATCAGACGTGCATCTGGTTACTAGCTTGGTTGAATTCTCCATGACGTAACAAACAACTAGCCCAACCCCTTCCCAGGCAATGTCCAATGACACTTAACGAGCTTCGACACGTTCTTCATTGAAGGGAATGGCCAATAGCCTCGTTCTGGCTTCATAGTAACAGCAACGAAGGTTTTGTTGTACCCTCCTCCGGTGTCATTTGCTATTAACCTCGCCTGGATTAAACCATTGCAGACGCCACCTTCTAAGCAGGATCTGCAAGAGCCACCTTGACCGTAAGAACCAGGATTACATTGGCAATATCTCTTTCCATAATACGCCGAGTCCATTCTGACTAAGCAATCGTTGTGTTTCAGTCGTACGGAGGGACACTTGAAGTTATCATGGTCATTCTCCCTAATCATTTCTGTATCGTCAACCAACATGTATTTATCATCAACATTGCCCGTCATCATGGGGTTTTTCCGAATGTCTATCTCTTGTAATAACTTCAACTTGATAAGGTACGAAACGGGAAGGGCACCAGACATGGCCGTGTAGGAAGTGTTGAGCACCACAATCAAACCAAGACTTCCTATTGGATCCGGAATGCTTCCATTGAGATTTTTGTTGCCCCCCAGATTGAGAACAGCCAAATTTGAAAACCTGAATATGCCATTGACGAGGTTTGAATCGTCATTTGTCTCGTCAAATCTCCCGTAAATCTCGCAGTCCTGCACATCAAGTTGGATCAGTGACTTATCGCTTGGTCCAAGGGCTCTGACCAGATTGGAGATGGGCACTGAGAACTTTCTGTTGTGTTTGGCAACAAATGAGTACAGTTTTGTGCTTTGAAGAACCAAACCAGCTTCAAAACCCTCAATTTGTGTATGCGAAATGTCGAATATTTCTAGGCTTGTAAGATTTGAAAAGGAAATGGGAATTCGTCCACTAAGCTGCCTGTTTCCCGATAATTGCAGGAGAGTCAAATTACGTAAACTCCCAAGAGAAGATGGCAGACCTCCTTTTAGACTATTGTCTTGAAGAATGAGCTCAAAGAGCTTTGGAAACCAGTGCCCAAAATCGGCGGGGATCTGTCCTTCAATTTTGTTTGACATCAAGTGAATGTACTCAAGCTTCGAAAGCCCTTTTAAATATGAAAGCCTTCCCTTCAACGACAAAGTCTCGAGGTCAAGAAAATACAAGTTTGAAAGTCTAGCGATGCTGTTGGGAATCGAACCAGAAATTCCAGTTTCCCCTAAGCTAAGAGCTTGCAAATCTCTCAGCAAACCAATATCTTCAGGTATCTTCCCTGTAATTGCCTTGTTTCCGGAAATTTGGATTTTTCCAAGGTTAGGCCAAGCAGTTGAAATATCTGGCGGGAACGTTCCATATATATAATTGTTTGCAAAGTCAAATCTAATAGAGAAGTTCTTAAATGACTTAAGTAGTTCTGTGACGTCACCTTTCAATCTGCCGCCACCCATATCTACACCCAAGAGATAAGGGAGCTGTCCTAGTGTACTCCCAACAAAACCTTCCATCCCGTTGTTGCCTTGTAAATTGATGGCAATGACGTGAAGGGTTCGGTTGTAGCACAAAACGCCTTCCCAATCGCAATAGAAAGCGTCGGTGTTCCAGTACTTTTGCTTGATCCAGTACCGGCCACCAGTGTTGCTGTAAAAGGTAGCAAGACTGGATCTTTGCAAGGCCTTACAACTTTGATTGCAGACGGGAATTTCGCTCAATAACACCTTCGGAATACGTAAGCCATAGAGAGTGTCTACTCTAATATCGAAGGTTTCCCCTGAAAGAGATGACATAGTGTCAGAGATGAAAATGTGTGATTAACGAGTCAACATTTCAGATAACTCTCATTTGCAAATATAAAAAATACAAGATATTGTCTCCCCTCCGAGAATGGCAAATTCTTGACAAATATATTTTGGCCTAATACACAAACACACCAAACTTGTTGTATACACTGATCTCTATAAAAGACTGGATCGAGCCTCTACCGTTTCAGACTGAGGTGAATGTTGCTTGTCCGCGTGGGACCCACCGTAGAGTGTGGGCATACATAAGAAAACTTCACGGTCACTACGACCATCAGCTTGGTTTTCCTTGCTTTTTTACGTTTCGAACAGCCACACGCGCAACATAGGGTACCCCGTTTAGCTCTAATGTCGTTTCCTTTCGGTGCTCGCGGTGAACGGTGGGTCCCACGATTCTAGGGCCTAATCAAATTTGGCGGGCCATCATTGAAAATGCAACACTACGTTTGCAAAAAGGATGCATCATCATAGTGGCGCAAACGGTTCATTTGTTTTCATAGAGTACAGAAAGGCACTTGACCAGGTCGAGCATGAAACGCGCGGGAAGGCACTGCCTAAGATCGGCTTGGCCAAACAGATACCTTCAACGTTGGGTGAAGAGTCCACCAAGAGGTTTACTACCGCCGTGTTTATTAATGCTTGCTCCGAGATAGTGATGTGGGATGCTCTAGTGAGGGGGAAATGCCACACAAGCCTTCGACATGCTGATGACGTTGTCTTTGCTGGATCAATGCTAGAACTTGATCTCGTCACCAGAGTGAAACGAAGAGGCGTGACTTGTGCTCAAGACACAAAAGTAGTGCGAATGGCATCCAAAAACATTGAAGCAAAAGGCCTTACTGTAAATGCTGAAATAAATTAAAACAGTTGAAGATTTGATGTACCAAGGTGCAATTTACAGGTGACTGTACTGACAGGAATAAAAATCAGATGAAGTACCAACGGCAAATTCGAATACTGATTTACATGGAAAAAATGGCTGTGAATGTTGGCTCTCAAGAAAGCTAACCAAAGTCGATTTGCGATTTGTGCCATTAAAGGGCTTTACGCATCAGTTGAAAAAAGAATAATTCGAATTATTGGGTCAAACAGAAAATCAGCAACTATGCTGGTAGGAAACGCAGATTTTCCCTCACCATTTGGGTATTGGTGCACATTACATGAATTTGTTTTCTAATTTAAGAAAATATTAACTACCAAGTTTTGGCTCGACATCTTTGATGGAGTCTAAGAGATCAGTTTCTCGAGATTTTCCTATTCTTGCCATGATTGTAACCCCAATGGAAAACATCATAGCATTTGTTCTGGTACCCCCATTGAATCCAGGAATAGCTCATTTTAAATCTCTTTACAAAATCTGTTAAGGTATGACAACCCAACATACCTAAGATGACGAAAATGTCAGCCTTTGCACACCATCTTAATTGTCATTGGTTCCCTAAAAATTCCCCCCCCCCCCACCCCTAAGGCAAACTTTGTATCCTTATGAAAAGATAACCATGATGCAAATTTAAAAAGTGGGCCTACTATGCAAGATTTGGTTGCTGTCTTTGAAAAAAGCAACTCAACAAAATGTTCATAATTTAGAAAATTATCAGAAATTTCTCCAATGCCTACAGTGAAATGTTGACTTGACAAAGGCTCTTCAAGACATCGTTTTACAATTTTCTTATTGCTTGTCCTGCTCTGACTTTTGGTGCCATGCTAAAGACTTTGCCCAACACGCTTTATTTTTTGCATTTACCAATGGTCTTGGCGAACATTTTGTGATTGGAGGATTGTAGTTTTTAACAGTTCGTTAAAATGCAAAAAAGTAAGTCAAATAGAATGGCACACTCACACTACTCAGTTTTGAATTGATTTTTTCTGTCGATAAGTGGGGATTAGTTCTTCCCTAGTTCTTTTCAATCTACGCTTTTCACCGTAAGGATACTACGACTGGCTAGAAAGTGGTCCATCCTACTCTTCCTCAAACCTCCAAATTAGCTTCGATCAACCAATACATATTTCCCATGTCTGTTGGTTGGAACAAATTGTCATCGACGGGTCATGATGTGATTTTGCCGGCTGGAAGATTTGTTTACACTGTCTTTCTACGCAGATCCTAGATCTTTCTACGCAGAAACAGGGGGTGGTTGGGAAGGTTAGTGGAAAGTCTTTACCTGAAAGGGTGGGAAGGGGGTGCTTGGTGTTTGCTATGCACCCAAAACTGAACGTCAATTAAACTCCACTTTTTGGTGCGTTACAACAATTTTCGGTGCACTTGAAAAAATGCAGGCAGACATCGTCATGCTTCGATTAAACGCCGCCTCGAATAAAGACCGAAGCTGCTCCTTCTTTTAACATCATCGAAGGAGACGATGTTCTTGATGACTTTGAACTAAATATTTAGATATTTTCAGAAGTAAACTTCTGGAGCCAGACTTAGTAGTTACTCAGAGTTTCATGCTAGATGCGATAATCATAAGATGTTATTCCTAAAATATTGCCTAGGGAGGCCCCCATAAGATGTAAACAATTGATAAACGCCTCAGACGTTTAATCGAAGCGTTACAGTTTTCCTTAACCAAAACTGTGCCGAAATTAGAAAAGGCCTTCTGGACTTAACTCCTTATGCAAACAACAAATACAGTCCGGGAGAAGAAATTTTCTCATGAGCAAATTTCCACCAACTGGTCTGCTGGCACTCCCAAAAAGTGCAGAAAGTAGGAAAGTTGTAAATTGAGAAATTTCATAGAGATACAGTGTGAAACTTCATAACTGGATAAATAGCTAGAGGCGCCGTCTACATGTTCTATAAGTACATTTGAACATTAGTTTAAATGTTTGTTTTCCTTGCGCACCATTAATGGCCAGGACACCAGTGAAAAAAACCAGTCACCAACCTGTTTCAGACCAGTTCCAGTATGTACCAGCTGCTCCGACGATCAAATTGAGCAAGATTAGGGCCTTTACAGCATCCATCCCTCCACCTGGCTGTTTTATCAGCATAATTTCGGTAACGAATAAGATAACGACATGGAAAACCCCAATCTATGAAGATATCCTTCCATTGTGTGGCCAGACTGCGCTCACTTTTGGTTTCTAAATGTGTACCTAGGCATAACGAGTTCCTGGAACTCCCCTTATGATCGCTTTCACAACACATTTCTGAGCATGCGCAAGGCCACATACAAGTCGCGTTTCTCGCGAACAAAGCGACTGATGAGGAAATCCCGCCTTGACGGAAACTAAATGTGTGTCAATCAAACGGAACTTCGCTAACCTTGATTCCCATATCGTCAAAATAGCGTTTAACTTATTGTTATATTGTTTGAAGACAAATAAAACAATTACTTCATTCTTTGCTAAGTTTCTCTTTAACAAATCCGCGAGTCAATAAGTTGACAGAGCCAAGATTCTTCGCCTTTATTTGAGAAAAGTTTATGTTTCAGTAAGCGGGGGCTTTCGTAAAATGTATTTTTGGTAATTAGACTATATGGATACATCCATCAGATTTCAGTGGAGGTAGAAAAGTTTTTGTAATGAACTTTATAACCACCCAGGTGCAAACTCCTCTGAAAACACTAAAATTCACCCGACAAACTTCTATCCGTTAAAGTTTCGTGCATGTAAATTTAAAAATGCTTAATTTGCTGTAACACCAATTTCAAGGATGGGTAATGCCATGTAATTGCAAATGCCACCATACTTTTAATAATCTATGCAATGTATTAGAAAGGAGTGTTTTAAAGAGACTGTCTCGTTCTATCAGCTGGTTTTCAGAGAGTCTTTTTCAGAGAATGTTTTTCTTAGTAACTACCAGGGTTACATTCTCAGCCACGTGTCATCGAACATTAACTTTTGCCTCGTTTTGGCCTCACTCAGGAGAGGCCAAATAATTTGAATAACAACAGAAAATGAGAAGACGGGGGTAAGGCAATGAAACATATTACAAATTACTGTTGTATTTTAAACTACGTTTACCTGATTACAGTGCAGATACGGGAGTTTATTCGAATTACACGCGTTTCACGGCAAATAGGTGTACTCATCCTTGGTCCCTTGTGACCTCTCAATGTACTGTTTGTCAATCAAAGTCTCGATGCATTTCTATAGAATGACGATTGAAATAACATTAATGTCAATTAGAAACAATTTATTCTCTGAAAGCAACTTAAATTCGTAATGTGTGTAAATTTTTGTGCTTTTCCACAACATAGAGGGTGTGCCAAGAACACGGAAACGTATGCCTTGAAAGACCTTATAGTATAAAAGGCGTCTGATACGCCGTCCAGCAGGCACCATATCAAGAAAGCAGCAAAAGCATTGGCACGAGAGCTATTTTCATTGAGATTTCCGAGGTATAAGTCTTGCTCTAAATGCTCGTTTCATCTTTCAAGAAGGCGTAAGGATGGTTCCCTTGGGACAAAGATGCTACATTCAAAATTCATTATCAAGAATCCCTGGTACCCCCGTTCAATATGTGTGACATGGCAAGTCGATGAATTGACTCGGATTTGGTGATAATGAACGTATTTCTTTTGTTCAACAATTTTGATCCTTCGATGTAATTTTGACTTTGTGATTTGGTGTTGATAGTGCTTAAGATTCACCCTCGTGGCTTTTACTTGACGCAAAGAATAACCGCCATAGATACATCAGGTAGTTAAGAAGAATTATAGTGTGTTTCATTTAAAAATCCCTTCTTTCGTATGTTTCCCCACTAAAATTTGCTAGTTTTGCCGGATACATACCTTTATCATAACAACACTTGATGAGAATCTCGGCTTCACTTGCCGAACAACCTGTGCATTGAATTGAATGGCATTAGCAAAACGGTGATAGCAACAAATAAAGATTGCAGCTTGAAGCAAAACCATAATGGAACGATGCGTGCTCCTTATAAGGGTCTGGACGCGAAAGAAGTTAACCAAGAAGTTAAATAAGTTAGAAAGAAGTTAAATAGCAAGGCTAACAATCATTAAAAATGCAAACAGAAGCGCATTAGAGGTGGAGCCCGAAGTAAAGTCAGAAATTAAGCGTGTAACAGAATGCCTGTATGAGGCCTACTATGCTCGATGTATTGACAACTGGGAGGAGCAAAATAGATAGAGAAATGCCTGCAATGGTAAATATGTGAGCTATTTCTGCTGTAGAACAAGCTACAAGAAATGCCATAATGGAAGAGCAGTACCTCTTGCATCAGATCGTTGTGCTTCAATAACTTGTGATGCTTCATTATTCGAACAATTGTTGCCTGTTGAAAAATTGCAACCACAGTAAGTTCAGAAAATGCTACAAACGCAAGTCCAGTTTAGTTCTACGGCATTTAATGTATACTGAGCCTTTTTACAAAAGGACCTACCCAATAGAGGCTGTTCACGAGTATAATCAGCAAGATTATCAAAACTCTGTGACAAAAGCTACAGAGAGGTTCGAATTGACTTCAACTTAGCCTCAGTAGCACATTCAAAGAAGACAAGTTTCACGTGATCAATTGCACAGTGATTCATTTCCAACCGGAACAACGTAACTGCAGAATATCCATTATCGAATGAGCAAGCTAAGTACAGGATGAAGAATGCAAGGATGCAAACAGGGTGGAGGGGGGGTTGGGGGGGGGGGGGGATGGTGTGAAAGACTCTTTGATAATTCTAAGATGAAAATGCACGGCACCCTTTACTACGTTACTAAATGCACAGTAACAAGGATCAAGGATTATCGACTGGTTGCAGACTGTGCAAGGATGAACAGCCTCTTGTCACGAACCATTAACATACCACCTTACCTGTATGTACATTTTTCTGTCTTCATCGACTGCCGAGTGGGTTTGTTCTTCTTCCTGCAAAAATGGAATTCAGTAATCGGCCAAGCAGTTAACATAACTGGAAAAGGAAGCCCAGACAGACCACAGCCCTGACGCAAGCATATTTACAGGGTATCAAGGAACAAACAGTGACTCTGGGATCAGGCATCAGGTTGTGGACGCAGGGCATCAAGGTAGCTCAGATTGCAATGAAAGTCTAGCAGCATTGCAACATAAAGAATGAGACTTCCTTCATCCCTGCTTCAAAGCAAGCCTTCTTAATGTGGACAGTTCTTGAACCGAATAATTAAATTTTTCTACAAATAGGATTGACCAATCGTGATTATATTGGCTCAATCAAGCCAAATCGCTTAAAACATAAGAATATCAACAACGTTCAATCTAAAAATTCAAAAACTTACTTGTTTAGACTCCTTCTGCACTGCTGTGGTTATTTTGAATTTTGTCCTCTTATTCGTGAATTCATCGTTAAAAGAGAAAGTGCAATCGTTTATCTCCGCTCCCTAAAACCCGGTAAAAATTTGGCATCAAAAACTAGGAAAACCATATGCACACTAGCACAATGCTCGCTTGGGCAAATGCATAAATAAAATGCATAAACTTGTGTAGCAACCAATAATTCTCTTTACTCAAGGTGAAACTTTTCTCCGCCTGATTTTAAACCCATTACAATTATTCTAAAGCTATATATGTAGAAATATTTAAATTAAAATACCTTTGGGTGTTTGTTCAAAATTTTGACATCCACAAGAGACTGCAAAGTTCTGACGAGCTCTTTTTCTGCTAACTGGCTTTGATTCCTTAAGTCGCTACGTAATAAATACGCATCTATTTCAACATGTTCAAAGGTAGGCCAAACACAGTCAAAATTCGTTATACGTCAGCTCAGCTGTGAAGCGTAAGAGGGTCTTGCTGAAAATTTGCGGATTACAAAACTTTGCCTCTGTATCACTGAAACGAAGATGCTTCAAGGCAAAAAGAACGAGCTTGTTTTCCATCAAAATTCTTGCTAAACACCTGGAGCACCCGTTTGATATCCCTCATCAACTCAAATATCATTTGACCGTTTCGACACTACGGCTTTTAAGGATTATCCTTACACTGTTTTGATCGAAGAAGCCTTGATACATGCCTCTCTGTATGAATCTTTTTAGAGTATATTGATATATCTATTGATGCTACAAGTCATTTTCATAGGCATCTCTATATGCAACTCTATAGACATCACAAAACAGACATCCCAATAGGCATCACTGTAGATGTCTAAAGAGGGATAAACGAGAAGTAAACGAGAAGTAAACGAGAAGTAAACGAGAAATAAACGAGAATATGAATAGGTATATCGAAAACTCACACAAACTGAAGGTTGTCACCGGCATTGAAAAGCAATAGAATTGCCATTTGGTATGTAGTGACAATGATGATGTAGGTCTTTCTCTGAACATTCATTTTCATCTCACCTACAACCAACAGAAGTGAGACTAACTTAGTGTTCAGCAACACAGGCTTCGAGGCACTGCGCAGGCAACTTACTCTTGCGAATAAATGCCCGCTTCAACTTTGGTACACTGCTCGCAAAATTAAGCAAAGTCAATGCAGCAAATCATTTAAACTCAAAGGTTGTGATTCGAAGAGTGCGGAGAGCACGTCTTACTAGCAAATTATTGAAAAAGCAGCAGGGCATTCACAACAGGTTTAGCCTCGCAAACAAGGCCTTGGAATTGACTTTGTTTGTTTGCTATTCTCTATTTGTTTTTCTTTTTCTTCCATTTCAGTGCCGTTTATGTTAAAGCCAGATGACGTCATAACCATTTGGAAAACACAGAGTATTGCATTATACTTGCCTACCTTTTAAAAGGATATAAAAAAGAATCCGGTTGAAGACGACTCACCGTTCGACAAATGCGTTAACCAGGTCAGCTTTCTTCCACTGTAGACCGAGTTATAATATGTCTCAAACTGGAAAAAAGAAACACGGCAGCTCGGTGTTTAGGCAACTCAGTTGGATGAAATAGGCCTCATTAGATCAAAAATTCGTAAGAGTAAATCACGAATCTATTGTTGAAGTCCGTCGTTGCCAGATTTTATACAGTGGCTAACGGCGCATTAGAGATTAAAACACAGGGCTTTCAAGCACTGAAAATGGGGGGAAGGGGGGTTACGTTTACGATAGATGCAAAAGAATAAAAATTGCCAAGTGTCGACACACAATCAGTGGCAAGGCAATTGAAAACGAGTCTGAGCTTACCATTTGGAGGCTTTTCACAAGTTCACTTGGTAACGCAAAACTAGACACACCAGTTTGACTAAGAGGCCAGGCGCCGGACTATAGAAAAAGGAACAAAGTTAACACGTGCAAAGGAGGCGAGAGGGACAAAAGCCAACCCACGCAGTGCATTGAAAGAAACCTTGCGAATAGATTCTAGCGTAAAAGCTCGAGGGCAGGATCCTGAAAACGAGGCAAGAGTTTGGCGTTGGCACAGCAGAAGAATCAAACAAGTAATAGCTCGTTTTGTGCAGAACCGGACAACAGTATTCTCTCCAATTAACGGACATTCGCGGACACTTCCAATGAGCGGACGCCTCGCTCTTGCCCCGATGGTGTCCGCTAGTTCGACAGTATGCTGTACATAAACCTATATTCTAGATGAAACTTTCGTAGTACAAAGCTTCAAAATGACAAGATACAGCGGAAACATAATTTTCGTGTACTTAAGAACTTTTTCGCCTGACACTCCCAAGAGTGAGCAAACGTAGGGAAATGACCAAAATATGACAGAATAAATAGCCAGTTGCGGATCGAAAACATTAGAGGTTAATAAAAAGAGCGTATGATTGGATGTAAATTAAGCAATAAGGTCAACTTCAAACCTTTGCGTACTTTGAGGAGTGTTAGATGAAAAAGTACAACAAGTATACGAAAATCATGCTCCCGCTATTTCTTGTCACTTTAAATTCCTCAAGAGTATATAAAGAAATGCTAAGAGCCAACGAATCTTAGATTGGAAATATTTTCCTAGTTATTCTCCAAATTCACTTTACCAAATTCTGGAACTGGTTGTTAAGCAGACTCGCTTGGTCATCAACATAATCATAAATAATGTTCTAGAATACTTAAAGAGTTGCTCTCACTCCATGGGCTCATAACAACTGAACACATCTCTTTTCTGCAAAGTGATTTTTGCTTTTATTCGCGTATTGTGGTGTACAAACATCTTCTCATTACGAAGATTCATCGCAAGACTTTGCATTGGAAGTGCACGTGTTCTCTTACGTCATACATGACAAGACTTTCAATACATTTTCAGACCAATATGTATGTAGTAATCAATGTTGGCTGAAATTAACCTAAACCTAGAAAGTTCTATAGCCGATGGCTAAAGCTCCTTTGCATGATGTAAAGGGAAATTTCGAAAGATTGGCAGGATGACTTGGCAATTAGGAACAAACATTGAAATACCATAAAACTAAAGTCACTTCTCACCTGCAGAACGAGCAGGGAAAAGTTTATGCCAACTTGGTCTTCCTTTTCATCCAGAAAAAGGAAGAATTTTTTACTCAGATCTTCGCTGACCTTCATATCAGTAAACATCCGATTCAGCTTGGTCGTGTATTCATAGCCGCAGGCCACCTGAAATGACCGAAAGAAACACCATTTTGAAATCGATCGAAACTGAAAGATCGCTTCACGTGTTTTGGATCTCATCTCTGTTAGGTCTGTCGTGAGTGAGAAAACGTATGAGTGAAGCATCGTTTGCGAAATGATACAGGTAAAAATCCCAAATTGAAGACTAGAGATAAAACAAGCCATACACACATATCATGACTTCATCAAGTACCGGGGGCCTATTTTCATGAGTCGTGCAAAATATTGTTAAGCATTTTTAACTTTCATTTGAAATTATCTTGAATGATAAAATTTTAAACCAAGGTAAAGAAATCCATTGGTTTTCGCATCAAAAGGTTTCAACTTCATTTCCTCCACTGTTATCATCTTCAAGTAAAAAAGCGTGTGGCCGCAAAGTAGAACACGTGATGGGTTCTAGCAACATAAAGTGTGCATATGAAATATCCATTGCAGTCGGAAAGAGCCAACTAGACATCCAAGGATGTTGGCTATATCATAAAAGAAATTTCACCTTCAAACGATTTATCATGTTTTCTTCCGAGTCCATAGACACAGACATATTATGCACTAGTCGCTTTGCCAGCAGCTTTGAATAAAACTAAAGAAGACACAACCACTTAATCAAAACGCTTGCTTAACAAGAATTATTTGATATGATTAAAAATATTATATTGTCAGTTCACCCAGAACGTGTAAACATGATACCAATACAAGAATCCCAATAATATTTACTGCTTTTAAAATGAAAATGGTTGACAAACGTAGATATTGTAATAGATATAGTAAACTGTATCAAAGAATATCGAAAATTAAAATTTTCAGACAATATGGATTCCAAAAATATAGAAACTTCATTAGGAATATACTTAAGTTGTAATAAACTTTAGATGACATGAAAAGAAAACCAATGAATATATAATAGAATTATTCTCTTGTCTCAAAAATTATTTTATGGAGGTTTATTTTACCTTTTGGAAAATATCTTTATCATTTATGTATTTGAAAATGACGATCTAAAAATTGAACAATACAGATTGATCATCAAAAGCATAATTCATCGCGTAGTAAAAAATTCCACTAGCAACTTTCAAGAAAAAAACTTTAGCAAACACAATTACCAACATTATACCAGCGGCGGCGCGTGAGTAATATAATGAGCGAGGCACATACAAATTTTGGAAGGATTTATACACCCTATTAGTTATTGTACCAGAGTTAGTTATGTAACGTATGCACCAAAGTACGTAGTATTCAAGATGTATATTCATGTGTTCAATCGGTCCTCACACCATAATGCATCCACATTGCATAGCACAAAAGAAACTTACAAGACACAAATATTATATATACAATTACCAAAGAAGATTTATGCCTTATCAGTTCTGATGAAATTTGGCAAATTGAACCATTCAAAGACAGATGATAATCCTCTTTCAATTATCAATTCTTGGAGTTTCCCACTGCCCCCTTATCATTTGAACATCCCGATTAAAAATTTTGATAATCTGAAATCAAAAGATGAACCTCTCTTCAAATATCAACATTTGATTTCCCAAAAGCGTTATTTCAAATAAGTTGCTTCCTTGAATTGGCATCGAATCTCATCAGCTATATATTCAAATAGCTAGCCTGTTGAAAAGCCTTTCCAGTTTCGACCATGGGTGTGTACACTTTCGAAACTGCATGCAAACCAATGCGATTCATACTGTGCCGCTGTAAGCTCACATACCAAAACAACGCAGCAAACGAAACAACGGAAAGGTTGTAGCACGAGGGGCAACAAAGGCAACGCCAAGAAAATGTCATACCACATTGTTAAGTTTCCCGTCGATTTCTCGCTCGCTAAGCAGTTTCGTGTTTTTCTTTAGTAAAGAATCGCAATACTTTGCCAGCTGAAATCAGACAAAAAACCGATAAGGAGTCGACAGCGTGGATATGAACGATTCATGTAGTCTTTAAAAACCCAATGGTCGGATGGTGAAAAAATGTCCTGCATCTTTATTCCTGGATTTGGTTGACTAATAAAAACACAAAAGCAAAGCAATTTTCGACAATAATAATAGAGCACGGAGCCTTAAGCACAGAGTTTTGTGCTCAAATATCAGATGGGGAGTTTTTCAAACTCTTATAATAC
The DNA here is from genome assembly GCA_003864495.1 of Nemopilema nomurai. Classification (NCBI taxonomy): domain Eukaryota; kingdom Metazoa; phylum Cnidaria; class Scyphozoa; order Rhizostomeae; family Rhizostomatidae; genus Nemopilema; species Nemopilema nomurai. The sequence continues at coordinate 141,929 of ML133487.1, forward strand.
AATGGTAAATGAGGTCGTACACAAAACAGAGACTAGTTGAAAACGACAAACTGCAAAATTTCTCTGAAAAATCAAGACTTCTTGTCACTTTGATGAATTGATGATGACAACAAGCGTAGGCAAATAAATCAGTTATACCATTTCCGGGGATCTGCAATGTTTTTGAGAGCTTATCCTATAGTTGACGATTTTCGTACAAGCCTGAAAATAAAAACATAATGCATAAAAATTGAGGGTGGCATTTAGACTCAGACCTTGAACAAATCTTACATTAATAGCCGAAGATTATATTGTTTAAGGTTATGACCAAGTCCAAGCCCACTAGGCATGATGACAAGTACTGGAAATGACATGAGGTGGCACGGAAATGATAAGGGCAAAAGAATGTATCAAGAATGGCCCACCTTGTCCCGAGCGCCAAGGAAAAGTTGGTCATTAGTGAATGTCTTCTCGATCATATCAGAGTATTCCTTGTGAATTTCTATCAATGCATCAACGAACTGTCCAGTTTCCTAGCATCAATTGAAAAGGTGTAATAAAGAAATAAAGACTATATTGAGAACAACAACAGTTTGTTGGCAGCTACAACCTCTCCATTTGCAAGTCACAAACAAGAACTTCGAAGTAGAATCCATCGCGAATTATAAATCATAATTAACTTACGTTTTCAGTATAAAAAGCTTTCACTTTTGTCAAACCCGTTTCAGCAATGTATTCTTCGAATTCCTTCAGCATTAAATCTAAACCTTTCTGTATGGGCTTCAACAGCTTATACATTCGGCGCAAATCTGTTGACAGATTCAAATCAGACTTTATAAAGTGCAAAGAAGTCTCAAGGAATAAAGAAATTCAATATCTAATCATGAAATTTGAGTACGAAACCGATCAAATGCGATGCCATATCGTATAGTCTAGGCAAAACCTTAGCAAGACCATTTCACTTTTCTCACTAGAATCCAGGACAGAATCCCCTGTTCACCAAGGTTCAGACTCTTTACAAGACGTACCATGCTCTTAAACATTCTTTCAATTTTCTCGCATTTAGGACAAATTATTATCTTATCATGTCAGGTTTGCAAGGCATATTTTGCACAAACAAGTGTTTTCAGATAACATAAGAGAAACGAAAAGCACTAACCTATCAATTTCTTGCTGTGTATCATATCGCGACAGTCGCTTTGCAGCAAGTGAAGCTGTGACTCAACCAGCTTGTCTTGACAAACTTTCATCACCTTCTCGAATGACGAAACGTGTAGATACTTTTGAGCTCGCAGCCTCTCTTCTTCCAGTCGTGCATCAACCTGAGTTGTCAAGTTTAATCAAAACATAGCATTTGACAATCATAATCTAAAGATAAGGGGCTTCCCAACATGGCGTTCGACTATTGCATGAGCTCCAATATTTCCAGTTTTAAATTTCAAAGATGGAATAGGGTGAGGGGTATCTAGAAGAATGTAAATCAATGTTAGGTATTTGAAACATTCTCTTGCCAACTGAAGAAAGACTAGATATGCAAAAAATAAGCTGCTTTTCATTTAGTTCTCATGTCTAGTACCTTGAAACTTTTAATCGAAAGAAACATATTGGCGGTCTAAAAAATCTCCCCAGACAATAAAGTGCAAAAACTGAATATGGTCGTCTCTTCACTGCTATGGGTAAAAGGTGAAGAAGAGCAAAGATTGGAAAAGGAAATACTAATTGAACAACCCTGCAAAGATATCAACGTCTCGAAACGATCATTAGAGGTCAATTCCAGTGTATGGTATGTTCTGATGTCCCTTTACTTTCTGCGTAGTTATTATGTCCTAAAGAGAAACGTTTGAAATGACTTGAAAGACAGAAAAGCAAAGGAAATTTTCTAAGTTAGGACCTTTTCCATGAACTGCGAAGAATCACAGAACTGTAAAAGTCGAGCCGCCTCTTGCTTGTAGTAGTCACTGGTCTCATTCAAAAGCGGCGCCTCGAAGATATCTTGGTACAACTAGAATCAAAGATGAACATGTTGTCAGTGCGAGCTAGAAGGAGACGCGTGTGTGGTGTGAGATACCGATGCAGTGACGTGCCTCACACAGAGCCAAGATCGAGGCCAAATGGCCGCAACGAACGGGTAACAATGGCCGCAATTTTCTTACAATAAAGAAGGGACATGGAACCGAAGTAATGTTAGAACGAAAGACAATTACAATAGGCACAAGAAGCAGGCATAACACAACGATGCGATTAAGAATCATTAGCGATTAATACATGAGTCGAACGATAAATTCATTGTATAAAAGGAGACTTTTGCGTAAGCAAGGTGGGGACTTTGAACTAATCTTGCAGTCTCGGTATAATGGCAGCTGCAGTAAGACCACATTAACGTAAAACATAGACCGCATTAACATATTGTGCAGTTCCCGGAATTCAATAACACGGCAGATTTCCGCATTGCTAGAAGTCGTCCTCAAAAAATCACGCACTGTTCCACGAGCAACAAAGCATAAGAAACTTGCCTTTAACGGTGTTCTCGTCTCGTACTGTTCCACATCAACTGAGAAACACAAAATTTATTTGCAATGACGAGCTGAGGGGTAATTAAAGGAGCTTGGCTTCACAGTGTAGGCAGAGAAAACTCGGCAAAGCATTTACCCGAAGCAGTCTAAAACAGTGATATCGAAACCAGTGGCATCTGATCTTCTTGTAAGTAAAGTACTGAATCGCAAGAGACGAGTTTAGTCCCCCCCTTGATCGAGTACTACCACAGAATGAGGAAAGGTACTGGAGCCCGCCAAAGGATACGACGAGCCCGGGGGTACCCTACAGTGCTACATCACCACCAATTATATACCCACATAATAGATGACACCTTCCCTGAATGATCAGTGGCCTTGCTCTTTTGGAAATGTTTACGAGTGCCCAATTTATTTATACATAGACAAGACAATCAATGAAACCAATCACAACGTACTTAATGAACGTATAACATTCTTTACATCGGCTCCTGTTACTGCCTCGCTCCCTCTGTCCCTGAAAAAATAACAATGTTAGATTTCATATATAGTAAATCCCCGCATATAAGAATTTACTTTTTGGAGATTCAGACTGAAAAAGGGTTCTTATTGAAATGGTACTCCGATTTTTTTCAAGATATAAACGTTTTTATTCCAAGGAGCCCTGACTTAAAATTTTAGGATTCATCATAAAAGATGCATTCACTGTTTTTTCTCTTTGGAAATGTAATTAATGGTATAATTACCATCTCTAAGCTCCTTATCAATATAGAGAAGGGGATGTTCAGATTTTGATAGCCAACACAGACAAAACACTTCTGTCCATGGCCCTCAAATGCAATCGAATCATATAAGGGTTCTTAAGAAGTATGTGTATTTGAAAAACATGTAGTCTTCAAATTTTATGATCTATAAATACAGCCTGCAAGATTGGCAACTCTAATGCTGTGGTGAGATTTGAAACAAAAATTGTAACACAAAAAATGCCTCAGTTGGCGTAAGTTCTTCCCTCACATTTATTCAAAAAACTATTTATGAAAACATTTGTGGCAAGCCATAAGGCAAGCAACAAAACCTGTCTTTGAGAAAAGCTTTAAATCGATAAGTCAGTCTTGGCTACATTTGGCCTGATTTGGTTGACCAAAGTAACTTGCCAAGAATCAAATCATAGCAGAAAATACTGATTTAATCATTAGTCAAGAGCTTAACCAATAGGTGGATAGGAAAACGGAAACAGACAAAAGCCCTGTCCACACTACACAAACTAACCCAGGTTCGCCCCAGGTTAAGTTTTACCCTGTTATGTCGACACTTGATTTTTATGTTTTGTAATCTGGACACAAAGCCGGGGCGAACCCAGAATGCTACGCATGCGTAGTTAAATTACAACAACAACAAAACAACGACAACAAAACAAATTTTCCACAAACACGATCAAGATGGAAGTTGCCGAAGTCGCAGTTTATTGTATTTTGTCCAAAATGTTTTTCCTGGCAATGCTTTTTTTTCGGCGCGCAAAATGAAAACACATTCAAATATGCGCATGCGTTAAAAAAACTAACCCAGGTTCGACCCAGGTTTAGTTGCCACACTAGAAATCCAGAACACTAACCTAGGTCGAACCCAGGTTAGTTGTGTCCACACTGCCAAATCTAACCTGGGTTAGCTAAAACCTGGGGCAAACCTGGGTTAGTTTGTGTGGTGTGGACAGAGCTAAAGCTACAAGGGTTTCCTGTAAAATGCATGAGTAGTTTCCTGAGATCAAATACGGCGACAAACTGGCACGACTTCAAGATTAGGCACGTAAGAAAAAATCCTCAAAAAACCCAGTGCACACACACTGAAATCTCTCGTGTGATCCTTGCACAATGAACTCTATCTATAGGCAGCCTTTTGCAATTGTTCCAGATTCAATAGATTGCTTTAAGCCAATCTGTGTTTGGGCGTAGACCATTAACAAATTTCCCAGTAGACTAACTCCACCGTCATCGTCTGTAAGGAATCAGGATTTTCCGCTTTCGATTTTCCGATTTTCCGCTTTCGCGATTTATTTTTAAGCCCAATCTCCACAAGGCGGAAAATATCGAGGCGGAAGAATTTCCTGCGATCTAATTGGCTAATTGAAATTGTCGCGGCGGTAAATGCCGACTAGCGTCAAGTATAAAGTGATCCTGCTTCTCGCGGCTCGACAATTTTCCGCCTATTAGAGATTGGGCTTTAGATCGCACTAAACTTCGTCCCACAGTAAATCAGAGACACGAAGAGGCCAACAGGAATATAACACGCAGCACATAGAGTTCTGACTTAACACAGCCTGGTTAGCGATGGCCAGCAATGAAACGTGGAGGAACGGATTGGGCACAACAACAATCCCTTGCTATACGTCCATCGCATGGAGAATCATTTTATCGAGCGCGCAGCATCGAGCTATTGCAATAACGATCGGACTCACAATTCTCCCAATTTTGCTGTGCAGCGGAGCGCTGTGCCTAGGCCTGTATAAGACCGGACAGTACAAGTCAAGCATTAAGCTCGTGATATTTCTCCTTAGCTTGTCTGACAGTTTCATTGGGTTGGTTCACATCCCACAAGCAATAACTTTAGTGACTGTGTTCCGGTACAGACGCTGCTGCTGGTTTGAGCTCCTGGCCACGTTCATAGGTGCTACAAATGTTCATTTTTCTTACTACTTGTTAATGACGATTTCAACTCAAAGGTACATAAAGATCACCAGTTCAATTGGAGGAGAAGGCAGGCTTCATCGCTATTTCCTCTCCAAAACTGGTATCCGTAATACGGTCGGTGTCCTGTTTATTCTCTCAGTTTTTCATGGCATCGTGACTTGTTACTTTTTCGATCAGGTGAAATCGAGCATCCCAAATATAATCATGATATGTCCTCGCACGATCACCTTCATCGTGGTGATTGTGGTCTATGTTCGGCTGAACATTGTACTCAAGAAACAAGAAAGAAATGCTCAGAAAACTGGCATCAATGCCGAAAAACAAAGGAAAGCTTTCAGGGTGATTGTGACAGTACTTGTCTTGTATACGATTTCCTTTCTTCCATCACTGACGATTGACCTATTGACGGCCTACTACTCTTATGTCCTCGATTCGTCCGGACCGCCCGAGCTGCGATTCGCGTATTATCTTTCGTTTACGTTGGCGTATCTTAACTGCGCGTTCAACGCCGTTGTGTTCATCTGGAGTAACGCAACGACCTGTCGATACCTTTCACAACTATGTTGCACAAGAGTCGCGGATAAGCAACAACATCTGGAGAGGAACTGGAACTCCAAGTTGTGAAAGCAAAAGGGACGTAGGCACCAAAAGGTGGGGGCAAGGTCCTCTGCCCCCGGCTCCTACGTCACTGGAAAGCACCAATAACGAACATGTAGCCTGAACTAATTTAAAAAAAGTTATGTGAAACTCGTACATTATACCCGAAGTAGTATACGAGACGGCTAGGGAAAAATATTAAATTGTTTCGAAACTTGGTTACGATTTTAGCTCTGAATCGCTAGATTTGTGTAGATTATTAGAATACGTCATCAAATATGAGTGTCTTTGGCTTCGATCTCCGTGAAAGTCGAGTTTGGGTGAGTTTCGTGGAATGACATCATGTACACATAACAGTACGGAAGAAGAAGAAGAAGAAGAAACAAAAGAAGAAACAGAAGACGTTACGCGGTAGGCCTACGGAGTTGCTTGAAGCGAATCAACATCATCAATTCGTGCGTGGCCAAAACGTGGCAAATCAGACAAATCTGCGGAAACCGCAAACGAAACTTTTCAAAGATGTGGGGCTTGCTAATGGCAATAGAACGACAACAGCTAATCTTTTGAACTTGAAAACCCCTAAAAAGTACTGCCCCCGGGGGCTGCTTTATGAACGCTGCCAATTCCATTCCAGGACCACATCCTGGACAATATGGCATTCAACAACTTACATTGTTATCATTAACTTGACAGAATTATATTAATCTGACCTCTCACGACTTTCCGTTTTCAACCGTGAATAAAAAATGATATTTTGAAACACAAAGCGATTTATTGGAGGACATGTTGCGCCCCCATGAGCACTTACTTATGGAGTGACACCTAGTACTTAAGATCGACTCAATCCAATTTCTTTTACAAATACACGTTTTTTTATAAGGAACCACTTTATAAAGAACCTACATGTAGAAGGCCGAAATATATAAAGAACTTATACTACTAAAAACGAAATCCCTAAGGAACTTTTCGATTAGAATTTTTTTTATAACTCCAAGCATCAAGAGCTAAAAAGCCTGTTCCATTCATTTGCAGGCAATACTCGCGTAGATTGTTTGCTATTCGTGTGTCAAGTGCTTCATTGAGTAGTTTCCGCATAGTCTATCTCGCCCCTCTCTCTATTAAGTGTTAAGGCTTATTGATGTGCAGTGAAAATTAAGAAACTTTTAAGGAACTTTTGGTTCTAAAATCTGATGACTTGAGATCTACGAATAAGGAACTTTTGGAACTAGGCCCTGTGGTAGGTTCCTTATAAAAAAAGCGTGTAATGCTCAGCAACAAATTGAACGTCCAGGTTAAAAGAACTGGTACAAAACTCGCCGTCGCTGGCGACAAAAATCGCTAGTGTGTGCTAGGCTTTAGGCACGTGAGAAAAAATGTTAAAAAAACCCAGTGCACACACACAGAAATCTCTCGCGGGATCCTTGCACAATGAACTCTATCAATAGGCAGCCTTTTGCAATTGTTCCAGATTCAATTGATTGCTTTAAGCCAATTTGTGTTTGGGCGTTGGGCGTAACAAATTTCCCCATAGACTAACTCGACCGTAATCGTCTTTAAGAAACCAGGATTTTTTGCTTTCGAGATTCATTGTTAGGTCGCACTAAACTTCGTCCACAGTAAATCAGAGACACGAAGAGGCCAACAGGAATATAACACGCAGCACATAGAGTTCTGACTTAACACAGCCTGGTTAGCGATGGCCAGCAATGAAACGCGGAGGAACGGATTGGGCACAACAACAATCCCTTGCTATACGTCCATCGCATGGAGAATCATTTTATCGAGCGCGCAGCATCGAGCTATTGCAATAACGATCGGACTCACAATTCTGCCAATTTTGCTGTGCAGCGGAGCGCTGTGCCTAGGCCTGTATAAGACCGGACAGTACAAGTCAAGCATTAAGCTCGTGATATTTCTCCTTAGCTTGTCTGACAGTTTCATTGGGTTGGTTCACATCCCACAAGCAATAACTTTAGTGACTGTGTTCCGGTACAGACGCTGCTGCTGGTTTGAGCTCCTGGCCACGTTCATAGGTGCTACAAATGTTCATTTTTCTTACTACTTGTTAATGACGATTTCAACTCAAAGGTACATAAAGATAACCAGTTCAATTGGAGGAGAAGGCAGGCTTCATCGCTATTTCCTCTCCAAAACTGGTACCCGTACTACGGTCGGTGTCCTGTTTATTCTCTCAGCTTTTCATGGCATCGTGACTTGTTACTTTTTCGATCAGGTGAAATCGAGCATCCCAAATATAATCATGATATGTCCTCGCACGATCACCTTCATCGTGGTGATTGTGGTCTATGTTCGGTTGAACATTGCACTCAAGAAACAAGAAAGAAATGCTCAGAACACTGGCTTCAATGTCGAAAAACATAGGAAAGCTTTCAGGGTGATTGTGACAGTACTTGTCTTGTATACGATTTCCTTTCTGCCATCACTGACGATTGACCTATTGACGGCCTACTACTCTTATGTCCTCGATTCGTCCGGACCGCCCGAGCTGCGATTCGCGTATTATCTTTCGTTTACGTTGGCGTATCTTAACTGCGCGTTCAACGCCGTTGTGTTCATCTGGAGTAACGCAACGACCTGTCGATACCTTTCACAACTATGTTGCACAAGAGTCGCGGATAAGCAACCAAGGCAACAACATCTGGAGAGGAACTGGAACTCCAAGTTGTGAAAGCAAAAGGGACGTAGGCACCAAAAGGTGGGGGCAAGGTCCTCTGCCCCCGGCTCCTACGTCACTGGAAAGCACCAACAACGAACATGTAGCCTGAACTAATTTAAAAAATTTATGTGAAACTCGTACATTATACCCGAAGTAGTATACGAGACGGCTAGGGAAAAATATTAAATTGTTTCGAAACTTGGTTACGATTTTAGCTCTGAATCGCTAGATTTGTGTAGATTATTAGAATACGTCATCAAATATGAGTGTCTTTGGCTTCGATCTCAATGAAAGTCGAGTTTGGGTGAGTTTCGTGGAATGACATCATGTACACATAACAGTACGGAAGAAGAAGAAGAAGAAGAAGAAGAAACAAAAGAAGAAACAGAAGACGTTACGCGGTAGGCCTACGGAGTTGCTTGAAGCGAATCAACATCATCAATTCGTGCGTGGCCAAAACGTGGCAAATCAGACAAATCTGCGGAAACCGCAAACGAAACTTTTCAAAGATGTGGGGCTTGCTAATGGCAATAGAACGACAACAGCTAATCTTTTGAACTTGAAAACCCCTAAAAAGTACTGCCCCCGGGGGCTGCTTTATGAACGCTGCCAATTCCATTCCAGGACCACATCCTGGACAATATGGCATCCAACAACTCCCATTGTTATCATTAACTTGACAGAATTATATTAATCTGACCTCTCACGACTTTCCGTTTTTAACCGTGAATAATAAAAGATATTTTGAAACACAAAGCGATTTATTGGAGGACATGTTGCGCCCCCATGAGCACCTACTTATGGAGTGACACCTAGGGCTTAAGATCGACTCAATCCAATTTCTTTCACAAATAATTCTCAGCAACAAATTGAACGTCCAGGTTAAAAAAAAGATACATTCTCCGGCTTGAGCTATGCGTATTTTAGAATATTTTGTTTCCAAATAAACCCACAATAAACGATAATCAATAAAACTAACCTTCGTATGAAATCCAGTACAGCTGATATCAGAGAATCCTTTATTTTACCTATCATGATTCTTTTCCAAGTTTCCAGAGCAAGCTTGAAGTATGAAAAATGACAAATTTTTTTTAATCAACGAAAGATACCGATTGGCTGGTTAAATGTGTCAATCATGAGGCAGTCAGCCAGTTAGGCTAAATTCACCTTGTCCGTTTTCTAGAACCTACCAGGACACATTATGGCAGCCTTGTGAAACCACCAAATTCATGAACTGAACCAATTCTAATTGCTACGTGTTTCTCTAGTTGTCACTGGGTTTGGATGATAAGGGTCTTTCGAAGAAAGATTAAACTTAATCAATGTTCAAGACAATGCTTTATAAAAACTCCAGTTGTTTAAGAGGATTCGAAAAGTTGGTGGTTAGCATTTTGGGATGCTCTAGAATACAGTTGTGCAATCACATTGAAAAACAAAAAGGGTGCATAAAAGTGAACAAGTGCTTTGCAGTTCAAAACTTCAAAATGGCAAGGAAAAGCGGAGTTAGTTTTTGCATACAAAAAGTATGCAAAGCATACTCTCCTTTGAATACTCTGAGGAGTGTCGGACGAAAAAGTACTTCAAGTATGCAAAAACTAGTTCCACTTTTCTTGCCATTGTCTATAAAACTCCATAACTCAAGTGACTTTTAAGATTTTGTACACATTCATGATGGGATGAGGAAACAGGGAGATTGAAGAGCTGCAGTATATTGGAGGGTACAAGTTACTCACGTGACCAATCTCGATGTTGTCTTCTGACTGAGAATGAGGATAAATGGTTGGATGTTCGTAAAAGTCAGCCTTCTTTTTCGTGCAATAGAGTCCATTTAAATAGCTACGGATAAAAAAGAAATGCTTAACATTGCAAGACAGCATGTTTCTATGGTAATCAAAGCACTCTGAACTTCCATTTTTCATAATTTATTGGGTCTGGAAGTATTGCCAATGAAGCAAGCAGAAGAGAAACAGCAGAATAACCAAAAGATTCAAAAGAAAGAGGGACAGTTGATGTTGCAGAGTCGAGATGCAGTTGCAAAATAGGAATAGTTGCTAGATCCCTGCTTCAGCGTAACAACTAAAAACATTGTGCTTCGCAGACCAGTGAAAAGCACCCGCAGATCGACTTTCGTCCCGTGTTCGATCTGCAATCAAAACATTGAAGCTACGGCCACATCACACAGATTAAACAATGTAATCTTATACACAGCGGTGAAGCTTTACAGTATACAAGGCCTCTTTGAAGTTGCAATTCGTGGTTGGCGACCTGAACGATATTTGCACACACATATTGGCACCCGTTTGCTATGTTTTGGACCAAAGGCCTTCATTGGGCCTAAATATCAAATTTGCTTTCACGATTTCATAGACTGACGGCCATACAAACAATACTTTCTGTAACCAACAGGTGAAAATAATGCGCCTCAATGCTGGGTTTATTCCCAGCCATGCAAAGCCTGACTTTGACCTTGGTGGCCAAGGTACTTCAAAGTGGTCATATACTATACGAGCGTAATCAACACATCGGAGGAGCTTCAAAGCACTATACCAAACGTCGGCCTAAAGTCCCATTCGCATTGTCTCGTTTTGGTGCGCAAAACCTCTCGGACTTTGTGCATATTAGGAACGAAAACACTCTAAATGCAGGCTTTGAAAAGGCACTTTAACATAAGACATTTAGAAACGTAGATACTCTTAAAACGCAGCAAACTAATTCAAGTGTGAAAAATGGGTGTTTACGGCAATTCTGCAACAGCCCCTTTCTGGGGCTGATAAAATAGGGGCGCACGGAAGAGAAAATGGCGAGGTGCATGCGAGTAGCCTCGTTTTTGCTTCTCACATTGTGCTTGAAACCGGGCGTGACACTAGACCCCGCTAGACTCTGCAAACACGTTAGCATGATCTGCAACTTGTTTCAATATTACTTCAACAGGAATGTGAATCAAAACAAATGCTTTTTGGTCGCAACAGGAATCTTACTTATAATCAGAATCGTTGGATGAATTTTACAACTAGAATCTTATGGTCTACGGAATGCAAAGATGGCTTTAAGCGTATCAACGTTACAGAAATAGTGAAAGAAAAACAATATTGACATGTCACTAATGCAGCTTTCCCTAACCTTAATTTTCTTCTCTTAATGACCAGGTTTATGTTGATTCAAGATACCCAAAAGAAAGGTTGCTTTGCAAAAACAGAACAGTTTTTTCGAATGTGATGATATTTCAGAAAGGCCATCTATTTTTATATTGCTGATTAAATATCAAATTTTAAAGCATGTAGACTAGGAACAGAGTTCAAGTGTTTCAGATTATTCCCCAGGCAATGCGAGCCAGAGCGAGTTTCAAGCAAGGCTTTGTGATCCCTCGGTTTCTAAAGTCTTACAGTGCGTATTAAAAGCGTCCTGTTTAACAGCACTAAATACAATTTGAAAAGAAAACAACCCTCGGCGTTCTGCACACTGAGAATGTGCAAGCGAAATCCCAAAATCCGACCTGATTAGGGATAAGCGCCAGACAAACAAGCAGATACAAGGGCACGATGACGTCATGCGAGTAATACATGCCCATATAAGTCTCTTAACCAACATGTGTGTGCTGGAAAGCTTTAGAAACGGGCCAATTAGTAGCGAGGTGAAGAGGAGAGTTGAAAATCAAACCCGGGAAAGATTACTCGCGCGGGACCGTACACTGATGCCATTTTGTTGCCACAATAAACGGCGTTGTGTCGTGTACAAGCGGGCTGGGTCTTGTGGTGGTATCAGAGGTGGAATACCATGTCCTAATCCATTAGCATGCACGCTCGTATATCGTCCATGACATCGATATATTTGTCAACGGTAATCAGACTTAATCAGCCTTTAGCGCCACAGAGAAAGCTGCAGTACCGGCTTTAGAGCCACCACATCGACTGGCATGGATTCGTATTATCCACTGGGTGAGTCAGTTTGCGTTTGTTTTACGTGTATCAAAGTTGACTGAAAATGCACGATGTTCGTCGAGCCTTTCACGAAATGCGTTCGCATGATACAAAGGCCACACAAATGCACAGGTAGCTCACAGGAAGGAGCCACGTGACTTGACAACGAACAAATCGGACGTGACGTCGTCCATCGTCACTGTGAGTCCACTTTCATGGATATGTAATCGTGCAATGAAAATATCACTTCTAATGTGAACTTTATTATTTCATTGTCGGTTGCCATCGTCTCGCTGGCCTCTTTATAAGGGCGAGGCTAGTTCAGAGCGACAAAACACAACCGGATAAAAGCCCGTAGTATCACGTTTGCGTTTTCGCCAAGATAACCCTGCGCCATGATGGCAGAATCCTTAAGCTCCAGAACTTTAAAGCTCCATCAGAGCAAAGAATATTTCGCTTAGTTTGTTTTAGGGAATCACCATCAAACACTAGGGCGTATTGCTTTTCGAAGCCACTGTCAACAAGTCAAAACCAAGATCAATGCCGACTATCCACTTTGAACTTCATTCAATACAATCGATATTCGATACAGTTTGATTTCGGATTTGGATGAAAACATGGCCAGCATTGGCTCAGACGACTCTTCCACGTGGGCAGTCTTACTAACAAAAATTCCCAATTCTTCACTGACAATGCTAGCTTGATGAAAACCTCTCCTTTGCGAGGTTCTTTGCTAGTGTTGCAAAAACGTTTGCAAACTCGTACAGACACAATACTTTGCAGCCAACAGGTGAATTTTTCCAAGGTCAGGATGGGAAAACAAGTGCCAATTTCAAGAAAAAATTGCCGCACTGAAAAACATGCCGTGCTAAAAATGACAAACCAAATATTTCCCACAGTTTTCGTTTGTCTACAGACCATTTTATGGTTGTTTGGTGACGTAGCCGCAGACGTAGTCAACGAAACTACCTTTCAAGTTATATTTGCAAAGAAATAGACACTTGCATTCTTGTTACACTTCCATTTTGAACGTTGCAGAATTGTCATACTTGATTGCATTCGTTTGAACATGTACGGAATACTCCAGAAAATGTACCATGACAGCACACTTCCATTGCCAGCAGTGAGATAAGCTCACCAGGTCCCTAGGTAGCTTCTCTAAACACTCTTAATATGCAAAAAATCAAAAATCGCCACCATGAATTCAGGCGTTTGAAAATTCAGCACTCGAATATTAGAAAGCTAAATTGCGAACGTGTAAATGCTTTACTTTCCAGTTTCGTATCGCAGCTTCATATTTATGACATTTTTCAGCAAATTACATGGCAGCCCATTGGAACCTTGGCTAAGAAGCAACAGCTGCAAATTATCAAATTGTCTGCAGCTGTGCTTTTTCGCATTGATTTGTTCACGCTTGACTTTTTTTATCCATACCCGATAAGCCACTTGCTAAGTGAACTGAGCCAAGATGATAGGGTCATAAGAATCTACCACTTCCTGGCAACTGCCATTGTGCGAAGAACAAGCACCAGTCTACTTTCCAGCTTCACGATCATCATGTCAAGCCTACCATTCCGCATTGCTTAGTTCAGAAGCAAAACCTTTTTGAAATTGGTCGTGGGAAAATGCACGAATAGATTGCGTTTGAGATTCATCAAGGGAAGTAAATTTGACATTGCTTACTTTTGCTTCTCCTATAAATCCTCAACTTGATTTTAACCTGTTACATCTTTAACTATTCCACTTTCAAATTTGCTACAAGATGCAAATGACAGCTCAAAGTTGGTTCATGTTTGCCAGTCATAGTAATAGCAACAGAAAAAACTAAAAGGTGATTCTGACCACACGTGAGACAGCATAACAATCAAAATTGCGAAGATGTAAAAAACTTTGCTTCATACCGAAAAAGTGAATTAATGTATTGGGCTCCTCTACTGAACTGACCCCAGTGAAATTCGTAATATGTCAGCAGGTCAGAGGATTTCGATATCTCGTCCTAGAAGAAAGAGCAGCCATTAATATATCACGTTTACTTCCACCGGTATGACCAATACCATACATACCACAGGGGACTTGAACAGAGTGATTAAAGAAAGTGAGTGAAAGGTAAGCACACGTGACCTAAGTGAACATTATACGTAAGGGGTTTTCTCTTAAAAGGCACTAGTTTAAATTGATTTCAAAACAGCATTAAAAAGCGGAAACATAATTCTTTCATACATAAAGCGCTTTTTCGTTCGACAATACTCAGAGCATGCAAATGGTCGAGTATCAAAAAAGCTGACAAAACAAATAGCTAGTTATGGATCAAAAACTATGTGAGGGTCAATGGAAAAAAGAGCATGGTTGGTTTTGTAATGACCAATCAATGTTCACTGAAATTAACTTTTAGAATTGGTGTTTAGACAAACTTTATACTACCTGGATGAAAAGAAGACCTAGCTTGCCAAGTAATATGAAAACAGTTATCAGTGTATAGTTATATATGTTCAGACATTATTTCCTAAACGATGCATAGCCGAATCACAATATGATGTCAAAAATGATGAAAGAAAATACATAACTGTTTAAAATGGCAAAAGGGATTTATTAGGAGCAACAATTCAGTTATTTCTTATATATTCACTAACAGTAAAAAAATACAGCTACAAACCTCATACAAGTTTTCAACATAATCTTTAAAAAAATTCATGGTCATCTCATACAGTTTTGCAGTGTATGGCTCTGGGCTTGCAACACATAGTGCGTATATATCACTAGAATGTCAAGAATACAAACAAAAGAAAATAGTTATATGACACATTTTTACCCAGACACTTTGTGCCTTGTTTAAAGCACATAGTGAACCAACTAAGCTCTTTTAACAAGAGCTTGTCTTTACTGCATATTCGAAATGGAGATAACTTATTGCCAATGAGGTAAACTCATGATTATCGACCAAGGTGAAAATGTGGTAAAGAAACTCAAATATTTTCTATATCCAGGATATCATTATGCATATCATTAAACAAATCAAGCAAAATCATTATAGACCAAATTTGATGAAATATCTATTGATCAAGGATACGAAAATCTGTCATTCCAGTCTGCTCTTTTCAAGACTTTTTCCTCTTCTGTTGAACTATTTCCATATGTGATTACAGAACTCAATGTTGTTTTTATTCTTGTCCACGATTCTTCAAAGTCAACTGTCTTTGGCTTAAGAGACATTTTTTGGGTTACGAGACAGATGAGATGAAAGACCAAACTGCAGGCAAATCACAGTATCCTAATGACCTTTTAACCAAGCCTACAAGAAAAGAGAAAATGGTTGTTTAGAAAAAAAATTTCCTAAAGTTAAGGAAAGCAATCTATACATCAAAATATGCTTCAACTTTTTTTTAAATGCTAAAACATTTTTTAAAAGCTTTTTTCTTTGCACCTATAAGGTAAGCACCAGATCTGAAAATGGAAAGATTTTCAAGCATTTCCAATCAATCATAAGGTATAAAATGTTATATGATGTGAAATAAACAATTTTTGCCAAACAAACGATAACCTTATATTTATTTTCTATCATCAAGATTTCTATGAAAATATTTAGAAGTATGTCATAACAATCAATCATAACAGAAAAAGGAAAATAAAAAAACATATGGGCAATATGATGCCTTACAACATTTACACAAGTAGACATGTTGACTTTAAGCAATTAGGTTGTGGCCTTCTAGCCATCTGTCCAATCCCATGACATTTAAAAACAAATTGTGGAAAAAACCATGGGCCAAAAAGCAATTTCAATTTTCTACCATCCAATTTATTTCTTCAAATTCGATCAGGCTTTCATGTGCCTACAGGTTTTTTGGTCAGTTTAAACATGATATAGTAGCAAACTGTATTCAGGTAATAAGAATTTAAGGAAGATTTTTGAACCTTGATGTTTCTACCATCCAATTTATTTCTTTAGATCCTATCAGGTTTTCATTTTAAGATTTGGCAGTATAACTTATCCTGAACTTACAACACCACATACCTTACCTTTGAGTCAATTACCTTACCTTACCTTACCTTACCTTAGAGTCGACTAAAAATGCCTAGAAGGTATCAAAAACTCTATAGACCTAAGTATTTTTTAGAAACTAGTATTTTTTAGTGCCTCTTGAAAATGTCTTGATATGTTTTTCAGGAGTATTTCCCCCATGATTTGCAAATATATTTGCAATGTGTACCAACACATTTATTCATATCCAAATCTTGACTTTGTAAAAATATTTCCAATTCTAATTTTGTTAATTCTCATTCCTAAAATATTACCCACTGGTGAGTGTCAGATGTGAAAATTTATAAACTTTATGGCATGCAAAAAAATTCTTCTTCTTTAACTTTTTTGCAAGAGAAACATTATTTTTATTTGCTGAATATGTGTACTATGGTGATATAAACCAATATAAACCTAATTCTATCAAACCATAAAATATTAGGCTATTGTATGAGTGCTCAGTATAATGAGTAATCAGAGTTACAACTCGACCATCTCCTCAATAATATTAATACAAAAGCTTCTAAATATCTTTCCACTTATATAAATCTGAATAGGATTCCAAGTCTATGGCTAGCTATGGAGTTTCAATTCAGCTTGAAATGTCACTAGTAGATCTAGAGGTAGACATTGTTCACAATGCACACATGTTGGTTTTCACTCAACATTTAATAATCTGATCAGTACCATATCAATGGCTAACAACATCTTCCATTTCACTTCAAAGTTGAACAACAACAAACTTCACAAGCAAGACAATTCAGAATATTGTAATCACATGTAAAATTCTAAGGGGCCCATTACATGAGACCTTAAATGAACTCATGCTTTTATCCTATAATTCATATATCATCTCTGTGGTTGTTTTAAGAAGCAAGCCCACATAGTAGGGTTTTGGGGGCTATTTATTATCTCTATTTTACACAAGTGAAACAATTCTAACTACTGCATATTTTTTCTGGATTCCTAGTTTTTTCCTGACATGGTTGCAACCAAGGAGCCAAAACAAACAAGAAGCCAAAATTAATATGTAGTCTACATTGTTTTAGTTCAACAAAGGTGATTTTATCACTGATTTCCCTGGTATAAAAAGCTGATGGGCTTACATGGCACTCACATGCCAGCATGAGTTTCATATAGTATTAAAATGTAAAATTAAAGATAGAAGAAACTTTGGGCATTTTGCCTTTTGCAGCACTAGTGAAGCATCACCTGTTTTTTGTATCTCTAGATAATTTGCTTATTCTGGTTCTAGAAGCAGTAGAGAAATCCCAAAATATAAAGCATTAACATTAAAGCTGAAATACAAGAACCTACATTGATTGTAAATTTACAATAAAAATATATATATATGTCCTTGACCCTTAGCCAGTGTTAAACAATGGATGGTAGATGAAAACTTCAAAATACCAACATGGTTATTTTATGGTCATAGCTCTTGCTCTTCAATCTATCTTTAAGCTGCAGTTTCGACCAAATGTAATATTTTAGCAAACTACATTTTCACAAATGGTGCAAAACATGGCTTAAACAATTTCCAGGACAGATACTCAAACTCTCCACTCCAACATGGTATTATACAAAAATGAAATTCTACCATAACTATACCTCATTCAGCATAATTTAGAAATGATACTGCACTATAGCTGTATGTCTAAATTCTTTTAAACCAATGCTATTAGTTTATAAAATTCTGCACAATTGGCCTGGGCATTATTTATACAAGAAGTGTGCAATATACTCATACTGCCTATGGATACCTATTCAAGCCACAATATGTTGCCAGGCAATGCAGGATTAGTCCAAAAATGTTATGGATTTAAAATGCCAAGCACAGTGCGAGGAATACCTATTCTGCTGCTAACTTGATACCTATTAGAGCCTAGTAGAGAGGCCATAACGAGGAAACATTGAAAGCATTCTTTGACTTATACACCACCAAGTTGCAACTTTGCAAGGACTAACAATACTGTTAATTTCCATAACAGGTGTGTAGCAATGCATAAATCCTTGTCATTTGCCAATTTGGTTCCTTCCAAATGAGATAATTGATAAATGAAGGTGTCCCTCATTACGAGACTATGTAGCCATCACACCTACACGAATAGTTGAAAATAAAGGGCTGGTACAACGACTTACCGTCAAAACTCCCCATAGGATATCAAAATGCTAACTTGTGTCTGCTTGAGGAATTGTTGTTTCAAGCTCTGGCTTATTATTATTTCTCAAACAGAACCAATACCCGGAGATGATGACAAAACCAGTTTGGAACTTTCGCCCTCTGCTTCGCCTCAGTTTCGTTTACGAGGACCACTGCGCTAAACTCCTGCGAAGGAGGAAACAAGTTTTCGGACAAACCCAATGTGTTCCAATGCGGCAAAACTGTCCTCCCCGAAGAATTCTTTTAATTTGCGAGGAAGTTGCAAATTGAATGCAGAAAATGAAACATTAGATTTTCGGCAAAGATGTAGAATTTTTATGAAGTTTGGTAAGCACTAAGCCCCATTTTAATAAAAGTAAATTCGAACCACTGTAACTGGAGTTTGTCGACTCTGGTCTTGAACGTGTAAGTGACATGGTTTTATTTGTGAAATTTTAATTCCCTTGTTTATGCTAATTTCCTTTTACTATGCTAACCTTCTTCTCCCATTCCTTTATCCAACTTTTTGGCTATTTGTCCTAGGAGAAAAGATTGGTTTGCTTCGTACTAGGGTACCACGTGCGGCACTTTTCATCGAATTGTTTAGTACCGAATTAACTCCAACTTATGATTTTAAACGACTCCCTTCCTCCTCCACACAGATCTTATCAAGCACGTCATTTAAAAACAATCAAGAAGGTTTCTTCCTTGTTCCAAAAGGGCTACCAATTACATAAAACTAATTGGTGTCGCCAACGAATGAAAGAATGTGTCCCAGGGTAAATTGGTGACATCCAACAGAACATTTGTGTGTCTCTTATCAATTCCTTACATTTGGCAGCGACAGCCTTGTCTTGAAGAGACCACCAGGGAGACAAACCTTGCAACAATATCAGGAGATCTTTTCTGTCATTGTGGAAACATTGCTTTTCGGAGCTTTTGTTATACTCGACTGAAAAAGCAAAGGGAAGATATGGAAGAAAATATTTGGGATTTTTAGTGGCTTCCCATAGTTTTTGAAATATAAAATATACTTATCTAATTGCTTTATTCAATTTGTCTAAAAAAGAAATGGCAAATTGGATGAAGTAACTATTTTTAGACCAAGCAAGTTTCTGAATTAACATGATTGAAACATGAAAAACAATATGCAAATAATTTTTTAATCTTAAACTGTGACTGAAAAATCTGGACTGCTGCTTTCTAAATGCAACCACGTCTCTTTAGTCAATATGCTTTCTCGAAGATGTAAATGAAAATATGCTTAGTTTGAAGTAATAAATGAAGGTAAGGCTGGTGTCACTTTATGCTCAGCGACAGTGCTAGAGTTGACTAATTACCGTCCACTACTTATTTCCGAACAGCTTTTCATAGCTTCCTGGGAGTCTTTTGAAAGTCCAATGAAATGTTAATACATTGATTAAGCACATTTAAAAAGTTTCTGCGTTCATGTTTATGTAGTAAGGCAAACAACACTGTGCCTATCTATTCCCCTGCCTAGTCATTGTTATATAGCTCTTGCAGCGACCCTCCAAGGATGAACCCATTCTCTCTTTGATGAACGTCTAGCAAGTGACGAATACTAGTTAGTTTACAATCCTCTGTATCTAGAGTATTGAAACAGTGAATTCTGGGAGAAGCTGTCGTCATTTTCAGACTTTCTTAAACTTGACATTCAACCGCAGTAAATGTTCATAAAATCTTATCATATATCTATCACTTAGAAACCCCGACTAATTAGCTTTGAAATTTCAAGATTGTGACCACAATTAGAGAACCTGATACCAGCGAGTTCCATGCGAAAACAGGCCAGCGTCGAAGGGCCCAGAAACGTTTTATTAGAGTGGAGCATGATTATACAAAGCAACGGATTCAATGGGCATGATTTCTGACAGGGCAATGTGGGCTATATTCAACAGAATGCTGTCATTTGTGAAGAGCGTGGTGTAGGTTAAAGTTTTAGCATGTTACAATGACACGCTGCCTTAGCTAAGGACATGGTTTATTCAAAAGCATGACAAAGTTAGAAAGTAATTGGCGTAAAAGAACTTATTACGGAGAAAATACGAATTGCATCCATGTTGACTCCGCAAATAGTGACAACATTGTCCAATTGGCAGTCCTCTAGTGACAACATTTTCAGCGCATTCCTCTGAGAAAATGACTTGGTGTTCAAATGCATCGGCTTCTCTAGATGATAGATGTCAGTTTCTCTTAGATTTAGCACTCAGAAAGATGGAAAGTAATCGTCTCCCCCATTTCCGTCTCCCTGGAAGCACAATAAATGGGGTGCAATGTTCAAGGAACTCTCAAGCTCCACTGAAGGTCAACCAGGCTCTTTTCCTAGCTCGTGTGAATAACATCTAAATGCAGAGTGACAAATTTAAAAGAAAGGGTACTTGATGTTCCCAAGTAAAAAGAGCTTCAATGAAATCAGAAATCATAGAATCTCTTGTTTACATTTTGATATAATCTGGTTTTTAAAAAAAAAAAAATTTCTTACTGCTTTATTATTAAACATTTTTCTGCAAAAATTTTTATCAACAAATTTGTTATTGAAACTCTTAAAACTTTTAGGGTCAGTGGTTAGTGTGTACGTTAAACCATTTAAGTTAGTTATGGCAATAATGATATCTTATATTAAGTTCCTCTGGATGTTAGAATTGTATTTGTTTTTATCTTAGTTGGTTTATAGGCCTACGTTTTTGTTAGTTTGCAAAAAAGCAGTTTTATTCACATGAAGTCATACGTAACACTGAATAAACCAATCGTGGTGGAAAAGGTTATCTTGTTTGTACCAGGAATGGTCGTTGTAATATTTAGCTTCACATCTGTAGCATAAGAGAAACGAAAAATAACTACATCTGGTCCAGTGGATTTTTGCATTGGTAGTTTAATCAAAGTTGACACCTTTTTGAGTGCTCGAGTGACACTGAATCAGTGCTACAACTAGGCAAGGTTATGTACTTTATCAATGCTTGTTAATGACTAAAGCGTTTTTTCCAAATGGAGATTGCTTTGCATGGTATTTCAATACAATAGTCGGTTTTCCTTTTTCTTTCATCATCCATTTACAGTTGGTAAAACCTCTAACTATGCATGTTAATGCTACCAAAGCTTAATAAAATGCAAATCAAGTGTTACCTACGTTGCATATACATTCCTTCATTAGATTGCAAGAACAATTAAACGATGCCAAATATGAGATCTTCTTCTTGAATATTTACACAGTTAGGGAGTATATGGGGAGTCAACTCAAACTTATCAGCGCACCTCTCCGTCATTCACTGTAAATCCACAACAGTGCATTGGGATGTGCCTATCTCATTTTGTCAGAATCACACGTATTAGCCAGAAAATATTAAAAGCTGGCTCTGTAGGATTGTTGGAAGCTTGCGAACGCAATTCTTTTCCCCCGTTCATCATCCTTAGACATTCCGATGCTCTAGCACTCAGGGTATCAAAAGTCTAGGTCTTTCTATCGAGTCTTGTCTCAAAGGTCATTAAGTCATGAATTCGACAGTGGACGCTAATACATCCTCTTTTTAAGGGTGGCTAATAACTCATAACCAAAGGAAGAATTTTTGCCACATGCGGTCCAGGACTGCCGCTTATGGTGGCGATTTCAGAAACAGGCAATAAAAGGAGTGACTTCGCAAGAGAACTTGCACACAGTTACTCAACGATTGTATGTAAGGGGGCTTCAAAGTCCACATCCAGTCCACCTTTATTTGAAGGGTTGTCCATCTGGGAACTCAAAGCACACATACACACTCCAAATTTCAACAATTGAGATAAAAGGCCCCTTTACAGCTCGCAAAACTGCCCCTTTCCTCTGCTTCCATGTGCCCCACCCCATCCCCTTCTTTAGAGGTGCTCACTAGATCCTTGTGGAGGATAGTCGGTTGGGAAGCAGGCTACAGAAACCTACTCGAAAACATTGGTCAAGCCTATCCTGTCTTTCTCTCTAGAAACGGCTGTTTACTCTTAGGTCATCGATCTTATCATTTCTTAATATTATTCCCCTTATCGTCTACCAAAAATTGGATGAAAAGATAAAATCAAAGTGAATAACTAATTGCCACCAAATAGGTGCATAAGTAACCAATGATGTTGGTTATTCGTGTTACGCTAGAAAGACTGCTGTATGTCATAAGAGAAGGAGAGCTTGCGGAAGCGGGGTATTTGGAGAAGGCAAACATTGGTGTTATTGGGTCAGTCTTGAGGCGAAAGTCAATCAGAATGAATGGAGAAAGTAAAACTCTGTCTCATCATGAGCAAAGCATAGTCGTGTTGCTGGAGGATCTTGTGTTTGTGAGGCTCGGTATGTTCCGTACCAATAGTTATTTTCTGGATCTCTCTAACTTGTAACTTCAATTTTTTCAAGGTCTTCAGAGAGGGGCAAGCAATAAAATTAGTACCCATCACAACTAAAATTAAATTTTCTTCAAATACTCTGAAATTATTGCTATTGGCACTGAATCAAGAGGGAATTGGCATTGTTGATTCACATTTCATTCGCTGAATAAGAAGGTGAGAATACTTTGACTTTGACTTACCATGCTACAAACCCGATGTTTTAGATGCAGAAGACCGATCACACCCAAAATTCCTTAGATTTCAGGAGAATCTATAACTATAAGTCCATGGAATACATCATCTCTGCAAAGCCAGGTTTATGCAGTGCTCTGAAAGAAAACTTTTTGATCGTGTAGGAAACATCTAGGCTACACGCTTTTTTGTATAAGGAACCTACCTCAAAGCCTAGTTCCAAAAGTTCCTTATTCGTAGACCTCAGATCTTCAAATTTTGATACCAAAAGTTCCTTTATAGTTCCTTAATTTTCACTGCACATCAAATGCCATATGCGAGTATTGGCTGCAAATGAATGGGACCGGCTTTTTAGTTCTTGATGCTTGCAGTTATAAAAAATTTTCAAACCGAAAAGCTCCTTAGGGATTTCATTTTTAGTAGTATAAGCTCTTTAAATATTTCGGCCTTCTACATGTAGGTTCCATATAAAGTGGCTACACAAAAAGCGTGCACCTTTTTTCAAAGTCAGGGATGTTATTCTGTCATTCAAAACTGTTAACTCAAACAGACCCAAATACTAAGGATGCAATGGAATGGAAGCTCTTGTCTCTTTATGACTATATCTGCATTGCATTTTCTGAGGCGAAAGGGAAAATAACACGGTGATCCAATTTTTAGTATCATTTCTGGTGTATTCTGTTGTACTTGGTGATAATAACTAAATCTGTAAAGTTTAACAGCACATAGTATATTTGAAAAGAGACGCTTCTGGGGACCAAAAAATAACAGATGCCCAGAGTCTAATAGGCTCTTTAGGACTCCCTCATTTTAGTACTTTAATGCTATGTTTCATTGTCGGCTCTAGGCACAAACCAAGTCACCAAATACGAGTGACAGTTTCAAGGAGAAAAATCAATCAAGACTTAATCAAGAGAGGCATAGCGATATAAAGATGTCTACTTGCATTCTTCCCTTTGGGAGTTTTAAAGCGGTAAGAATTTTGAGGTCATGGCATCCAGAAAATTATCAAACAGACTTTTGTATGAATTGCCGGGGGTGCAAAAGAGGCAGTTCTTCAAAAATGAAAACCTCGCTTTGTCAATTGTCACACGAAAGTACTTGTAGAAATTGGCGAAAGCACTGATATGGTATCCAGGACGTACGAAGCATCCGTAAAATGGGGCCCTATTTTGAGAGGTACTTTCACCAAGTCTTTTAAGTTCCAGAATGGAACTTGAGCCATCCATTACATTCTCTAATTTTTCCTGGGCATTTCAAGGGACAGTTTACTTTCGTTCGCTGCGAAAAGGCACATTACTTCAAATACTAGAAAGCATTGGGCACGTGCCTCCTTTGCCCCTTCCCCCGGCTCTTACGTCTCTGAATGATGCTTACAGAAGAATGTGTCCCGGGTTTATCGTTTAAAAACCGGGCGACGTGTTATATGGCCTCTCATGCCCACCTGCACCCGAAATAGGGATATTTCTGAGCCAATTTTGTCAGAGACTCAAGTCGTACGCTTGTTTTGTCTAACTTTGCGATACTGTTCTATCTTTGAATGTAAACATCTTCTTGTGTCCTTTTGAATACGTGGCATGACTTTGATTTCTGTGTCTGCCATTTGTTAAATAAGCCTTTAACTAATCTTATTCTGAATTGCCTGAAGCCGGGTGGTTCAAGGCAGTGGCTTAAAGGCGTGTTCCAGAAGCTTCGCTTAAAGTATTTAGCTGATCTGTTTTCCAGGGGTGGCAGTGTTACTGCCATCCACAAAACTCGATGAATTATGCTTGGCCATACACTGGTGCAAAAGGCAGTGATTTCAGAGAAGGTTATAGTGACATTATTGGATAAAACATTAAGGAAATGTCCGATGGTTTTTGAAAAAGGCAGATGAAACACGAAAGAGCAAAGAAGCATAGAAATAAAATAGATTGAAGGAAACAAGAAAGTAAGTCATTCGTCGTTACAGAAACATAATAAGCACGTTTTAGGTTTTGTACTTTTAAGGTTTTGTCTGTGTTTCTTCGTGAAATATGCAAAGTCGATACTGCCGCTATACAAAATAACTTCTTCAATTTTGGCAACTTGAATTGGCGCAAAATGAATGGGTTCAAAGTGTGGTTGGCTCAAAATACAAAAAACTGGGTTCACAGTTACCAACTGCGGAACAAACTGCCAAGAAGGATATCTGGAGCAGGGGTCACCGGAAAGCTAGACATCGGGACATAAGGGGGTAGGTGCTTTTCAACGTGTTCTCAAAGGCGGAAAACACAAATGTATAAATATGACACAAATTGCCCACTAAACTGAACATTGTCCTACCTTTTTAGAAAATTATCTGCTCATACCGTAACCTATCAAATAAGCCCCCATGCTCGAGTACACCCCCACCTAACAAATCACTTTTGCAAATCTGATTTCAAGAAAGCCCCCACAGGACAATAGCTATATGGTATCATTTCTTTGGACTGGAGATAGAAAAGCGACTTTTTGATGATTTTTGCAATTTTCAATTAGATACATTCGAACTTTTGGGAAAATGCTACACTTTGGAGTAAGCCCCTCTCAAATGACCCTCTCCTCTCCCTCGAATAAGCGCCCACCCAAAGATTAATTTTACAGTATGCTCTAGTCGTCATGCATTCAAGACACTGAGCTGTGTTAAAGTTGACATATGTGGGGTATTCTGTCAGCATTTTATAACTGAGCCTGAGATGTATTTTGTGAACTAAACCAAATCATTTGTAGTCGGTTCAAAATCCGAACGTGTCTCGCAGAAATACCACTGTCAGGTAGATTTAGGGGCAAATACGTGGGCCCCACCAACAAAAACCAAAGCATTAATACCGGTGAGTCTGCTACCCCCGTTTGCAGTTGGTCGTATGGTCTGTTTGTACTGCAAGAGCTAGATGACATAGGTGCAGGATTAGGAAAGGATTCTACTCTGTATGTCAATGGCTTTAACTAACTATTGTTGTATTGATCATTCTATTGCGGACGGACGGACATAAAATGAACACTTGAGAATCAAGTAGCAATTATAAATGCTGTTTGGCTCCTTTGAAGTACTTGCCAAGAAACTCGAAATCCTAAGTGCTACCCACTTCAGCAAGAGATACACTGCGGTAAGGAGGCTTCCATTTTTTAAACATTAGCTTTATACGTTCTTTTCAATTTGTCCCTGTAATATAGGTTGCTCTGCCTTTGATATGACGCGCCATGATCATCGCCATATTTTGCAACAGTGACTGTAACGCCCCCTTGTTATAACCCCCACTAAACTGCATATTTTACAAGTTTTTTTTTGGAGAAGTGGGGGCAACGGAGTTAGATTTGTCGAGCAAAACAGGAATTTATCACTTAAGTGCCATCTATTGTATTTACCATGCTTGTTACAATGTTCTTTGGCGTTTTGGGTACGCGAGATTTACCGACTCAATGGAGCCAGGAAGACACTATTCCCACCCGTTGTCTAATACTCGACAATACAGTCATCTAGACATCACTGCGATCTGAGATAACGTCTTCTTCTGAGAATAGTAAGATTGAAAGCAAAGCAATGTTTTGTTAGTTAGGAGCCTAGACTCATGACTTGGAAGTGGAAATGAGTCCTTAAAAGCTTCCATATGTGACAAATGATCGTTAAAGCTTGCTAAGATCAGATTTCCCATTTTAGTTTCTAAAGCTGCTCAAATTTTGCTTAAGTACTTAAGTGGCATAAGTTGATAACTGGCAGGAATACATTAGCTTGTGGGGTTGAATATCAGGTAGTTACTTGCCTTGATCATCACCCGACCATACCCAAGGCCTGTTAGATAGATGTTATTAGGACATCAAGGGAATGTTGAGAGTGTTTTCATTTCATCTGATTGCTCTTGGCTGGAATGTCACTTCACAATCGGGGTTAATATCGTGTGCTCCTATGCCCGATCCTTTTGACCTTCAAGTGCGAAAAACCCGATCGTATGACTCCTTCACTTTGTATTTGCATTTGAATTGATGCAAGGGTAAACGATAAAGATCGAATGTTTAGGGATAGCTTTGGAGTGGGCTTTCTATTTGAATTGTGCCTTTTTTGTCACCAGTGGCGGAAGTTGGGATTAAAATAACCCAGCCAACCAGCCAAATTTTACAAATAAGTCCAAAGCTAAATTGGTAGGTCTCAGTGGCCTAAATTGGGGTTTGGCTGAAGACTTTGTTTTCTTGTTGCTTTCAAACTTTACGTTTGAAGAGAGAATGAAGATAGTCATGGGGGTTAAATCCATCCATGTATTGATACATTCCAGGGAAAGCTGGGGCGGGGGCTTGTGCACCGGTTTCCTTCAGGGAACCAAGCAGCACAAATCTTTCTGAGAAGTCAAGTTAGCTGGCAAAAGCTAAATTCACTCCTTCGAGCACGTAGATATAAGTTATTTGGCATTTTGTTTGAAACTCGACAACAAAAACCCAACAGGTCATTTCTAAACCGTGATAGGGTGCTCTGCCCCTTGGCTCCCGCACTGGGCTTGGGGTTTCCTGGAACAACATTCCCCGTCTAGTGCACTTATTGTTTCAAAAATCGAAAATGTATGGAAAATTGAGAGCGTAGTCAATGTTTGTCATGAAGTATAAACATTGCCTACGCAACGAGGAGTATTTGTTTGTCAAATGATAAGAATCCAATTTGCCCACGTACAGGTTCCTTGAAGGAAATTAAAGAAAGACAGCTCCAGAGTTGCTAAGAACATGAACTAGGTAAAATAATAGCGATATTTCCATCAAATGGAATCTCAAGAATTATGTTTCAGGACTGACGATGAAAGGGTTTAGGAAAGGCCAGATCTAGGCTTTCGACATTGTTCTAAAAGCATTTTGCACTTGAAAAGCAAAAACAGTGTTAGAAAAGCTTGTTGGAACAGGGGCTGAAAGCTAGCTCAAACCGTCCAACACGCACTCCTTCGACTATAGCTAGGACATAGCAATGTTTGATTGAAACAGTGTTTGAAAAGCTTGTTGGAACAGGGGTTGACAGCTAGCCTCAAACCGTCCAACACGCACTCCTTCGACCATCGCTAGGACATAGCAATGTTTGATTGAAACAGTGTTTGAAAAGCTTGTTGGAACAGGGGTTGACAGCTAGCCTCAAGCCGTCCAACGCGCACTCCTTCGACTATTGCTAGGACATAGCAATGTTTGATTGAAAGAGTGTTTGAAAAGGTTCCTGGAACAGGGGAAGAAATAAAGGAAAAAGGAAGTATGTTTTTCTTTCAACCAAAAGTTAGAAACCTTTGACGATATGTATGACTCCTCCTCTAGTTATGCTTCTTATAAGTAAGTGCACATTATGGTTATAATGCCTGACAACACGATCCTAAGTGCAAAACAGCTTTCTCCCTAGCCTCAAATACTAAGAGCATTTTCACTTAGAGCAATCCGCTTAAGACATGCAAAATACCCGCACCCATGCCGCCTTCGCTCATTCCAATATAAAAGTAATTTGTCTTCCCAAAACTGACATTTCGTCACAAAGGACACTGAAAAGGTGTTTCTCAAACTTTGGGCAGCAGCTTTTAAAATCAGAGATTTCACAGCATTCGACAAAAACTTCCTTGTGCTAAAGATTATCGTTCTTTCTTCGTGGCATTCCTACTTAGGAAACTCTGACAAACAAGCATTGCCTAAAAAATTGTCCGTGTTTTGATCCAATTTCAGGAAAATAACCGCCAGTAGGAAACTTTGCAAGCAAAGAAGGCTTTTGTGTCTCTTAAGCACTGTTTATCTGTCCACTTTTCCATCTTAGGCCGAATAAGCCTTTCTTTGAGAAATTGTTGCATACCAACATATTTTCAGCCAGCACTCGAGAAATCAGTAACTATATTCTTCCTTGAAGCAACTAGCTTTCTTGTCATAGCAATCTTCGTTTGTCATCTATGAATAAAAACTTAAGTGAAATCTGCATTGCAGCCAGGTGTAATCAAGTAGGTCCTTGCCATCCCCAAAGAAAATTCCAATCATCTTAACAACTTTCTGAGTTCCGTAACTAAAGAAATAGTAACTTTATTATTAAGGGAGTGCAAAAGAGAGGAAGGCTATGATTAAACAAGCTTTCTATTCAAATAAGAATATTGATGAAAGGGCTGTTACCACGTAATTTGTTGTTTAAAATACAACAAAAACCACACTCTATACATGAAATTAATTCGCTGTTTCTGAGAATCATAAAACATATTTCTCTTGGCAAATAGTGAAATCAAAATCTTCTTGCAGCCGAAAGCTGTAAAATGATGTTTTATATGTCAGCTTTGACGTTTTACACAGTCTTAGAATTATGTAGGCAAACCCATTCGCCCTGTTATTATTGATCTTAGGTTCGCAATTTTTTTAAATCCTCTTCCATTGTCATTTATCCCTTTAGCTTCTTGATTAAGCAATGAGAAATATTGATTGCTTTTTAAATAATTAATTGAAATTCCTTGTATCAATACTTGAGTTGATTTCTGGCTTAATGCCTCGATCTGTTAAACCAATATCAGATTTAGATTTTAAACTGAGATATTGCATGCACTCTGTTGATTGATATTGTGAACTAGTCAACGGGCTCTTGGAAGGCACCATGTAATCTTTTATAATCTTCTGCAATCTTTGTGATCTTGTTTAATCTTGTTTCAGCATCAATCGATAATCAGGCCATGAAGAATGAGATGAAGGAATCCAATTCAACGTGTGCACGAAATAAGAAGCTTGTACGCATGGAGTCCGCTGTCAGCAGTGTTACAAGCACCCAGGAGCTGGTCGAGACCTCTACCACCACGAAGGCAGGCAAACTCAGGGCAATGATTTCGAGTTGCTCGAGGCGAATGCTACTCGCCATTATATGCCTGTTGTCCATCGGGATTCTGACATTTGGAACACTGTACGTGTTGGAGTATCACAGGAACAAAGTGAGCCGTCTCATTGGCACTAGCGAGGTAAGGAAGCTTGAAAGAGCCCCGTCAGATATTGCTGTATAACGAATATATTTTTTCTAGGATATGTGTTTCTTACATGCATCATAGAATGATAAAACAGAGACACATTGGACAACAAGCATTGACAAAGTGACTTTTACTCCCTTGATTACATATCATGACATTGATAAAGTGTTTCTTATATGCATCATAGAAAGATACAACAGAGACACATTGGACAACAAGCATTGACAAAGTGACTTTTACTCCCTTGATAACATATCATGACATTGATAAAGTGTTTCTTATATGCATCATAGAAAGATACAACAGAGACACATTGGACAACAAGCATTGCCATAGAGACTTTTGCTCTCTTGATAACATATCATGACATTGATAGAGGTTGATGAAAGAATGGGCCCATTGTGGACTTGAATTTGCTAGTCGTTGCTCTGACTTTCCAAACATCTTGTTTAATACGATAATGACTTGTGCACTAGTTCCAAATGTCAGGTCTGGTGTTGAGTCAGCCGACGCCCGTCTTAGGTACTCGCTCTTGAGTGGAGTGCATCTGTCTATCAGCTGATATTACACCAAAGCAGCTGATTCTCACGCCTGCAATCAATGTTGGTGAATCAATGATTTACTTAACTCTCTTATAAGTCATGCAACCTCTAATTCTCTCTTCTTTTGGCCCCCCTCCATTGTTCACGAATAGAGTGTGATCTCCCCTGTATCCACAAGATCTTTCCCACTGCATTTTTCTACAGAAGTTTCTTTTTTCCACAAAATGAGTAAAAAGTCAATTAAAGGTTTTTGTCTGAAATTCATTTGATATTTATGTTTTTACAGAAAAAGGAGAGTAGGCTTTGCTTTGAAGACCCTCCTGAAGCAGTCCCCGATCAAATGCCAGCTGAAATCAGTCAGTTGCTGCCGAAACTTGAATCTGAAATTACTTCGATGTTTCAGTTGAACGGATTAAAGGTGAGAGAATGCACTTTATTCGGAAAGTATGCAATTTCCTCCATTACTCGATTTCCAATTCACTGAATTTATAAATCAGGAAATTGACCAAAAATTTCATTACCGTAGGCCGCTTCGTTAGGGGTCGCGTACAAGGGGAAGCTTTGGTGGCGATTCAATGTTGGTCGACTAAACTTCTCGAATCCTAACTCGCCTGCACCAGACAGCAATACGCCATATCCTGTCGCAAGTCTATCGAAAATAGCGACGGTAAAAATACATTTGTTACTTGATCATCAGCTTTTAAAATTAAAGATGAATATGTTGCTGTTTACGCTACAGAATTCACACCTTTGAAATATTCTTTATTGCTAAAGTTTGTCAGTTCTTTCCTCTAGCTTTCAATTAACTTCTCACGTTTTGTTTCAAAAAGACCACTGGCTATCAATCCATATTTGCAGGATTTAAACTTCTTGTGTTTTTATGCAGTATAGGATTTAAAACTGTAATGACTTTATTTACAACAGCTCCACAATTACTAGGATGTTTTTTATCCACTTGAAAATATTTGACTTGTTCTTGTCTGCTAGGCGACGATGCTCTTGAAGCTCATAGAAAACGGCGTCATCAAGAGTATAGATGACCCTATACGGAGATATGACTCACAATTCAGTGTGATTAATCCGTTTAACAAGGAGCAGATAACTTTCAGGTATGAAACACCAATATAACCCTAATAACTAATCATTCATAATAATCCATTATCTTACTGTAAACCTGGACCTTTTTCGTTTTTCCTTTAAAGAATTTCACAATATATGAAAATTTAACAACTTTCTAAATCTATTAACGGTAGAAGGCCTAATTCATAAGTCCCTCCCGTGTTACAGGGATTCAAGTGCCAAGCCCTCTCAATATTGGCACCTACTTTACGCTTATTCTTTATCATTGGCTTGATGTTCTTTTGATAGTGGCCTGGATTGGAGCTCTCCATGATCGAGTAAGAAAACATAAGAACTGGGGAACGAAGGGGCCTGAGGGAACATTGATATACCTCTCCTAACGGCAGTCAACCACCCCCCCCCCCCCCCCTACTTATGTAACAGGATATTTCTTATATTGTATAACCTCGTTTTCATTTGTACCTCGTTTAGTTTTATGTCAATCATGTAATTAATCTATTGTATGCCGTTAGTATAAATATCATGAGATTCTGTAGATGAGAACTCTTTTTGATATGCACGATAACAAGAATGTAAGCAAAGAACAAGATCTCATTTCTTCGTTTCTCAAATGAAATCCTCTCGCATAAGTCTGCGCCATGCGGCGTAAGACCTTTACACTTATTATTATTTCCAATAGTTGTCCAGTGGTATTTAAATCCTCCCATATCATGATCGATTACCTGAAATGATGAACTGTTCTCAATAGGCAGCTGATGTGTATGGCCAGTGGCATGCCCCGAGAGGGACCGTGTAGCCCCCCGCAACCCCACAATTTCTGCCCATACAACACAACCGTGATGTGGCAACGTATCTCGAGCCTTCGATTAGAGCTGAAGCCAAACCTCACGCCGTCCTACAGGTGGGTACATAAACATTTCGCGACATAAACATTTCGCGACATAAACATTTCGCGACATAAACATTTCGCGACATAAACATTTCGCGACATAAACATTTCGCGACATAAACATTTCGCGACATAAACATTTCGCGACATAAACATTTCGCGACGGATATTTTCAGAAGTGGGTGTTTTCCTAGCAAATATCAATCGAGGAGAGAACATGGTGATATATAGGTGATACTTTCTTAGGATTTGCTGTCCTTGTAATAATTCTAACTCTAGATCCCTGAGAGTTTTAACATGATCCATAAGTGAATATTCTGGCTGAGTATCTTCTTTACACACTGTAAGATTTTCTAGTCTGATGTAATTGTTTATTTGGTGTCAAATTTCGAAAATGAATAACAATCATGTTTCATTCCTTATACCAGCAACCTAGGATATGCTATTCTGGGCCGTCTAATGGGAAGGATTCTGAATGGAACAACCTATGAAAAGTGGATGCAAAAAGAAATATTTGACAAGCTTGGTATGACAGACACGGGTTACAAGGTGCAGGAAAAGTAAGTGCTTCAATATAGAGATGGTGTTTGAATTACAATGAAATTTCCAGCCATATATAATTGGTTGTTGCCGAGAAAACCAGAAGCACTACAATGTTTTTTCAGAATATTTATCCACGTACATCGGTAATCTGGAAGCAACCTTTTAGACTTGCAAGGCAGTTTCAGTTTATTTTTCGGTTTGCTCTAATAATATTTAAAAACTGGTATAAAAGAAATTGTTATTTCATGGAATTATGGAATGTTGAGGGTTTCCGAAAAGAAAGGCTTTTGCATTTAATATCCTTTTTTTACTTAGATTCAATGAAATTCCTGTTTCAACTGACATCGACAAAAAAATTTCAAAAATTATCGACTGGGGTTGGCTGCGTCCGGCTGGAGGAATGTACACGTCACTTGCCAGTTTGAATAAGGTGAAGCCAGGTTTTACAATTTGCTGCCTGGTTATTTATTGACAACCTTTCTTTCAAGTTGGCACATATATGTGGCTATGCGTGACATGATTTTTTACATCGAATTGAGGCTCTTGTCTTTCCGAGGCTAATATGCCTAATATGTTTTGGGGGTAGTTCTAGGTGCAACTCTAACTCCACAGAAGGGTAAAGCCCGCGCAGTGGGGCATTGGGGGCTATCTTCATATATATGCCTGGCTACCAAAGATTGCAAGGGTGAAATATCCACAATTTGTTTTGCGATTCATAGAAAGATAAAGTTGCAATTCATGAAGAACTGTATAATATCTAATAATGGAAATGGTCATTTAAGAAAAAGCCTTGTCAAATTAATTGCAGCTTAATCAAAGCGATATCGTGTCTCCATATGCTAATCTGCGTGTTCTGGCAATATGCTTCTTAAGCTGCCATTTGTGGCCAAACTTGTGATTTCCCAGTCAAGTTCGGTTGATCATAAATTTCATCGCAACGATTGGAAGTATTATAGCTGGATGAGACCTCAGAATTCAGGTCTATTGATCTCCCTCCCTTGTTTTTCTTACCTCTAATAAAGGAGGTTCTTTTTCGCAATTTATTGCTGAATACATCTTTCGAAGCGAGGACTTCGTTGAATGGCTTCTGACATCTCATGGTTATAGCATTCATTTTTGCGGTCGGCTTCCACAACATGAACAGCTGATAATAAGATGAATTGCAAGCAGTTGTTGTGGAACTAGATCAACATTATAAAACAGCACAAAAGTGACCTACAATCAGCAACTACTTTTAACCTTCTATGATCTCATAATCTATGTGATGATATTCATAGATAATCTCCTTTGTAATATTGCATGGCGAACAACACTTTCTCTTTGTCTTTCAAGTTGACAAGCATCTTGCTAGAGGGTGTGAACAATACGTTTCTAAAAAAGTCTTCAAAACGCCGAATTTTCAGCAACGGTAAGTGAAGTTAAATATGGTAATTACTGAGTTTTACCGTTTCCTTTGCTATGGCAGAAAATTTCCTAACTCTAAGATTGACTTATTTCCTTAAAGAAAGACATAAAGCCATTTATTAAAGGAAGGCAGTGCGTTGTTACGTAAGATAATGAAAAGGTTGGGAAAGTGCAATTTATAAACATGTTTACCTTTGTTATTTATAGTCGTTTTTAAGTGGCTAATTGAATGAGGTCTATAAGATTCAACGTGACGAAATATGGCTGTTATGACGTGTCCATCGTTGTCCGAATAGCTTTAGAAACAAGAATTAAGCACTTCTCAGCATGCTTATTTAATAAAAAATGAGAAAAACATTCCGAACATTTAATACAGGCTTTACCTGTTTGTGTCTTTCGAACCATTGTGTTAAGTGCCTTTGAAATCACTCGCAGGAGCACTTATACGTCACGAAAGAAAAGTGAACGTCTTTAGCTATCGCGCAAAACAAGCCTGCGGCTAAAATTCTACATTTCGCAACCGTTGGACATTTCCAACAGTTTAAATTCAGAAGGTATTGAGCAAGTCGACCAACATTGGCAAAAAGAACAGCAAAAGTGCGACCACACCCAGAATATACCATGCGTCTTCAAAAGAGGAAGGGCTATTTACTTATAAAACCCACTAGAGTTGTTTTTCTTTCACCTCGCTCCTGTAATGTTCCTTTTAGGAATACATTGTATAGTTAGTTGCCTCGTGGGCGAACATCGAGGTTAACTGTGGCTTTAACGTTAAGCATTTAACTGAGAATATGTACACCAGGGGTGGCTGACCTGGTTTGCAAATCTACTCTTACTCTAGCAAAAACTCTTTCTTGATGGGCTTCCAATGGCTCTTTCTTGATGGGCTTCCAATGGCTCTTTCTTGATGGGTTTCCAATGGCTCTTTATTTTCTGTTTTTCTAGAATACGAGAGCAGCATGGGCTGCCCTTTTTCGTATGTAACATCCAAAAAGGTATTAGAAGATGAAACAACATATCAGAGGTATTACACATTCAACGGATTAACTGTGGGCTATTCTGCAGATGTCAACGTTGTCCCGGAAACTTCTGTTGGTAATGAAGCATTTTATCTCTTCGTGTTGCAATTAAATAACTTCCCAATAGTGAGACATGCTCGTAGCACATATGTTAATAGCCGGATACCCAGGTCCAGGCCTCTCATTATTTGGCAAAGTTTGTGCCGATTAAAATACACTTGTATTTTTGTGAGGGGGTTAAGCAGGATAGGAGATTGAAACTTTGCCCAAAACTATCTTTAACATTGCTGAAAGCACCGAAGAGGTTTTCTTAGTAACATTCTATGCAATGCAGTATCAGCTTTGTATCAATGTGCCAGAAGGTGGCTGTTGGGAAGGGCAATACTGTTTCCTGCTTCTCTAAACAAGCTTTGCTTGAGTATCACTCTCGTGAACATTAATGATGCGCTATTGCTGTCTAAACTATTATTGCAGATACCGGTATAACTGAAGCATCTGGGCCGTTTGATTTATACATTAGAAAACATTTATCTCATAAGTAAGCAGATGTTAGGGAACTGTCACAGGCACATACGTTTGAAATTTACGCAACTAAGCTGTTTGTCATTGCTATATTTGTCCACGTGTTACACATTCTATTCATCTCATCTGTGGCTGCCTCTTGTTTTGCGATTGCATTTGAATCCTCAATCAAACGACATTTTTCCAACATTTCAGCGTTTTATGGACTATATGCTCATGCTGGCCACTACACGGAGTCAAGCCATATCTCTCGTCTGGTTACCGAGAAAGTGTTTCCTACACTTGCAAAAGTTTTACAAAAGAAGAATAGCAAGGTCAGTGTAAATAGGTATTTTCAACGGTTCGCGGAATTTGTGGTAAGTGCAGAGGAAGGTGTTACGCGAAGACTCGGGCAATTTAGACAACTAATGGTTGTTTTTATATGCATTTTCAAACATAAAATGCTACAGATGTTTGAAAATTAATCTATCAAATACATAGCTAGTCCTTTAAGCGTGTAATTATATGTCATTCCAAAATATTCTATTCTGAAGTCTTTCATATAGGTTTTGCAAAAAATTGCGCATGCCCTAAAAGAAGGAATTTTACTCCTCCACAGTACCAAGCACCACCGAATATGGATGCTTACAAGGGGACGTATAAGCTTACAAGCTACTGGCCGTTAATATCACAAAATCTCGTTATTCAAGAAATCGATGGCCGATTGAATCTCAGCCTGGAATGGCTGAGCACCGATCTCACTTACGTCGGTCCGTGGACGCTGAAGTCTATGCCCCCTGGAAAGAGGCTCGCTTGTAAAGACCACTACACGAGTACGGGGCTCATGAATGACATGTTCTACTTCACAGCGCCTCCAGTGGGGTCAAAGCAAAGTCCCGGATTCTATGTTCGCGCTTTCAGTGCGTTTGGCTACGCCTCCTTCGCAAGGGTGTAATGACGTCATCATTGCTACTGCACTTTTATGTTTAAATGCTGCTCTAGTAAACTCGTATGATATCAGCTAATGATGACCAATACAAGTACGTCTATAGTTGATCCAGAGGGTGAAGATGGTCAACCCACTATGCAGGGCCTTGAGCAGAGCATGTTCTCAGCTGGAATGTTCAAGCAGTCGGAACTGGTTTTGAAAGAGAGGAATAGACTAAAATAAATTTCTTTCCTCGAATTGGTCAAACACGAGTTGTGCGTCATATAATAGCATTACCCCAGTTGCAATGCCCTTAGTTAACAAATCAATTTCCAGTCGTTTCATCTTAATTTATCTAAAAACTCTAACCTTTCATGGCTACTTAGCCACTTCCTGGTGCTTTGTTTCAAATACCAGACATGTTGGTAGTCCTCGGCTAAGAAAAAGTAGCCGCTTTTAAGAAGAATCGCAAGACAAGCTGTTTGTTGTATTGGAGTTGTTTCTTATCTACAAAAAACTTTATGGCTGTTAACTTATATATGCGCTTGTCTACCGAGCATTTAAAATGTTTTATATACTTAATCACGGGAACTTTCAACTTCATATATTCTTATAAATATTGCAGTTCTTGTAGCTAAATGTGACATTTTATTTGGATTCTGTCTCTTGTAGAATAGATTAAATGGAAAAGTTTGGTTTCTGTGTGTTGTCCTTTAAGTTGTGCAAGAATGAGTTAAATAATGGGGGTTTTCCAAAATGGTGGAGGAGATGTTGATTTTTGTAATAATTAGCCCCTTAAATGCACTCTTTGGATTTAACAATGGTCTTTTTCATATTAGGGTGCATATCTCTCTCTCAGGCATTTTCAGTTGCAAACAGGCGCGTTTTTCTATCAACAGGTCGTTTAGATGATCGAGGTAAAATGAACAAGCAAATAGCGATTCGCTTTTTGTGGCAAAACTGTCCACAGACAAAATTAAAACAGAGTCTGTTAGTCTCATTTTGCTTTTAGTAATTTCATTAAGCCACTTTCAACAAATGTGTTTCAGTAAAAACTTTGAAGTTTTGAGTTAAGGATGCATTTGAATCTAAACACTCTCTCCCTAGTTTTTCAATGGCAACGGTACATCCATATATAATCCAAACCTTAATAATCTAGTATAAGTTAACTTGCGCGTACAGGGTGGATTCATGGGTTCTTGTTCGCAGTTGCTAATTTGTAGATTCGTGGACTCCTGCATAACCTCATTCTTATGCATTGCACATTCGAATTTTTAATGGAAATAAAGAGCTCGAATCAAGATTCATTGCAGTCTTAAGATTTTGTGTAGGTCCTAATTGCAAAAATTTGATTCATTTGTACTAGATTTCAATGCTCCTTGCCTATTGAGTAACGAAAGCCAGGAGATACCTTGTTTTCAAACTACGCTTCTCTAGAAACGAAGCTCTACTATCCTGTGCTGTTGGCAGATCTGATCTTTGTATACTCAGGAGCAGGTGATGACACTCCAGGATCATCATGAAAAATTCAGTAAATATATGCCTTATGTTGGCAAGACTCTTGGAGATTTTTTGCATTTCGTGGTACCAAGATTAAGTTTGGATCTAGCGAAAAAGCTATGATATGTGGTGTTCGAAGCCTTTAATCAGATACCTTCAAGCAGATTGGGAAAATCAAAGGATTCGTGCCAGGTTGACCAGATCATTGGAACACATTTTCTTCATCTTTCTCACAAACTTAAAGGGCCGAGAAATGTTTGAAACAAATAATGTATCAATCAATGGGCAAAACCATAGCAAGACGCGTGCATGTTTACTACTGTGAACAACTTGCACGATAACTGCTACTGGTTTTTCTTGACGGTAAGGCCATAGTATTAGTATCAGATAGACAGGAAGAGACATTGTTTGTTTCATTCAGTTTCCTGCGTAAAAGGAAACAAAGGAGAGAAAGAAAGAAATGCCTCAATTTTCGCTGTACAGGTTATATGCTAAAGCTTAAAGTTAACCAAGTAGACAACACAACTGAAATCAAATTAAAGTTTCGTCTCCAAAGCGTCCACAGTTGTTAAACAAATAAGTCAATTCTCTTGATATTTTCTTTGCTGAATGACGTCATGTTCTTGCATTCAAGTATTGCTCCAGCTCCCGAAGGCGCTTCATTAACAATGAGTCCTCGAATCGAATTCTTACGTTGTTGTTGTTGTCTGCTTCAAATCCTAGAAAATATCAAGCATCGAAAATATCAGAAAATATCAAATTGACAGCAGATGGGCTACAGAAGAGCTGAAAAACAGAAACGCAAGGCCAACGTTTCAAACATTTTTATTCAAAATAGAATAATTGTATCACCATCTTTCGCGAACCCTCATCCTCCCTTTCTTTACCTGCACAAAAAATTGTCTCAAGGCATAAACAGCCCGTTTTCAGAACTCAGGGCAGAGAGCTGGGAAGATCGTATTGTTGGAAATCATTTTATTTTACTAAACCGCTCGTTTGTCAACAAAACCAGTATACTCAAATGGTTTGTTAGTATTTTTCAAATCATTTGCGCAAGTGTTGCTCTTGATTTAAACTACCTAAAAGTAAATCAAAGGAGCGTCGATCCGAGTTGGATTTTGCGCTGATCAGCAAAGCATTTGACCGGGAAATAAAAATTCATTCAAGCGTCCATTTCTGCCAATGCGTATTTTCTTAATACCCTCACAACAGGAAGATCATTTACGCTGGAGGACACCTGCAAATTCGTCCGCTGAAAACGCACATTCTTTTGACTATCGCATTGCCGTGTCGGAAGATGCCTAGTCTCATCGGTGCAGCAAATGCCATCGGCTATCAGTGCATTAGAAGAGCTATAAATTGAAAGCTCCCAAAGAAAATCAATTTGCAGAAAAACGCGCGACAAATCAATCAGAAGGAATCTTGAATTGCCTAGCGCAAATGGCTACTTTTGCGAGGTAAAATTGAATCAAAATGAGCGCAATTCTACTTTTTGCTGAACATTGAAAGTGATTTGACGGATATGTTTAACCAAAATTAAGGATATAATATAAAAAAACCAATAACACTATTTTAGCTCAAGCTATTAACTGAAAACCTCCCAGCCTTTTACAAGGTCGCTGTCCAAGATCATTGCACGATGCAGCAACAATTGTACGAATTATATGAAGATGTTAAACGTAGCTAAGTGCTCAAATGCTTAAAGTGCTTTTCTTTTCCAATACTCTTCAGAGTATGCAAGCGCCGGAAAATGATTGATGACTTTATGTTGATGACTCTGTCAATGGCTGTTAGAGTTCTGAACCTTTATAAAAGTATTAGAAGAAAGAATTGAGAGAAAGAATGAATGGTCTGTTATTAGAACCAAATTGTTGTTCGTGTATTCTAATAAAGGTTTTCCGGTTAAGCTTTAAAAGGTCTTCGAGCATCTTTCTTGAAAAATTTTAAGCCCTTAGAATTTCGAGCAGAGTAACCTATTAATTTATCCATTACGATTCGCATCAAAGAGATGGCGCTTTTCATAGCATGGCGCTTTTTTGAAGTTGTAGAAATTTGGAGTATGAAGCTAAAGCATTTCGCGATAAATATTTGCAATGTTTCCTTTGCCAGATTTGCCTTGCTTTCTGTTTCACTTAGCTAACTCTGAACCTCCTACTGCAAAGCTTCAGCAGGCCAGACTCTTTTAAGGTCTTTTTACTTCTTGTGCATTTCACCTCAGCCCTACGGCTTGAAGAAACTTTGCCACCTGACTATTCTACTTTTTCAAATGGCCAACTGGAAGTTGACTAGCATTGATTTCGCCAAAGTACACCCGTGCAATATTTGACACCTTTAGCACTCTTTAGCAAAAGAGCAAGTGCCAGCATAGAATTCAGTTAAGCTGCGTAAAGCAAAAGTTCAACAGATTTGGGGGTCCGCATCTGCACGTGCACCTGTTTTTCAATAAGTAAAATGTCGAGGAAGCTACTTCCACAGAACCTCTTAATTTCGT
Source organism: Nemopilema nomurai (assembly GCA_003864495.1). Classification (NCBI taxonomy): domain Eukaryota; kingdom Metazoa; phylum Cnidaria; class Scyphozoa; order Rhizostomeae; family Rhizostomatidae; genus Nemopilema; species Nemopilema nomurai. The sequence continues at coordinate 182,834 of ML133487.1, forward strand.
GAAAAATATTCCAGAATGAAAGATGGAGAACTAAATCTAAAATAATCAAATAACATCTAAAAGCAACGATGGTGTGGCATAATGCATAAAATACAGGCTTGACAAAGAGCAACAAAAAAACTTGAAAAACCATTAAATTTTGTGAGAGAATCACCTTCAATGAATCTTCTTTTTGCTGTTCTGAATGACCTTATGTCGTGGTTTCGGCAGCCACGCCATCTCTTACTCTTGCACTTGCCCCGTAGGAATCCGTCGGTGCGAGCCTTGGAACACTCTGAAAGCAACAGCATAGCCATTACACATGTTGACGTCAAGAGGACCAGCTTCATCTTGCACTTTTTGCCGTTCGCACAAGATCGTCTGTCTTGTTCTTCTGAGATCTTCAATGAATCTCTACTTTTATAGAGAGCTCCAATGACTAGCTTAGTATGCTATTGGTGGGAACAGTTGGTGGCAAGTGATTTCTTTGACAGCAAACCGCACCTACATTTCGGGATCGATCGATTGTTCTATGTTCATTAAGCATGGCAATTCATTTTAAGCACATGCATTGCTGAAATCGCAATGTCTTGAAAACAACGAATTAATGACATGTCAAAATGTCGATGATAGGAAATGAGTGCATGAAGAATCACAAGCAAAACTCTTTCCTGAGTGTGGAAACCGTGGAATCAGGACATCTTCTATTCACGTGTACAATCACCTGCCCTGTTTTCTAGCTCTAGTAAGAAGTGTCCTGACAGCTTTTCAAAAAGCTTTTGGCAATAAGGAAACCTTCTGATTAGTGGCCTTTAGTATTCGATCACTTCGTTTGTAAGATACGTTATAATTTCATGAAGCCAGCCTCATGATTCTCTTTGTTAACACGTGCATTGAGCATATTTTTGGTAGTCAGCCAGAATGAAAAAGCAACACTCTTCTGTTAATAGATGCCATTTACTGTCATTAGATAGACATTGCGGATCACCCTACGCATTACTTAGTAACAGAAACAAAAAATTTTGACAAACTTTGCTGGACATTCTCATCACATGTCTGATACAACGCCATATTGAGTTCCTTTCCCAGCAAACAGTAATTGCATTCCTTTGAACAACTCGGTACTAAACTGCAAGGTTATGTAAATCCTTGATTTTAATACATCCTTCTAATATATAACTTCCGGTGTGAACCTTAATCTTAAACGTATTGCACTTTTCATACGACTGTTTATACTGACCTGTCTGGTATTAGCAATCTTCAATTCTGAATGAGTAACAATCTGGTAAAATCTCCAAATGCCTGCGTTTTTGTCGTCTTCGTTAACAGAATCTTTAGTCTTCTGCCTTCATTCCATTGATGTTGAAGAAATCATTCTTAGGGTTCGCCACTTGGAGATCGCCAAATCGCATCATCCCCTATTCTGTCCATCTCTGTTTTAATGCCAATGCTGTTACACTTGCAATTTGGCCTCTTTTGCATCTGCGACACGGTTGCTGCATTTAGAAGGCACTCCAACTGGGATGATCATTTTCTTCTGAATTCATTCAAATATTGAAGCAACACAAGGCAGGTATATACTTTACCTAGGCAGAATGTTCTGATTAAATGAAGACTATTCCTTCTTCGCCAAGCCGCTATTAGTAACTTGGATTTTTGTAGATCAAAATAATCTAAACTTCCTCTACGTTTTAACGCTCGTATACCTATGACTAGCACAAAGGATATTAACACTTGAGATTAATATGCTGGGCTTTTAGAGTGCAGCAAAATTCTGAAATAGGAATTGGCAAAACGGTAAACGCCGGTAGTCATCACAGATCCTTTCTGGATTTGCTAGAGAATGTTTGAATGGAGAGAACTCTTGGGAAAAAATTTCCTTTGATTCAGTTAGAAATTATTTTTCATACTTTCTGGATTTGCGTTCTAGAATCCACAACTGGTATATCGACAAGCGCTATTAAATTTTGACTAACCGACTTGTCTTAAAATTGCTTCCAAATTTACACCTTTTTTAAAAGCAGATAGGATTTTAATTTATACTATTTTGGATAAGTATTTTATCAAGAAAACTAGCATTTCAAACCAGTTTTAGACACTCAATCACCCCCATGGATAAAAGACCAACCATTCAATTTGATTGGAAGCTCACCCTTTAAGAAAGTCATCAAAGAAGATATTTTTCTTTAGAGCACGCTCTACCAGCTGGGAATGATGTCATATGCGTGTGAGAAAGTTAGGCTTTCTCCTTCGCGGATGCTGAGAGCGTGTTTTCACTAGTCATTACTTGCTTCATCTTACACTCTGATGACTGCTCTTGGGAAATTCAGTTACCAGTAGCATGTGACTCACACCCATGTTCCCAGAGTCCTGCTTTCAACTCCAAGTTTCTCACAAGAGATAAAAATTGAATCATTCAAGGCAGCAGCTTGTCTTGTTCTCTGAATTGAGAGAAAAGCAGACCATACCAGGGTTACCTAGCAGAGCTTCGTTCGAGAGTGTGCCATCAGTGCCATCTTGTCTACTTCCAAGAATGGCATGATGGTTGGTATCTGCAAACAAATTGCTTTCTATAATGTAGAAATATTCAAATTATCTCAATAATTTCCCACCCTGCCAATCATAGCATTTCTTAATAATGTTTTAGCAAGCTGCTGTAAGAGCATGCAAACCAAAAAGCAGATAGAATAAAGACAAAGACGCAGCGGAGGTGTAGCACCTTTGGTCGGTACCATGCCTAGAAGCAACTGAAGTTTTTGCCGGGGGCAGTTTAAACCTTTCGCAGGGCAATCAAGCGTTTTTACAGGGCAGCTCATTTATTCACGCACATAGAAATGGGGGATGCCGGGGGCACGTGCCCCTCACTTTCAGCATTTGAGGTGGGCCCACACAGTCAATGTAAGTGCACCGCTGCTCCCTACATGTGCCTCCTACAAAAAAGAGGCTTTATATCCCTCACTTTCAGTTGTTTATTCATAACTATTTGATTCTGAGCCCCGACTTGATTAACATTCAAGACATCTTTTGACCACTTCGTTAACTTTTCCCATGTTTATCATATTTCTACTCTCAGACAAAGTTTCGCAGGCCAATCGAGCGCTCTGTTCTGAAGAAAGCACGCAATAAATGGCGCCACGACATAGAGCTGTAAATGTTTACGTGGTCATGCAGATCTTTCAGAACAACGGGAAGGACTCTTAACAATGTTCAGCTCTTCATGACTTGCAGTTATCCTTGCTACAATGAGTTGCAGAAAGTTTTTCCTAGGCTCAATCTACCAGTAATTAAAGAAGGTACTGGGTCATTTTCCGGGGTAATTAGGGGTAGAATGCTCAATAGTGCCTATGAGCCAAAAAAGTTTGCGCGTTTGACACAATGAAAACTTTGTTCACACGTGCGACTAACTTATGCAATAACTAAAAAACACTGCACCGTTGCCCAAACTCAAATTGGTAATGCATTTATACATTGCTTATTGCGATGTAATCCCTAAAGAAAGACATCCACAATGACACAGACATCTGCTAACGAAGAGATAAAGTGCCGAGCTTGATAAAAAGGAATTGTCAATATTGGATTATAGAGTCACAGACAGCCTAATGACGTCAGAAAAACATGCCAATATGCAGTCAAGCATCATCGACCAGACATTTCACTTGACAGCGTTGAATTGTGTAATTCAGCCAATAGGTGGGACTCTTGTCGCAAAATTTCACCAAAACAATCAATAGAACTAAAGATTAGAGTGCTTGTACGCAAGGGGCTGTGTGTAAATAGACCCGCCTAAGTCGAGGCCCCCGAAGGGAGAATCATCGTTTATTTAAATTTTTTAATCTTTGTGCCCACATTGGCTTTTAAACATATAAATAACTTTGGTTAATGGTCAGAGGCTTTTACTTCATCAATCAGTAGAAGTTGTTCTTCGCGGAAGATATCTGCTTGTTTGTCAATGCCTTTCTTTTTACGCCCAATTGCAGAAGGCTAAGAATAAGCTCTTAAAATATATGCACAGAAAGATTTTCGTCGTAGGTCTCCTTAAAAGACCGATACCTATTGGCGGAAAAAGCAAGGACGCAAGAGAGGTATTTTTTCTCTGTTTTTATTAATCTTAAATTTTAAAAACGACAATTTAATAGAAACACCTGGTCTTCACTACAAATCACATTTACATAGTAAATAGAAAAAAGAGAGCGATTCTGAATTGGCTGTAAGGGGAAACTGGTGAATTGTGGGGGGGGGGGGGGGGGGGTTGCGGCGGTAGATGTCTCGTGTCCCTTCGCATCTTGTTCGTCTGTGCTACTAATATCAACGGATCAGCTTATACTTCGAAACTTGTTGACAAAAGGCTTTTTCGAATGCCCTGCGGTGGAGTTAGGTCCTGCCTAGCCATACAATGAATTTTTAAGATGCCATTCAATGACAAACATCCTCAGAATGAGTTTGGAAAAACTGATAAAAGTTAGGAGTCAAACATGCCAAAAAATGGAAAATGTTGATGATTGGATTTTGTTGCACTGATATATTCATTTGCCACATTTCATAAATATAAAGGTAAGCATAAATAGTATGGTTGAATACAGGAAGTGAAAAGGACTAACTTAGGCCACGTTGTGAATCGTGTCACAAATTTCCGCAACCAGATTGTTTTCTCGAGACATTTTTTAGATTTGGCTGTTAAGTGATATTAACAGCATGTCAAAACTTATGTGTTTTAGGTCACTCAAGACTTGTAACACTGTGATTCACCTTTAATACAAACTTAGCGCGTAAGTCTTGGCCTCTGTTTTCAGCATGGATACGACCACCAACAACCACAAGAAATAAATGGCGTTAATTACTACCGTCAAAAATGTCTTAAACTTTCTTTCCTAAAAGCTTTATTTATAGGAAGTTTTCTTTCATGTAATATCCATATCAGGCTAGTATGGATGGGTCCAGTCATAAGTTTAGTGTTTGGTGAGCAATGTCTTTAAGCACTTAGGCCTGTGAAATTATGCAAGAGAATAAACAGGAACTATAGCTTGGCTTGTGGACGTGCTGTACCAAATGTATTGCCTGTTGATGCTTGGCTAGATGCATATAAACAATAATGCCTTCCATTATTTCCCTTTTTAGACGCAAATTAAGCATGGGTCTCTTAAAATAGAAGCCATATAATTTAATTAGGGAATACAGACCAGTAGATATGATTATTGATCCAGGAAGCTCTATTATTGGCACAAATTTCTGGTAATCTGTGTTTGATATTATCAGGCTTGCTAAATGGGTGAAATATCCCATGAAAGATTGCTTAGAATTCAAAGGGATGATTTTATTATTAGTTAAATCTTCTATCAGACAAACCAGTATTTGATATACTGAATGGGAAAAAGTGTTTGATTGATGCTAAAGCTTTGTTGCGGAGACTTTGTTGTGATGGTGACTGCCTTTCACATGCTTTATCAGTGCCATATGCATACATGCCACAATATGGTGCAACAAGCAAGTTCTATATGGTGAGAATTGTCCCAGAGGCAAACTTTTTTGTCAAGAAATTCTGCTAAGTAATTCATTCTGCAAATGATGTGTACTGGGTGAGTCATTGCTTTTTTGCAAAGGTTTCTTCTGCCTTTGGCTATTTATTTTCTTCAGTTTGCCTTTTGAGTTCAAGAAACGTTATTGAAAATTGTTGTGTATTGACTTTTCAAGTTGTCCTTTGACGCAAAGCCAAGACCTCATTAGACATGGGACGCTCCTTTGTTGAATTTACAGAGGGACATGCCACGAAAACCAATAGTCCTTTGTTACGTTCCCGTAAACAAGTAGAAAAACCACATGGCCCTTGGTGACATTTCTATAAAAGGGATGCAATTAAAGCTAATGACTATAAGCGCGAGGTGGGAGAGTTAGGAGATTTTGAATGAATATGAAGAAATTATGCAAGCATATGTTCCTTTTGAGGCGTTGCTCTCATCTCATTACCTGCATGAATGCAAGTGCGAGTTATTGCATTTCTACTTCAACGTCTTACAAGGTGTGTCATGATATTTGTCAAGAGGGTGTTTACCAGTTTCCTTTGGAAGTCATTTGCAATGAAGATGAAAGTTGTTTACGTTGAATGGTTCCATTCTGGGTATCAGGCTCCAACTTTTTCGCAGGCTGTTTCCCGCATCTATACAACTTTTTCTTGGTTTGCTAAACACTGTTTGTCTTTGCAATGAGATTATTGTTGAGGACAACAACCCAGCAGACTTAATTGGAAAAGTTTGTAAAATTTGTTATGATTGTTGAGGGATGTTGAAAACCTTGTTTGGTCCTTGTTAAGAAATAGTTAATGGTACTGGTGATGTGAATAGAGGTAAACCATTTGAGCCTTTTCATTTCTTCCTTCATGTAGAATAGTTGGGACTCAGACACACAAGAAAATTTATACTCAATCATTTCAAGTTTTTCATTCATTTTTAAAGCTGAGATATTCTAGTTGTGGATGTCCTTGTCTCTTATGTGTACTAATAGAAGTCACTAAGCTCATTTGACAGGGCGCATTTTAGATTTTTTTCTATTTATATCTTTTTAGTTTTTTATTACATACATAGTTTATCAAGTAAACTATACATAATGTATTTACCACAAGTTTTTCATTTTGCAAGGTCCCAACTGGACCCTCGTGTATAACCTTGTAGAGGCAAGGGTTTTGTTTTTTAAATGGTTTTTTGCTAGTTGCATTGCTTGAAAGTCAATTGCACATTGCACATGCTTGTGACAGGTTAATTATAAATTTTGAATTAGGTTTCATCAGTTTTTGTCAGCCTTATCACCTGGTGAAGTTGCACTAAGATGACTTTTGCTGTGATTTATATTTTTCTTTCGATTCTCCTTTAATATACGTATGCAGATAGCCTATATGATGTTACTTATTGCATCAAAGTATTGTAAATATGTAAATGACATCTTTGAAGATTGCTGCTGGTCTTCCCACCATAAGGTGCCTGAGGCTGATAGCTTGCCTTTTGGGCAGAGTAGTATACACTCGAGATATTTAGAATGAGACAAGATGCCAGGTTTTGTGATGATCACATTGACTTGAAAGGGGTTGGTTAAGAACTTTCCCATGCTGTGTACAACAAGTACAAGTTTTTTCTTTGTGCAAATTTTATAACCAGGATCCATATAAAAAGAACTCAGTTTATCTGCATTCTTTGCTTTGTCAACTGTGTTCTAATATGCATCATTTGGCATCCTGTAATTTTAAGGATAATACTGACAAAAGAGGCAACAATTTAGTTTTCATGTTCCTTAGTGAAGCTGGTTTGAGAAAGTTTACTTTAAACTGGAGAAGTTTAATAAAGAGCCAATTGCTAATATTGACATAAGTATATAATGAAGTATTTACTCTGTCATGGCAAGAATTGATTGTAAAGATGGTTGTAAAGTTGAAAATAATTATTGATCTCCATTCGACAGTTTTCCACACCGTTATGACGAACGCAGATCAGAGTATAGCATTGTCAGCAAGCGTCCTCGCTCTACTAGCACTAATCTCTGTGGCCTTAGTGGTTTGCGTGTTCCTCGTATACTGGAGATATCGCTCGAATGAAAATAAGAAGACAAGGTGGAAGGACTCTCCCAGTGAATTGAGGTCAGGATGGTTGTTGAAGGATCGCGAGATTCTCGTCCCGGGGAAGTTTTCCGCTAAAATTGTGCAGCCCGATTTGACTAACACCAGTGACGCATCGGTATGTTTTGTGAAAATTGTTAAGCTTGTAGTGTTGAAGGAAATTCGAATTTATGAACAAAAGTAGAAATTGGTTGCTTTGTGACCTTCCTGTGACATTGCGCTATTTTCTGTCGACTGATGGAGAATTCCGTTTCAGGTTTTTAAAGTGCAGGTCAAGCTTTGGTAGAAAGTGAATGGCATCGAACGAATTGGCACTGTTCTTTGTAACCTTATCACAAATATTCTGATTTAGAAGTTCAAGAAAGTAAATGTAATTTTCCACATTCAATGAATTTTAGTTGAGCCAGTTGCAAGGAGTAACGGCGCACACATTCTTGTACGAAATGCAAACAGTGTTTTCTGGCAGATGTTTCACAGCCAGAGATGGAATTTGTTATTGCCTTCTAACTCTTCCCATTCAAGCACGTAGACTCTTGGTCGAAAACGCTGATCATTCCAAAGGAAAATTAAAGATATACTTATCAGACAGATCACAACACCTTAATATCTTTAGAATATTAAGGCAGAAAAGTTCTCTGTAGAAAAGTTCACAATTTTGAGAAAGGGAGATAACGACCCATTTTTTCTTATTCCATCCGTAAAGGATACCCACAGTAGAGCAGTCCCAAATTCGTATGACAGATTCTTTTTCCAGTCCCTCCTTTTTTAAATTGGACTTTTATCGTTTCTGCAGGACGATCTTGCAACTGAGAGTAATAGCAGCCAGAAAAGTGGTTCGGATGAGTCAAATGTCTGCGGGAAAATATTCTTTATTCTTAGATATTTAGTCGAGAGGTATGTCCAGAAGGCTTATATTTGTCTCAATAAAGTTCTCGCTCTTCACACTTTTTTTTGCGTGTCCGCAAACGGAAAATGATTTGTTTCAAAAGATTCCCGGAAAATGTACTTGGGAATAATCTCAGAATATCAGCAATAGGAGCGCACATTTGTGTATATGTACCACTCTTGTGGTCATGCATCATTGTTGGCAAAGACGATGGTGCTAACACTCTGCATAGGTCATCTTTTTATTTTCACCATGTTTAAGTAAGATGGCTTAGGCTAATTCAGCCTACGATATTTTATTCTGTTTTCATTTCAGCAAAAGCAATTTATTTTCTTTCATGCTTACCCAATCCCATTCTATCGACCTCTTTACTTTACATGTACGTTTATGCGGAATACGAAGCAAGATTATTATAAGATTACTTTTAAAGTTTGGATAATTTGCATAGCAAGGCTTTTCCTTGCAAATATCATGAGCTTTTTGGCTAAGAAGTAGGCTTATTTTGGAAAGTGATTGCTACAAGGAAAGGGTAAAGCAATAGCAGTTTGATTGCTTCGTTTTGTAACTCTTTGTATTATTGATGTCAACTTAACTGTGGGAATATTAAGAGATTGTCCTAGGGAAGGTTTTATAACATTCTCAGTCTTATATTTAGCACTTTTTCTTCTTTTGACATTTACGACAAACACTCTCCCAAATAAAGAGCTCTATGATGTTGAATTATTTCAGGGAAGAGCTGATGGTAAGGCTGGTCCAGTTGGAAGGGTTCCAGACTGCTGACGATATTTACAGCGCAGACAGCGCGTATGTTGATGTGCAACTTAAACACATTGGTTCGGGAGAGGGCAGCGAGGAATCCAGCCCTCCCAAGCTTGACATCGCCTTGCAGCAAGTCTACTACTTCATCATCTCCCAGGACCAACTTTTTTCCTATAAATTGGTTTTCAAAGTCAACACTTTCGATTCTTCCTTCCGACGAACCGTATCGGGCGAAGTGGAGGTAGATCTATTCGAGGAGCTGAAAAGACACATGTTTACGGGCACTGAGGTGATTTTGTCCAAGGACATTCGCCCGTCTTGTCAGGTAACCAAGCTCTAGACCACCCTTTAAACCATTCTTACACTGGCTTAAGCATATCCAGTTCTTCACGCCTCCTCTCCTGGCTTTTCTATGCTATTTTTACTTTTGATGTAGAGAGAAAATTTGGTTCGGAAGGTCCCGATGCTTGGAAAACCACTAAAGTTGCCCTGACATTTAATTCTCTAACACATTTGATTTGCGAATATTTGGGACAGTGTGGCCCTCTTGTCTCCACTTTCCGCAGCTAATTTACCTGTATTAGAATCCATTTTTTAGTTTAGTGACGTCAGTCTTACCGGGCTTAGGCAAGTCCTGCTAAAACTTGACCGGGGCGAATGTTCGTTATTTGTCCGGGAAGTCAATTTGTCTTTTGGAATTAAATCAAACAAAGGAAACTATTTAGCTTTGTCGAGTAGTTTTCGCATATGCTGTCTCGCCCCTCTCTCTATTGAGTGCTAAGGCTTAATGATGTGCAGTGAAAATTAAGGAACTTTTAAGGAACTTTTGGTACTAAAATCTGATGACTTGAGGTCTACGAATAAGGAACTTTTGGAACTAGGCCTTGAGGTAGGTTCCTTATAAAAAAAGTGTGTACATCCGCTGAATTGCTCAACGTAGATTTCGGAACTTCGCGTTTAAGGCTAAGACGGAGGTAGGCTGTGCCTTTCAAGTCTCCTTTTCTTAAAATAAATAGATAAATTATATATATTTATTTGCAGAGCCAAAGCGACTCCGGGAGTAATAAAGAAAATATTCGCAGTGAATCGGAAAGCTTTGAGAAAGATGAAGCGGAAGACTGCGAATTGCTGAGGTCCCCTATCGCATCCCCCCTGTCTTGGGATGACCAGGCCGACGTTTCGAGTAGAAGCAGCGGCCTTGTCCCGTATGAAGATTTGTCAAGCAGCGGAGTGCAGTGGCATCGTCTCTCGGGGGATAGCTGGGAGGAGCAGATGTCTATCAATTGGCCAAAACTGTCCGACTCAGTTGTATCAGTCCCAAACTCTTTCCAGTTCAACCGAACCGCGGTGGATATTGACTACGGGGATGGAGTTCACGACGACGGGGCCATTCTCCAAGCGGATTTTAGATTGAACAGGCGCTCCATTTCGGAGAGCTACATCCCTCATTACGGAAGGCTATCGCCTCCCCCGAAAAACTTTTACCACCTGGTACCTTCGCCTGTTGCCAAAAGAGGCAACGCTTGCCACACCAGTCCCAATCGGCTTCAGGCCTCGTTTACGTTCGACGGCTACCCAAACCACCTCAAGGTGGAAAGGAAGAGGTCTCTGTCGCTGCCTTCGCTTTTCGAACCGCGGTCTAAGGGTGATGCAAGCACTGCGTACCCCGATACTCGGAGTCGGGCCCCTCATGTTCGAAAACGTCCGAAAGGAACTTTGAGCCACAGAAACTAAAGGCTGTGTCCTATAATAAGAAAAGAAGAACACGAATTTCTCTCGTGCACACACTTCAGATATAGAGGTTGTGCGGCCTTTCGACTGGTTGTTTTGTTTATAACCACAGTATTGAGTAATTTTAATTTCAAATTATTAACCCTTTTTGTAGAAATGTATATTTTTTCCTTAATCAAATTTGCCGGTGACCGTACGTCACCATTTAAGGGAGATTCAAAGCTCCATTTAGACTTAAAATAAGGCTCGATATGATAACTTTTTCAAAATATTTCCTGAATTTTCATCAACTGTAGCAGAATCTTACTGTGCCTCTATAATTAGATTTCAAATAGAAATTTTAGGATTTTCATCTTTCTTACTAAGAATAATAACAGTTCATCTGAAGTTGCTAGATCAAAGAATGAAAATGTTGTTCTCGAAAATTACGTCATAGGCAGCGAAATCTGGGATAAATGGTATCCAGGCTCTTAGAGGTACGTGGTGTGGGTTTCCAATCCTATTCAATTGCAGACAGTGTTAACCATGCGGAATGGAGTCCGTTCCCGCAGCCACGAAGCCAGTTAATGCAACCTCCTTAAGGTTTTCACGACGTAGCACAAACCCTTTATTGAAGGCAGATAACGTTTTGTGTTCCGTCACACTTGATCATTTGAGTGTAACTAATTTCCTAAGAACTGATTCCGTTCAAAGTAGGGCCAGTATGTGTATATAGCGAAATTAGAATGTTCTCTTATGAAGATGTAATATTTAACATTGGTTTTATACTGCACGTATGTAGAATTTTATTTAATTCATACACGGTATGACTTTTTATAAAGCCAAAAGCATGCCCACTGTCTTCGTTATTTGGTCAGGACTTGTGTTGTCCGCAGAAAGCGCCCGAGGCGTGACTTAGAGGTTCTTCTGAAAGCGTTAGTCCTTTCAAACGTCTGTTTTACTTTTCTATTTATTAGAATTTTGGTTTTCCAAGCCAAACTCAATGGAAAATTGAAACAAAACTTTCCAAGAGAAAATCCCTGTGCCGGTGTGATTATCCATTAACCAAATATGCTCTCAAAAAGATCCAAATGTTCTTTAGAAAAACCGTTTAGAACACGAGACGACGGTATCTTGTAAATTGATTTGGGGTATATAGAGTGTAGCTACTTCACCGAACTTTTTGGCACCTATAGCCGCAGCGGAGGATACTTTCTCACCCTCTAGATTTACACGCTTTTTTATAAGGAACCTTTCACAAGGCCTAGTTCCAAAAGTTTCTTATTCGTAGACCCCAAGTCATCAGATTTTAGTACCAAAAGTTCCTTAAAAGTTCCTTAATTTTCACTGCACATCAATAAGCCTAAACACTTAATAGAGAGAGGGGCAAGATAGAATATGCGGAAACTACTCGACGAAGCACTTGACACACGAATAGGAAACAATCTATGCGAGTATTGGCTGCAAATGAATGGAACGGGCTTTTTAGTTCTTGATGCTTGCAGTTATAAAAGATTTTTAAATCTAAAGGCTCCTTAGGGATTTCGTTTTTAGTAGTATAAGTTCTTGATATATTTCGACCTTCTACATGTAGGTTCCTTATTAAGTGGTTCCTTATAAAAAAGCGTGTTTACTACTTCCGCCCAAATAGAAGATTACCTCAAGTCTAACCAATTTCATTCGGTTAGCTGACCGCTTATAGGGCGTCTAATTTATGCATGTTTCCGTCTAAGAGCCAAAGAGCAACAAACATGCTTTATTATATCTAAAGGCTCCATCAGCAATCTCTAGGCTGCAAATGCAAGCTCCCGTTCTGAGTATCCATTTATGCTGTCACAGATATGATTTAGGAAGCAGGCGAAGGGGGTATTTGGGTAGTAGAAGTTGAGGGCAGGAAAAAGTAACTTGACCAAGCTCTTTTCAACTGCCTTTGTGCGAATCACTGATGGTCACAGCGGTTTGTCCAGGAGCAAGATCATTATCATGTTTTGCGCCGAATAAAAGGTTTTCATAAAAGAAATGTTGGCCCAACGACTGATACGAAAGCAACGAGGAGGAAGGCAGATAGAACCCGCCAGCACTTCATGAAATCGGGGCTATTAATCGAAGCAAAAAGAGTTAACAAATCACAATTGCACATAAACTGTTATTGTTCGCCTTAAGAATTGCTTTAATAAAATTGCTGAGGACTCACGGTGTTGAGGACAGAGCTTTGAAAAGGAAGCCCTGACCTCAGCTTGCTTCGTGTTCTCTTGATCAGCAAGCCAAGTCACGTGATCGGATACTGATCAACGAAGAGCCAGGGCATGTGGTCAGAGCCAGTGTTCTGCCGACAAAATGGGAGTGGCAATAAGGCGTGGCAATAGATAAGTCGAGGATTCAATGCAGTTAAACTTTGCACAAAAATAAAAATACAATGGCTCTATATATAACCAAAAGAAACTCCAACAACAGTTTAAAATAATAACTCTAGTCTATAACTTTTCATTATTGTCAAGCGAACCTAATAGATGTAATTTTTTTGAAATGAAGCCAAGAAAAAAATCAAGAAGTCAACCTGCTAGTTTTGTTCTTGTATGTGTCACCTTTTCATTTGTTTAGGTTAGTGTCTTGTTTAGGTTTTCATTTAGTAACCTACAAACTTTGTCACATTAAAAAATCACTTTATAATTCTAAACACGTTGTTCTTTTACCATTTTAACGAGAAACGCCTAAATAACTTTTCAACATGCACCTTTCCGAGGGCTTAGAGATAAAAGGAACTCGAAGGGAAGCTGTGGAAGGCCTTTGTCTGTTGCTTGCTACTTTGAGGGAAGAAACTTTCGTGGAAAGAAATTTCCACGACAAGAAACTTTCGAGGGAAGAAACTTTTGCATTTTTAGCATTTTGTTATAAAATCAAAAATGATTAATCACGAAGCTTCCTGAAATACTAAATTTGCGAAATTTTATTTTTGTAAAACACACAGAATTTTACGGTCGATTCTGTTGGAAATTTTGATGACGAATGATTATGTTGAATGAATTTTTATATTGTTTTCGTTGTTATTTCTCTAACTTTTATAGAAAGGATCCGTCATTTTTTTACTTTACATGTCTGAGAGGCCTGGTAGCGTTCGCCACTTTGCCCCGGTCAGACCGCTCCTGGATTTTGGCATGGGAGATTTTGAGCGATAATTAGCCATCGTCGTTCGCAATTAGGCTTTGGCCAATTTCAGTCGGCTTATTGTGCGTTCATCGATCATCTTTAGCCATAGTGACTGTTGCTATTATCAACAACCGATAACACCTATTGGAAAATGGGGAAATTATCTTTCTTTCCTCTAAAAATTTGCCAGTTTACAAGAAATTACCGATAAAACATCTATTTTCAAGGTTTGTATCAAGAGTTGCTGGAAAGGTTTGGTTCTGGGGGTGTCACAACCCCCCCCTCCCCCCCCCCCACACCCCCCAGTAGCGACGGCTCTGCATGCGGTTGCCGATCCGCATGCCCTAGTTGAGTTGAATTTCAGAAAAAGTCTTTGACATGTGGATTCAAACAAGTAGACGATATGGGTTATAAGGTTATAGAGATAGAGGAGTATAGAGGCTTTTTTAATTTCAGCTTGAGTGTCAAGTGAGGGTACTCAATTAGTGAGGGTGCCCAAATAAGGAGGGTACTCAAATAGGGGTGGTACGGGGTCTGCCCTTTTGGAGTATCATTTTCGCTTGCATATTGTTTATGAATATTTTCAATAAATTTTTATAAATTGTACTCTTATTCACTTGAACATAGTCATGTTTCTCATGTCATGTTGTTGTCAAAAATTTTCATGTTTTATTATATAATTTTCATTTCGAAGTGTGTTGTAGATGTCCTGTTTGGGTATGGTGTGAATGTAGAGAGAGCGCTTTTTTAACTATCGGGTGTTTTTATAAAGCTATAGCTTCCTGTTTTCCCACAAGGGTGTTGCCCCTTGACCCCACTGGGCCTTCGACAGGCCCCAGAACCCCTCGCCGCATACCTACTTCTGCAACTCACGCTACGCCACTGTGTGCTCCAATCTATTCTTCAGTTTCTTTGGTGTTGTTCCAAGTTCTCCTATAAGTATTGGAATTACTGTCACCCTCATGTCCCATAACTTTTTATCTCTCTCGCAAGGTCTTGATATTTTTCAATCTTTTCCACCCCCTTGAAGTTTACTCTTGTATAATAGGGAATGGCAAAGTCTATGATTGTAACCAGTGATGTGCCTAGACCATTTAGCTTGGGGGCGTTCAGAAAAAAGTGACCAACTATACTTTTTGACCAACTTTTTCCCCATAGAAAACTTATTTACAATGAAAAGGATTATCAAAATCAAACTTAATGATAGCAATTTTAGAGCAAATATGGCTCGAAAGTATAAGCAAATTGAGTTTGCGGAAATTAATTTTTGTGGATTTCACATTTTTCGGGTGAATCCATGAGAATCTTTCGGCAAAAAATCAATTATAGGTTAATCCTCAAAAATGGATTACAGCTTTTTTTGAGCTCCTCATAGCAATAATTTAAATTTATAAAATTTTCTTCAATCTACAAGAATTTTAAAAGACTGGCGGGGCAAATATGACTTATACTGCATTGCATTATACTGCAAATCCTTAAAGTTTCTCTAATCGGAAGTAATTCTTGCTCAATTAAAGGTTATCGCAAAACAACCCGATCAGTGAAACGAATTATTTATCAGCAAAATTAATACCCTTTTAGAAAATAATTGTTTCAAGTGAAATGTCATATGTATGATTTTTGTGTTTTTAGGGACGTCAAGTGACAAGCACCACATGCAGAAAATCAATATGGCTATTAGCTAGGGTCGTTAAATTCCCATTAATGGAAAGTTTCCCTTTGCATAACCCCCCATCGGCCCATCCCTGATTGTAACGTACTTTGCTTCTTTATCTACGACAATCAGATCCGGACGTCTAGCTTCGATCACTTGGTCAGTTTGGATGTCAAAGTCCCACAATATCTTGTATCTCTCATTTTCCTGTAATGCCTCTCGCTGATGTTCGTACTCCTTCGTCATTACTTCGGTCCCATTTTTACGACACACTTCCCAGTGGATTTGTTTTCCAACCCAATCATGTCGACGTTTGTACTCTTTTTGAATATTAATATTAATATTATTATCATTACTTTTATTATTTTTATTATTATTATTTTGATTGACTCTTTGAGAGATCAATTGTTTCTATATGCCCAACCAACGGTCCCAGCCTTCAGGGAGACTAGCCTTTACTTTTGGCAAGTCTAGACGTCTTTTAAGCTAAGTAAACTGGAATCAGCAGATATTTTCGACTTTAAATATCTTTGGGATCCAACACGACCATTTGGAAAGTTTGTAAAGAACTACCACCTTACCCTTAGCTTGTTCTTCAACTTCGTTTAAACTTTGATCATTCTTTCAGGCTGGCGTATTTCAAAAAATTTATAAAGAGTAGTAACTGACTGAATGTAATTAATTTCAAATTCTGTTACTTTGTTATTATTCATTGCGATATTTGCGCCCACACCTTGCAGAAGTACCCTAAGTGTACCCTGAGTGATATCCATAGGACCAGCAGTTCTCTGGTGCCCTGCGCAGGCGAGCCATCGGAAGCACATTGACACAGGGCGGGTCAACCAACAATAGGGAAACTGGGACACCAGCAGATGGATTAGAATCTGGCTTCCGCTTCAGTAGCAAACTCTCTCTCTCTTGTCACTGTGGGGTGCCATTATACTATACCGCAATATAAAGATAAATTATGGAAAGTTTTAGTATTGGCGAGTTACTGTGGTCGCTGCTCCTCGCGTACGGCCCTGTCAGCGGAGCGAGACACAGAAAAGCGTCGTATATTTCCCACTGCCACATCGGCAGTCTAAAGGGAAGATGGACGTTTCCATAAAGCTGTTGTCTTGGCTGTTTTTATTCTCTGTTATTGCTGGAGCTCTGGCACAGAATGAAGGTGAGAAAGATTTTCAACTATATGAATTTAAATTTTCGCTGTTTGTTATTGCTTATACCTTAAGGAGAAAGTGGTTCCCTCAAGTAAACTAAAAATTGTGGATGCTGGTGTTCCTTGTGAACAAAACTAACCTGTAGCTAATTGGTTACAGAAAAGCATGCTTTAGGGCTATTGAAACTGGCGAGCCTTCTTTGGCCTTGGGCAATATTTTCAACCATATCGCTCATCGCGCCTCGTAAGATGTCACATGCAATCGCCAAAGGGCTGATTGGGAACCGATGCATTTCTCACTCTAAGTTTCAATTTATAACCCAGAATTGAAGGAGTCTAGTCAGAACCAACAGAGGATTTTCTGATGGGAGGGCCCATGAGGTTGCATCATGCCATCCTCAAAGTTTGGAGGCTTATTTTTGGAATATTGGCACTGCTTGAAACCAAAGGATAATGCATTAGAAGATTTAATGTTCTTCTAACCTTAGAGTGGTAAATAGCATCGTGTATGACTAGTTTAGTTTAGGAATTGAATCACGCGAACCTTTGTGAAGAGCCCTCGTTGACTTCCGGTGGACACCAGAGGACTTGCGGTCATTTTGAGTGAGCCCTTCCAACTCGCAATTTTCGTGTCCCTCATCAATCTCTACGAGAAACAGAGATCTCAACTTTAACTCTAGATTGGTACAGCATATACAACAAGGAATACAAGAATCTTTCCGCAAAGCAGCGATAAGGAGAGAATGCGCTCAGAAATATCTCGGGGCGAAGTTCCAGTCGCACTCGCCCTGTAGGCTTGCTACCCTAAGGCGATGCAGTTGTTTTGAGATTCGCTCTCGTAGTGACTGCTTTCCATTTGTTGTGGCGCTCAATTTCTCGACGACATTTGCATGCCTGAGCTGGGTTTTTATATTTGTTCGCATTTTGCGCTAATTGTTGGGGCAGAGTGATAGCAGGGTTATTGGCATCTCCAGAAACCAGCGCTCGTCTTCCTTGCAATGTGAAATGGGCAATACACAGGGGCGGCGGGAAACAAATTTGACTTCGTTGTGGGGAATTTAGAGAGACCTTGGTTTTTTCTAACCGTTGTTTGATTTGTTAACTTTATTACAGCTCTTGGCTAGAGCCCCTTTGCAGATATGTAGATCATTCTAACAAGAAACTGAGATATTCTATAATTTCACAAGGATTTGAAAAATGAATGTAATTGCAGGATAATTTTATCGCATGTAACAAAGCATTCGAAGTAAAGCAATGGAAAGAGAGGCAATATTTTCCCTCGCAGCTTGAGAGCTTTGGAAACAATACACCGGAAAGGACTGAAGTAGACAAAGGGATAACAACAATGATTGTTTAGCGAGGGGCCGCGTGTGGAAAATTCGGTAGTACAATTTAAAGTCGTTGTGGTTGTTGTTAGAGCGCGATTTTCCACTAAAAGCTAAGGCTCAGGATGTATTCTTTGGAAAGCATTTTTGTTTGCTTTTGAGTCAATGTGGAATGGTGTCTTGAGTTTTTGATGATTTTTTGATGATTTTTTGCAGCTATACCTGAAGAGGAAAAGGAATTCCCTCCAGGGGAATTGCCTCCACCGGAAGCCCAGGTTACCATTTTTATAAAACATTAATGTTTTGGTTTGAGTGCCGGTTGAAAATGTGTCTCTGTCTCATTTTCCCCTAATGTGTCTCTAATGAAAAAATTATCTGTAGCCAAATCTTACACTTTAACTTATGTTTAGCATAGGTTCATAGCCCCTAGCAAAATCCTATAGGGATCACATTGGCAATAGGGCTGAGTGGGAATTATTCAACTATGAAAATCACTCTATTTTTCTTGGAAAATGTCAGTTCATTTGTTTATTGTTCACTGATAGTGGACTAAACTTAATTTGAAAGTTTGTGTCTCATTTTGATAGTTACAAATACCTGTAGATCATGAAGTAACAAGTATCATGTAGAAGAGTTATATGTAGAAATTGCTAAAAGTATGGTCATGAAGAAATTGCTCCAAAACGATTTGTAATAGTTGAGAAAATTTCTCATTCTCATTTCCAAATGCCCTATTTTGTAAAAAGCTGTTGGCACATATTGTGTCTATTACCCTTTCCTTTATGTTGGACTTCAAGTTTTAAAGATATATGCTATTATATCAAGAATAAAAATTTTAAACTAAAATTTTTTTCCAGAAAAAAGCACAAAAAGGAGATAAAGGACCAAAAGGACCAATAGGAGATCCGGTAGTTATTTTATTTGTTAAAGATTTTTATACACCAAGTTACATCTTGTTTATTTTATAGATTTACATTTAAGCACCACTCTATCACAAAAAATTTAAAATATTTTTCTTGTAGGGACCTGAAGGCAACAAGGGCCCCAAAGGTGATGCAGGAGATGAAGGACCTCAAGTATGCTAGCATTCCAAATATATTTAAAACCTAGACTCTTATGTTCTCATTCAGAGGAAAATGTTTATTTTTGTGTGTTCTTTTGAGACAGAGAGCAAAGATAAAAAAATGTCTTTGGAAATGGAAAGTTATCTGTTTTATGAAAATTGCTGATTGTTAGTATTTCCTACTAACTAACTTTAAATTCTTGTTAAATTTGGGTGGATAACTTTGTTAATGGTTGTCGAGGCACAGTGTGTTCACTGCAATTTCCTTCCCAAATAATGCATGCATTTGTTTCTATAAGAAAAATTTTGATGATGAAATCTAATAGTTCAGGCTTGAAGTGGTTATAATGTTGCACACTTTTGACTAAAGAACAAAGAAAAAAAGGCTTTTACTACAATACATACCTAGCAAGCCCTTTTTGGAGTCCAATATGATTATAAAAATACATAAACAATTCCTACAATTCTAGCTAGTGAAGTGTTTGTTCTCTTTCCAAGCTAAGTGTGATTTCTTTCCAGTAAGTTGCTTATTTTTATAAAAGGGAATAATTGGATCTGATGGGCCAGATGGTGAAGAGGGAGAAGTTGGGAAAGCTGGTCCTCCAGGACCTCCCGGAACCAACCAGACAGTAAGTTCATCGTTAGAAACTGTTTTGGAAAGTATTGAAACAAGCGATTTATTTGCCCATATCACAGTTCAATTTTTCAACTTATAATCCAGTAGAGTTTCATAGTGCATTTTATGCATTGATTGTATCTCAAGGTTAACCCAAATAATGAGAGGTGTTTTGGTTGCCTGTTGATGTATTTGGTAAATTTTCTCTTGATTATGTATATAATTTCTCCTTTTTCTCTTAGACTCAAGTCACCATTTATGGACCACCTGTAAGTGACTTTTTCCTCCATGCATAGTTACATAGCTAGCTAATTTTTGTGTGAAAAACACACACATTGTCATCTCATTTGACCACAAACAATTTAGAGGCTCCTAATTTTATGTCAGTGCATATAAATGAAATTGAATGCACCTGTTTTATTTAAAGTTTTCAGGACGCATAAAGTTCTCAACCTTCCTTTTTAGTACATTTTAGTTTTTTTGAAAAATACTTGAAAAATTGTTTTTAGGGTGTAAGGGGACCTGCTGGCCCACAAGGTGACCAAGGCATCAAGGTAATGAAAATGTTTACAATCTTGTGTTAGTCAGTAGTGCTATCCTATAACAACATTTAAAGATATCAACAAGCTCAACATAGGGAAATGCTTCAGGCATTTGTACTAGTGAAAATATTTTCATCTAACTTTTATAGCAGTGATTATTTTACCTGTTTGAATTGACCAATGAATTATACAAGTTCATGATTTAAGAAAGAAACCTTCACTTTGAATATCAATTCTAAAAAGAAGTAACTTACATCTTACCCTAGGGCATAGCCCCTCTTCAAAGCCTGGCTTGGCAATAATTTTAATTTTATGTATGTTTTTGCTATTTTAGGGACCTGGTGGCGAAAAGGGCGAGAATGGCCCGCAAGGACCCAGAGGACCTATAGTATGTAACCACATGCTTCATTGTACTTTTTCTGTGATGCAGCTTTTTCCCAGCCAAATAGGAATATTTTGACTACATTCAAAGATACATTGTCTTAATTTTGCCATACTCTTGTTGCATAATGCTAACACATAACAGAACTGTATGTATATGTGTAGTAAATATAAAGAATTAGTGAGCTAGATGCTCAGATATGTGCTATTAAAATATATTTTGAATTTAGGTTTTTTAATGGTAATATGTCATCTTAAGTTTGTATTTCTTTATCACAACTTAGGGCCCAATGGGAGATGCAGGCTCAGCTGGACCAAATGGTGTTGATGGTGCTGAGGTGAGCTTTGCAAGTTTGTTTGAACAATATTGTGTCATTATCTATTTTTCCAATGTTTTATATTATATATCTTTGGAAATTTCCGGGAATAATTGTTGAAGCAGAAGCTTCTCTTTTGATTATATATGTTAATTGGTTTTTTATTTGTTTATTTTAGGGACCTAAAGGACCAAAGGGACGACAAGGGCCTGTTGGAGCTGTTGGTTTGCCAGTAAGTTGTCTTTGGTTTAGGCATGGATGGAAATTTAGATATATACATTTTGAAATACTCTATATGAGCTGATCCTCTTTATATATATATATATCTGATTTAACAAAGTTTGCATAATAAATGTAGGGGGCAGGTTTTATAAAAGTGAGGGTTGAAAGATCAGTCTTTGTAATTTGAAAATAGGCCACATGCGGCATTTCGCACACCTTGATTACTTTGCGAGTGCGATGGCGTGCGATGCTAACCGCTTTTTATCGGTTGTTTCGCATACCTGTTGTCAAGAACTGGGTGCTGCTTTAAAGAGACCTAATTTGGCGACTTTGAGTTAAAGCTGCTTTGAAAATCTTCGAAACATAAGCAATTTTAAAAAATTTTGTTGCAAATTCTTTGTTTTGTGCGTGCGATGATTAGCACGTCTTGGACAATTTGCGCGTGTGTGGAGGCGTGCACGTGCAATCGCATGCCTCGTATTACAAAGACTGAAAGATGTTTATCAAGTAGACATATGTTTTTTCTTTTAGTAGCTTGTTTCTTGATTGCTTTAAGAGCTGTGTTATCACAATTCTACCCAATTTATTTAAAGCAAGTGCTTAATGATCTAAATTTATGTAATAATTTTACTTTAGGGTTTGGCTGGTTCCAACGGTGCAAGAGGTCTCAAAGGTAACAAGGGACCTGCTGGAAGCCCAGGAACCAAAGGAGAAGGAGGAGATGCTGGGCGACGTGGAAAAGACGTATGTACTTTTTCCAGTTTATTGTAGTAAATAATTTTTTAGTTCTATACATTTACTAGTTATTATTAATGCAACTTAACTGCTGATTTTAGCGAACAATCAAGCTAAACTGAAAAATTTCTTAAGTTCAGTTTGTATTTATGTATATTTATATATCTTTTAATATTTCTTTAAATGTCTCTTAGATGTCTGTATGTATGAAGCTGGTATACATGTGAAGCTAGGTTTTTTGAAGTGTTGAATATCAAATTGTCAGGACACATTACAATTTCATGAGAATTATATGGCACATTTTGATTTCAGGGAGCTGCAGGTCTTGCTGGAACCAAGGGAGATAAGGGTAATTCTGTAAGTAAATTTCACTCCAATACTATTTGTACATAATCAATTTCTGTCACTTTTCATTTAACAATGGGTTCTTAGCAATTTTTCAATGACTGCTCTGTTTATAATTCTGTTTTCAATTCATGGCAATTAGGTAACAGAAGTCCCAAATATGAATTCATTTTATATTATATATATATCTACCCAATCTACAGACAGTACTGTTTCGCCCTTTTGGGCTTGTCAGTGCAGCATAGAGCTTGTCTGTGACACAGCTGGGGCAATGCTATCAGAGCAACAAGGCAGTTTAACTGGTTGGTTATGGGACCCTGCCAAAGTGCTCAAACTGTGCATGTGCAATGAGCTTTGCATAATGCTAAAAGCAGGTCCCCAGTTTGCATATTTGCAAAATGTAATATATTACTGATGAAGCGAAAAGGAAACGTCTTACAAAATTGTTTTCTTTGAGTTTATATATATATATATATATATCTTATATCGACTTTGTATAAAGCTTCTAAGGCCTGAATTTTTTGTTTTTTGTTAGGGTGCACAAGGTCCTCAGGGCTACCCAGGAGCAAGGGGACCATCTGGTGAAACTGTAAGTACATGTTTAAACATAAGGGAATTTTTGAAAATTATCTTTTATTTTATTACTTTGTATAATAGAAAGCGAGTTGGTTTTCTGAGTTGTATTTGTTTGGTCTTAAAAATCGATTTCCTGTAATATCTGTTGTGTATTCTTTATAAATTCATTATACATTTTGACCAGTGGTTAATCTCAAGTGGGGTATTTTATTGAACAATATAAATCTGTAGGGTCCAGCTGGAAAAGATGGTGCAGATGGACCTGCAGGAGCTCCAGGACCAAGAGGACCTGATGGATCTCCTGGTGTCCAAGGCCCTGCTGGAGAGGGTGGTGATACAGGTCCAGATGGATCCCAGGGACCAGATGGAAGAAGGGGTGAAAGAGGAAACCCTGGTTTTTCTGGAGAGCCAGGTGCACC
The DNA here is from genome assembly GCA_003864495.1 of Nemopilema nomurai. Lineage (NCBI taxonomy): Eukaryota > Metazoa > Cnidaria > Scyphozoa > Rhizostomeae > Rhizostomatidae > Nemopilema > Nemopilema nomurai. The sequence continues at coordinate 206,266 of ML133487.1, forward strand.
AGGAGCCACCGGACCATCAGGTGAAGATGGTGCCCCAGGAGCTCAAGGACAAAGGGGTCTTGCTGGACCTCCTGGCTTTAGAGGAAATCAAGGGCCCAGAGGTTTGATGGGACCAAGTGGAAAGAGAGGTCCCCGTGGTCCACACGGCACACAGGGAGATTCTGGTGCCCCTGGTGATTCTGGTGAGACTGGTGGCAGGGGAAACAAGGGTCCACGTGGTTTGACTGGTCCAGTTGGACAACAAGGTCCAATTGGCAAACAAGGTAGTGATGGACGCCCTGGTGTTCCTGGACCAACTGGATCCCCTGGTCCAAGGGGTCTCCCTGGAAACCCAGGTGCTCCAGGTTTTGATGGTTTCCGTGGAATTAAGGGACACAGAGGCCCCAAGGGATATCCAGGACCATTTGGAGAAAAAGGAGACAGGGTAATTAAGTTTGAAAAAGTTTCTGTTACTGTATGATGATAGGATTCTTGATAGGATTTGAGTCTTTCTTTCTGAAAGAATGCTTAACAAGTTCCAACAATGACATCAGATTGAAAGCTTTTTCATCTTTGATCTTTCATCAATTATTACTATATTGATTATTTTTTGGGTAACTGGATTATTTGTATCAAGTATTATTCATCTTCAGTTGTTATTTATCCTATTCCAAGATCAAGCTATAAGTTTCCGGTTTATTTTATATCTAGGGAACTGATGGCAAGAAGGGAGCCATTGGAATCCGTGGTCCAAGGGTAATTCTTTTTTTAATTCTGCTTTATTTTCTAAAAAAAGGTGGCTATCTCTAGAAAGTCTTTGAATGTCAAACCCAGTGGTAACTAAGGACAATAGGAGACAATTTTCTGCCTTTCATTTTCTGTTGCTCCTTCTGCTTCCTTGTAAAGCTAGGTGTCATGATTCTCACTGGTTTGGTATTGCAAATTTGTGAGCTAATACAATGATAAATCTCAAGTTCCTCTTGTTTTATGATTGTGTAACAAATCATTTTATAATCAGATCTGAATGGTCTTCATCGATCTCTTTCAGGGACCACCAGGCATGCCAGGCCCAGCTGGTTTAGAAGGAAAAGATGGTGCAATTGTAAGATCTCACTTTTAAAGTGCTTATCCTTTTGATTGTTAGTTGTGCTTTAAATTTATAAACATTTGACTGAATTTTGCAGCTATATATTGTTGTCTTTAGCTTTATATTGGCACTATAATTGTCATCTTCAATTTTATTTAAAACTTTTGTTACAAGTGCATCAGGCATTGGGTGGAAGTGGTTTAAGCCCATCTAATGTCAAATGGTCTTCCTACTATGCACCATTAAAGAGTTTTATATGTAAAATGACTTTTAATCTACTTGTAGGGTTTGTCAGGAAAAGATGGAGATATTGGAGCTCCAGGACAACCAGTAAGTGCTACATTGTTAATCCCCAGGCCTTTTCATTTTCAGTAAACTTTGAATTGAGCTAATGATGGTGTATGTTTCATCTTTGAACCATATATATGTTACATCTGATTTATCATGCCATTTTTCTTATATGTTTTAACTTTGGAATCTGATTGTGATTTGTTCTGTTGATGGGGGCTGAAATATTGTTGATTTTGATGAATTTTGCTAATTTTTATCATAGGGACCCCCAGGTATCCAAGGAGAACCTGGTGCACCAGGCCAGAAGGGAGACAGAGGATTTGCTGGTCGTGATGGTGAATCTGGCTTTGATGGATCTTCAGGCGAAGCTGTAAGTGCTTCTTTTGTTTCTGAATTTCAATTATATATACCATTGCAACAAGTATAAAATTGATCACACTTGGAAAAAATCTTTCATTTTTATCTATGATTTCAGACAAGAATAGCTTGATATGAAAGTTGAAAGTATTAATCTAGCTTCTGATCCTCCTTTGTTTGGAATATGTATATCATTGTTGCAGAAACAAATACTAATAGTTTTTAATGTATGAAATTATTCACTGTATATATATATATATATATATTTATACAAATAAATATACCATTTTTTTCAATTTTCTGTTGAATTCAAATCTCACTTCCTTTATGTCTCTTGTTCTCTTTATTAGGGTGACCGTGGACCAACTGGACCCCCTGGAAAATCTGGACCATCTGGAAAGTCAGTAAGTACCTTTGACATTTTAAATTTAAGCTTTATGTGTATATATATTTTGTTTGGTTACTGTGTAAGAATGTTTAATTCTGCAAAAACATAACTTCAAAGCCAATATGCTTACCACTCTTACTTGCTAGTTTATCAGTGTAGTCAATTTGATGTTGTCCAACTTTTTTTTCAGTCAGACAGACAGTTTCTTTTAGGTTTAATGTTCCTTTTTCTTTGCTAGGGTGCTCGTGGTGACCAAGGAGAGCAAGGTAGAAGAGGAAATCCAGGTCCCCTTGTAAGTATTGTGAAGAAATGTTTTTGGTTTTGTTAGAGCATATGAATTTCATATCAATCCAAAATGGATATTGGTAGTTAGCAAGATATTTGCAAAATGAATAAATGAATTTGTCACCATTTCCCCTTTTTTTAATTATAAGCAGAAACCCACTGTTGCTAATGATGATGAAGTTGACAATGATGAATGACCTAAATATTGTGACACATCTATCAATTTGTTACTGTCAAGTTAATTAATACCATAAGTATAAAGTATATACAAATTCTTATGGGACACAGGATTATGTTCTTTTCTAGTTGCAGTATTGGTTGAATATGAATTTGTATATTATTCCAATCACTTTCACAACTGCTGAAATATAGATGTTAAAAATATATTCTCAGTTAATCATGTGCTTAAATTGTTTCATTTCACCTATAGGGACCACCAGGAGCCCCTGGTCCACAAGGAAGACAAGGAAAGACTGGAGTTGCAGTACGTCATGAGCTCATCAGCAGTCTTTTTCCTTCTTTTTTCACTGTCCCTTAATAGTATCATTGGCTGGGATATCAAAATTCTTGGAACACTTGTCCCAATAAACTCTGTTTGTCTTGGTTTTCCCTTTTGCTACCTTGGATATCATGGTATTGAGAAAATGATAAATTTTTTGTGAAAACTGTTCCCCTTATGCTTTGCTTGAAATTTTTCGGAATTTTGCAATGTTTTGAGGATATTATGAATTGGGCAAGATGGTAGTATTTATGCTTCTTTTTGAAGGAGATAACACATTATTTATTTTTATTGTTAGGGAGCTTCTGGTCAGCCTGGAAAGGATGGTGGCATTGGAGTACAAGTAAGGAATTTTTTAATTTTGATTATAGGGCATGTTTTGCTAACACACCTAGCTTGTACCAAAACAAATGTGTGCTAATTGTAATGATGTGATTTCCTACTTAACAAAAAGTAATGAATTTGTGATTGCTATAATAGGAAAGTATTTTCATTTAGATGATACATAAACCAACATAGAAGATGATTTTCACGGACTTTCTTTTTTGCTAGGGTGAACGTGGATTCCGAGGAGAAAGAGGATCAATTGGATTAGATGTAAGTTTGTTGCTGTCATCTATAAAATTTGGATATTATATACACTGTAACAGTAAATTTGTATAGATATATAACCAATTAAACCAAAAGCCTATATGTTTTAAAAACTTTCTTGTTTTCAAATAATATTATTTTGAATTCTCATCAAACTAGGGACCAACTGGATCTGCAGGACGCAAGGGAAATAGAGGAAAAGCTGGTGTGAAGGTATTGATCTTAAAATCAATTATGTGAAAAAATATTTTTGATGCTATTACATTTATTCCCCTTCTTGGCATTCCACTTAGAATAGTTACTATATTGAAATTACTTTTGACTTTCCTAGATAAAGTTATGCACAATATGAGTTGTGACTTACTGAATGTGTCAAATGGCCTTTATTAAGGGAACCTTTTATTCTCAACCAGGGTGCACCAGGAAGCGCTGGACCACGTGGAGACACCGGACCTCAAGGCCCAGTTGTGAGTTTCATGTATTCAAATTTAGCTCTTTCTTCGATTTTGTTTTTTAGCTTGATGTTAATTAAAACTTCAAATGCAGTTTGACTGCTAATTTCCAGTCACTTAGATGCAAGGGGTTGGCTAATTTGCTGAATTTCACTTGATTTTTACAGGGACCAATCGGAGAAAGGGGACGTCCAGGTCTCAATGGTGAAAATGGAGATCAAGTGAGTGCCATTTAATGCAATTATGGCTGTTTCAATCATAATTTTTTATTGTATTCAGATCCGTTTATAATAAAACTTGTTCTTAATCTGAGTTTTTAGTGTAAGAATTTTCCTGAAAGTTTTTTCTTGAAAAGATTTCAAAATATGTTGATTTTCCTCTCTTTGAACCAGAGACAGCATTAAGTAGCAACTTGTTGTAGCCACTTTTCTTAATAACTCATTTTCAGTCTTTGGAATGCTTTGAATTTTTTTTAATCTTTAGGGAGATCCAGGTGCATCAGGAGACATGGGTAGAGATGGAAGAAATGGAGAAAGAGTATGCAAATTTTTGGTTTTACCTTCAACTGAAAAATTTTGTGTGTTGAGAGTTTTCCTCCATTGAATGGTGCAGACATTATAGAAAATTTTCAAGAGAATCATCTTCTATGTAACTCACAAAACTTCTTAATCTAACAAAACTGTCACAATAAGATTTTGTCTTAGGAAACGCTAATTTTTCCCACAATGTTCGATCTTGTTCCTTTTTGATCACATAAAATGCACCACACTCCAGAAATATTATTAGATAGATATTCCAGAAACATTCTGATGAATCAATTTTGAAATTTTTTTACTGATTTAGGGTAGCCGTGGTTCACCAGGAGAACCAGGACAGCCTGGCCAAACCGGACGACCTGTAAGTGACATGACCAGATTTCAATGAAGATGACTCAGTTGCCCCTTGCCAATGAGCATGTATCTGTCCTATCAGCACATACAGTCCTAGTTCCATCCTTTTGTAGTTACAACTAATCAAATAGCATGTTGTACACTATTGCAAATCCAAATACCTGGATTGTTCATTTGGAAGTGAATGTAATTGGTACATGTTGTCCACATGGTCCTTTCAAGGCTTTTTCAAACATGCATTCTTTTATAGGGAGAAATTGGAAAACCAGGTCAAGATGGTGTTCCAGGAATCCAAGGCCAACAGGTAAAGGCTGCTAAAGATGTCATCTAATATCTGTACCCTAAAAGACTCAGTTAGTTTTGTTGAATTGTATTTTATATAATGCCTACAATTTGCAGCAGTAATTTTTGCAAATTCAAATGATTGCTTCTGCCAACACATTCTGATACTTGGTTATAATGTATCTTTAGAAATTGTCCTGCTTGAAAAGTGTAGATATCAGTTTCAAATTTTGGTCAATCTTTATCAATTGATCCTCCTTTACATCCAACCTTTTCACTGACAAAGCTAAAGGGCTAATTTTTATCTGACCTGTTTGCTGAAGGGTATGCTTCATTTTATAGGGACCTCCAGGAGACCCAGGCCTCCCAGGGGAACATGGCTCAAGAGGACAACCAGTAAGTTGAAGATCAAATATATGCCTGCCATATTGTTTTCATTAATATTTTATCATGTTTTTCATATACTTTTATGCCTTTCATATACCTTTCATGTATGCAACAATCAGCTTGATAATTTTTGTCTCTGTATAAAAAATAGCTAGGAACTAAGAGACCATCTTGTTGGATTCATAAACTCACTGTAATGTAACTTTATCATTACTAACTGTTCTACCCTCTTCCTATTTAGGGGAAAGGCGGAGCAAAAGGAGCCATTGGAGAGTCTGGCGCAAATGGCCAAAAGGTATGTTGTTCTATTTTTGTGAATAGTGAAAATTAAAAAACAACTTTGCTTCAATGTTCCAGTTACCTTGGTTGTTTCAGTTAGAATACTAGAAACAGTTTAAACCCTTTTTAATGTTTCTTAAAAACAATGTTTATTCTTATCATTATTTATTTCCTGTTCTTCCAACCTGTCACCATAATTTGTTTTTCACATAGGGAGACAAAGGACCAGGTGGTGCCCCAGGACGAAGTGGATCAATTGGACAAGCTGTGAGTGTATAACTATGTTGTGACAAAGCTTCTTTAGGCCAGACCTCAAGTTCAGATCACCTATTATTCATAAAGTCTGCATTTTGATTACTGCATTGAAAGGATATTTAAGTTAGGAGAGATTTTCCTGTCCGCTCTTCAGAATATATAGACAGAATTATTCTTAGTAACAAAAAGTCTTCTTGACTTTCTCTGAATACTGACTCACTCTGAAGAATGTCACAAAGAGAAACATGATTCAATGGACTATCTTTTCTGATCTTTCTTTCATACATTTAATTATCATCAGGGTCAACCAGGAAAACCTGGAGAGGCAGGATCACGTGGAAAGCCAGGAGTCCAGGTATGTCTAAACAAAAGATAAGTTGACATAAATGGTGGCTAGGCCCAATCCGGAATGAAGTTTAAAAAAGTTTTCTCACAAAGAAAGTTGTGGTTTACTCACAAAACAGGCTTGTGGAGATTGTATAGATTAGATATGGTATAGTGTATGGTGAAAAGGGTAGAATAATGTGGGTTTTCCAAAATTTACAAACTTAATTCTGTTATGTGCATTGAACATTTTCATTGAACACTCAATACAAACAGACTGGGACATTGGGATTCCCATTTGTAGGCTTAAAGCTGGAAAGAGTATTGATTGTATTTTTTATATATATTTAGGGTTCCTCTGGAGCTCAAGGACGACCAGGACCACCAGGAGCTGAAGGACCAATTGTAAGCAAAGCAAACACTTTCTAGGTTTATCAATAAAGTCGTATCAACTTCTTGTATACTTAAAGATTGATTTGAAATTTTTCACCACAAGCATCCTGCATAAAAGATATGGCAAGCAAAAGGATATCTATTTTTTTGAATATTTTATTAAAGATAAACACCATAATAATCAAAGAAAAGCAGAAGCAGTGATTACAGTGACTTGTTTTCATGTTTGAATTCATTCTTTAGGGTGCTATTGGAAGCGCTGGAGTATCTGGCCCAGATGGCCGCCAAGGACCAAAAGGTGACAAAGGTGTACAAGGACCAGAAGGAAAAGCAGGCTCACCAGGCCGACCAGTAAGTGCTGAATCATACCTTTGGTTGTTGGCAAAAAACAAGCAAACTTATTTATAATTCTAACGCGAAACACATCTAGGCAAATGTCCCGATAACGTCGGTGTCTTTATATGGCTCTTTGGTTTCTGATTTTAGTAAAAACCCTAGTGGCTATTGTGTGTGATATTCCTATAGCTATTAAGTATTGTAAAGTTAGAAATGGTATATCTAATCTGGCATTTTTGTATCCCAGGGTCTTGATGGCTCCAACGGACTTGATGGCAGTGATGGAAAAGATGGAAGAAGAGTAAGTAGTATCCCATGTTTCGATACATTGAATGGTAGTCAGAATTTATCTTGATCCAATGTTTGAGTTTCATCAATGCAATAGATCATGAAATGTCTTAATTTCAGCTAATTCTTGAGATTAAGAATTATTCTATTGAAACAATTTAGCAGAATTTTGATTTAGAGTTCTATTTGCTACTTAGGGACCAAGAGGACCTGCAGGACCACGCGGATCACCAGGAGCACCAGGAAAGACTGTAAGTTTACAATTGGGTTTTATTTAGCCTATGTACTTTCTTATACATTTGGTGTGCTAATTATACTTTGTAGAGTCACTGCTGCTTTTTTAATTGGATATTGCCGAAGTTTAATCGACTTCGGTAAGCTAGCTTAATATATAACAATGTGTACTTATCCTCCTCTATAACATATTCTTATCTATTTAGGGTCTCCCTGGATTGAGTGGCATGCGTGGACCACCAGGACCAAGAGGACCAAAGGTATGTTTTCTACATTATTGTTGTCTTGACTGCTTAAGGACGTTTTGGCTTAAACGCTTTTGAATTAAATAGTTTCATAGTCAAGGGCTGCGCTTGTTACCAACTTTAATAATTCTTGCAATGTATTTCTCACAAATACGGTCATAATTTTTTAGCAAGATAAGGACTCAATATGGCTGTGTTTTGTTGCTCACTCTTTGTTTATCTCAACAGGGAGATGATGGCTTGGATGGCCGCGACGGTGAAGATGGTGAACAAGGAGATGAAGTATGTCTGCAATTTGCTTTCTTGTACCACTCAGTAATGTAATTTAGTTAAAAAACTACCGATAACCGTATTCTAGAACTTGTGTAAAATTCTTTAGTACTGTATTGTGACTAAGAGTTCAAATATTTCTGTAGCACTGGTATTTGGTGATTTTAAAGGTGCAGTCAATTCATCATGCAAGTCCACTTTGCTATTTCTACTCTATAAAAATATTTTTTTTCTCTGTTAGGGACCAACTGGACCACAGGGAGAAAAGGGACCACGGGGAAAGCCAGGACGTGATGTACGTCATTTTTCCCAATAACTGGATGTTCTCACTATTGTATTAATCTCAGATCTAGTTGTTAAGTGTTGATCAATGTAGCCAGCTCCTTTTATGAGTTCATATACAGCTAAAGGAATCTATATTAGTTGATCCCCTTATCGTACGATTCATGGTAGTAACAGATTAATATGCAACGTGACCATCGTTTTGTCAGGTCCTTAAATATCTGTTTATGTGGTTTAGGGAGATATTCTATCTACTTAAATATGTCAGTTGTTCCAAAAAGTTTGCTGCCACTTGCGATCAATCCATCAACTAAGATGTTTGATTTCAGTCATAATATTTGATTTCTTGTCTTCCCCTTATTTGTGCAGCTTGATCAACTCTTCGTGTTTTTCAGGGTTCCCCAGGAAGAAACGGAAACCCAGGTCAGCCAGGACCACGTGGCGACAAGGTAAGGATACTTTTTTAACCATCCCAAACTCTACCCGTATTTTGGTGTCGTTTCATGTGTAATCATCTTGTTGATATTGTAGGCTGGCTTGATTCGCTACTTTTAGAAATCTAATTCCAATTCTTAAGGTTCGTTCTCCTGTGCCATTTTACCGCAAAACGAAAATCTTGCAACGTCATCTGAATGATTAACCTTGTTTCTTTGATGTTCTAAATGGTTTCCATTGACGTGCGGTAAAACTAGCAGATTTGCCCTCTGCAGGTGATTTCTCAAAATGCAGACAGCCTCGTTGTTGAAATTTTAACAAGCAGAAAGGCATTCGCTAATGATATGTTCCTTGATTGTACTGTAGGGATCACAAGGACCCGAAGGCCCTGCAGGAAGCAAGGGTCTTGCTGGAAAACCAGGTGCACCAGGAGCCCCAGGTGCCCAGGGCAAACAAGGCAAGAAGGGAAAACAGGTTTGTGGTTTAAGTACTATGTGTCCCTAAAAAGTTTTTGCTGCTCTATATGAACGCCATATGCATTGGCAATATGCAGCAATTCACAATATATCAGTTGCCTCGTAACTATTTTCCAAACATTACTATTGTTTTGCCAGGTATGTAATCTTCAAATGAACCATGGATCTACACTTCAAATGAACCATGGTGCATTTGCTCACATCTTTTAGAAGCTACTGTATTTCTACAGTAGTGGAACCTAGGGAAAGATGTTACAACAAGACAATGAAACTGCTTTTAGAAGCTCAGTCAATTATTTTGAGATGGAATGATCCCTTTTAGTTAATGTTTAGTTGGTCGCGGCTGGTATGCAATATCTGACCTTTCTTGTACTGTTTTTTTAGGGTAAACGAGGAGAAAACGGAGCCCAAGGTGCCAAAGGAAGCTCCGGAGCCAGTGTAAGAATTGACTGCTATTGCTTTTTTGCCAGTTTTAAGAAAGTATCGCTGCCGTCATACTATTTGCAAGCTAAAAGCTGGAAGTCGGGAAAAAACTTTATCCTTTAATTGCTTATCAAGATAGCTGAATTTTTTTAGAGCTTAGCCATCAGAATAAAATTCGATAATTTCGATAATTTCAAGATTGAAACGTACAGTTTATATAGCACATTTTTCATCCTGTTTTTTTATTATTTTGTTTGGAATCCCGTTATTTACCAATGAAATTTGCAATATTTTAGGGAGAGCCTGGCGATGCAGGAGAAAGAGGAGATGATGGAGCACCAGGTGTCAAGGTAACAAGGTTTAATCTATCCCGAAGTTTATAGAGTGAAATTAACATAGTAAAATTACTGAAGTTCCTGTGCAAGAGCCTTTGTATTAGTTTTGCACAACTTCCACAAACAACCAATTTGGTTGCTTACTGAGTGTGTCAAGCTAGGTTGCTTATGTGTCTATCTATTCTAAGTTTTCTAACTTTTGGAAATTGTTTTTTCAGGGAGACATTGGTTACATGGGCTTCAAGGGAGAGAAGGGATTAAAGGGACCTAAGGTACCTTCGTCATTTTCTAGAATTTTCTAGAATTTCGATACTTAAATAGTAATGTATTTGATGAAAAGTTAAACAGTGACCATTGTGGTTGGCTCAATGTGATAACCCAATAACTTGCTCTGGTGTTCATATTTACTTTTTTGTTGAATTGAACCATAGAAGAGCCTAACTGATTGTCGTTTACCTTCTAGGGATCACGTGGAATCCAAGGATACAAAGGAAAGCCAGGAGAGAGACCAGGCCCCGTACGACTATCTATTATTGCACCTTCTTACGTCGCTTATTGGTTGCAGTAGCTGTAGCCATCTTGGATTTATTAGCCTACCTTCAAAAATTATATAGTCTGTGGATGATGCTTCATTGTTTCTGTATGTTTAATCAAGCGGCCATCTTGTTGATAAACTTATTTTCTGAAGTATATTGTTTCATCTTGACTTTGAAAACGTTGTTTGTGAGTATTTTCCCTGATTGATAGCAGCTTTAAGTGAGAATTGCTTCCACTTTTAAGGGACCAGATGGAGACCAAGGCCCACGCGGACAAAACGGTATGCCAGGGCGTATGGTAAGCATCTTTGGTTTTCCTTGCCATGCCAATTGAGGCTGCTTCTATTTTATCAAGTTGAATTCCTTATTGCATGTTGTATACATCAACCCTATAAATTGTTCCGTGAAGCTGCATTCACCACTTGTTTTTGTCTTTTAGGGAATTCCAGGATCCAAGGGTGCACGTGGACCTAGGGTAAGACCTAGATGCTTTTTTTCATCCACGTATTGTTGATTGTATTAGTGTGAGTGAAAGTTTCAATATACGAAAAGATTAGACTAGAAGTAAGAAAACTGTGCAATGTTATACCAGGGAACTGTTTAGGGTCTCTATACAATTTCTTCGAATTGATAAAGACAAGGCTGTACTTTAATGTTGCTCTTATTCTTTTCTTCTGCAGGGTCCAAAAGGTTTCCCGGTATGTATTTCAACATGCTTTCGTGTGCCATGCCACATTTTTAGCTCTATACATGGATTACTTTGACAAGATGGAAAGTAGAGAGGATATTTTTAAATTTGAGTTAACCCTACTCTTCATCAAAGTCCTCAAATGATTGAAATTTGCATCGGAGATTGTTTTGTATTTTTTCCCTTTATCAGCAAAACATTTTCTTTCTGATTTTTCCACTTAATTAAATCACATCAATTCAGGCTAACAGTTCTTGTAATTTTTTACTCATTCGTTTTACAGGGCAAGGATGGACAATCTGTAAGTCAATTTTCATTTCCTAGTTTAATTGTTAGCTTTGTTGCTCTTGAAAGCCAGACAACAAATGCATTCGAAAACCTTCGACATAAAAAACCATTACTAGAATAACCTTGATTTAATAGGCGTCCAGTTTTTGTTCAATGTGGCCCAGGCCTACCACATGGATGGAAAACACGATTTCACTATAGCAAATTCTATATACTCTTCCAACCTTGCCAAGGTGCCTCATTCTCGCATATAGTTATCCTTATTTAAAGACCCCTGAATATGCGATGCATTTAAGGATCCTTGCACATGAGAATTTTTATCGGGAAATGGACTAGGGGAGGCTTCGTTCGACACCGTGATAAATTTAACACTTAATGAACAGACTAGACTTTTAGCGATTTTCATTGTATTTTTTCGTTGCTCATATGTTTTTGTTACGTTTTAACAGGGACCACAAGGACCACCCGGACTTCCAGTAAGTGAACCTATTCATTCCTTCAATACTCACCTAAAATGCAACAATTAAGTTTTTTGAGACAGCACATAATCCAAAAAAAGTTACAATCTTCTTTTGGCTGCAATTTTTATAATTCAAACCTTCCCTTTTACCAACACAAAAAGGCAATTTTCTCCAACACTTTCTTGTTTTTAATGAAGATTACTAACAAACTTTTCTCAAACATTAAATTGATAGGCTAAACTTTCCTCCGGCTCCCAGCCGTGGAGCCGTCAATTTTTCTGGACACTGAGACAGCATAGTATTCTTCAAAATTGTGAGAAATGAAGAAATCAAATGTAGGCAGCAGTTATATTCCTAGGGGATTTTTGGGATGCCTGTTCATTGATGAACTTTTTTCCGCTTCTTTCTAGGGACAACCAGGCGCCAATTTCCAGGTAGGCACAAATTTTTATCAAACAAGGAACATGTATGTCAATATAAATATCGTTGTTCATTGTAAAAACCTTTTGTTGATTTTTTGTTCATAATAGCAAATCATCTCAGTGTTCCTATTCCCAAGACATACCATTAAATTTAATCTTCCCGAGATAGTTTAAGATTAAATTTGATTTACTGTTCTGCTACATAAAGTCTACTCCTTTTTGGAGATCTAACCAGACAATACCGTGTCCTGCCTTTTCGCGAAATTTGAATCGATTTTCATTTGATGCAGGCTCCATGGGCTGGTGGAAACATCGGAGAAGGAGGATTCAAGGGACCAGGTGAGGCTGAAGGTGGCGGAGATGAAGGATCAGAGGAAGAAAACATCCGAGTCAATCCTTTCTACAACTTCTACCGATACTATTCAAGCGACAAGAAGGCCACGCCAACCGCTGAGATGTTGAACACGTTGAACAACAAGTTTGGCAAGAAATTGGCAAAGATCCAGAAATTGGTCGAAAGAGTCGAGAAACCAGACGGATCTATGGAATACCCCGCCAGGACCTGTCGGGATCTTTTCGCCTTCCACCCAACTTCTAAGAGCGGTATGAATTTAACCACCTTGACCAACTTCAAGGTCCCTTCACTCTGCTCTGAGATTCAAGAATCATTGACTGGCTTAAGCTGTAGCTCCTTGGACAAAACGATGACCGACTGCAATTCACTCATTTTGTTCTTCCGCTCAAATGAAATCGTCCCCATTTCAACTATGATTTCTTCCCCTCAGTGGCTGCTATTCTATCTACTTTTCAGCTTGTTCTCCTTTCGTTGTTTTCAACAAACACTGTCGTTGTTTTCAACAAACACTGGTGCCATTGACTTAATATCCTCTCGATGAATGCTCAATGCGCCTCGTCTCCTCTGAGCTATGCCTTTCATTCCAAGAAAGACGTCCGTATAATTGCTGAATAATTCTCTCACAGGATACTACTGGGTCGACCCCAACATGGGATGCAAGAGCGACGCCATCAGAGTCTTTTGCAACATCACCGAAACTGAAATTGCTACATGTGTTTCCCCAGACGGCAAAATGGTGAGATTAATTAACAGTTGCTAATTGCATCTTAGATTTTTTTTTATCAAACTGAAAGCTATTTGGTAGCCTTTAGACGCAACAATATGATGAAAATATTCATGTTGCATGCCATTGCAGATCAACTTCTTGACCTGTACTGGTTTGTTGGTCATGTACTGTTGTCAAACGACTGACTTATTCTTGGCTACGAAACCCTCCTTGCTTGTACATTATAAATAGCCATCATCCTACGGTACTTTAAAGCAAAATCTTTTTTGTAGGCCGTTGAGAAAGGACCTTGGGCAAAGAAGATCAGGACAACCGCCCAGAAGTGGTTCGTGGATGAACTCGAACTTGGAAAGGTAAGGAAACCTACCGACCAGTTTACCCCCCCCCCCCCCTGCCAATTAGGATATGTTTGTCGGTTCAGCTGAAAAAAGCTATGTAAACCACCTTTTACGGTTACCAATAAGCTATGTTTTGGTGACAGACTTACTGGATACGTGGAAACTGGATATGACTTCATGGAATGTTCGACGGCAATTGAAAGTAAGCATCAAATGCAAGTGTATATCATCCAGCGTCATAGAGTTGATGTATGTTGTCGATTCGTTTGCAGATTGAGTACAAGGCTGACGATTCACAATTGGAGTACCTTGGTCACCTGAGCAAGGCTGCCTACCAGGAAATCACCTACCACTGCGTAAACTCGGTTGCCTGGTTTGACAAGAGCAACGAGAACCACGATAAATCAATCAAATTTAGAGGTGCGGCAGCGGCTTCTAAGTCTAACGCAAATCCATTCTCAACTGAAACTGTTTTAGGCTTATATTTTTATCAACCTTTGTATAATGTAACTGAGCAGTAAAAATTTATAAGGAACTTCCTGGCATGCCACTACATTACAACCACGAGAGTCTTTTCTCTCTAAAAATCGTATAAAGCTTCTTGTCTCAATTGGTTTCTGCACAATAAACCCAGGCAAATTTAACTTCGACTCTTGGAGAACCAACAACAATGGAATGATTTGTCGCGCGATAACTAAAGTTATGCTGCTAAGTGTTCCTTTTTAAATGTCCGTTCAGACTAATCCATGAAATTTCTTCAATTCGCTCAATTTTTCCTAAACAGGAATGAAATACAAGAACTTCGGAATCAACGAGCCCTCAAGGTTCCAGCCAAAACTGGTCAAGGATGGTTGTCAAACCAGGGAAAACCAATGGATGAAATCTGTCTTCAAATTTGAGGCAAGAAAATTCATCAACCTTCCCATCAAAGATTTCGCCGCCGCCGATGTTATTGGCAAGGAATCAAGCTTCGGCCTTGAAGTCGGACCAGTATGCTTCGTCTAAGCAGTTCGTTGAACTTTCACTTTACCATTCGTATTGAATTACTCGGTTAATATTGTTGATGAATAGTAATTATCGATTAGTATTTTTTATTGCTATCGTAGACCCCCATCCACTGTATTTTATGGTCCTCCCATGCGCGCGCTTATAGTAATTAAAAAAATGGGGAAAATCATGCTTATTCCTTGCTGTGTCTTCTCTGCCGAGCATTTTATTGCAACTTGGTTGCAAGGCGATTGAAGTCATCGTAGTGAAGTCCACGTGGAGCAAGCTGGGGGTATCTAGCGTTGTACCTCCTTTAAACTTACTCTTGCGTCTAAGAAAGACGAACTATTGGTTTTGCGTTATGATTAACGGCTGTTGTCCTTGATGCTGATAAGGGCTTGTGGCATTGTCATTTTCCCTCATTTGGGATTCCCCACCTCGCTCTCACCACTGATCCAATTACAATTACACCCCATCTAAAAACAGTACCAAGTCAACTTCCAGTCGATAAGCTCTTTTGTTGTTTTATGGCTACTAATCTAGTTGCAGCTTTATATTCCACCATCCAACCTGCACAATTTCGGGAACTCACTGCCGATGTGAAGTCATTGCTGCTGATAGGGACTTTCTGTTTTGTCATGGAGCGAGAAAAGCAATTAATATAATAAAGTGGTGCAATGAATAGAAGTGAAAGTAAAGACATCCAGTCTGGTGGGCTGCATTTTTATAGGCTCTAGTTGATGACCGAGTTTCATAATTTTTTTAAATTACCATCGAAGCGTCATCAGCTCAATGGTATCCAACTTTTTCCATGCAGCTTGGTTGCTAGGCCATGATCAGCCGCAGGTAAATCGAAAACCAATTTTGGTCACCTGGCGTAAATTACAGTCCACTAATAGTCTTCAGCTTCTGATGTTTGTTCCATGTTCCTGCCCCCAAATCGCATTAGTGACTAGGAAGCAGTTTGTTATCGTTCAAAAGAATCGTGCAGTCGTAATTTGATTTGAAACGTGCAGAGAAATTCGGTCGGTCAGCAACTAAACCTGTAATATACTTATAGGTGCAACTACCTTATGACATTGGGGCGTGTACGCAATAAGAGTAATCTTTAAGAGTGAGGCGTTTGAGCAAGAGTCTCGTTTTTCCGTGGAGTCCGGGCAGCTCGTGCTAGGCATAAAATAGGGGTTTTTTGTTGTTGTTGATGTACCACCCCCTACAGGTGTTCGAAACTCTCCCTTGTACATTTTGATTCCTTTCATGCATACTACTTAAGCGTTTTCGCGAGAGTCTAGATTCTGCCAACAAAGAACATTTTCTCAAAATTGGTGGCCTTGCCTTGGGACACATTCGTCAACTAAATCCTCTGCCCAATTTTATTTATCACTGCGGAAAACCTTTTTTCGCTGTATCACAAAACACCCCCACTTTTGGATACTTAAAGAGAGCAGAATCCTTCGTAGCTACTGGCTACAGGATTTTTACATATTGTATCTCTTTGTTCGTACACTTGCGATTTAACGGAAGCGCCTCAAAGCAAATAAGGTGTATCGCTACAGTGCATAAATCTTCTATTTGGACTCACTCTAATCAACATTAACTAAAATGAGAAAAATATCCCCATCTTTCTATAAAAGTGACCCTTTTGCTTCTATGAACACTCAGCACTTTCAGCGAATAGAAAACATCTTTTTTATAACACTAATTTACTAGATATTTAAATGGAAACGTATGTGACTTTCCCCAAACCACCGCAGGACAAGGAAACGAGTTATGTCACCCGGCCCTAGAGTACATGTCCGCTCTGTCAATGAAACTATCCTAGAGCAATTGGTATTTTTTATGAAATTTAGGAACCCAACGTGCTCCTAAAAGAAGCTACTCAAATCAAAATTTCAAAGAAGGTAATTGTGTTTCTCGTTTTGTAGTACTCGATCTCATGGATTTGATAGTTGGGGCCCTTCGACCATGACTTTGCTTTACAAAATACTCGTTTCTGCCAAACATAAGCAGATTCTTGTTTATTTGCTGAATACATCTGTGTTTGAGACAGTTCAAAAACCTCAACTCTAATATTAACCACGTGTCCTGCGGGTAAGTTCACGTTGTTACGTTCTTGATAGAATGAAGGAACATCCCAAATTCCATGACAACCCAGGAGCAGTAGGGGCCCTCCCAACCCAGGAGCAGTAGGGGCCCTCCCAACCCAGGAGCAGTAGGGGCCCTCCCAACCCAGGAGCAGTAGGGGCCCTCCCAACCCAGGAGCAGTAGGGGCCCTCACAACCCAGGAGCAGTAGGGGCCCTCACAACCCAGGGGCAGTGTCTCCTTGATAATGAAATATTTTGTCCCTTTGTCCCAGCTCTATTGGTGCTCCAGTTCACTGCCTCTTAGATGAACTTTAGATATAATGGACCAATGGTTTAATCTATTAATGGAAGTTTCAGAATGCAGAACTCACAAGTGCGGTGATTGACTATCAGCTACTCAGGAATTTCGTGTTGGGTCTTTTATAGAAACACCATTGGTTTTGCATTAACATCTTACTATTCCATCGTCTAGGCGACAATTTTGCACAACCTGGCAAAATTTTGAAATCCACTTGATCAATCGGCTTCCATCGCCGACTCTTGAGCACCATTATATCCTGTTTGACATATTTTGGACTTTTGATAATTCTAATCTTTAATTACCTTTTAATATGCTAATTTTCGTTATTATACTCAATATCCATGCTAGACAATTAGCCAATGGGAGACTTGGAGATTAAAGAAATCATGATAAGAATTTATCGTTGGCTATTGAGATGGTGATTCTGTGAAATAAATGCATCAACCAATTCATCTGTATCACATCAAAATTGAAATACTCTCAAGAGACCGAGATGGCTCTTTGCAACTTATTCTGGTATACATTTCATGTCAATCGTTTAGCCCAGGGATAAGCCGATGTCTGGAAAAAAATCAGAAAGTTGGTCGTACATTTGGGAACTTGGTGTTAAATTTGAACCTTGACCAAATTTGAAACTGTTCAACCAATTTCCCATGGAGGGAAAGTTGGTCAATAAAGTTTAGTTGGTCACGCTTTTTCTGAACGCCCCCTCACCCCTAATCGAAATGGTATTGGTACATCACTGGTGGAACCTAATGTACATCAGCATGGGTCGTGCCTGATAAAAGTGAGTTCAACGCTAATGCAACCACAGGAATTTTGATAAACATAGTGATTATTTTTAGTTTCTGCTGTCTTTGGGCCTTTTTAACAATTATTGTATTCTTCTTCCATTTTGATACACATATGAAGACCTTTTTATTCACTGCTTCTTTATTTGCTGTTTATCGATCTAAAAATTCATCAATAAAAAATGTCAAAACATTTTAACACAGAAGTAAAATAATCAAGATTTGTTACAGAGCATTAGTTTAATTGAAAATAAGGTAAACTATGTTGCTGCAAAATTCAGATTTGGTTAGTCGATCTAAAAAATGATCGTATAAACTTCGAAGTTTTCCAGTGTATGCGTACTAGTTATTGTTGCCAAATTGTATTCAAAATAAAAGTTGTAGCAAAATCCAAAACGATGCTGTTGTTAAGGTCCTCCAAGTGACAAATAGTTGCCTCTGCTTCAGAAGGAGGGCACATGGCTGGAGCGTTACGCATTTCTGACCGGAAAAAATAGAGGACAGAGGGGAAAAGAGTGTCAGGAATTGGGAGGAGTACTTGTAAAGAAGATATAGAGAGAGAGGTACGTAAGACTACTATTTCATAAACTCTTTTGTATTTGGAACTGACTCTTTGTCGTTCTCCAAGTTAAGGTGTACAACCTGTCATTGTGTATAGTGAGTTCGGACCTGATATGGCCAGTAATCGAATGTCCTTATTGTATCAAGGCTTCCTGTTACGTGTTTTTCAATAATCAATTTAATACTCGAGGACGTAAAATAGAGAATGTATTCGTCTTGCATTTTCCTGATTAAAGCAAAGGCCCTCGCTGCTCGATTCTTCAATGTTGTGACTATCAATGTTACACGACAGAAGATGCCTAACTCTATGTTATAAGTTGTTATATCTTTTCTATTAAACGCCACTGTTAAAGCAACGTAAACAGAAGGTAAAGAACTAGCCTCTAAGATTGTTGCGGTTGAGTTGAGAATGATACCATGATTCAGAGAGAGCCTGCTCAAATTTTCTTCTACCTCAGCATATTTTATGACATTATACTGTAAACTATACTCATACTAAAAAGTATTGGGCTGCATTGCTCAAAAGGGCCGATCAACCCTTTTGAAATTTAATGGTATCCTGAGCTGACTAAGATATAAAGAAACAACCTAAGTCTTACTTAATTGATTGATTTTTGTTGATTCTGCAAGTTTCTTAAAGAAAAAACTTGGTTCTTAACACAACTCTCTAACATATAATAAATTTTTGATTGGATTGTCATTGACTTTCCATGCACTGTTGGGTAATTACGGACATGAAGTGTTCACAGAATTGGATAAGCCCTTTTTATGAAAATCACCAAGAATCTTCTGGCAAATTTTCTAAGTACTTCTATTCAAAATTGTTCATTTCTGAAAAATAGTTTTTCTTATCTTGCTATAGTAGATCACTCTTCATTAACAATTTATCTTTAAAATCTGTCAATAAGCTCAAATGCAAAAGTTTTGAATGTTAAATAATACCACCCCACGATTACCCCATTGTATTTGTATCAGTGTTCTAACAAATAATGTGGAAACCATTAAAAATTTAGCATGTAGCAAATGTTCATTTGTAGCCTTGAAACATTTGTAAAGCATTAACTTTGAAATTGGCTCAAGTATATAATTTAACCTCCATTAAATCTCACCTCTGGTCTTTTTATTTCTGGAGTCTATGTGTCCACACTGACAAAGAATGTCATCAGTTGCTTAGTGTCAGTGTCATCAGTGTCAATGTCATCATTATCAGTCATCAATTGTCATCAGAATGTCATTGGGTCAGCTACTAAGATATAACCAGTTATCTCATGTAAGATCTATCCAGCTATTTGAAACTATGTTTATGTTTGGAAACTTAATTTACAAATTAAGTGTATTCATAATTTAAGCGAGACGTTTCCATTTTTGTCATTCTCATTGTCATCCAAGTCCATTTTTCAAATTAATTTTGTCTGTTTGAGTCCTGTTTTGAAAGGAAGGGTTAATATAGACTAGGTTTGAGAAGTTTCTCTTCAATAATTTTGTACATGCAAAGATTCTTTTTGTTTGTCTCTTGTGTTTGAGCCCTTCTAACAATTTTTGACTTCTGGATACCTGCTGTCCTGCGAAGCAATTTTCTTAGCTTTTAGCAAATAATTAAAAAAACTGATTTTTTTATCTTGTAAGTTCATGTTATGCTTAAGTATTACTTAGCTTACATCTGTAAGCAGAGATGGTTTCATGCTTAACTCTGACAGCACAAGGTACAAAATCAAGTTAAGAAGAATCTTGCAAATTTTACTGAAACTTTTTAGGCACACCACAGTTCTTCTCTGTTAAAAAGCTAATGAGATTTTCTGTAAGATATCCAGGAGTAAATAGTATCAGAAAGCATATGTCTGCATATTAATGTCCGTCACTAGATGGTAATATCATTCCTGTCATGCTACATTGGTGTGTATGGTTTTATCAAGTTCCCTAGGGAAAAGTAGGCAGATTGGTCAATAGAATGTTTTCAAATGAAAATTTTTAACCAAGTTGCTTAAAGTTTAATAAAACTCATAACATGTTTTTGTGAATGTGCCAAGTGTGGTGAGAAGAATTTGACCAATTTCATACTATATTCACTTAGTTTAATGGCCTAGCCATAGGTACTTAGTGAACAGTGAAGCAAATTAGGTTGGACTAAGTCAATTTTTGAAAGTTATTACTTTAGGTTTCACTTCATACTATCGTGAAAATGTATTAAAAACTACCACTTTTGTAGAAGCAATGTCGGACAGTATTTGAAGGTCCTGCTCTAAACCGCACTGCAGTTTGAGTTGCCCTTCGCTCCAGATCAGAGAGTTTGCTAATGCTAGTAATTGTCCAACAGTTGTTTGGTCGCGTATTATAGAAAATCTTTGTAGAAAGCTTTTTTTGATAATATTGACATTGTATCTGAATGCTTTATCGTGTTTAGGTTGAATGTACATTGAAGTTTATTGAGCACTGTTTGTACAAATAGGCCACTGTGTTTGCTCATTCGACTGCGAAAACTCTCGCCATCTCTTTTGCCGTTCATTTTGTGTTCCTGTTATTGACTTCACGACCAGAACGGTAAGGACTGCTCCCGGTTTTATTAGAGCAATGCGCCTTGCCACAAAACCCAAATTTAGGATTTCCCCACCTTAGAGCAGAATCTTTTAATTATGTTTTTTGAACAGCAGTTGAGTTTTGTCTAAATCTGGATTATACAAAGTGTTGTTTTGTTGTAGGAATTCAACCATAACCCACTGTCTGAAAAGCCTCGAAGTCTGCAGAGAAGCTCGCCTTTACAAGCGCAAATGCTGTTCATAAGTTGCAGAGTTCAAATGTAAGTAGCCTACAAGTCTTAAGAAGCCGTTGCTTAGATCTATTTTCCCTGTCTTCTGTGGACCGCTGTCTATTTTCTGCTGTCTTGTAAAAGAGTGGAACACTTGGACGTATTGTAGCTATGCCAGGCTGTTTATTCGTCTTCCGTTTGTGATGTTTTACTTTGTGTTTTTGGACTTGCAATGGAATTCGCTCATCTTAACTGAATTCAGAACCTTTTCTGTTTAATATGTCAACTCGTTGGATGGTCTTACGGTCGCAAATGGAATGTTAATTCTAAAGATTGGCTTGGTTTCGACTAAAGTTTTATCCGTGGCTAGAAAAGTTTTACAGCGCTAATGCTACTTTGTTTGTTTTGTTACTTAACGTTGATGTGACTCTGTTTCTTGAACGGCTTCAAAGAGCGGCAACCGTTTCCTGATGCTGCCAAAATGTTGCTTGCAAGGCAAGCACTACCATTAATCGCACCATTGCATTGCTCTCATCTTTTGCCAGACACCCCCTTGGAACTTACGAGCAAGTTTAGACATCGGCCGCACTTTTGTTTGGTTTTTCAACTCAGAGAAGCGTCCCACTTTTGGGTTTTCCCAGTTGTTTCCGTATTTGTTTTGGACTTTTTTGTGAGCATGGGCAGCCAAAAAGCTCGCTACTCTGTTCTCTTCTCGTATCGATGCACCAAGTTTATTCTGTTTTATAACATTGTTAACCAATAATTGGCTGTCAGCAGCTTGTTGTTCATTGAAGGTTCAACGCCTTTGGTTTTCCGTGTTGTTCTTTGCAAGTTCGCCCTGACCAATCTTGCCTTTGACGTATAGACCTTCCATGCATAAAATGCGATTAATTTAGGAACTTTTCACTGGATTTTCGGATCAAACCTGTCATTAATCACCAAAGTCGGCAGGCTGTCGTCTAATTGAAAGAAATTTCTTAGCTGCCTTCCCTCATAGAACTTAAAAAAAATGTCAAATGTTTATTGCCCTATTTTGTGCCATATTATATTCTTTTGTGAACTGATGGGTGGGTCGCTGCTTGTTTTGCTATTTGGTTTTGATGGTCTTGGATTTCTGTTTCACCATAATTTAATCAAGACGTTGTTGTGTTGAATTTCCTGATGTTTTGGCGTAGTCAGACTGACTTTTTGTACTATAAAATGTGTTTAGCTGTTTATTTTCTCGTATTGTGAAAATGTTTTCCCTCTCAGTGCTTATTTTTGTCAACCATCTTATCCATATGCACCTGCTCTAATTACATTTTGTCATGTGCCTCTTCTAGAATCAGCTGTTGTAGAGTAAATTTTTTGTTTTGCTTGCAAAAGCCGTCAACAAGTCCCGAACGGCATTCATCCTGTCAGAGGGCCCACGTGGTATTCGCTTGGAATATTTGCATTGACTTTCGAGTATCTTTCAATACTTTTGGTTGATGACAAAATTGAATTTGCACACTTTTTGTTTAAGATTAAGGTTAATGACCTTACGGCAGCCAGAAGCTTTCTAGTGAGATCCTAGAGGAACATTTCGTGTATAATCTCTTCCAGTCTTGCTTCAGAGATGAATATAATCAAGTCGCGATATTGTACTTGGCATATTCTTTATCAAAACATAATGAGACGTCAGTTAAACTTAGATAACAGGTGCCAGATTGTGCACTTGGAGTACCGTAGAAATCTTTAAGTGCACTAAGCGATGAACCTCATAGGATGCCAAGACCAATGCCTGGTTCAGTTTTCTGTTTATCTCAAGGCCAAAGCACTGGAGTTATTTACACCTGTTTAGCTTATGGACTAGATTTATTAATGCCCTCGCTTGCAACGCTGTTCATCTGAAAGTAATTTGTCGGTATGATTGTTGATCTGGATGGAGTTTGAGTCAATATGCAAGTCATACCTGAGAATCTTATGAAATATTTCTCCTTGCTTTGAATCCTAATCCTGAAAGCCTTCTACTAAAATGCTACAATGTGAGATTCCCTAGCAAAGCAGTACCTTGCGATAACTAGTTGCGATAACTCATATTGCTACACATAATACTTGGTA
Organism: Nemopilema nomurai; assembly: GCA_003864495.1. Classification (NCBI taxonomy): domain Eukaryota; kingdom Metazoa; phylum Cnidaria; class Scyphozoa; order Rhizostomeae; family Rhizostomatidae; genus Nemopilema; species Nemopilema nomurai. Next base: position 229,694 of record ML133487.1, read on the forward strand.
GAGGGTCTTCTGCAGTATTTACACCATATCTGAAGATTCTAATCAAGGGCTCGTCTATTCTCGAGGCTGTGATGTCACTTATAAACGAGATAATAATGCACAATCTTTTAGTGACAATGCCAATTGTGACCAGGTGCTAAATAGGTTGTCGTTTAGCGATTAGCGCTAATGTGCTGAATCTGTGTAGGTGTTAGGATGCTATAATGCAAATTGAACGTAACCAGTATGTTATGTTGGCAAATTCTTTTCAATGTTTGAAATAGAGTTTTGGCTATTGCCTTGCACAATATTCTCAAGTTTTTGTTCAATTGGAGCTCCTATTAACTATTTCTCTCATCTAGTGTTCCTTCAATCCTTGACAAAGCCGCCATAATAACAATTTACACCAGCCGACGTTTCATCTCTGAAATCTTTGACTAATCTTTTGTATGATTCCAAAAATCTCACTGTTTCCGTTCATTTTTGGACGATGCTCTTTATTCGAAATCTAATATGAATTTAACTTCTTCGAAACCTTATTCAATATTTAAAATGACCTGGGACATGCTCAATCTGACTTCCTTGCTCTAGACTCTTCTGTCAACATCTTCTGCCATCGATTACATGGTTTGTCCGTTTCAACGTCGTTATTAAATGGTGATTGCGTATTTTGCCAGCGGTTGCCAATTACGATTTGGTCTCGCGCCTTCGACACGTGCTCAGTCGAAATGCAGCTGCCACCTTAACGTCAAAGCAATTGCTTTGTTAATTGAAGTACCAACACTTGGGCCTCTGAATCATTACGACGCAGTTTAAATTGTAACCGGACTTTCGCGTTAGCTCACTGATTGCTGGCCGCAGGATATCATGGCGCAAGTGAGTGACTTCAACATTTTCCTACACATTAGATTAATACGCTTAAGTAATTATGACGTAATGCAGCCATGTAAGACATTCCTTAGAGAAGCATTACACACCTTTATCTTCCAATCTCCACTTAATGTCTCAATGGTCTTTTGGTTACTCAAGACAGGGCCTTCGGTAGCACGAATTTCTGTAATTATTACGTAAATTAATAGCATTCTTAGTAGGTATTCGGGATTTCACTAGACATACAAGTATTACCGAAGGATTATATCCAAAAATTTTTTCGAATCGATTAAAGATGAATTCCTGATGTCTTAAGTCAGGCACCTGCGCACCTATGTTTTGGCTTTGCCTTGTTTGCAGTGCAGTTCAGCCTGCATGCGCCTATTTCGGAGTGAAGCATTGTATATTGTCTAGACGTGTAGCGAATTCCCCCAGAGCTACTGCAATGCGCGCAAATCTCTGCCGCTGCGCATTCGACATCTAGCCAACTTTATCTGGATTTCATTGCCCTCTTTTTATTACCGCTGCCTCGCAGTACTCCCAGGTTTTTCAACTCACTTTTTAGCTCTCACGGGCTAACATCATTTCACGAATCGGTTCATTGAACCAACCTTCAACAAAGCTATTTGCTTAAGTCTGCGAGTCATGAACTTTTCATTAAAATTACGCATAAAACTGATTGTTTTGGACCGCTAACTATTTAAAATAAACGAAATCCTTGCGACTGACGCAGGAACCTTTCATATCAAGTTTCACCTTTCTATTTTGATGGGCATCTTAATTAACAGTTGACCACTCACTGCTTGTATGATCATCAGCTTACTTTCTGGGATCCGTGAACAGTAGAACAATTTTCAGTGTCATTCATCCCTTAAGGTACGATCATTATTTAATTGCCATTAGGGACTGTAAAGTGTCATCCCTCTAAAGAGTTTTCTAACGAGACCTCCCTCAATAATGCTACGTATGATGAGAGGGTGTGGCATCTATAAGCTTTGATAAACAGAACCCAGAGAGCGACACATGGGTTGTACCTAACCGCGTCCTATTCTGCATGCACCCTCCTGTGTCTCAGGTACAACCTTCTTCCTTTACAATGTTTCCAAAATTAGGCCTTGCTGCAAGCTGACTTGCTCCCCAACCACCAATCAATCGTACTCAATATGCTTGCATATTTCGTGCCTTCGCAGTTTAGCGGTAGGAATTCCCCAATCCCATTTGTTCCTCGCCAAACGTGGCCCCGACCACGTTATTATCTCGCCCTGTGGCTTGTAGGCGAGGCCTTCAAATTCGACGTGACTCCATAATCTGGCCAATTCAAGAAGTGACTTATTCAGGAGCCATGCGTTGCATATGCACGGTATCCTGGAGTCAACCGTAGAACACTGAGTATTGTTTCCGACACAAGGCGCATTATCAGCTCTCCGTGGCTTATGATGCCAACTGACTTCTCTTGCATGCTATTGACTTCTTGCAAACGCAACTACTAAACAAGCACCGAGGTTTTTCTAAATCACATATTTTCGAGGTAGGCATGCTCTCATTTATTGCCTTTAGAGACTGAGGCATATATTACTGTGCATTTTCGTCTTTTATAATACACTGGGTCAATCAATACCTGTTTACTGTTTTATTGGCGAAAACAAGTCTCACGCGATTCTTTGGTTTTTCACCAAAAGCCATCTCGTTTCTTAACAGAGAGCTTGTGTAGCCAGTAAAATAATGTTATAATTTGAAAAATAGGGCTTCTGTTAACTTGCTATCATTTTGATTAACGATCCATTTTGTGCCGAGATCTCCTACCTTGCAAAACGATTGAGGTTATCAGTTAAGTACGCTTTGAAATAGCTTTCCTTCACGCAGAAGCGCCTTAGAGAAGGTGGCCGACGCGATCATCCCGTCTTATTTTAAAAACAAATACATGGGATAAATTGATAGTAGAGGAATTCCTTTGTATTTAAATATAAAAATGTATGTTGGGAAAGCCAACAATCGGTTTTCGGGCTTTCGCTGCGTCGGATTCCTTCACGTGGTTCGTGATTCATGGTTCTACAATGAAAAGTGAAGGTAGATGAAAATTAACAGTTGTACAGAGTCGGTGTTAATCCAGTGCAATGCATCAGACCGCGGTCCGGTTTTGAACCAAAAACCATGGTAGCGCGGTTGCAGTTTAGCGCGGTTGCAGATGCTTTTTACTGGTATTTTTAGCATTCGTATGAGAACGTCCGCCCTGCATGAGGTGTGTTTGGCTCTAGGCAGGACATGCATATCACTCTATCAACTAATTACCTTCAGCTGATTCAAATATTGGGAGTTAGGTGATAATCGGCATTTGTGAATCGAATCGATGTAGAAGCAGTAACGAGTGTACGAAAATCTGAAGGAATCGAGTCTGGAGGAATAGAAGAAGCCTTTCAGGTTCAGTTTTGGTTCATTTTTAGCTTGTCAAAGTTCTTTTCAATCACTTGGTAACTTGTTCAACATTTAGCCCTCGTGTTAGCATTTTAGGGGAGGTACGTGATGCTTGTCCGCTCTCCTCTCTGGGCTGTTATACCAGGACTAACGAGTTGTTTTCTTCGTTAGGAATCTTCACCCGTGACTACCAAGATGAAGAGCTTCGTGCTTCCTGTAAGCATGTCGTCGGCATTGGCCGTGCTCATCACCATCTTGGCAATAGTGTTGTTTATGTTCTACCGCAAGCGGCGGCTGAGCCAGTCAATGACGGAGGTGCTCGAGCCGATGACGCGAGCAAAGAGCGGGAACGGCAGCTTCAAGCGCAGCAGCTCGAAAAGGAGCCGCAAGAACAATGCAATCGCAGAGAAACAGGTATGTGGCCTAACTTGCCAACTCTGACCTGCAGACATGGGGGCTGGCGCACACCCTCTAAATGTTTGTTGTTTACGCCAAGAGTGAAGGCAAACGATTAGCATAAGAAGGATCTCATAAAACAGGGAAAGCTACTTCACCGCTAATGTATTTTAATTTCTTGGCCAAGTCCTCCTTTGAGAGGTAGGAGCTCAAAAAGCCCATATGGGAATCTGTCGGCATTTTGGATTCGCTCTTAGCGCGGGTCCGCCCACCAATGTCTTTTGGCTTTAATCGGACTCAACTTCAGAATGGAATTAAATGTTATGGATTATCAATACCCCGCAGGTTGTAAGGCTAGTAACTGTTATAACCAAACGTTATTCTTGGGTCTTGTTATCAAGTGATGTTATTTGAGAATATGGCAGCTCGTATTTAGACAGAAGCAGCACTCTCAAGATTGCTTTAACCTTGCATCGAGTCATAATGAAAAGTTAATCAAACGCAGCCACATTCTTCAATGAAGAGCCTTGTTAATGCAATTGATCCAGTTATAATGATTCTAATAAAAGGCAGGTCATAGGATTGGATTGTTTCTTAAGGTATAAATAGTGCAAATTATATTACGAATTAATAGTAACCTTGATTGGTTTAATTGATCTCATTAATGTAATTCTAGGGTCAAATATAATTATTGAAGTTATTCTCCCCACTAGTATTGATGAATAATGATAAATTAAAAGGCAATTATCTCTAGTTTTCCTTCATGATCTGATAGTTGTTTTTTTCATATACGTAGGTCTTTCAATCTTCTTGCAACACCGATTCTAGATTAGGATTACTCGTCTTTCACTCGTCTTTCAAGGTCTTTCACTGGTCTTTCAAGGGTGGTAGAGAAAAGTGTAATTGTACGCCAGCGTACGCTATCATTAAAAATCAGCTGGCTACCCTATTTTTCATCGCATGGGACGCGTGGGTTTCTTTGTTCCAGCCCCTTTTGTCTCATCTCATCGACTGCCTTATCAACTCAGTCCACCTCACTGCTAACGAGAGTATGGTCCGCTAAGACTAAATTTGCTTAGCAAATGTTTGCAGGTTTTTTTCGGTACAATTTTACTCATTCCGTTCGTTTCCGATTCTGTTTTAATACTGTCCCTTCAGTGGTGGCCTTCACTAACTAGTGCTTCGTAACCCTGGAGAAACATTTTATTGTTTTTGTTCAGCGTTGGAAGAGATCTTTCGTTTGTAGCCATGTTATTTTGACTTTTCTGGGAGACCCTTTGTTTCTCAATTTACATAGAGTATAGGAACAAGGCGTGGTCTTGTGGTGGACCCTTTCCTGTAGGGAAACATTGAACGGTTTCTTCTAGAAACTATTTCCATGATGACAATTACCGTCGCTGCAAGTAATTTCCTTTGGATGAAGTATTTCATTAGCTATGCGCATCCTTCTGTTATTCACGCGCCCACCCTGCGGTTTTCACAAGATGCTTCTTCCTTCACAAGATTTTTTCATTTTAATTATGAGAAGGTGCCCGTGAGTCTCAGGGTGTTCTTTGTGCCACGCCGTTCTGTTTTCGCGTCCGCACTAGCGGGCACTTAATCCGTTTCTTTAATGTGTAGGCGATTGGTATAATGCTTCTAGACAATGTCTCTGCTTCTAATCTGTAGCCTGTTTTTCTCTACTGCCCGGTTGCTTAACACGAGGGGGAATATCATTTGGGCTACTTTTTAAAGCCATCAGAGTCGTGCTACCCTAGTTCTTGACGGATTGCTTGCCCCATGGAGCTCCATCTTCATTCACAATAGCTAAAAATACAACGTCGGAAAATAACCAAAAGCTTTGCATACTTAAAGTAATTTTTCATCCGACAACGTCGGAAAATAACCAAAAGCTGACGTGAATCCGATCCGCAACTGGCTATTTTTTCGGTCAACATTCGGTCATTTTCTGACGTTTGCATACTCTGTGGAGTGTCGGACGAAAAAGTACTTGAAGTATGCAAAAAATGGTCCCGCTATTTCTAGCTATTGTGAAATTTTGTTCCACAAAGCATTTGTTCACATATCATGAAACTCGAAAAATCCCTACGTGAGCCTTTTGCACGTGAAATTTTCTTGATTGCATCAGAAGACTCCGGCAAAAATGCTTAAAATCCAGCCTTAGTAAATCATCTTATTTTATGCCCTAAGTTTTGGAGCACACTCATAACACATGATCTAAGAATTCTTTTACTTTAACCCTGAGGTTTTCACTTGAATTATACCAATAGAATTTCTAGATTTTCTGATGGAGTTTTGAAAGTTTTGAAGTCTTCTGAAGAAACTAAATTTTAGATACCTCAAAATTTTACATACGTCTGCAATCTTTAGTATCAGTGATAGAATGTTTTTACTGGACATTGTATTACCGTGTGTTTTATTTACTGATTATTGTTTTGCATAAGTTTCGTATTTATCCCAATGGTCCTTTGTCCACCAGGTGCCAATCCTGCAGGATTCTCAGTTTTGGGTGCCCGAAGTCTACTCCTCGATCATCCAGCCTAATCAAACTCCACCAAGGAAGGTGAGCCGGATGCAGTCGACTCTTGACCGCGAAATCTATTCAAGGACGCAGGACACCTCCTATCTACAGGCAGCCGAAACTGACGTGAGTGAATTAAACATATTTCATGTTCCAGTGCTTTTGCCTGTAGAATAGTTCATTTGATATTTATGTATAAAATCAATAATTTGAGAGAGGTAGAAAGTCAGTCCCTTTTGTGTTGCTATTTTGTCGCTATCTTATGAAGTTTAGCGAAGCAATGGTTTCAGAAGTTATCATTTGAAAGATGTTTGAAATAGAAGTTGTAATAGAAGGGCCTTAAATCATAAAAAATCTAGTATAGATGCTGGAGTTACCTATACGGAGCGGGCTTTAGATACCTTTTTAAACCCCTTCGAGTCCCTGATCTTGGCACTGAATGTGCAAACATGTCTCAAAGTTGATCTGAATCTTCACCAATATGGAAAGTCGTAAGAAAGAGAAAATTTCGTCTTTTCTAAGGCATATTTAGAACGAAAGTTGTGGACAGATTGATTTGGTTTGGGGCCTAAAGTTAATTCTGGCATTCATTACCCAAATGCAAAGTCCCAGTTGATTTTCCAATTCCCAAAAGTCAAACAGAGATGCCTCATTAAAATATCATCGAGCCAACCATAGATCTGTAAGCATATTTTTTCAGATATCTCCAGGGCATATTTAAATCTTGTATCGTTAAAGATGTGTCCTCGTGATATTAAAAACATGAGCCGTTGCAGTATTTTCCAAGTTATTTTCAAATTTTCGCATAATCATAATTATCCATCAAAAATACCGTATAACTTTTGTTTAGTTGCTATAAAGAGGCCGTTTCAATCTATTTGGACGGTGAAAGGAGAGATTCGATATCCTATTATCAATACTATTTTCACGTACTGTGCTCCTTGAAGTCCATTCAAATATTGTTTTTCAATATTATCTTATTTTTATCCAGCTTATTGTTCCGTGACAGCATCACCGCGTATGGCTTTCCTATGGTTGCTAAGAATTTTCTTAAGCATTATTGTCTGTTCGGATTCCTCTTTGGGAGTTTTTGCCATTTGCATGGAAGTTGCTGTGATCTCTTTATAGGCTCTGTTTGAAAAACAATTTTAAGAACCTTAGGTGCCATGTTATGGTGGCGACTGATTTTGAAGGTCGTTCTACCAACTGTATTATATGTGGAGGAGTAAGAAATAAGCTTTCTAAACCAATTAGCTTATTGAATAACATAATTATTTGTCTCCCATTTATCCACTAGTGTATAACAAGTAGCTCCCAGGCCTCTTTGTCCTTGCACGTTTGTAGTTAGAGCAGCAACTCTTTCTTTAGCCTTAGGCCATCTGCAAAGAAGATTTCTTGTTCTAGATAGTTAGGAGTTTCGTAGCGTTTAAATGCTGGAGTAACAATTCCAAAAAACTGGGTGTTACCACATGTTGAAGGCAGCATCAAAGCGCACCAGTGATAATATGACATAGAAACGGGTATTCTCTCTCAAAACAACGTACTTTGACGCTCTTCATTTTGTAGCAGAAAAATCAAGAGGTATTTTTGCTTCATAATCAACCCAAACTTAAACCAAACGTTTTTTCTTAAAAATACTATTTAAAATTTTGTAGCAGAAAAATCAAGAGTTATTTTTGCTTCATAATCAACCCAAACTTAAACCAAACGTTTTTTCTTAAAAAGACTATTTAAACCTCTGTCTAAGTCACGGTAAACAGGTTTTCTAGAGTTGCCTCGCTTGAAATGAGAATTGCGTCTGATTTGAAGGACAAAAGTGCATGTTATCTTCTCAAAGGGTTGTTATGGAAATTTAGTGAACGCTTTATCGTGTACTTCAGGTCTTCGAGAGTGAATCAACGGGAAGACGGCGATCAAGCCTGCAGAATCGCTACACCGGAATTCAGAAGGCCAGGCTCATGAGCGATGACTACCGTGGCATGCTCAACTTTTCGCTCCAGTACCGGCAAGACAGGTCTGACGCCACATTCCACGTTTCGACTTTTCTTTTTAAGTACTTTTTCTTTCAAATGAATCTATAGAACGGTGTCTAATGCCAAACCAATACTAGCAATGGAAATCTTCCCTCATTTTGTTCTTATTTTCCCCCACGTTACCCTTTTTTATTCATTTTAGACAACCCACTGTCTGTTTTTCCTCATTTTGAGCCCCCCCCATTCTATCCTTTTGTGTCTTCATTTTGCCCTTGTGTACTGATTTTGTCATTTTTGTGCCCACTTTTGTCCTTTTTAGTGTCCTTTTGTCCTTTTCCCACTTTTTTCTTTGTTCCTATTGTCCCTACTTTGTCCTCCTTGTACTCGTCTTAGTTCCCATTCTGTTCTTTTTGTCTGCTTTTTGTCCTTTTTGTACTCATTCTTGTCATTCTTCCACCCTGTGCACTTTTCGTCCTCATCTTGTCTTGTTTGCTCTGAATTGGTTCTGTGTCCTCAATTTGTGCTTTTGTCTCAATTTTGTTCTTTTTACTAGACTTTGCCCTATTTGTTCTCATTCACCAAGAAAAATTACTGGTCAAGTCCTTTGCAGATTAACCTCGTTGCCTTCAAGCATTCCCACACTATATAGCTTTGCAATGAGCAAAGTAAGATATAAGTTATGATTTAAAACAGCTGCAAGTCTTCCACATTTTGTGCTATAATCGATTATGCTGATAGTCATAACTACTTTGTTTCGTAACCCTTCGTATCGGGCAGTAAATATTTTAATTCCTTGCCACTACCGGTTTCAAAAACCCCGCCAAACTAAATATCAACATGTCAAGTAAGTACGATCATTTGGCGGTTGTTTTAACGTTTTTCTAAGCAAGCAAACAAATTGGTTCTTTAATTAACGTTTCGGACCTTTTGCGAATTGGAAACCCGTGGCATTATCACCATCCACTTTTCAACCGCAAAGCTGTGGCACTTATGACCATAATATGTCACAAAGTGCCTATAGAGCCTCTGGATGCATCAAAGTAGAGCGGCCGTGTTCATTTGAATTACCGATGGAGTGCATTATGGCTTGTTTTTACCGAGCCATTCACTAAACTACCTCTTATTGTAATGTTCTGATGTTTTCTTGTACTATAGATAAGAAGTTGAAATAAATTCGACTCTTCCAGGGCATTGTTGATGGTCACAGTGATCAAAGCTGAAAATCTGCCTCCAAGAAAAGATGGCGAATGCGTTGATCCGTTTGTTGACATCCAGTTGCTTCCATATTATAAACGAAAGAATCACTCCGAGGTTCACCAAAAGACATTAAACCCTGTTTTCAACCAGATGTTTGAATTCGAGGTTCCGCCGTATGAAATACGAGGCCAGCAAATTCAGTTTACAGTCCTGGATTTTAGTCAGCAATTGAACCACAATACGATTGGTACTGTTTTGTATGATGTAGGAATTCTGGACAGTGATGCTTTGAAAGCGTCGAAAGAATTCATTTTATGGCAGAGGATTGTAAAGGTAATTCAAATTTCACTTTTCTTGAGCAGGCAGAATTCAATGGCAAAGTGACCCGTTGAAAAAAAGCAACTGGTCCAAACAGAAATTTGATCTTGGTACTTTGAACGGAATATTTTCATTGCGTCATTCGATGTCCCAGAGGAAATTTAAAAATTTTATTGCTCTTACTGGTACTTTTGAAATGATGGGCTTGGACATATGACCCAACGACTTGCCTTCTCCTTGCATTTCATCAAATTCAATTATTTCTTGGAAATTTTAGCGCCTTGAGACAAGACAAAACCGATGCAAAAGTATAGCGAGAAGCTGATACGTGTAATGGACGGTATAAAATTTTCACTTAGGTTAGTTTTATCTCACATCATTTCCTGAAATAATTTTTGATTTTCAGCCCGAGCAGCTTGAGAGAAAACTCGCCTTGAAAGTCACCTTATCGAAAGAAAAGGAGAAGAACATCACGGACGATAACTCCATGCTTATATTGCTGTCACTGACATATTTGAAAGCAGCAGAAAAATTGACTGTCACCATAAACAGAGCGCGGAACCTTCCACTTGCTGACAGAAAAGGAAGACTAGGTACCCTCTAGAGTTGTGCAATGATGTGTAATTGTTATCGCAATTTTTTGCTACAATGATGTAGTTAGTACTATGTTAGTACTGTGCCCTTTGCTTCGGGATGCAAGTTAGAGTCTTTATGCAAGTAATCGAGCGTTAGGCCCCTTAAATGTATAGTTTTAGATTTTCTTCCCTTTTAACCCTTGGATTTTCTGGTGTACCTCTAAATAGAATGAATTGCTGGCATGCACTTTGAAAAAATGAACAATTTTTTCGCCATCCTTAATAGTTTTTCCAATTCAAATAGATTTATAGTGTACTTTTTGATTTCTCGATTTTCCTTCAGATCATCACTACGTATCGATATCTCTGCGACGACAAGGTAAAAACCTCAAAAAGCAACGGACATCCGTCGTCAAACACGATCCCAATCCAACGTTTGGCAAAAGCCTTGTATTCGATGTATCGAACAGCGAAATCGAACTTTGCACGCTGGTCATCAAAGTGCGACATCGCAGTGACATCAACAGAGATAGAACGTTTGCGATTCTGTGCGTTGGACATAATGCACAGGGAAGCGAGGCCGCACATTGGAATGACATGGTCGAACTAGGAGAATGTGTGACGCGTTGGCATCGCATGGTTCGAATCGAGCCTGCAGATAACAGTGGACATGAGTAGCCTGGGTTCCTTTATCGTTGCCGTGACGTCATTTGCCCAATGCCAATATTCCTTTGACTTGTGGACGCTGGGTAAGGCCAAATTTCAAGAGGCAGCATTAGATCCAGGTCGAACTTGCCGTAGAAGAGAGCCCTTTCGTTGGCAAATCGTCCATCAAAAATAAGACACGGAAAAATCAGTAGCGTTGCCTACATTTCTTCATCATTGCAGTCATCAAAGGTCGGCTGTATTTTAAAGCTGAAAATTTAACTTATGTTCTTGGCTATGTCGAATAGAGTAAGAATTTCTGGCAGGTAGATGCCATTTTCGAAAAATGATTCCCAGAACTGGTATTGGATGACGCAAACAGGACTAGTATCGTTGATAAAAATTCTTGCTTTTATCACGGTTGCATTAATTATCGCCTCCTTTTACAGCTTGGAATTTGGGTGGTAGTGATCAATTTTGGAGAGTTCGACTCTCGTCTCCTTAGACATAATTTCTCCATTTGAAATATAGATTGAGGTATCTCGTCAGGTTGGTACTGAAAGCTTTGATGATTAGAAGATGATTGTATTTGACAACCCTTGACTTTACATGTCATGGATTACCCTTTCTGTGCCTCACCGGTGTACAGGGAACCCAGCTACTAGGTTTTCAAGTCTCCTGCGTATAATTGGCAGTTGTTTTACGTTTATTTTGGGGACTGAATGGCGTAGGATCGTTCCTGAGTTGCGAGAATTGGCCAGAATGTATAATATGAATGCAAGCCATTTTTGTATTGTAAATACATGAATATTCATTATTATCAATAATATTTATATTCGCGATGAGAATTTTTGAATTTATTTCCGTAAGCATTTAGATTAGGATTTAGAATGTCCCAACTATTTCTATGATATTGTCGTATTTCAACGTATGATAAATATAATTTGCCTAAGTTATTGCCTTGTATTCCCAACACTGAGAATTTTTCGATGCAATTTGATTTATGCTTTATGACATGTGTTTGGAGATTTTTGATTACTTTTGTAGCTGTTACTTTTGTTAGAAGCTATTCTAGAAAGGCGTAGAAAACTTCCCTGTTAGACTTAACAAAGAGTAAACACTAATCAACGCGAGGCATAAAAACGCCATTGCTTGTGCCTGATTTTAGCAGTTAAAGAGAATGATGTGTGAACCAAAAAGTCGCTAAGGAATATTAAAATTTTTTCTTATCCACCGATAACTTTTTGAAAACAAAACCATCTTGGTAGATCAACTTTTCTTGAAGTATTTCGAAAGCATTGATTACTTCATTCTGACTGGATCTGATTTCATTGGCTTCTGAATAAAATAAGTTATTAAACATTTGACATTTAGCTCTAGCATCAAAAGTATAACACATTTTCCTTTTGGGGTTCATCTCTCAACCAATTGCCCCACCAAGAACTGAACTATAATATTGCATTTCAATTCGAGAAAAACCAACATAGTGATGATCTACAATTTGCCTAAAGCTGCCAACGTGACTGCTCAGATCTCACCAGCACAAGACTGTCAAATTCATCATCTCCGAAGAACGACCTATAAGACCCGATATTCGCCGTTTCAAGGTGAACTTCTAAAACCTCAAAGTACCCGTTTCGTAGCAGCCCCTGTGATGGAGAGGAATGCGGTTCTGAAGAAGAATGGATCGAGCGGTCACTTGTTCTCGTTTTTGATTGACAGCAGCCTTCTGACATTTCACGCGCCATTCTGGCGGGAACATTCAAACGGAGCAGAAGGGTCAAGTCAAGACGAAGCCCGATGATTGAGTCCGAGAAAGCGTAGAGTCCAGCAAGATGAAGCAAGAGCTGCTGAGAAAGGAATTTGAGATGAACAATCGAAATAAGGTGAAATACAACAAACAAGTATTTTTCGTTTGTGAAAAAAGCTTTTTTTATGCATGGGCCTAAGCATTTTTGTAACAACGAAGCCATGAACGAGGGTGCTTTTACTCATGGGTAGATCTTTAGTTCTGAAATTAGAATACATCAAATAGAATTGGCTGTCCGTATCTGGTCTTTTAACATTAAATATCTTCAATGCTTAACTGTTATTGATCTTCATGTAAGTGTAGGCAAGCTACCTTTGCAACACACAACATGATTTGTTGTAAACAGAAGGTAATTGTGTTTTCGTCCTGGGATCACAGATTCAAATAAAGTTTACTACTCAATCCTCTCATATTCGGAGGACTGCTTTTTTATACTATTCTTAATGTTCTTTTTGAATTCAGCTAATTGCTTGACTTTTTTTAATGTGTTAAGTTTTAAGTTCTTTTATACTATTCTTAATGTTCTTTTTGAATTCAGCTAATTGCTTGACTTTTTTTAATGTTAAGTTTTAAGTTCTTTTATACTATTCTTAATGTTCTTTTTGAATTCAGCTAATTGCTTGACTTTTTTTAATGTTAAGTTTTAAGTTCTTTTATACTATTCTTAATGTTCTTTTTGAATTCAGCTAATTGCTTGACTTTTTTTAATGTTAAGTTTTAAGTTCTTTTATACTATTCTTAATGTTCTTTTTGAATTCAGCTAATTGCTTGACTTTTTTTAATGTTAAGTTTTAAGATTGACAGGAACCTACTTTGTTCTATCGCTCACGTAGCATCTTCCATATAAGTTATATTAATTATTAGAAATAACTTCTTATTGATTAAGGTATTTATGAATTCACTTATCCTGCCTGAGAGGAGCTAATATTTTTTGTGAAAGCGATAGTTTAAGCCCCAATTTTATTATTAACCCTTTTGTGATTGTAGATACTAAATTTGTGGGTCTTTTATGTTGAATAATACAGAAACCAGCCATTTATTTGCTTTGTGCAATTTAGTTAGGAAATATTGAAACCTGAGCTGTTAAAATCATTCATTTTCATGTTGATAATTTATTTGTCCTTTTTCAGGACAAAGAATTCATATTGGGAACTTGTTTGGAGAAGCTGTTACACAGTGACTTGAAAATATTTGTATACTGGTGGCTTGGCAAGCTTTGAATGGAAAAGGTTAGTTATCATTCCATTATTTAATCTTCAAATGTGTGTATTGCTTTTCCAAGTAATGGTTTTGATATTTATGAATTGCAGTTTGTCCAAAAATGTGTGTTTGCACAAGCATACTGTGGATGGAATCATATAAGTCAATTTAGCTACTCACATTTGGGAAAAAATATCCATTGGATTAGTTAATTACATATCACATTGAAAAATGCATGTTATTACTTAACAAAATGGCGTCACCTCATTCTTGAATTTACTATTCTTTATTTGTTAAATGAAAATTTATAATTAATTTGATTTTCGAAAATGAGGGAACCTCTGACGCTCTGTATATCCACATTGAATGGCAATGAGGCTGTTTATTTGATATATGTTAGTAGAAATGTTTAATATCTTTAGATGTTAAGGTAGTGAAAAAGTCAGGAATGCTTTTGTTATATTCTTTTCTGCTTCTTATTATTAAAATAGAAGCCCGACAATAAAGGAGTAAAATATCCATTGTCCTTATTTATGTCTTGGACTCACTGCTATCTGAAATTCCTGGTTGCATGCCAGGAAAACTGTTGATTTGTTTTTGCCAGACTTACCTCTGACCGGCTTGTATTAAAGCCTGTTTGCTATCTTTAATGGCAAAAATTTGAATTTTTGTCCCTCTCTCGTGTAATCTTGCAAAGTGGCAAAAATCACTTAATTCTTCTTCTCCAAGTGTAAGACCTATTATTAGCTTTGTTGTTTACATGCTATGATGTCCTTCACATCAGCTATATAAATTTGGTATAATGCTCTAAGAGTCTTGTTAAGACTTGCTTACCATCTTAAGATTTGTTTTTTTGTACTTTGGTGTTCTCAAATTTTTCTTTTATATGATATTTCGACCTTCTAAGTTATCTTCTACTGTTTTAGTTTTTCCCAGGCAGTACAACAGCTGTGCAGTTGTATGCCCAATTTTTATTTTCTATATTTGAGTATGCCTTGCAGCAAATATAAAGTTATTCCAATGGTAACCTTGATGTTTTAAGTACCAATTTTGAACGACGTTCTTAACCAGCAAATCAAATTCACTAGTTGGAAGAGAGCTTGAAAAAGCGAATTTAGTTAGACTAGATTTGATATGACATACCAAGTGTTTTTGCTGTCTACTGCACTTTTTAAAGTCTTTTAGACATTATGGGGTTTTTGCTGATTTTCAGCTGATGATACTGCTACCAGCTTTCCAAATGTTTCATCTAATTCTGTTATGTTATGAAGAGATCTTTATTTTTTGTGACAGTAGTCATTTCTTTCTTTCTTTGGTTTGACAGGCCAACAATAATTGAAATTGAGAATTTGTTATTGCAAGTCATTTTTGCACTGGTAGCTTAAAGATTTTGTGTAACTGATGTTTTTCCAAGCTCTATACAGAAAAATTAAACCAATTTATCCGTTTCGATTTTGATGTGACTTTGTAACTAGCATAAAATGCAAGGCCTCCAACAACCAACTACTAGAGTAGAAAATGCAAAATGATAAAGGGCAGGGCAGTTTTGCACGTTGGTCACACCTTTGCAAATTCTGGATCTAGCTTGAATATGTTATAGTAGCTGGCTCAAGGAGCCGAGGCTGTAGTTGCTTGAATGTAGACCAAAAGTAGCAGGCGAAGAAGAGCTTGTTAGTGACACAGAGCGTAGCAGTTCTAGAACGCTTGCGATCACATTGAAAGTAGATGCACAAGAGAAAGTAGAAGATAGCTGCCTAAGGTGACATTGAGCGAAGGCATTTCACGATGCAAGGAAGGAAGAGTACTTGAGGGTGGGTAGACAGTAGGTTATCAAGGGCACATAAACACAGTCCGGCGTGTGTCTATGGAAGGATGTTACTCAAGGACAGATAGCATAAGCTAACTAGAAACAATCAGAAGGAACTTAGCTAAGAACACAAGGAAAGTAGAACGAAAGAAGCTATTTACATTGATTAGATTGATAAAACGAATCTAGGCTAGACATGTAGTATCTGCTTCAGTAAAGGGGCTAATAAACTAGTTATTCGAGGCCGAGGAAGGGATAGCTTCCAAAGTAGCATATCGAAGCTAGATAGAATAAAGTACTTACATAAATTCATATAGTAGTTGCCTAGACACTAAAGGACAGAACGAAAGTAGCTACTTATGGACTTACAGAAAGTAACTACTTAAGGGTAGATAGAGGGTAGCTGCTGAAAGGTAGATAGAAAGTAGCTGCTTGATTAAGGGCATAGGTTAAGTAGCTACTTAAGAGAAGATTGGATGTAGCTACCTAAAGGGTAGATAGAGAATAGCTACTTAGGAACACATGTCAAGGACAACTTATGGGTAGGTAAAAAATAGCTACTTAAGGACGTATAGATATAGCTACTTAGGGGTAGATATAAAGTAGCTACTTAAGGACGTATAGATATAGCTACTTAGGGGTAGATATAAAGTAGCTACTTAAGGACGTATAGATATAGCTACTTAGGGGTAGATATAAAGTAGCTACTTAAGGACGTATAGATATAGCTACTTAAGGGTAGGCATAAAGTAGCTACTTAAGGACGTATAGATATAGCTACTTAGAGGTAGATATAAAGTAGCTACTTAAGGAGGTATAGATATAGCTACTTAGAGGTAGATATAAAGTAGCTACTTAAGGACGTATAGATATAGCTACTTAGAGGTAGATATAAAGTAGCTACTTAAGGAGGTATAGATATAGCTACTTAAAGGTAGACATAAAGTAGCTACTTAAGGACGTATAGATATAGCTACTTAGGGGTAGATATAAAGTAGCTACTTAAGGACGTATAGATATAGCTACTTAGGGGTAGATATAAAGTAGCTACTTAAGGACGTATAGATATAGCTACTTAGAGGTAGGTAGAAAATAGCTACTTAAGGACGTATAGATATAGCTACTTAGAGGTAGATATAAAGTAGCTACTTAAGGACGTATAGATATAGCTACTTAAGGGTAGACATAAAGTAGCTACTTAAGGACGTATAGATATAGCTACTTAGAGGTAGATATAAAGTAGCTACTTAAGGAGGTATAGATATAGCTACTTAAAGGTAGACATAAAGTAGCTACTTAAGCAGCTACTTAGTACCTGTACTTAAGCAGCTACTTAGTACCTGTACTTAAGCAGCTACTTAGTACCTGTACTTAAGCAGCTACTTAGTACCTGTACTTAAGCAGCTACGTAGTACCTGTACTTAAGCAGCTACTTAGTACCTGTACTTAAGCAGCTACTTAGTACCTGTACTTAAGCAGCTACTTCGTACCTGTACTTAAGCAGCTACTTCGTACCTGTACCTTCAGCAGCTACTTAGTACCTGCACCTAAGCGATTAAGTACAGGTACGAAGTAGCTGCTTAAGGTACAGGTACGAAGTAGCTGCTTAAGGTACAGGTACGAAGTAGCTGCTTAAGGTACAGGTACGAAGTAGCTGCTTAAGGTACAGGTACTACGTAGCTGCTTAAGTACAGGTACTAAGTAGCTGCTTAAGTACAGGTACTACGTAGCTGCTTAAGTACAGGTACTAAGTAGCTGCTTAAGTACAGGTACTAAGTAGCTGCTTAAGTAGCTACTTTATGTCTACCCTTAGGTAGCTATATCTATACGTCCTTAAGTAGCTACTTCATATCTACCCCTAAGTAGCTATATCTATACGTCCTTAAGTAGCTACTTTATGTCAACCCTTAAGTAGCTATATCTATACGTCCTTAAGTAGCTACTTTATATCTACCCCTAAATAGCTATATCTATACGTCCTTAAGTAGCTACTTTATATCTACCTCTAAGTAGCTATATCTATACGTCCTTAAGTAGCTATTTTCTACCTACCTCTAAGTAGCTATATCTATACGTCCTTAAGTAGCTACTTTATGTCTGCCCTTAAGTAGCTATATCTATACGTCTTTAAGTAGCTACTTTATATCTACCCCTAAGTAGCTTTATCTATACGTCCTTAAGTAGCTACTCTATCTCTATCCTTAAGTAGCTACTTAACATACGTCCTTTAGTAGCTACTTTATATATACCCTTAAGTAGCTACTTAACAAACGTCCTTTAGTAGCTGCTTTATATATACCCTTAAGTAGCTACTTAACATACGTCCTTTAGTAGCTACTTTATATCTACTCTTAAGTAGCTACTTAACATACGTCCTTTAGTAGCTACTTTATCTACTCTTAAGCAGCTACTCTCTATCTACCCTTAAGTAGCTACTTAACATACGTCCTTTAGTAGCTACTCTCTATCTACCCTTAAAGTGCATATCACACGAAAAATTTTATTTGACCGTTTGACTAAATCGAGTACGCTGATTACAAAAATAAACTTTAAATTTTCGAAAGACATGTACTTTCGAAGTTACAGCTGTTTCAATGCCGATTTTTTGCTTCAAAATCTGTCACAAGGGATTGGGTCGAGCTTGACAGGAAGTGACGTAAAGTAGTTTTGTTAGTGAAAAGTTTAGATTGCTTTCTAACAAGAAACTCTACGGCGGAGTTTTAATTGTGACCTTGTAATCATGTCGGACAGCGAATGTTAGAGCTTGGTGGCTTCAGTTTTCGAATAAAGTGAAGAAGAAGAGCTTATAGGTGCTACTGGTGGGCTTTTTTTTACCATACCAGAACGAACCGTTCGTTTCTACTGGGGAAAATTTGGACCCGGAGCCAGGCGAAGCTGGCACGGCGATTGAAAGAGACCAGGTAGAAGATGAGGATGGAATACGGCCTTCCCAACTGCGTGATCAACGGCGAGGAATTATTCCTCTGAATGAATGGTGAGTAGGATAAATCGTCATTGAGTTTTAAAGTTAGAAATTCAGCATTCGCTTTGCATCGTGGCTGTTTTCAGGTACCATAGCCTGATAAAAGTTTTCCAAAAGAGGCCTAGCCTAGGCTGATGAGTTTTGTGGGCGAAGTTAAAATATGACTTGCCAAAACGAAAACGGCCAGCGGTTGGTTTATATTTTGATTGTTATTAATTCTTAGGTGTGTGTGTGTTAAGTGTCAAACTGGGCTTCTTGTTGGCGCAAGGGAGTACCGATGCTGCCAAGGAAGTCCATGCGGCGAACAAGAAGCTTGTTTGTCTGATTCTGCTGCCCCTATACTCTCACAAGAACTTCTAGGAATGGAAACCTTGTGACAATTTACAGCAGAGGGGAAAATTGCACTTGCCATGCGCGTAGAGCACACAGGGATACAAAAGCAAACTATTTGTTCTGGCCCTAGCAACGAAATTAAACCTGTAATGATGGGGAGCCATATTAGTTTGGTCTTGTTTTGAACTCACACATTTTTCGCGCTTTTTTCACATAATGGAAATGGCGTGGTATCCCTTTGTTGTACAAGGCAAATGGTTGTCAAAGCAACAAAAAATGTGAATGTTAAGTAAAAGATAATAGGCGAAAGTGAAAATGGCTAATTGTTCGATCATTTTTCTATGCTTTTGTTGCTTCGGAAGTTTTTGTTGCTATATTTGCATCGGCAGTCCCAAAGACATTTATCGATTCGAAAATTGATGTGTTGTTTGCGGAAGGAAGTGGCAGAAACACAGAAGATATTCGACAACCACGTCTATCTAGCCTATTTTTGCCAGCAATTTCATACTAAAGTAATTTCTGCCATCAATGTAAATGTGGGATAACAACCCAATTGAATTGCTTGCAGTGCTTCTCAGCCACAACACTACATTTGTTTCCCCCCTATTCAAAAATATGCTCCCTTGCTTGGTCTTATGCTGGCATGAGCATCACCACACATTTTCATGACTAACGGTAGCCATGCTCTTAATGGTAATCACAAAGTAAATATAGTGTGTGTTTCACTTTTTACCCATTACTGTTGAAAGCATCTGCTGTATTGAAAACATTCAGCTTGTATGGTCTCGCATTAGGAACATGCCATTTACAATGAACATGCCCTAATGATACTGGACAGAGAAGAACTCAGAAAGGAAGCTAGTCAGTTTTCTCATCAATAATGTTCATAAGGAGTCACATTTCTTAGGCTTATCCTTGAGATGTAAATGCTAGAACACATTAATGCTGTGTTTCATTGAAGCAGGTTGTAGGATTAACAAATTATCATAAAAGAATGGTGACTAACTGTTCAGCTATCAAATAATGCTGATTTCTATCCCCGAAATGGAATCTGCCTAATAGCGTTTGGAGAATCTGACAACTTTGGTTTAAGAGAAAACTGCATTGTTTTTGCCCATTGTTTTAGGGCTTTTCCCCATACAGGTCTGTACCTCAAAAGTAAATACTGTAAATCCTTGGGTGCAAATTTTTCACAGTAACTTTCAGATTAAACCTTTAAATAATCTCTTACATAACTTTCACGTATAATTACGGGTGACTTGTTTTGTTGAGAAATCTTGTTCTGAAAAGTTCAAGTATAATTGGATTTCGATGTGTACTGAGATTACCGGAAGTTAAAACCCAATTGATGAAGAAAGTTTTGTATTGAATATTGACCTAGTCTTGTGTAGAATTTTCAAGACACATTATCGAGGTTAGAGATGCTAGTGATACCTATCAATATTGTGGTGCGATTTTGTGTTTTGCAAGGTGAACTGTTTCCAGTTTGATGTTTCAAAGACCGTTATTGATGTATAAGCAAAGTTAGGTGGATTTCTATTCTATACCTACTCATGTGCCAAATTGTGAACTGAAATACCATAGTATTTTTACACTGGTCATACCTCATAAAAAGTTCATGATTTTTTAACAATAAACCGAAGTTAAATTGATCTTATCTGTGTGTTGGTTCCCTCGTGCTCTTAGGCCATGTCTGGCATGAAAACGTTTCATTGTCATTTAATTTACGGATGTGAAGATCAGCAGCAAAATTATGATCTTAGAAGAACTTGAAAAAAATAAAATTTTTGTAACAGAACTTTGTTTTTTAGCTATCCCGGTCTCTAAATCTTCATTCATTATATTTTAACGCCGAGCGGAAACACTTCGTTCGTGCAATGTCTTGGTTAGGATAGGCGGGAAAGTCGAAGTAGAACGCGCTTCGAACCCAGGAATGGATCAACCAATCAGAGCAATTTTCCCCTCTGCTACAATTTTCAATTCAAAACTTTTTGCTAGCCTCAGACTCGAAAAGCCTCGATTAGTTGTTTTGACTGGATGGCGGGAACAGGGCTTTCTGCTGCAAGGCTGATCATCCTGGTATCACCGTGAAAGGTTTGAACTCATACTCAATGCTTATCCTGCTTATCTTTACCCCCATTGACTTCATACTGCGCACCCCAGCGAACTTGTAATAATTTTTAATCAGATATCTAATTTATGTTTGCAATTTGCTTTTATAAAGATAACCTTTTCAAGAGAATGCCCTACTGAGAAAGCTTTTGTGATAAAGTTACTAAAAACTTAATAAAATAACCTAATGCTGAAACCCTGTTTGAGCAGCCCTATTTTACAACTTTCGTTGTGTTATTTTGCCAATGGTAGCTCATTTTACTTGGGTCGTCATCTGCTGTGCGTTTTCAACTTGTTTAGTTGCCCTTCTAATTTTATCCTTCTAATTGTACCCATATGTAGCATATGTGGATGGTTTTTATGTGTATGTGGCCTTGGTTATGCAAACAGAAGTTTCTATCAAGATCAACAGTTTTTTTTCTCAATGGTAAATAGGGTCCTTAGTTGGAGCAAATTTTTTTCTGGTAAATCATTTTTGCTCAGAGGATTACTAACTTCAGCTTCTTAATCACTTGAGATGATTGAAGTACTTTGTAATGATTTATTTATCAAAACCCAGAGGAAGAAGAAGACTGTTATATTCCATTGCTTTTGATATGCATGAAACAGCAGTACCCCAACCTTTTCAAACCTTTTTCACACATGACAAAACAAGGCTACCTTTTGTGTTCTTTTGGCCAATTCCCCTGTTTTGTACACATTGAGGATACTTGCTTATCCTGTATGATCAATGCTTTTTCTGCTGTGTTGGAATGTTGGAGTTTTGAAAAAAATTTCCCATATAGCATTTAGTTAGAAAATCACACAATTTGAAACAAAATCAGATTTAGTATATGTTGCCAGTTTGTAACTTCAAAAGATTTTGTTTTCAATGCAGTCAACTTCACTTTAACAGAGAAATCAGGATAGCAAGTTTCATTTTTAATCTTTTTATCATCTACTTTTACTAGTGCCAAATTATTTTACATTTGTAACAAGGTTGTGTTACTGATATAGACACATTTATCATCAGGATGTGAGCTCATCCTCTGTTGCTTGAAATGTAAGCAACCTAAAAAAACTCCCTGGCTAAAACCTGTCATTGGTAGCATCTATAATACAATGTGTCACCTTTAACAAAACTGTTACATATATATAAAAATATATTTAACATTGAAACATGTTTTACATATGAAAGATATCAAGCAAGATCTTGTAACATGTCTGTCATATGGTAACATACTTTTTAACTGGCATTTTCAGATGCAATTATGTCTTTCTCATGGTGTGATCATATTCCCTTTTTGATTACCTTTACTTGCTGACAACTAACCTAACTTTGTGAAGAGAATGGTGTACCTCACCAAAACGTGACAAAAATACATCCTATTTGATGAGTCACTATGGGGGTAAAATTACCAATAGAGTTGCAAGCTTTAAGAACAGACTCAAGATTGGTGTCCAATCTACACAACAGCAATATTGTACTGTGCAGGTTTTAAATATTGTTTAGGTCAAACAAGGCTTAGTGCTTTTTGGTGATTTTGGTTTAGTTCATCTGTGCATCTTTTAATTAATTCATAGACAATTTTCAAAGCCTAAAAAGTATAAGTGACATTTTGGAGTTTGAAAATAGACAATATATTCGCTTTGTTCAATTTCAAAGTTTAGAAGAGGCGTAGGAGATGAGTTAAAAAGTTGTAAATGGAGCTTGTGTAAAATTTTAGCAAATAGCAAGAGGATCAAAACATTCAGAGCAAAATCAGCTATTAAAGTCGTAAGACATACAAGGGACTAGTTTTGAAAACCAGAAAATTTATGATACCAGCGAAACATCCTGAAATGCTCTTTATATGGCATCCCCTGTTAGACTAGTGCTTTGACATAGACAGCGTAAACAACGTAAAATTGACCGACAAATTGTGCTTCAAGTGTATCTTGTGCAAATGAGATAATTTTATTGTAAATGAATACTTTACATGTGTTTTGCCAATCTGCAAATGTCTGAATGAGAAATAAATCATGAAACGTGAAACAAATAAATTCCCAATTAAAATTTACTGTCTAAAACAAGCTGCACATCGCGCTCCTTCTTGCCTTTGGTTTGTTATTCGTTCCCTCAACTCTTCTTTCTTTCTTTCCTTCATCATCACTTGAACTGTTGGAACTTGATGAGCTTGAATGCGACCCCCGTCTTTTGTCTTTCTTGACAACTGGCGTCACAAACGCGACGGATTTCCCATTACCCGTTGTTGCGTCTGCAGACGATGCTGCGCCGTTATTGTTTGGGGAATTTTCGACAGTGGATTGAGACGGTTTTTGTGCAGTAACGGTGCTTATTCCTAATATACGGCGAACTTCTTCCACCTGAAAGTAAAATTAAATTTACTCTTATTATAAACTGCAAAATCGTAAAAGGTTTAAAAAAATTCCAGTGTAATGTAATTCGCATTTAAATTTGCTTTGTATTAAAGAATAGGCAACAATGTTTTACAGCAAACAACGGTTTTTGAATCAATTGTGCATTGGTGTTAGCTCCTTTGAGAATGGGATTTTTGCCTATCCCCATGGCGTGATACCCAAATGTCACACGTCTTGGTAAAAGGGACACTTCCTTACATAAATAGCATTTTGATAAATAGCATTTCTCTTTCACTTGAACCTCATCGTTTCATTATTAAATACTCAAATACGTCAATCAAATAATTGAAATTTCTGCACAGAGGTGGACTTTTTGCCTGTCCTTGCAATGTGTGTTTAACAGAATTCTAAATGTTTACGAGTAATTTTGGTTTCAAAATAGAGTTACTTACATATTTACATCGAGCTTGTTTCCCTGCTACTTAAATCCAACAAGCAAATCGTTTATCTGTAATCAAAAACATTTCAGCCTCACAATTATTGTATCCCAATGTAAAAAGAATTTTAGGACAAATATTTTAGCAGAAAATGGTTGAAATTTGAGCAGGGAAACAAGCTAAGACATAATCAGACAGCACTGACTTAACCCTACTTATCAATTGATGCTTAAATTTTAATTTAAGACTTGCGTAATATTTCTATGAAAAAGTGAGCACTGTTCGTGGCTTTAATACTTCGGAAATGCAACTAAAGCAGAAAATAATGAAAACACCGTACCGAAACTGTATTTCCACCATCCTTTTCAGCTTTATCACAAAGCTCTTTGATTTGGTTCTACAGAAATTATAGAGTAACATTTTAGCTTCCGTGCAGTGCACTTACGTGAACAGGCAGTCATGCAAGACAAAGTTAAGTATATTGCCAACTAGCATCTGGTTGGCAATCAGCTTTCGTTTCACCAAAGAGAAAGTGTTGAAACAGAAACCTGATTAGTTAGAAAAAGGTTACAGGGAAAGGCTTTGAGATCTTCAACAAAGAGTAATCCCTAAATAGAGTTCACCTCAGACAAAGACTTCCTACTACATCATGTATAAAATTCCATCGAAACACGACGAGCCAACTTACCAGCCGAGATTGAAGTTTCTCCAACTGCCTTTTCATCAACACATTCTCAGCAACTCGTTTAGCCGAGTCCGGACCATGCACAGGCTGCAAAAGAAATAAGGTATTTTGTATAATGAACAGCAAGCATCTTTTTTACTCAACACAGTCGATAAGAGATTTTTTAATTAAAGAAAGACCTGATAAGTAAACGAAATTAACAGCGTAATATCTTCAAAGCAAAAGTCGATACCACCAGGTTCTCATATCCACAAACGTTCATTAGGTATAGTGGACCTCTGAAGCCAGCTCCAGCTCTGTCATACCCCGGGTTTTTCTGAAGCATATTTCTCACGCAAAAAAGCAGGCCTAACCTTCTTTGACTGTGTTTGTGCAAGGAATCCTTTCTTCAAAATTCTTGCAGCCATTATCTCCTTCGTCGTTTGTCCCTCTTTGGCTGCTTTGTTGACGGGTTTTTTGCATTCTGCTTTTTGCTTGCCCCAAATTTGTACAATGACTGGTTTTTCTGCCAGAAAGTTCAGCACCTAACACAAGAAAAGTTTGTTGGTTAAAAGAAAGGCAGTATTGTGACTCAGGTAGTGTGACTGGATTTTTAATGAATACATTTCAATGCAAAAATATCTTTGGATTTGGCTTGAATTCAAAAGTAACGCCAGATCGACGTAAACATTAACGATGAATTATTAAATGAGCACACCTTCAAGTCTTTGAATTAAAAAATAAATTCAAAATTAGAAATACGACATACCTTTTTAGAGCATTTGTCGATTGTTATTTGCTTTGAGAATTTAAATTCTGGGTTTCGGGTACCAGAGAAGGCTTCGCTTTTTACGCCTTCATATGTAAACACATCGTATTTGCAATAAACCTCCTGAAATAGAAATCGATTGGAAATATGAATTTCACAGGTAACATTTCCAAGGGAGGACCTGATTTGAGAACATTGAACGTTATAACATCAAACGCTCAAACCTTTTGAATGAAGCTACTTCTTCTTATAACGATTATTATTCAACTATTACTACAGAAACCGAAAAGAGAACCAACAATTCCAGTAGCCTGCTTTGCCTTTTACAAGTTTCATTCAATCATAAGAATAAGATCGCCCTAAGCACGAATCAAACAGGAGGTGCATTATATTCGACTTACGTTGAATCTTTTTGGTAGCCCAACAGCACTGCCAATATCGATCTTAAAGTCTATTCTCTTCCCCTCCTACAATAAAGAATGTCTCGAAATTTCGCAAACAAAACTAAATCATGAAAGGATAAAACTATATTAAAACTCAAAGGAAAATAGGGTAGTTATCTATAACTAAACAATAGAAAACTAGCCTAAAAACTCAACGCTGCCGACAAAAACCAACCACTGTGTTTAGCGCAGCTATGTTACTTCACCCCTTAATGATAAGGCCTGCCAAATTACAATATATTATATTATTTATATGATGTATTACGTTATATAAACAAGAGTACTATGCTTATATTCAGCTATAAAGTAGCTACAGAAATGGGGGATTACCAATTGATCTGGAGTTTCGACGTAAGCTGCATCTTCCGGAATGGGGCCTCCATCTTTGTCAACTGGGATAACTGACACCTGGAAAATGACATTAAAGCTAGGCATGACGAAAGTCGGCATTGAAAATATTCCAAGTTATCATATGATGTAAAGCTGAAAATACTGAAAGTCATTTAAGTATGACACAAAACAGTCAAACAAATGACTCGGTGAATGATTAACACGTCCAATATAAGAAGCTTTTCACGAGAATAATACTTTTAATTTCACAAATGGATTTTGGAATCACAATTTTCTATGCTGTCCACAGATATTTTTTCCCTGATTTTATTATCTCTGATGTAAAGCTCTTAAAATACTTAATCATAATTAGCAGGTATTGGTGAGATAATGAAAATTTTCGAACTCATAAAAATTATAACATTGCATGGATTTAACTCACGTTGAGATGACCGACTTCAGCTCCTTGATAATCGACAACATTTAATTGCTCTTCCAGCTCAATCTAAAACAAATGACAACATTGGTAATTAAATATACTCTGAATTAACTCTGAAAAAAATATAATTACCGCAATGGAGTAGTTAATTCAGGGCTCTCTTGTCTTTCCGTGTCAATTAAAATGGTGAAAGATACACGTTCTGTTTGGTCGTTAAGTAGAGCTTACTTACATTGCCTTTCATTAAAATCAAGAATAAATTCAAATTATCCTTGAAACTGTTGTCACACATACATTTATGCTCTGAAACAAAGCACAATGCTAGTATCACTACTCGATCTTATGACAGTCTTTTCTCCTCTCTATTCATGGGTTTTGTCTTTCTAAACCCTCCAAGCTCATAGACAGTCCATTAGCGTTATTGATCTATCTACCTCTTCTATTAGTAGCACCTTTGCTACAAAAACGAAAAGGACAGATCAAATCAAATAAAAGGACATAGAGTTTATTACCATGTACATTTCAGATAGACTTCGGCAGTCCCAATTAAACATTCGGTTTCTGGTGATTCAGTAAAGGGGTCTCTCTCCGCTGGTACGTCCCACGATTCTCCATCTTCAAAATCTTCGTACATCTCTTGCATGACGTATTTTCTGTTGATGAACTTTTGCCTAGTCCAGAACCACTCATAACCACTATCCAACTGTTTCACCTTCACAAAGACCTGTGGAAAATTGATGGTACTTTTTAGATGACCAATGTTTTTTCTCAATTGACATAAATAACTCTAAGTGCTGTATAGTGAGCAGGACAATGTCGTTAATAGCAAATTGATGATGCAATGTTAAGTCATCTTTAGTTGCAACTAATAATGATGAACAATAGCGCATGAAAATGAAATATTTTGCATTCCTAGATGCAAGACCTTCTTATAATTCTTCAAATTAGAGGAAGAACTTCAGAACTGACACTATACAGTGGTCGATTCGATAAACCATCAATGATTTTATACAGGTATCATTGCTGTTTAATAAATTTTGATGTTTTCATCTAGATGCCATTTGAGATGGATGGTTAGAAGAAGCTGTGCCAAGGTAACTATGGGACAAGGTAACTATGGGAGTAATTTCTTTGCATTGAATAATTCGCCAAAAGTTGTACAAGGCATTACTGACGGCTATAACTAGGTCCAAACCACCAAGCATTAAACAATTATGTATATGTTACCTCTTTATTTCCCAAGTGCTTTCCTCTTGCTTGGGCTGAAAGGATTACCAGTTCAAATTCAACCTAAATTGGAAAAATTGAGATGATAAAAATATTACTGACATATTTCAATTTCTAGCTATAACTCCGTTGCGTTCTAACGTTCTACATTGCGTTCTAACGTTCCCATTAAAAATCAAAACAAAAGTCTCTCTAATAAGCATTGCAGTTCCCCGAAGATAATGATTCCTGATTTATATGAAGATTGTAATTCATTGTAATGAAGATGCTTTTCCTAATCAAACACATTGTTCGTCAATAAAAAGAGTTAGGAGTTTGAAAGTTACTAAGTTTTCTGGCATGTTTTTGTAGATATTTGCGCTGTTTGCCTCCATTAAAATTCCCCAACCTAACTTTGATTTGAGAACAACATTTATACCTTTTTATCAAGCTCTTGGCTGATATCATTCGCTTGTTCTATATGTGGAAGCAGATCTGCCAAGTCTTCTTGAACAAGCAAATCCTCTGTAAGGAAAGAGAAGACTTCGTAAGGTAAACATTTTACACATGATCAATCGGAAACCATAAATAGAATCTTTAGGACCTTGAAAACTTATGGAAGTATTTGTTTCAATATCTAGAAGTTGCAATGGTGTGGACATTGAGCCTAAAAAGGCAGGTAAGCAATAAATAGAAAGGATCAGCTGGTAATTGATTTGCCTCAAATTTGACTGATTCTGAATATGGGTGTGCCCTCTCCGAGGAAGTAGTTTGTCTTTGAAGAACTTTGTCCTTGAGCTAACTCATAAGTGATTTACAAGTAGGAATTTTCCCCTGAAAATTATCCCCTTTCATCAGGTCAAACCTGTCCAGAAAAGAACAAAGAAAGTTCAGTTTACCAGCAGTAACTTCATTTAGAGGAATTAAAGTAAACCAATGATCAGTACCGTTGGATTGTTCCTTTTTCTTCATATTAAATCCAGCATTCTTTGCAATTTCGTCTTGTGCCATTTCATAAGATAGTTCAACCAATTTCCCTTCCTCTTTAAGGGCTTTTGCCTCAGTGTGGTGATAGAATACATACAAATGACTGGACCCAAACATTATCCTGAAATTTGACAGAAATGTATGGCAAGGTAAGTCAGTCAGTTAAGAAACTCCAGTTTTAGCTCTTATTCTATGTTCCAAGACTTTCATTTTTATGAGTGCCTTTGAATGCCATGTTAGCAGCATAGATATATTTCAAAAATTCTTCAACAAATTCAAAGGCTTGAAAGCATGACCCGATAGTTGAGCACTTGGGGTACAAAGTCGGGGGTTGTGAGTTCAAGTCTCACTAGGGTTGGTTATTTTTCTGCACTCTCTATGATTCTCCGTAGTAAATCCTGTTGCCTATGGTAAATGCTTGTTGCCCTATCTACAGTACTGCTTGTGCCCGAAATAGTTTTCAATAGTTCCATAATGGTCAAAAAAGAGAGCATTCTAATTTACCTGTCCTGATGATGAAGAACATTCTCTCCAAGCACTGGCTCTCCATTGACCAACACTCTTGAATTAGCACAAACTGAAATGGTGCATTTTCCTTCCTTTTGCTGAATGGCTGCATGTTCCTCTCTTATGCTGTTAAAAACGGGGAATAACCCATAAATGAACTGCACAAATTGAAGCTATAGAGGTCTCCTGATTAGAAGGGCTGCCAATAATTTCAGGGAACCAAATCAGTTACTCACATTCCAACACTTAAAATAAATGGTAACTATATTCATAGCACTTTTCAATGACACTCTATAGCAGGTTATTACTGACTATAAGACAGAGCTGAAAGCTTTAACTCACTTTAGTCCAACTAGAGGAATTTCCGGGGGGCTTTCTTGCTTTGCTTTGCCAATTTTATTGTCACCTACAATCCAATCCAATCATACTGTCATATATTTTTATGAAGCCAGTTTTTGTAATGAATGCATAAAACATTTAATTGTTTTAGACTCTTTGAAGCCTCAGTAGGAGTCCCACTGATAGCAAAAGTTTTATAGAAACTACTCGTGAATCTATTTTTATATCAAACAATAGTTGATAGCCGCAGAACAAGGCCTCTTTATAACCCTTTAAAACATCTGTCAGGATATTACATCCTCCACTTGATGTCATATTTTGAAGTATTTGATTTCAGTTCGTTGATGCAAGCCCATATCGATAATTTAAGTGCCCCTGCCACATTCTCAATAATAATAACTCAATAATGTTATGTAGCACAAACCTTCTTTGAGAATATGAACAATCATCCCAGTGAGCATAGGATCTGGATTCAAATTATAAATGTGTGGCATTGACATCTTCTCTTCTGCTTTCTTCTTTTCAGCTTCATCTTTTTCCTGCATGATTAAAACTCATGGATACAATTTTTTCACAATGTCACCTTAAGTAATCTCACTATTAATGAACCTAATTGTATATAACTTGTATTTTATAGTTTATGAACAAGTGCCCTACCTTATTTTTTGCCTCAGCAGCAGCAAGTCTGTCTGCCCATTGTTGTTCCATTTCGTCCATAGCTTTAGCATTTTCTGCCATCTAAAAATGCAGTGAGTGAAAAACATCAAAACATTAAATAAGCATCATAGGCACTCCAGAGAAACATACAAGATTTAATTAAAAGTAAAAGTAATTTCTTCCAGCAAAGCAAAAATGGAGGGTAACAGGGTTGCTGTTGTTTCTCGTTCTGTAAAGTTCTCATTTCTTTTGCACTTCCAATGTAAATTTTTCATATTTTTCATTTCTTAGTAAAGCAAGAGTAAGTTTTGAGTAACAAATGAGTAGCTGAAATTGTTGTTTGGAAATCATTCCAATTAAAGCACCAGAGGGAAGGAAAGAACATTTCTTACTCTGGCTTGCAATTCTTCTTCAATCCTCTTCTTTACTTCTATAAGATAAAATAGATGAGGTATTGCATTTTGTAGACACCTGATAATTAGTATATGATTTTAGCAAAACCATCTAAAAACATGGTAATGGCACAGGCATCAGAGAAAGACTGCCAAATTGAGCATGTTAATAACAAAATACCTTCGTCAGATAATCCTTCATCTTCATCATCGTCATCATCATCATCACCTTTCTCATCAATTCTCCCAATTTTTTCTCCTGCATTGGTCTTTTCAAGCATTTCTTTCAGCTTTTCATTCTCCTCTTTTAAATTTCGAATCAACTTCTCAGTGGGATCTTCATTAACAGTTGCTTTTGTCTTTATCTGTTTAGCTCTGTCAGCTGATAACATAAAAAATGAAATTATATTTATTCTCTTTGAGACAAAAAGTATTGCAGACAACACTTCCAAAGTTATTTTGTGGAAGTTATTCAAGTTAGCATGCATTAAAATGAAGGAAAAAACCAATCTTGAGCAGAAATGTTCTTTTCCTTTCTGATTAATTTCACAATACTTTGTATAGTGAGGTATTGAACCTGGAAATGTAGCATTTCAGAAATCATGCTGGATTGCTTCATTATTTGTGCAAAATCAATAGGTAATGAAATGGCTCACCATATCTCAAAGTTGATAGAGTTTCATCATAGTTTATATCTGCAGGGCTCAATGCGGCTATCTGTGAACAATTGTGGTTGCAATTGTAAATTATGAATGCAAAGAAGTAACATTGAAAAAAAGATGTTGTGATGAATTTTAGCTAGGTAGTTTCACTTTAGGAGACAAATATCTTTCCACTTACCATGATGGTTTTGCTGTTGCCTCCAAGAGCATTCTTTAGCAACATCGTGAGAACCGAATTTCTGTATGGAACTATCAGATAAAGAGAATTCGAGTTCAGATTAAGAACTGCACATACTTGAGAGGAAATGCACATCTTTTCTAGTCTCTCCTGTATCTATATATCAATCACATTTTTAGTGATATACCATCTTACATATTTAATTGAAACTTATGATCTTTGCTCTAATGACAAATTTGTTGAGGCATTTGGATTAGCCTCCTTGTGATGACTTTTTTCATTGAATATATATTAAGCTACTCTTAAGCATACAGTACATCCAACAAAAATCAGACAATTACCTCGAACATTTTTCCCACTAGCTCTGTCTGCAAGAGCTGCAAAAGAGGAATCGATCATACATATTTTATGTACAAGCATTATCAATCTATAATCTTCTGCAGTAAGTTTAAAAAAGGCAATTTGATCGAGTGATCGAGTGATTTGTGACTGAATGGCTATACATATGTAATATATTAACAAGCCACTTCAAGAATTTCAACAAGGATGAATTGCAAAATGCTAACCAGCAATGCAGTTTCCCAATGAAGAAAGTGATTGATTGATTGCTGCTCCTTCCTTGAGTCTGTCCCCTGTGGCTCCAGTGGATTCTGCTCTTTCACTGAAATAGGTAATCAAAGTGAAGGTCTAATTTGATCAAATAAGGGCTCCTATAGATGCTATCTAAGCTGAACTGAATTTAAAATAAATGATTAACATTCACAAAGTTGCAAACAGAGCATAATAAAAAATCATACCACAACCATAAGCTGGAAAAGCAAAGACAAACCTTCCAGCCAGATCCACAAGATTGACGACAGACTTTTTTGCTGTTTCCTGGCCAGCTTGGTTCTTTGACTTCTGGGTGAATGTTATGCCAACTATTGTATGGGCCCGACTTTAAATAGAAAAACAGCAAAATTGACAACAATAATACCAAGATCTACTATTTGTTGTTGCAAAGGAACAATTCGACAAAGTTGAGATCTGATGTCCCTCCTTCAATTTTTTATACATGTTATTTGTAGACTCAATTCGGAGCACTTTTGCATTTTTGATTGACTCTTCCAAGCAGGAGCGTAGAGAGGGGGGGTAAACGACAGAAAGGTCCGGGGCCCGGGCCACGAAGGGGCCCGCAAATATAGGTCTTACAGTCAAATATTTCAACTGCAGCGCAAAAGGGCCCGTCTATCAACGACCCTGATTCC
This sequence comes from Nemopilema nomurai, assembly GCA_003864495.1. Classification (NCBI taxonomy): domain Eukaryota; kingdom Metazoa; phylum Cnidaria; class Scyphozoa; order Rhizostomeae; family Rhizostomatidae; genus Nemopilema; species Nemopilema nomurai. The sequence goes on from ML133487.1 coordinate 262,422, forward strand.
AAGGGGTATAAGAAGGATACCCACCCATTACTGCACAGAAAATATCAAAACAAACAGGTACAAAAAATGGCATGTACATTGTTCTAATTTCTCATCTTAGTTCTTTCTCAGACGGAAGCTTTCCATGTACCAGTTGTATTGGCACTTTTTGCTTACCTGCTGGTAGCATTCATATTGGTTGCAGCAACTGTTCGGTTTTTTGTCCCTTCCTCCATTCTCATCTCTATATCTTGGTAATTCTTTACTGGCTGGACACTAAGTCCATCAGCATAGAATCCCTTTTTAGGATGCTGTCTTACTTTGAGACCACCTTTGCCAGAAGATGGGTTCAACAAGTCTCTGACCTTTTCATTGTAAATCTCAAGCATACTGAATAGAACCTGGTGAGATAACAAGATGTTTTGTTTGGAAAAGGACAACTGAATCTATACTATTCAATATAGAAAAGGCTACTACTTCAACAAAAAAGTCATTATATAAATACCCATCATCCTGTACCTTGTGTCACTAAGTCTAACTAATTTTTAGTTGTTGTTATACTTTTCTAATATGAATCTCTATGATTGTTCATAAGAAATCCTGTTGCCTATGGGCGAGAAGAAGCAAATAGACAATAAACCCCTTTAGAAAAAACAATTAGAGAACTGTTTCCTGTTTTCTATTTTTGGCAGTAGATGCCTTTGACCTGTGCTGCAAAGTAGGTTCACAAAATCACACTTCAAATTCCATCTTGATCTTTACCTCAAATTCTGCAGTGCTACCTTCATCTCTCTTCTTTTGAATTCCATTAAAAATTTCTTCACAGAACATTGGCACAATACCTGTCATGGAAGATACAGAAAGGAATGTTTAGGTTGCGCTACCATGCCTGTTTCTTTTGGATAGTTCTTATAGAAAAGAAAAAAAGAAAATTTTGAATTGCTAAATCCTTTTCTTACATAGCTAGAGATCATAGTGCACTTTTATCGTTCTCAAATTTTGAATGGCAAAAAGTGCAAAATAGATTTAGAGGTAAGCGTATTCGCATCCTATTTGAAATTTTAACTGAAAACGAGTACCAAATCCCCAAACAAAGTTACCTTTGTTTGCTCCATAGCCTACAACAGACCAGGATTTCCCAGAGCCAGTTTGACCATAAGCAAACAGTGATGTGTTGTAGCCAGACCAAGCATTGTGAAGAACACCAGCACCAACATCACTAAAGAGCTCTTTCTGCAATTTTGAAAGAATTCAAGTTTCAAATGAGAATAAATTTCGAGAGAAAATACATTCTCCAGTTGCAAATCCATATAATACTCAATTGTTTGAATTATACACCCAGTTGGAAGTAGCACTCAACCAAACAAATTATGACTGCTTACAAAGTCTGCTTAAAAATAAAAGGATATATGAAGACATCAGTGTACAAACCTGTCCAATGTATTGAGAGTTTGGACCATCTGGAGCAAAATACCCATCGTCAAGCTCTTTTGACCCGTCATGAGACCAGTAACTATAATCAAATGTGAACTTCCTTAAATCATCTGGATTTTGTGGGTCATAGATGGAAGTTGTGGCACCATCCATTCCAATGATCAATGTTGCATTCCTGGCACGTTCTCTTTTATTCTACAGTTGTGTCAAGGATAGTTCTTAGCATTAATTTGTAATCTAGTTTTTTACTAATATATTTAAGAACATAATCTTCGCATCAATTCGTCTGACAATGAATTTTTTATATAAAAATGAGCTGTTAATTTAGCAAGCTAATAGTTAGCAAAAGTTGCAGTTCTTTAAAATTCCAATTTTACCTAGAGAAGACGGCTAAGAAGATTCTTACTAACTTGATGCCTATCAAATCCGTGCAACAATATTTATAAACAATTTGACAACACAGCACGTTGTATTGAAACTCATTTGATAGCCTACAAACATATATTTGAGCATGTTTAACTTAACAACAACACTACTAGGTTGCATCGAAATATGTTCCTGTCAATTAATTTGATATCGTGTTATGCAGCCAAATATAGATACTCTAACTTTCACAATGTCTTGATGTTATTATCGAAATCAACAACATTTGCATATTTTCAAGGATACAAAAGGGCGAACCCTCACTGCTACTTTCACACTTTCTTCGGACATATTTATAAATTATTCTCCTGTTTTTGCAGCTTGTCGTCTTTCACTCAAATAAATGATGGGTCCTCTTCCTTGGAATTCGTTCAAAAGCAACCTTTTCCTATGCAAAATTCGGACAATTCGATTGTCTTGCACGGGTAGGATTCGCTTGAAAGCAGCTGGCAATACTTGGCTCCTGCCGACTAAAGCTAGAAGTTATCCAATAAAAGCTGGAAATAAACACTAATCTTGTAAGCTTATAATAAGAAACCAGCGAATAAACTACTTAAATCAAAGCGTAGCCAAAGATCCAAGAAGTCAGTGTGTTGTTGTTGCCGTGGCGCTGCGTTTCGAAAACAAAGGCTCCGAGCCAATCAAGTGCGCTCGTTTGTGCTTGTATGAAAGAAAAACCATGACAACTGGAAACATAAACAGTAGCGGGAAATGGAGGGGCGAAGGAACTGAGTTGTTGCAAAGGATTATCAATAACAGCCAGTGCTTGAATGAAAGCGAATTCGTTCATTATATGCAAATATACATTCAGCTTGCTTGAATCAGTACCACACCCGTTATTTGTTCAAGCAAGCGATACCATGCAAACATAAAGATAATTATATAATAAGACAATACGCGTCGGTCATGCATACCAACAATGGCATCTAATTGCGATCATACTGTCTTCGCAGAACCCTGGATAATCCTGCTTATTTGCTGCTTTGCTAGAGCTGAACATATTGATACTTTGCAGAACTCCATCAATTTTGTCAACAATTCCAATTCTGTCAACATTTCCCACCCAGCTCTGGATTTCAGTTACACTTTAACAGAGAATACACTAGCCTTTCTTGACATTCAGCTTTTAACCTCTGGCGACCCTACTATCACAAGGGCGCAGCTAGGATATTTGAAGGGCAGGGGTTTCATGGTAGGAATGGGGCATAAATACATTGGGTTTCCATGGGAAGAGGGCATTACCATGGGAAAATTCACTTCCTTGCCAAAAAGGGCAGGGGTGGTAAACCCCATAAGCCCCCCCCCTTAGATGCTCCCCTGTACCACTTCTGTGCATTATAAATAAAATGACGCAATAAGCAGCTTTGAATCCCGCCAGCTAAAGAAAACCAATCACTCTCACCCCCCCCCCCCCCATCCCCACAACAAGCAGATTAAACGTATTCTATAAAATAACTTCCATCTGCTGACTGATGATCAAGGACATTTTTACACTTGGGACTGGCACTTTAGGAACAGAAACTTTTGGAACATAAACTTTTGGAACAGAAGCTCTTGGGACTGGCACTTTGGGAACTATGCTTTGCCACCACCCACAACGCCGCACTTGCCCCCATGCCCACACCTCAACCGCGATCACCAACAGCCATATCTATTTCCATACAAAGACACAGTTCATGTGCACGTCTTCTGAATGCCCTTTTGGTGAACATCTCCGAAAGTAGAGAAGAAGGTACATCTTTAGGAATCCAGGAAAGATGACCCCAATGCCACAGTACTCATTCATTTTAACAAAGAAAACCAAACACTAGCTAACATGTAAATCTTTGGCTTTGCACCTACGCAGCTAATAACGACATTCAACGCAAAATCCTCGAAAAACGTGTAATATTTTAACCTTAGCACTCTTATTCCTAATGGCCTTAACAAACAATTTCGTATTTTTCTTAATCCAGCTATTATTATTTCATATCTTATCTCATCTATATATTTTCTGCCCCCTCATATTGTTTTACTTGATGAAGAGTTCGAGAAACGTTGTATCTATGTTCATTCGTGAACAAATTCGATATTTTATTGTTTTTATTATATTTGTACTAGGTTCTTTTCGTAAAGAATATTCACAAGCGACATTATGAAGTGAAAATTATAGAAAATTGATAGGATCTACAAAGTCTTTTAAAGCCAATTGATACGGTCTGTTTAGCTTTGATCATTTCAATGAGATGTGGAAGAAATATTAAAGTGATTGAGGATGTGGGTGTAACAGAAAAAGCACGGAAAAGTTTCACCAATTAAACAAACGATGTCTCAACTTCAAACAGATGTGAAGTGACATGATCAGCGTATTTGTGGGTCATTCTAAGGCTGAAGAACTCGACGTGCCATAAAGTAGTCTTATGCCTTTAATCTTATTTTCGAACGAACGAGCGATTGTCAGACTATCTGTTCTCGGGCAAGCGAACAATGTTTGCCCGTCATTAAGAATTTATGTCTGGTGGCTTCCTTTTTATATGCCAGTCTTTTAGACCATATGACGTTCAAATATTATTCAGCTTGTCTTTGCAAATGTCAAAAATAAAATCACTTGTCATCTTTTCGAATTTTCGCCATTTCAGAATTAATCAATTGTCATCAATTAGTTGCCTACTTTTGTTTTCATTTATTTATAACCGTCTATAAAAGATTCAAGTAAAAAGTTTCAGGAAAATGCACAGATAAACATAACTTTTGGTTTTATTATTATCTGCTTGCTTTATTTATATTCTAAGGCTTTACCTGCAAATTGTCAGCTGCTGTACAATATTCACTTCAAATTATATGTACTAATTAATGACTATGAAATTCCACAACTTCATTTAGATAAAGCATTTTAAGCTCAAAATATACAGTATGACATAATTTCACTGGCAGCAGGTAGCCAGACTTGGATGATCGCAGCACCAAAACAAATTTTAAAATTATGTGCAAAACTCACCTTTAGGTAAAATAAACTGATTATAAATTCTGATAAATAAATTTCTAAACTGCTTATGTTACGAAAAATTCAATTAGTTATCACTGTACCTCAAAATTTTTTAATAAAGTTAAACATCTCCTACAGACGACGAAATGCCCGGGGACTCGCTACATTTTAGATTGTTTTTCGATCTCGAGATAAAGCTTCAATTTGTTGTTGAGGACCATGTGGACACTATCCAAGAAGCAATTTATGTAACAAGAATGCATTTCCCTTGGGCTGTTTTGGACTTTTGTTGAAGTTTGAAGGTACTTCCTGGTCCTCTCAGGTGGATAAGTGGGACCTTTGTTCCAATAATATGCTGGTTTGTCACCGCGAATTATATGTTAATCAAAAAGCATTCAATGTCTGAGACCTCTAAGACTGGGATATCCTTTTATGCGTTTACGTCGGCATAAGGTGTCACTGTTATGAATTGACTGGTTTTGGCCATGAGCCAGTCAAAGAAATCATTTCCGAGAAAAAACTTAGGACAAAATAAAGCAAGATGAAATTTTGAAAAGAGATTTTAAATTGCCTTCGAGGCTTGCAAGCGATCTTAAGGGTGTAGAGGGAGGACATGAATCTAGATCAAAATGTATGTGATTCGATATTTTTGTTCGAAACGTGCCATATTTGATTTCCATTGACCTTGTGTACCCGACCTTGGATGGAATCGTCGTTTCTGTTCTCCGTTCCATTTTTCCTGCAGACTCTGGTGACGCCTTGACACTTGCCAAAGCAGCAAACAAGGTTCCGGAACGTCTTGTAATAGTCCTTGCTAGCCGCCGCGTACGTCGGTGCGTTGACAACGGGGTTCGTATATGTCAGTAGCAGGCAGATCTCTATTGCGTATGACGGTGCCTTGATCCCGCCGAAAATCCGCATAAAGTCTAAGATGGATATTGGCGCCAACAGGGCCGTGTGCGCGCCAAGCAAGAACAGGATGCCCAGTGCCATGTGCCGCTCTCTCCGCTTGACAACATCGCGCGACAGACTAGTGCGGATTCGCCTATTCCGCTTTCTAGATGCATTGTAACCGCCGTAGGAGCTATGGATTTTCCTTGCGATCGAAATGTACAAAATAATCATTACAAACAGTGGTGCAAAGAATGTGAATATGTTTATAAACACATTGTATCCTGGGTCGATGACTGATGAAAACAAGCAGGCGGAATCGCTGTCGTTGGAAGACTTTTCGCGCAGAACGTCATCGACGAAGGCCGGCACCGCTCCGACAGTTACCGCCAAAACTAATGACGTAATCACCAAGGAAAACATGTGGCAACGTTTGAAGAATAACTTATAAGCCAAGGCATGCTTGATGGCACAGTATCTGTCGAATGTTAGGAGAAGGAGGTTGAAGTTCGACGCGGCGAATAATGTTATGGTCACGCACGTGGTGTGTTTACAGAATGCGTCCGTCGATATTGCTGGAACGTCTATTAGGCCGTACCCTTCGGACAATCGGATGAGGCGAAGTGTGAGGGAAAACGAAGATATCAAAAAGTCGGATGCAGCAAGGTTTAGGATTAGGATATGGGTGTACCTTCGCAGTTTCTTGTTTGCCAGTGCGGACAGGATCACTAGAAGATTGCCCACCACGGACAACAGAATCAGAATGGTGAGCAGAATAAAGGAAACGAAGAACATGTCTTGTGCTCTACGGTCTGAGTAAACAGATGCCAATCAGGGAGAAGGGGACAACGGAAATCTTCAAGTGGTGATTCAGATGAAAGAATGTGTACGCCTTTAGGCTGGCTTTCCTTCAATGGCATTAGTCGGATTCATAAACGAGAGTTCCATTGCCCAGGTCATGCACATTTCGCAACTAATTGAAGTTAGGTATTCGAAGCCAAGTATTACCTTCATCTTCTTCAAACTCCATGCATTTGCACCAACATTTATATGCCAGTAAGAAGTACGTCTTCTACAATAATGTCTTCCGGCTGCCAAAAGATTTTTCAAAAATTGCTGGATGTGCTTCTTCGTCTTTCTGGGTCGTAGCTCTCCAAGCTTAAAACTCAAAACATGATTTTCCTCTTTCCTCTTGCTCCGACTGCAAACTGGTAGAGTTCTAGAAACAAATAGTTTCACAGTAATACGAGTCGCCTTTTTTGTAAATATTAACATGGTGCTAGGTATCAAGTGCGAAATTATATCTTTTAATCGGGTGGTGTTTGCTAGCTAATCCAAGTATTTTACCAGTTATAGAGTTGAGCTTAGAGAAATAATCTTGGCTAAACACGACTGAATTGTGAGCGCTTTTAATTAATTGTGCTTTTTATTCAAATTTTTAATACAACTAAGATGATGAGAATTTGTTTCATAAGAAACGAAATAATGACAAAGATGATCAATTTTCGGATTCAAGGCTTACACAATAATGTGGATCTTCTTTGATGAGCAGCGTCCTCAAGAAGTGATCGAGTTGCGATGAAAAATTAAGCAGGTATCATGCATCCACAAACAGAGCACTGCATGACGTTGAAGTTTCCTACGCAGCCTGATATTTGTCGAAATTCGACACGATTTACTCATTCCATTAAACGCAATGGCTGTGAAGTTAGAGAAGTGTTTAGGAAAGGTGCAATGCGAGGGAGTGTGTTTGCATTGTAATGACAACGGATATTCTACCGTTACTCGAGAGCTTGCTGACAATCTTTATTAGCGTTCACGCACATGCCTCGTGTCTTGCACCAATCTGATTGAACAGCGCCGGCGGTGAACAAATAACATCATTTTTGCAAGTGAAAACTCGACACGCAATCGCCTTCGCTTCTTGCCTGAAATCATCAGCGTTTTTGTTTCATTGCAATAAACGTTACACCTTCGATGGATACCCGGTTTCTCTTGCAAGTGGAAGAAAAGCTTCAGGCTCTTTCAATAAGCATTGAGTGGTGCTTTGATTTGGAAGAGTGTGTTATTGAATTACCAGGTAGACTTCTGTTCGAACGATTGCTTTTGGGGATCTCCGTCAAGCACTGTTTATAATAACTCCTCATTGTTTGTTGGATTGATTGGGTAGTGCGAAATTTGGTGCTGCGCTTGGGGCTGGTTGCTACTGGGAGGCACCAGAGAGCTACCAAGACCACGTTGGGCATACTTCTCAAGTTATTTTTTATATAAATAGCATATAGCACCCATCATCACGATATCTCTGCAAGACGTGCATGCTATTAGCTGCATTGTCTATTCACTAAAGATGTTGAAGATCTCTTACATGTTAAAACAATTACCCTAGCAAATAGATTCGTCTTATTAGTAGAGTTAATACCTCCAATTTATATGTGATATCATTTTATGCTAACAGGATCCCGACTACTATAATTTCTGGGAATTTTTAAATCATTTTCTCCAAATATCCCAATTTTCCTTGTTTGCAATAATATTCTAGAAAAGGATAATTTTGACGCTCCCTCGTGTTAGTTGAATTGTTAAAATAGAATAGAAACCATTGTTCTGTGTACATGGACTCGAGAGTGAGTGAAACTTCAATCATAAGCACACTCTCTATAAACCAATTTAAAAATTATTATTAGATTGGCACAGATTTGATTTTGTGCAAAAGTCAATACACTAACGTATTGGCCTACTCTGATAATTTCAATACCAAGATATGTCCATTCTATTTACAAGGATATGCTGGATCTCCAACCTGGTCCTATTAAAATTGTTGGTATCAGCATTTCTGCATGGCGTTTCCATGAAAATACCAAACCCTTTTGGGCCAAGAGGAAAATTATATTTGAAATATTCTTCTATACTGTTTCACACGCATTTCACACGCATTTCAAAGATGCTTTTTACCAAAAGCACTGAAAAAATGTTTGAATGCAGCTGATTTTAAAATGCGTGAAAATTTCCTTACCAGATGCCTTCTAGTCTTCTGGAAATGCGTCAAACAATCTACAACCTTCTTTGGTGCCTCGACTTGCTTTCTCGGCCCATTCCTAATCGAATGTTGGTTTCCGTAATTAGATCCCCATTACTAGCGGTATCAAACAGAAACACCGAAGAAGTTTCGTTTGTGTTCTTTGGAAGGAGTCTGCGAGTGATGAAAACAAACATAAAGTTTTAAAAACAGTGCTTTACCAATTAGCAGTACTCGTGTATGTTCTTTATTCGGAACATATCTGATTGATTTTTCAAACAATTTTGAAAGACACACGCTGCTACTTAATTGACTGCGTTTGATATTCAAAGCAGGCCTCACGTCAGTGCAAAGCTCTCAGCTACTGTTTGTTTTGTGACGCTACCTATTTTACCCAAGGAAGCAAGAATTCCTGATGTTTCTTTGCAAAAATTCACTTGTAGCTTCAAGTGGTTCAACGTAAACTGATATTTTGAAGTGTAGATTTGTTATGAATGTGTTGCGCGTAAGGTCATAATAATTATAGAAAGTCGTGTACAAAATACAACTTGCAGCAGCATGAGCTGACTTTGGCAATGCTTCATATGATCAGAACCCTGCCCGTTTGGGCCTAACAGTTTCTGCGGCCCCATGAACAGAAAAGAAAAAGACGCAATGAAATTTGGACTGCTTGCTACTATCGCAAAGGTGCTTTGATCCTTAACCCATCATCAGTTCTAGCGTGATGCAGCAGAACTTTACAACAACAGTGTATACAGATGCTTATCTCATGCAAAAAAATTATTTGAATATTATATTGAAAAGATTGTTGCCTTGTCTTAAAGAAGGATTTCACCGTCCTTCCATCGTTTAATTTACCAACCCCGAAACTTGTAAAGTATAAAGGATTTGAATAAATGCTCTATTAAAATGCACCCACTTAACAGCTCAAAGAACTAAAACACTATATAGTTGGGATAAATGTGGTTGCTGATGTCTTGAAGTTTCTATCAACCTATTTACATCCACAACTCTTGTTGCAGAACCTATGCATGTAGCCTGGGTTGGTTGTGCAGTACCCTGCCTTTGCCCAAACGGGACAATGCTCGTTGCTGTCAGACATATCGCAGCAGCATGTCTTGTAGCACATCCTCTTCATCGCCTTCCTGTACTTTTGAACAAGGCAGTATTTCTTCCATCCACGTGTGCAGTATTGGTTTGTGTCCTCACAAACTGAAACAGAACGCCTTCGTAAAACAACCAATATGTCACCAAGAAGAGTTTGTCGTGTAATATCATTGTCATAATTTCTTGCTAAATGGCTTCTCAAGTTCTTGCTAAATAGCTTCCCAACTTTGTAAGTTTTAAAAACTAATACTTGCAAATTCTGAAATTTACGCTTCTCTAGCTCTTTAAAATCATTCTGTTGTTATGTGATTTACAACGAGTATCTATATGCAAAAAGCTGGTATGGTGTGAGCCCCTTTTGTTGGAAACTGTTAGGCTACAAAAGTAGGTACATTGGCAATTAATTACTCCAAGAAGTTTTCGCCAGTGGAGCATGCTCCAAATAATTGCGGTTTATAATTAACATATTTTTTTATTTAGAGCTGCGAGTATTTATATATTTTTGTTTTCTTAAATAGAAATAAATGACTGTTATTTTAGCTGAAAATGAGTTGTAAACATTAGGCCAGATTCCTTCTCACCTGGCTCTGGCTTTTCAGTCGGTATCGGCGGCATGATTGTGATTGGCTGGGTTGTTGGGCGTGGCTTTGGCTTCGGTTTTGGCTTCGTCGCACGGGTAAGAGGCCTGCGCGTCACAGGTGTCCCATCCCCATCGCAGTTCATTCTAAATGATCCAGGGCGTGCTTTACACAAGGACAAATCAAAGTTAGTACTCACGAGGGGTTTCAAATAATCTAGCCTAAAGTCGAAGTGAATCCAAGCTGATATGATGAACACTTTAGAGGCACTATTATAAACAATTAAGCAGAAGATCACGAGACATTTTGCACGATCTCGTTTAATCAACTTTTTCTTCTTTAAAAGTCAGCGGTATTTTTACCCTTGTAAGAGCAAAAGGTAGCTTGATTGATATATTAGTTAAATGTGGCTATTGCTTAAAGGTATGCATGCGTGGTTCAAGATGAGTGCACAATGATATATGCGAGGGAGGATGACACCAGAAAAGGGGAATGGGTGTGTAGTACGTATTAAATGTGTTAAAAAATCCCAGGAGTTGGAGCTAGGGAAGGTATAATAGCAGTTTTACGGTCATTTAAGGGAAGAATGCTGAATATTTCATAAGATTATGACGTATTGTAAATGTAATGTTGACGGGTATAGGATGCGAGTTTCGTTAAAGGGGTAGGAAATATAAAGCGACAAGAGAGTAGAATTGGGAAAGGATGGTGTTAGGATGGTAGAAAAATCATGGTATAGAAGAGACAAATGAAAATGCAGTTGTATGAGGCAACGCGATATAAGTGATTGTCCTGAGCAATAATGATTCATAATGGCTATTTTCCCATACAAAATAATTATAGACAATGGTTATGTTCATTTACCAGAGGTTTCGAGATTTAGAAAGTGGAGAACTAGACTCTTACTATATCAGCTACAAAACAACAAACAGTGGTGGACTGGCCTAGAATTCTCAACGGCCCACGAATAAGGGGTGACTTTTTCCATGTACCCATACGGGAGTGTTCATGTAAACATCAGAGGTGAAGCGGCTACGAAATCCAACTGGTAAAATGGGAACAGGACCATTCAACCTTACTTCTGACAAACTGCAAGATGTCCATTATTAGTAATGGAACACCAAAAAGAAACATTCAAATTTGGCCCATGGTAACTTTTACTCTGAGTACCAGACCTACTATGTATAAAAAAGTCTGGTACCCAGGGTAGGGAACTTTGAGCAAATTTAGAAGGGGGGCCACTGGTCGGGGGGCCAGTCTGCCACTAACAACGTGCCTTTTATTGTGTTAAGAGAGCAATGGAACATACCTTTATTGCATCGCTTGTGGTATATATTCATGCATGGGAAAACTTCTTTGAGCAAGCGAAACAGGGTGGGGTCGTACGTTCGCAGCTTTGCGCGGGTGTTCACGTGATTGTGAACTCCATTTGGGCGCGCGGAGTAGGCATTCACGTCGAAAAAGCTCTGAACTCCTTCTCCAAAATACTCTTGCACTGTGTTGATTGCATACGTGCCCCTCCACAATCCCCGTCTTTTCGCATTGTTGTAGGCTGCATAAAGTCGACTCATGTACCCAGGTATTCCGCCTCCTTTGATTGATATTTCCTGTAAAAAGTAGTTAACAAATGCAATACTAGTCGAGGAAACAAACTATGACCTAAATGCATCTTCTTTCTTTGATGTATGGATACAACAATTGCCGTTCGATGTATGAATACTTTGAAGAATTATGAATGAGTGACTTTTACATGGTTAGGAACATAATCTATAACTGAAGAAAACTTTCATTAGAACATTCCAGAAGAATCCATGTCAGTGGAAAGAATAAATTTTTACCGTAGCCGTAACGAAATTAATATACTTTTCAGAAATTTTTAATGGCACTTGAATAGTTACAAATGAAAATTCTCAGGCAAAAAGACATCCATTCCTTATAAGATTGTACAAAAACATGTGCCCCCTATCTTCTCCTCGTAGCGGCGCTTTTGATATGTTCACGCAGGGAAATGGAAACTAATGAATGCAACAGAGAAACAAATTCTAGAAACTGTTGAATGTCAAGACACCTGAATCCCATGCGAGAATTCGTGAAGAAATATGTCCTCGACTCTGTATCGATCTTGAGAGTAGCAAAGAAGGTTTTCCTCAGCACCGGTTGAAATCGGAATGTGTAGAGTACCACCCAGTCCCCTTGACCGCGTGTCCCACCAGCGGCCTAAGTGCCTGTGTTCAGGAATGGACGTTGCGCCTAAACGGAGGCAAATGCGGAGGAGGAATCTAGTTATGATGCAAAGTTACTTAATATCAAATGCATACAAATGGGGAGGGGTGTAGCTTTGTGAGCAAAGCACCCTCAAAGAATTACCAAGAATAAGTATATTGTATCTCGATTAAATAAAAGATAACGTTATGGACTATCAAATGAGACAAGCTTATAGTTTGCCTTTAGTGTTGCTCATCTAGATTCACTTTCGTGCTACTGACAATCGTTTTAAATTTTCATGCAAATCTTTTGTCCTAGAAGGAAAATTCTCTCCTACGTCAGTGGTTGACAACTGTCCAAGCCTATGACAACAAGCAGAGCAGCCTGTTTTCAATTAACTTTTGTTTATTAAAATTGTTACAACTTCTTCATTAAGATTTCTGTTGCCGTAGAATTTTTCAGTCAAAGCTTTTCTCATTAACTTTCCAGTTAATAGTAGCTGCCAGGTAGCGGGATTTGAAAATAGATAATGACAAAAAATCGGCACCAATACCAAAGAGAGGTCTTCTAGAAATTCTCCAGACTATAGCATTAATTCAGTATTGCTGGTTCAGCTAGTAATTTCGTCGAATGCCTTTGTAAAATGTAAAGGGAAGATTTGGTTTAGTTTTTATTAAATATGTTGGTGTACAGTGGATGTTCAGGTTAAAAGCAGCAACTACAATAATTATGACGTCATTATGACTCCAATAATTACAGTGGCCTAAAAGAACGTTATCTGTAAAGCTGGCTTCAATAGTAGGTGCAATCGCGGATAACATTGGCCTTTGCTTAGAATCTTCTACCTACCCTCTCTTGCACCCATGATCCCAACTCGTCCGTAGTACCTGTACATATACTTCCGTATGATCTTGCGATCTGCCAGAAGGAAGCGCACGACGTAGCACGCGCGCCTCAGAGCCGAATCGGGCACTGCACTGGTGCTCACTATAGGGATGCCGTAAGCATGGGTGTACTTTCGATAGTGGTTGTACCTAGGGAGTAGAAATGGTAGCATTAACATGTGCATTTCTGCTTTTTCTACGCGCAAATCCTAAGTAGAACTGGATCGATTGACGTACATAATTGCAATGCAGAAAGAGCCTAGAGTATTTGTAGGATCTGACCTCATAGGAGTGGGTTTGGGATAATCTCGAAAAACCTAATGCTAGAAAAAAGCCATACAGGCTAGAAAAAACCATGCATGGCCACGCCCTTAAGATTCCACAAAAACTGCCTCATTTAAAAAGCATCTTCAGCAAATTTCTTTTGATAAAAACCAGAATAAAAAGTATTGGGAACAAGGCTTGGCCAGAAAGTACAGTGATTGCCAATTTGTTTATGGACCAGGGCTTTTACGGGCCCCTGTTGACCTCGTCCCCTACACCTTTTATTCCCCTTATGATCTCTTCTCGATGCTCCTGTCGTCTCCTAAACTCTCTCTGATTTCAGCCAAAGGGAACAGGGCACCGGTGCTGAATTTGTAGAATAGTTCAGTGATTAATGGTTTGTGAAGCAGTATGTTAATCCAGCGCGTTAAACCCTCAATGAAAATTTATCAATTTTGCTAGTTAATCAAAGTGTCAGGAGAAGCTTCAAGCTACAGCAAGCACTTTGTAGACCAACAAACAAGTATATGCCTCTGGCAATAACAGAAAGGCAGGAGAGGTCCTATCTTCGAATTATGCAAAATTCGCATAATTTACACGTGTTCTTTTCATCAACTCTAGGTTCAGTTGAAGGTGATCTTACTTGTTATTTTCTCGATTTGTGGATAATTTTGTCCAAGGGTTTTGAATACCATAGAAATCTTCGTTCCCAGATTTTCGAAGTGTCATGCTTAAGTTCTTGTCAACTGTTTGGTAGCATCACTTGCTGTCGTTACAATTGCATTTTATTTGAATGATTACTTTTTTTGTTTTTTAGTGTGTCAAGACACCCCCTACAATGACCCCACTGTCAATAATACAACTGGAAGCAATTTCAAGACCACTAATACAGCTAAGAGACAGCCACTTATAATGGCTGAACTCTTTCCGCCGAGTCAAGGATCAAAGCCGAGGATCAAAAGATGTCCTTTTTCCCATTGTGAAGTATATACAAAAATTGTTTAGCCTCGTATGGTTCATTTACCGTGTTTCTGTTTAATAGTAGGTTCTCCGTCTTGTGATCTAAACAGCTTGGCTGGGTCATTGCCTCAGCAAAAGGGTGGCATGGTCAGTTGAATGAATATGTGTGCGATATTCGTCGAAAAATGGCATTATTGGGTTCTAAATTTTCCACATCACCTCAAATTTGTACAGAGTCGCGAGATGGATTCTCTCAAGAATCTAGTAGTGGTTTTTGGCTCTCTTTCAACGGTAACTCCACCCCTGCACTGGGACTGGACACTAGTTATGTGTTTTACATATGGTGTTTGTTTTATTCAGAGGCGGATCCAGAGCAAATTTGAAGGAGGGGCAGTTGGTAGTGGGGGCGCTGTAAAATTTTCAAAAATTGGTGACTAGAGTACGCTGTATGCAACAATTTCAACACTTTCGCAATAAACAGCATAACTTTGAGGTAATCCTTGAAGCAAATCCACCTATGGGTCTCAGAAACGTTTTCATCTGATTCACATTCTTCAAAAGGGGCGCAGAATTTCCAAAAAAGGGGCGCCAGACTTGCTCCAACTCGTTGAGGCAGGAGCAACTGCCCTTAGTTGCCCCCCTAAAATCCGCCACTGGTTTTTGTTAATGAATCGCTAATCCCACTCCGAGTCGCAGATGTTAGATCCTACATTCCGCTAGTCAGTCAGTAGTTAAAGGCGGCGCTTCCCCCTATACCCTGGTTCAAGTGCCCCTTTCCCTGGAAGTACCTGGTTATAAAAGTAAGGTGTCTTGGCACAGCGGTGATCTGGTCGCAACGGTGACCATCGGTTGAGGACCCCGGTCTTCTGCCACCTGCAAATGCCCCTGGATTTGGCTCTGTCCAGTTGAGTATTGCCCTGAAAGGCCCCCTCTTGTCCTCTGAAACGTAAAAATAGACAGTCAATGTGTCATCTCCAAAGTGAAAAGATTGTAAAGGAGATAGATTAATCCGTGGAGATTAGGTAAAGCTTATCGGTAAGAAGTATGTATGGCAAAAAGAGGTCATATCGAAACTGTCGCCAAATTTAGAGCTTACTGCCCCCTAATTTACGAGAACTTACATCCCCCTAAATTACGAGAGCATACTTTCCCCCCCTTGACTTTGCATTTCAAACGATGGCCCTGCAAACAGGCTTCGGTTTTTTGTTTCTCGTCGTAAAACGGTTTTTCGTCATGGTTATGCTTGTGATCGAGAAACATCGGCATTTCCCAGAAGAAAAGAATTTTAGAAACCTGCATATAACAGAAAGGTTGCAAAGAAATTAGCAACAACAAACCAGGAATATTGAAAGGATCTGCATTTCCTCCGGGCCCTCCAGCAAACGAGAAGTCTTAAAGGGAAATTCAGAGATGAAAGAAATTTAGCAATCAAGGCTTGAGTCTGTATTCTAAGGGTATTCTATATACATCACAGTAAATGGTTGTAACTAAAATGCAATTTTGAGAAACCTAGTCAAAACCTCATCTTGAATGTGGACTTTTCATTATTCTAGGAAATGTTCCCCAAAAAATTTGACCCAATGCATGTTCAGGAGGACTAGAACAGCTTCGAGACCGCGACAAATGCATGTTCCAAATGCATGTGGACTGGAGCAGCTTTTCTGACTATCGTCTCTCTCACTATGTCCTCCATTCAAAGCTTCTATTTCTTCCAAACTGCCATATAAAGGATTTTGGTGTATTACATTACTTCTTTTGTGGGATGAAAGCAAACAGGCTGCCACGACTGGGTTGCAAGAAACCGGTTTTTTTGTGATGAACATCGCATCGGTAACATTGATTTACGCAACAGAGGCTTATGACATTTGTTCTCGCCGATTGAATCATCATATCAAATCAGTGGGCCTAAGCAAACTGTACGTCACTGCTGCTTGAATTCTGTAGCAATATTGCGAGTAAAGGAAATGACTCTCCTGATGCAGCGCAGATAGATCGAGGAACCCAACACCAATGACGTAAGAAAGAGATATCTGCATTAACGGAGGTGGAAATCTGAGTCACGGGAGTGACTATTGATACTAAGGGCACGTGAATGCAGATAAGGGGAATGTCAACCACCCCCCCCCCTTTCTGGTCTCATCAGAGGCCCTGGGAGGTAAGATGTAACCTGTAACTTTTTGGATTTAGGGGAAAGGCTTTTGGTTGAATATATAGTATTTGGGAACAGGCTACTAATAAACGCCGCAGCTTGTCACTTGCGAATTTGGAAGCAAATATTTCACCTTCAAACGAATACTGCCTGCATTCTTCTGCCTGCATTATTCAAGAACTTCTGTGTTCTTAAATAGACTTTTAAGAGCACTTTAGATTGCAGTGTTTATTAAATTTCGGCTGTTTCAAGCAGAAGTAGCGATTGTAGGTTTTCCCTGGGAACGCCAACAGACTTTTTGCAAACGAGTTAGAATACTGTAAGAAATGAATTATTAGATTTTAAAACTCGCGAGTAACAGGCTTGAGCTTATTTGTACGTCCTTTACAATTCAAAAGACAGTTCGCTATAAGGTTAACACTGTTTAACAAACAGGTCACCTTAAATTTGATGTAGATATAGTTTACGTAGACTTAAATATAGTTTTAAATCTAAAGGCACTTTAAATAAACGCACTGACGTACCCGCCCCAGTGACCAGCCCCTACCGCCTTGTTCGAATAATTGTCCTTGGGCGGTTATCAAATCTGTCATATCGTCGGGCGCTTATTAAAAGGGGATGTTGCTTAGTCAATAACACTGCAAATATACTCACCAGTATTTCGCAAACATTCGTCTCGGGTGATTTATTGCGAGAAATATTTCTAAATAAAATTCTTTCAGCAAAGGAAAATAACAATGACAAATGCGATAAAGGTTTGGAGTTAAAATAGACTCACCCTTCTTCTTCATCAAGACTATGAGAAGTTTCTGTTACTTTTGATGTTTGTAATAAATGTTAATAGTATAATTTGTTGAAAAAAATAATTACAACCAGATACTTTAACTTGCAACATTTTTCTGTTCTCCAACCTTTTATTCTGTTTAGTGTCGATTATTTGTGAACGGCTACTGGTCGCCGGAAAATTGTCTCGACAGAACTAATGCAAGCTGAATGTTTTGCATTTTGCAGCAATTCAGACAAAATTAGCATACGAAGCAAGGCTGGAAGCTGTACAGACGACATACCTGTCCATGCTAGGCCAGCGAAAAGCACGAAGCGGATGATGTGCCACACCATCTTTGAGTCGAAGCGTCAACTTAAATTTTGGAGCAAGTGGCACCGGATTCGGCTCTGTCCAGCATTGTCAGGGATCCACTGCAATAGCCAATAGTCAAGCACCAAAGAGAACCTTTTGTTTCTATTCACCGGAAGTGTTTTTGTGTAGATTTAGTTCCAAACCGAGAATTTCACACAGCGATAAAACTTCCACCTTCGTGGGTTACTCGTGTCAAAAGATTGGAAAACTTCGTAGAAAAACCAACACCCATTGAAACAATATTAATTTCAAAATTGCTTCAAACTGCTACACAAAGCGATTTCAGCATATTTTTTGAAGTTCAATTAAAAGGCATATGGGTTTTATAATATACACGCTTTTTTTATAAGGAATCTACCACAAGGCCTAGTTCCAAAAGTTCCTTATTCGTAGACCTCGAGTCATAAGATTTTAGTACCAAAAGTTCCTTAAAAGTTCCATAATTTTCACTGCATATCAATAAGCCTTACCACTTAATAAAGAGAGGGGCGAGACAGCATATGCGGAAACTACTCAATGAAGCACTTGACACACGAATAGCAAACAATCATTCCAAATTAATGGAACGGGCTTTTGGCTCTTGATGCTTGCAGTTATAAAAAATTTTCTAAACGAAAAGTTCCTTAGGGATTTCGTTTTTAGTAGTATATGTTCTTTATATATTTCGGCCTTCTACATGTAGGTTCCTTATAAAGTGGTTCCTTATATAAAAGCGTGTAATCCACAGAAATCACACACGTAAGCTTTAAACATTTACAGGAGCCATTTACAAATAAATCAGATTGCATGACTTGCTTTTAGCTCAAGTTCTCATGGTCAGGAAATGTAATGTTTGAAGAGACTTGACTAATGCAGTGTTACGACAGTGGGAAAGTTTTCAAAATATATCACGGATATATTGAGATATTCTGGAAGTTTGTTTGTTTTCTTTTATGCTGTTGCGTGAGTTATATTGCAAGATAACACCTACAGTTACCAAAGTCACTCAGCTTGTCTTTCTGTTGTCACGACTACGTGTATTATTTTCTTTTACTTTGGAGGTTAACTTTGGGAGCCTTGGGGCAAATTTAATTGGGGCAAGTATAGAAGTAACAGTAAGAGCTCCATGAAATATGGCGTTGTTCAGGACATGCTGTTATAATAGACGCAAATCCTTTTTGAAATAAGTTTAGTTTTGTGTCTTTACATATTCCAGTTCATAACTTCATGGAGACCAGCATTTAATAAATATTTCATATTAAACACATTTAAAAATGATTGTGTAATGCTGACAACTATTAGAAATTCACAAGTTCATATTTTAGTTATATTCATCTTGCTTATAATGCACTTGTGTATTCCAGTATTTAGATGTTCGTGAATACTCAAGCATATAAATTAGCAGAACTTTTTATGACTTGAATGTTGTTAAAACGAACGCCGAATACGTCATTCGTTTGCCGCAACGCACTGAATCAGCAAAACGAAGTAGTGTCCAAGCCTCTTTTCCGTTACCACACCATTATGGAAATGGGGAAGCAAGAGAATCCTGCAATGATATAGGCGCACTTTGAAGTTTACTGGAAGTCTACAAACAATACATACCCGGAGAAGTAGGCCATATCTCTTGCCAAACATATGTGATTAACATATTTCACTACAACACAGCTAAGCTTGTCAGCCTTCGACGGCCTAGATTAGAAACAGGCCTACCTATACATATGTTGGCAGAAATCGACTTAAAAATATCAACCAAAATTGCAGTGTGACAGAAAGCTTCTTTTGGATACCAGATTTTCCTCTAAGTTTGTCAGCACGTCTGTTCCCCATTTGATGTTTGGTACATATAAATTCTGATGACATTGGAATAATTGTGAGCCGATATAATTTATTGAGAAACAAGAGGACACATGGCTGGTCAAAATCCTAGAGGTTTGAGAACAACCAATCTAGATCAAATATGGGACGATCTAAAAGAAGGAATTCAACAAATTTATTTGACGCAAAGCATGGGTAAAGCAAAGTACATGCAGCTATACACGTATCCTTCATATTTTATTTCTGTTATTGTTTAGTTGTCTCATTTACATATTCCAAATAACTCAATAGAATTTGGATTTTTTACATTTTCCAACTGTAAAATTTGAGAAATATATATATACTGTGTATCTCAATTTCATGTTTGTCTAAAGAATAGGAGATATTATCTCTTTCTCTTTGTACAGTTGTGTGAGTTTCACCATAAGAAAAATTTTTCATGAATAATGCTGACATCTGTATGAAAGTTTATGTTCAGGAAAAGACACATACCAAAATAGATATGACTATGATCAACACAGATGTTGAATAAGTAGAGATTTTCAGCAGGAGTCTAGCATAAAATATTTTCTCCTTGAATTGGTAGTTTGTGCTAATTTGCTGTCAAACATTGATTTCTTTTTGCACCAATGCATTGCAATGTGGAAATTTTATACATTCTGTGTCAAGACTGTCACAAACTGCCAATTTATAAAGAGTCTTTGAGAAATATTTTCATGAAACTGAATGTCCAAATGGTAAAGGGAAATCCTGTTAGGGCTAAGTTAAGGCTGCATTATGTTATGGTTTTCAAACTTAAATCTTCCGAACTTCCAATTCTTATTTGCATGTTATTTGTATCATTCTGTTATATGATAAAGATTCCTGATAGTGTTTGCCATTTTTATATTGGTATGACTTAAAATAGAAAATCATATTTTTAGACAAAAAATTAATTAAATGTCAGATTGAAAACAAATTTTTATCAGTTTCATGCTCAGTGATATTCACATAACACTCTCTTTTGTTAAAACACATATTGAGGAGTGTCTCTGCTAAAAATCACAATAAGTTAACAAAAAAGTGACATTTGACCTTTGTGGTGAAAATTTCTTTCTTTCTTGTTTGCCACGCATTTTGAAAGGAATCTTGGTTAGGTACTAAAAGGTTTTCCTTTCTCATACTCCTAAAGTGATGGTAAAATTGTTCTATTTATATGTGTCCTTGCTCCAGTTTTGTGTTTCTACTGATTTAAAAGTTATGTTTAATGGAAGGAAGCATTGAAAATGTATATATATGTATATATCAAGAAAGAAACACTCTTTGATGTTGATGCAAATGTTAGAAAACTCTAAAAAAATTTGCTTGATAAAATAAGATTCTCCCATTAGTTTGATTCAGCCTTATAAGGCAAGATCTTGCATGGGCTTAGATAAGACAATTTTTCTTTTATCATTCTGTTTTAATCATGTTATTTTTTATTATATGCATTTATATATAAAAAGTTAGAGAAAAGATGTTACTTGGTATTGAAAAGCAATGCTATAGTTCAATGCTAATTGTATTTTTTAAAATGAGTTTGTGCATGAATAAAGTTCCTTTGTATTATGCAGAGTAAAAGGACAATTATACATTTAAAACAAATGGTAGCATCAAGAGATCTAAAGAAATGAGCCTATAGCATGACAGGCTTTTATGAAGAAGGACATAACTATGCTACCTTAGATTCATTGCTTGTAGCTTCTCTGAGTTTTTTAGGCATAAGTTAAATCTAGCTATATTTCAAGTTCACTTTTCTAGAGGTAGTAAATTGGATTAAATTTCCACCAAGTATAAAGTAAATACTTTGTTGTCCTTAAATATGTTTTGCAAGATTTTATCAAGATGTGAAATTTAACTGATGATATAATATTTCTTTTCACCTTTGTCCAAAATCTCTAGCAAACACTAAAAAGAATCGGCACAGCTAAATCTAGAATGCCATACATTGAATTTACCTTTCAAAGCACTCCTGACAGTTTAATCAGCACCACAATTTCTTATCAGTTTTGAAGAAAGATCAATAAAGTAGTACAGAATATGTGATTAGCTGAAATCAGATTTACTTGGAAGCAAATGTTGTCCACAACTTAAAACCTTATTCTTTGTTTCTAATTTCTAGCCCCATTTCCAAACCTATTTTCAACAAATACATATTCTTCTTTGCTCTGGAGAATTACCCAGGCCATCAGTCTTCTTCCTTCCTGTTTTTCTCAATATTAGAATCCAACTAACCCAAATTCCAATACATGGTTGATATCATAAAATAAACTATTTTCAGAAGTTTTTTGCTCTTTCTATTTGGCAGAATGTATGTGATGTTCTATTTGATGCAAGTTACGTTCATTTTTTAAAACACTACATTATACTGGTGTCTACATAAGCCAAATAATCTGCTCCTAATCTGATGTTACTGCAATTTTTCTTGTTTAGAAGAGGTAGTTGAATATTACATAGTGATTTGAAATTGATGATTGATTAAAATGATTCAATTAATCAAAACTAAAGTTGCTCAAATGCCCTAGAGCTGATGTTTAGTTAATCAGTTTAATTAATTGCTCTGTATCTAATTAAGAACTGGGATATATACATGGAATTATACAGTATTTCTTTATTGCCCAAGATTGAAAGGCTCCTACTTGTTTTTTTAATAAAAATGGAAAAGTTTTGCCTCTTTGAATACATGATAGCCTGATGTTTATTTTCTTCCGGTTTTGTTGCAAAGTCATAAGGCACTCCTCAATTTGTCATAATCATGAAATTTTATTTTGCTATCCCAATGGAAGGCTTTCCTGATGTTTGCAAATGCTATAATGATAGATGCTCTTTATTTTCTTGCTACATTCCATGCATAATGTCAAAGCAGTATACTAGAATGTACCACCTTGACTTGAAAATCAGCCATGTCTACAACTACTGCACAAGTGTGAACAACCAAGGTGCTGCTGGAAAGCTTCATAAGAAGAAAGGAGGACAAACAGGTAAGGAGCATGTGCTATCAGTATGCCTTCTTTTGAAATTTCTTATTTCCCCCTTTTTCAGTCATAATCCTTTTCAGTTGAACAATACTCTACTCATGTCTTAGGTGCTGCTTTT
Organism: Nemopilema nomurai; assembly: GCA_003864495.1. Lineage (NCBI taxonomy): Eukaryota > Metazoa > Cnidaria > Scyphozoa > Rhizostomeae > Rhizostomatidae > Nemopilema > Nemopilema nomurai. The sequence goes on from ML133487.1 coordinate 285,326, forward strand.
GAGTAACTTTTCTTTGGGAATCGGAAATCTTTTGACTGCTTTTTAAGTTTATTTCATGATTTTGGTTTTGCAAAAAGTTCAAAATAATGCATTCTTCAATGAAACTAATTAGTTGGGTAAATTATCAGCAAATTCTTGTGCATTCACAAAAAACTGTGATTGCTTTTTGCAATAGATGAATTCTTTGTAAGTTTGAAGAGAGTAAAGTGCTGGCTAAAGCCTTTACTTCTATTCATCATTGTTCTTTTGTAGGAATGAAATTGTTTGTAAATGAATTTGCTGTATGTCTGTTGTTTATAAAATGCCACATATTTTATTGTAAACTAAATATATATATTTACAACAGACTTCCAAGTATGATGACTATGAAAAGTGCTTGTGAAATGGGCAGATCATTAAAAGGCTCTAATAGTTTAGAAAAGCCTTGCTTAAATTTGTTGAACCACACTCTGCTTGTTTGGTTTGACATCTTTGTGATTTTGTGACATCTTTATTTCATTTTATCGACAGGAGCCCAGTTTGTTGGAATTGAGTTGTATAAACGTTTGAAAGACTTCATGAAAAATTATTTGGCAAACTTATTAAAGGTAACCCACTTTTTGGATTATTGAGATTCAATGCAATACATGAAACTAACTCTTAGGTATTTAGAAGTTTGTAAATTTTCATGCTCTGAGTTATGGATTAATTCAATTCACAACTTTTTCCTAACAGATTTTATTTGCACTTAAATAGATTAAATTAGTTTTTGATATATGCATACTATATTTATTTGTGACTTTGTGTACTTAGACTGTGTTTTGATAGGAAACCTGGTACCTCAAATGCATGTTTGTTCACATTTATGTTCCATTCTAAGATTAAAATTATTAGCAGTTGTTGTCATTTCCTCTGTTGCATGGTGTCACCAACAGGCCATTTGCAGAAGAATATAAGCAATATAACACCAATTGCTCCCTTTCCGAAGGCAAAGTTTTAAAGGAACCACATCAGTTCTCTTTGTATGTTGATGATGTCATTCACCTCTGTAAGAAGATGACAGACATTACAAGTTTAGTTTCTGTACTGATCAACAAATGGTGTAAACAAAGTTTGATATCCTCATTACATTGCTATAGAGAGGTATCTAGACCAAAGCCGCTGCCAACTGTATTGCAATGCCAACATAAAATTTACTCAATTATTGCCACAGCAATCTAGTACAACCCAATGCCAATTAAACAAGCCATAATATTTTGACCCGTTTTTAATTTGTTATTGGCATAATATTGTATTTATTTGTGAGAACGTATTTTGCTGCCCCTTTTTTTGAAGCTGTGCCAACTCAAAATGAAAGATGTGTAGAATTGTCTAGGTGTAAACCATGTTGTGAGAAATTTCGACATTCGTCTGTCATAAAGCTTCTTTCCTTCACTTTAGCAAGGGCAGGACTTGATGAATGAATCTCTGCTGACATTTTACACGCAGCAGTGGGAAGGATATGAATTCTCGAGCAAAGTTCTTGATGGAATATGTGGATATCTCAACAGACACTGGGTCAGAAGGGAATGCGACGAGGGGCGAAAAGGAGTCTACAAGATATATTCAGTGAGTCTCAATGCTTGCAGGACTTCACTCTGTGCAAGTTAAAACATTAAGTGTTGATAAGCTTTAACATTAACTTTAGCGTCGTCATAAGCTAGATTTGTGTGCTAATATCTCTTAGGGTGCCTTGTTGAAGAATATTTCTTCTTGCTGTTTGGAAAGCTGTACGGCCACCGAAAAGCATTTTGCGAAGAAATCTAGTAATGATTGATTACTTTGTAAATTAAATGGCAAATGGCTTCAAAAATGGTAATGACAACGGATGCAAAGCTGGCATCCAAAAAGCATGCTGCCATTTTGAGATAGGCCGTAATTGATTTTGCGTGAAATCTCTTTTACGGTTGTGCGTGAAATGTTTTTAAAGATATTTCTGATACCATAAGCATAAGCCAAAATCAGTAATCTTTATCTTTCAGCTGCCCAATCTGGGTACATGCTCCCCCAATCGAGGCTAAATATCCTCGTTAGGTGTAATGAGTTGCCCTGCTTGTTGATCGCTTAAACTGGTTATGATAAAAACTTATTTTCCTGTTTACTTTCACAGCTTGCTTTAGTCACGTGGCGAGAGGTGCTTTTCAAAGTCCTTCATACTAAGGTAGGTTATCTACTGTTATATAGTGTCTTTACAATATATGAATTCATAATATCGAGTCATTTTTCGTCACAAATCCTTCTATGAAAAGCCGACAGCCTTACGAGGCCTTTGCAGGCTTCATATCGGGAAGTTGATGACTTTTGTATTAAATGTTCATCCAGCAACGCTTCATTATGCAATGAAAGTTTGAAAACGGATTTGGACCAACAAACTGAGGAGCCGAACCGAGCCATCCTTTCCTCTGATTCGTTGTTCATTTTGGCCTTTCTTGTTTGTTTACCCCTGCAATCTTTCCCGCAACAGAAACCACTAATTGCTAGACATCATCACCTTATTGCCACCCCTGCAAAAAACTTTGGAAAAGGCTTTGGGTGATTCTGTGAAGTATTTGAGTTCTGAGACATGTTGAAGTCGAACATCTGCAAACGATGTGATCGCTAGTGAATATGACGTAATTATGCCAAAAGGCAATTTAATTCTGAATCTCTCGTAGCTTCAGTATCATCTTTCGGTGTATTGGTTTTCATGTCTTCATTGTCAATACAGCATAATAAATGATTTGATTTGATTGAAGGTAACCAACGCCGTGTTGAACCTGATTGCCCGAGAGCGTAATGGAGAGACCATAAGCACAAGATTGGTTTCTGCGGTGATCGACAGCTTCGGTATGTTGCCTTGATCCTTTCCCTATCATTTATTTGTAATAGTTTATCATGATAAGATTTATATTGTTTGAGAGCATTCACAAGTGATGGGGAAGCCAGCTGTTTTTGAAAAGGCGGGCCCCCAAAGGGCAGAATTCTGTTTGTGTCATTTGTGACCACTTCGAAGTGGACATTGCGTTTGAAAAGAAATGCCTGTAATTAGCAAATTTAACCTAAGCTGTGCATCAGAATTGTTGTTGTTTCACTGGAGTTTGATACCATTTTTATTACACGGCTGTCAGATGAGATTGCTGCATTTAAAGTTGAGATTGTTTAATTGAACTAGCTTCTCACTAGCTTCAAATCTCCACATACTTTTTCAGGATTTTCTTCCACCGGCAACAGGTGTTACATTTATGTATCATTTTTTCATTCTACTGTTCTTTCGTTTATCGTGTTTTTCCACCAGATTCTGTTTTTTCAGTATCCATGCAGCTAAAATCTCTGTGTAGTATGGTTTTAGGGGAATAGCCTGAATTTTAGTTAGGGTTGAGAAGCAGCAAGTAGTAATTCCAAGGAAAATTCTGAGAACTTTTAAGCAAAATTAATTCAACAAAAGTGCTTTTTTGTATTTTAGTTCACCTTGGGATAAACGAAGATGAATCTTGCAACACAGGGGGGCCATCATTGTCTGTATACAGGAGCTCCTTTGAAGCTGTATTTCTGCAAACAACGGAGGAATATTATAGCCAAGAAAGTATGCAGTTTCTCTCAGAAAATCCAGCGACGGAATACATGAAAAAGGTTCGTTTTTCCTTAATTTCTCAGGTTTTGCTCTCTCATAATAGTTGGTGGGTTCCCCTAATTTTCAAGTTTGTGTACATATGGAAGTTACAAGTTTGAAGTATTAAGCTTGAGGAAGCAAGTTTGAGGTAATAAGTTTAAGGTTACAAGTCTGAAGCAGTGCTGCAAAAAAATTTTCGTTTCTAGGAACTCGAGAAAATCTTCTGTTAGGTAGAAGTACTATGAAAATAGTTCTACCGATGGTACGCTTCCTTTTTTGGAGGGCTTCTAATTTAATGGGTCTGGAGAAGCTTTTCAATAAAATATTGTAATTTGGTTGTTGTTGGATCTTTTTTATTGTTGGCAAAGATGGACTTTGCAAATAATTAAGCAAGAACTGTCGTTTTGTCATCAAGTTTCACTGAAAATTTTGTGACAAGCAAAAAAATTTCTTCGAATCTAGTTCCCGGGCTCCGATACTTTTTGCAGCTCTGGTTAGAAGTAGTTAGTCTGAGGCAACAAGTAATTGCCAGTTTCTTGTATTCCACCTTATTTGACAGAGGCTCCTTATTTGACCGAGGCTCCTTATGTGACCGAGGCTCCTTATTTGACCGAGGCTCCCTATTTGACCGAGGCTCTCTATGTGACCGTGGCTCCTTATTTGACCGAGGCTCCCTATTTGACCGAGGCTCCCTATTTGACCGAGGCTCCCTATTTGACCGAGGCTCCCTATGTGACCGTGGCTCCTTATTTGACCGAGGCTCCTTATTTGACCGAGGCTCCTTATTCTCCACTAGGCGGAAGCCAGGCTGAAAGAAGAACAAAACCGAGTGCAGCTGTATCTCCATCCCAGCACAGAAAGCGAGGTGTGTTTAGAGATGTGATCTTCCAATCACTTGTACTTCGTAGTTTTCTTTGGTTCGAGGAACAACTCGTTGTTTTTTGTTTCTGTAAACATTCTTCCTTTCTAGCTTGCAAAGCGATGCGAGCAGGTGTTGATACAGAAGCACCTGGAGACCTTTTATACAGAGTTCAAGAACCTTCTGGAGGATGACAAAGATGACGGTTTGTTGGCATCTCGCTTACTTCACCCCCATTTTAAACAGCTGTACCCCCAATGGATCTCTTTTCATTGCCATGGCCCAGTTATAATGTTTACCCGGGTCATACTTGAGACAGATATCCTCTTTTATCCAGCCTCCATTGAACGGCCTTTCCAGGCTAATCAGACCTAATTCCACGATTCCAGGTATTGAAAGCCATTTTTTAGAAAGATAATCACCGTGTGTATGAAAAAGCCATTTGTGACGCGGGCTTTTGACCAGTTTAGGGTCAACCGACCTGCGTCGCTGGCATTAAAGCCAGCTACTGACTCGATTTTAATCTTATTCTATTTCTAGACCTCGGCAGAATGTACAGTTTAGTTCATCGGATACCACACGGTCTTGATAACTTGAAAGAACTTCTGGAAGAGCACATACATTCGGAAGGATTAAAGGCCCTTGCCAAATGTGTCGATACTGCTGTAAATGTATGTCCTTAACCGCATTGATTTTCTAGAATAATGTAACGTAAATTATTTCTAGAATAATGTTAATTTGCTAAAATTTTTGTTTGAGTTTTTTTTATTTTCTATCTTAAGAATCTTTTGCTGCTCGAAGTGCTAAAAAGACTCTTAATGGTATTGTGATCTTTGTGGCACAAACGTAGCTTGTACCAAATGACATGTTACTTTAACCGCCTGTTTTATAGACTTATTTCGAAGGGTTGTTTTTCCTTTTCGTAGGAACCCCGACTGTATGTTAGGACGGTTTTAAATGTTCATACAAAATACTACAATTTAGTTTTAACCGCGTTCAAAAATGACTCGGGCTTCGTAGCAGCTCTTGACAAGGTAAAATTTCTCTCAATTTCTTTTATTCTTCCTTCAATATTTTCTTGAAGTCAATTATCATGAAATTTCTTAATTCATAATCCATTTGTTTTGAAGTATTTCGTCAAATAGTGCTTTCAGAGCTGACACTTGTTTCCAAGTTTCACAAGTTGATCATAATGAACGTAAAAAGTTTTTTGTTATATTCACTCAGATAAATACCATTAAGAATGTGGGGACAAAATAGCTGTATGCTACGCCCTTGGTTTGCGACCTTATTTTATTCCCCTTTCTAATTGAAACAGGCTTGCAGAAGATGCATAAACACAAATGCTGTTACAAAGCAAGTTGGATCGTCGTCAAAGTCACCCGAATTATTGGCACGGTACTGCGATTCTGTGCTAAAGAAAAGGTGCGATTTCTATTCTGGTAGCTTCGTGTTTTGATCTATCTCCCATGATTTTTTCGTTGCCAATCTGCTAGGCCTCATTGGTTATTTCTGTTTCTATACGCCTTGGTTTATATTCCCAAACAGTGCAAAGAATCCGGAAGAAACGGAGCTTGAGGATATTCTCAACTCAGTGGTGAGTGCTGTCAGTTTCAAACGCTTGTGGAGCGAGCTCTTATGTGAAGCGAGTTGGTCATCTGCCTTTTTGGAGAAGTTCAGTGCTTCCTGAAAATTGGTCTTGTTTTGGATGTGATCCTTTAAACCTTACGCGCACATTTAATGCAGTCAAATGAGCCCATAGTCTCTTGCTGAACCTTAAATTCACAGTGACTTGTAACATTTCTTTTCAGATGGTAGTTTTTAAGTACATAGAAGATAAGGATGTATTTCAAAAGTTTTATTCGCGTATGTTGGCAAAGAGGCTAGTGCACCAGAATTCCGCGTCGGACGATGCCGAGGCCAGTATGATTTCCAAACTGAAGGTTCGTCTTTCTTAGATGCATTTGATTTAAACGATGAAGACAGTAGTTATCGATATGTTATTCGAAGATCACATGCTAGTTCAATTTTAGAAACCCTGCGCCAGGGAAATGATTTATGATTTATATTCACATTATTGCCAGGTTCTTCTTGGAAAAAAGATGTAGAAGCCAAAGTAAAGCCTATGGAAACATTTATACAAATTTCAAAACTATGTGTTCATTATATGTATTCATTTTAGCTACATTGAGTTTATACTGCATTTAAAGTATATAGTTTCATAGAAATAAACAATGCACATGCAACAATTCATTAGAAAAGAATTATAAAGTTGCCTTATATTCTACTGTGTAAAGTAGGTTTATTGTGTATCTTTTTATAACATATTTTTGTACAATTTTGTAATCCCAGTGACTTGGAGATTTTTTCTATTAGAACGCCTTGTTAGAACTTGGAATTCTTTGTTTCATAAAAGCTAGAAAATTGCTCATATCACGGCCATATATTTGCGCTCAGGTTTTTTCTTTTAGCAAATTTACAAATTTCTCAAAAGAAGCATCTAAAACCAAACATCACATTTTTTGTGTACTCAGTTTATTAAAAACAAGTTCTAAACTGCTAGTTTTCTTTTCAGCAACTCTGTGGATTTGAGTACACAAGCAAACTTCAACGAATGTTCCAAGACATGAATGTTAGTCGAGATTTAAATGATAATTTTAAAAAACATTTGGCCAAGACAGAAATGTTGGACAGTAAGTGAAGTTAATTTTTTTTGCATTCAAAGTAACATGATTGTAAAGAATGACCTAAAAACAGTGGAATTTTGTTTTTTCGGTCAAGCCCTAGTCCCTTCTTCGCATCTTTCCATTTCAAAACAGAATCTTTCCCTTATAGAGATATTGGTATTAATATGAAAACTGATCTATTGGTTTCAATATTACAGTGTACTACAATGTGCATAAAACAATGCATTTAATTTTCCGTTGGGATACCTGAATTACCGATAACTGAGGATAATAAACCATGATGACTTTTACTTGAAATATAATGCTGTTTCCATTTTATCAAGCAGTGATGTAAAAACGTAGAAAACATGCTTGCAATGTTATTCACAGGTTTTTTTTAAGCTTGCGTTGGTGAATTTTGATGTGGTGGTCAGTTTGCGATTAGAAAGGAGTATTTGATTTCGCTTTTACCTTGTGTGGCTCTTTCGTTCGAGCAAAATATGGGCGACGCAATAAAATCGATTGTTGACAATTGACGATTAAAACTGTAATTTTTATTTTCATACTTCGTAGAGTAGTTCTATGTGCTATTTAGAGTAGAGTAGTTTTATCTGCGCATCACTAAAGTCTTTGTCCTTGCATGTTTACAGTTGACTTCAGTGTCCAAGTGTTGAGTTCCAGTTCCTGGCCCTTTCAGCAGGGAACCACGTTCAACTTACCAGTAGAGGTATAGTATCTCTTCGGTGGATCCTTTTTGTTTTTAAGACTGATGAGATTATGCCTAAGTGCTAGAGTTACCTCTTGTCTGCACACATCTAACCAATTTTGTTAGAAATTGCAACATATAATACCTAGGCATGGTTTGCTAGGAGGAAGACCGTGGAAGAATGCCATTACAGAATACTCGAATTGTGCAAAAGCATCAAGAGATATTTCAATTCAAGGGAAATGAAGATTCAAGGAGCATGTCTCTGAATTAAATGACACTCCTTTTTTACTATTCAATATATTGAATAAAATGTATAAAGAAAGTTAAGAAAAAAAGCGCTTGTGTTGCCTAACCTCTTATGTTGACCTTTTTAGCTTGAAAAGAGCTACCAGCGTTTCACCACCTTTTATGGTGCTCTGTACAACGGAAGAAAGTTGCATTGGCTCTATCTGCAGTCCAAGGTACCCAATCAGTCTTTTAGGTAGTAAAAGGCCCGGTTTAGCCGTCGCGCGTTTAGGTTTACCTTGTAGGCCTTAAGTTGAATAACGTGATATTTAGTTTAGCAGCTATTATGGTATGAAGTCATCGCCTCCAGACATGAGAGCTATCATTGCTATGCGTGATGCTGGCCTATAATGGCTGGATGTCTATCCTCTTTCGCAGAAAAAACTGCGAAAATCTGTGACAGTGAAAGCCTAGCGAAACGGTTGTACTTCAAAAACAATTAGTGAACACTTTTGACGTGACGTGCCTATAGTTTCAAGCCAGCTGTTACCTTGATACCCAAGACCTTGCGATGGAGATCTCTTTCAAAGCAGTTAACCAACCTGCGTATACTCCTCTTATTTTCATTGCTAGAGAGTCTTTCGTCAATTGTTAGGGACGGGGTTTGTTTCATGCAAAAAAGTCATCTTTCGAGATGTCATGGTTTTATTTTGTTTTGCAGGGAGAACTTGTTACGAACTGCTTCAAGAATCGTTATACACTGCAGGTCAGTATTAGTGTGACTGTTTCAATTTAAAGAAGTTAAACGGTTGTTTGAGGTATGACTTTTAATGAAGATAGATGACTGTTAATCACGCCCAGCAACTGTAAATAATATATGGTACATTCAAGACTGCCACCTTCTTTGATTTAGGTAAGTAAAATCTAGGAATGTTAAGAAGCAGCTTCCAAAAAGCTCTACCTCATCAAAGAAAAAAAACCCAGGCTTTTTTAGTGTAGAACCCACATCTTTTAGATTTACATAACTGTTCCAATAGATTTGACAGTGTTTGCATTTCTGATTTATGATAGAAGTTTATGCATATTTACATTTATATTCATCTATCGTGTGTTGAGAATATTTTTTCTTCTATTTCCTCCAGGCGTCGACCTACCAGGTTTCTGTGCTTTTAATGTACAATTACGCTGATAGTTACACGGTGGAACAGATACAAGAAACCACGCAAATGAAGATGGCAAGTTTGTCACTAATGCTAAGCATATTGTCTAATCTTTCGAAAAAAATTGTAGCATTATTTCAAGAATTTTCAACTTGTAGACAATCCATTTAGTTATCTGCCTTGCTCTTGAACTTTTATTTGTTTAGCAAGTTGATTGTTTTCGTTCTCCTTTCTTCACTGTTACTTTCAAGGCAAGACAGAATAATCAGATATACTAGAGTTCACGCTACACTGAGAAGCGTAACTTTTTCATTTGAAAAAAAGTTGAATAAATAAAAACAGAATGTCGATATTTTCTCAGCGTCCAAATGTCGAATTCCCATGTTTCATAAGAAGTTTAACGTATTTAATCATTTATGTGCACATTTTAGGAAACTCTGACTCAAGTTCTCACAATTCTCTTGAAAGTTCGTCTTCTGGTGAGTTAAGCATTCTTTGATTTTACCTGCATAAAATCAATGAGGAAAATTAAATCATGTCTACTTTATGAACGAAATAAAGAAAATTCTATTTGCATCTGGCACAAAATCAAAGTTGGTTTTATTTCTCTGAGTCAACTAAGAGTGAAAATTGTTTGTCTTTTCAGGTTTGTGATGACGTAACAGTTGGAGATGAATACGTCAGTATCGAGCCAAAATCAGTTGTTCGCCTCTTCAAGGAATATAAAAAGTAAGTCATGCAAATGCCAGCTTTCTTTTGAAGCTCAAGAATATGCTCTTCAAATTAATTTATGAACTTTCGTCTATTTAACAATATTAGATGCCGTTTTGAGAGAGTAACACAAATTTCTGCACGGTTACTGTCATTGCTAGTTGCTGATGACCGCATTAAGTGTGAAACGTGGAGTAGCAATCAGAACCATTTCATTCTACGCGTCAAGGCGCTGTAATTGTACACGCTTCTGTCTCCTTGGCATCATATATTTCGACAGGCCACTAACAGTCATTTCCAATACCTGAGCATTCCATATTTTTGTATTGTGTATCGATCATTCCTGAGCCTCCATGGCCACCGAATAATATTTTTACAAAATCTGCATACATTTAGGCCCAGCACAATTAGTAATGAGTCTCTTTTTCACAGTAAAAAACTTCGAGTGAACATAAATGTACCAATGAGGGTGGAGCAAAGGCAGGAAGAGGAACAGACCCACCGAAATATCGAAGAAGATAGAAAGCTGCTTATTCAGGTGAAAAATCAAGTTGTCCATTTGCCTGCAAACAAAGGAGGCTGACCATTTATCTCGCATTCCTAAATGTTTTTTCATTTGTTTTTCCTCGCTTCTTTTATTTGCACTTAAATACCTGTCATTAACTCGTGTTTTAGGCCTGTATCGTGCGTATTATGAAAATGAGAAAAATGATGAAGCACCAGAATCTTTTGACTGAAGTCCTGAATCAGCTGTCGTCAAGGTTCAAGCCTCGCATTCCCGTTATTAAGGTAAGCCCACCTTCAGTGCAAGAAATCTGCAGCACCAAACCTGCAAGCAAGTTGCCTCAAATTAAAAGCATACAATATGTTCGCTGTGTTTCTTTAATGAGTTCCTCATTCTCTTTCAACGAGCCTCTGCACTTAAAACAGAATTAGCACTCAGTTTACTAAAAGCCTCTTGAAAACTTCACGCGCACGATCGCACACCTGAATGTCTGTGTCGTTTGTAATATATTAAAAGACCTTTTTAAACTGTGTGCGTTGTATTTTCTTTGTGCAAAACACATCTAAGACATCGTTTAGATCGCTCCAGGCTTATACCCAGAGATTGATGCCAAGACGCATATTAGAGTTGCCACGCGTTGTTTGGCGTTGTTTATCTTTAACCTATAACCTGTGGCAGTATCTCTCACGTGTTTTCCCCCACTTTCAGAAATGCATCGATATTCTAATTGAAAAAGAATACCTGGACCGGGTGGAGGGAGAGAAGGACACGTACCAGTATCTGGCCTGATCCCTGGTTGCAATTCGCACGTCGCCTTCCTGCAGTCGCCTTCCTTCTGCGTTGGTTGCAAGCTGGAACGAAGAAGGATAACTGTCGCAATGTTGTACGCTAGATTTCATTGTTGCATGAGCTTTAACTTTTCCGCAAAAACGGCAGGACATTTCCTTTGTTCGATATCGAACATAAAGTGAGCTGCCATTTCAATTCAAGCAACTTTTTGTGAGACAGAGAGCATTTTGAGTTTTCTCAAACGTCCTATTCTGTGCAAAGCATTCTGCTCTTTGTTCTGAGTTCTCTTATCTCAAGTTTCTAGACCTCTTTCCAATGGAATGGCACATTCGTCGTGTCTCATGTTTGTGTCCCATTTCCACTCCTTGCCCTTCACATCAGCCTGCGAGCAGTTTACTTCTGTTGTTCCCCTAAAGGTAATTATTATAAGACTAATCAAAAGAACCCAGACAATGCAACCCTAAGTATCGTCACCTCGTGATACTATGGTCCTTGTTCAGTGCTTTTATTTGGTAGCTTAATGGTGCAATTTCAGTTCCATGTTTTTATGAATCAAAACGTACAAACTGTGAAATGTATCTGTGATCGCAAAGTTCAATTAATTTCAAAGCCATAGCGTCGAAGTTTTTGTATTTGGTAGTCGGCCTTTGAGCCTCACTTGGTATGGCGTCTGATCTCAATGACCTCGTTCCCAAGTCGTTGTTCAATTGTTCAATCGAGAAGCAATCGTTTCTATCAAACTGTTTCTGTGATAGTCCTTGTCTCTTCAGATTCTTTCTTTTGTTGATATTTAAGAAGTTTTATTAATTGATCGTTAGCAAACATACAAAATTATTATTTTCAAGTTTTTTAGTCGCTGTTGAAAATTCGATGAAAGATTTTGCAGAAGTGTGAATGGTGGAAAATTCTGTTGCCGAAATCGTAATATTTTTTTCCTGTTTCTTGACGTGGATATTTCCAAGATTATCCGGGGATGATTATTAAAGCTGCTATCTCGATTGATGATTATTAAACTTAAATTAGAAAGGATTAAAGTAATAAAATAGAAGTGCCTTCACAATGGGGAAGCAGAGTGTTTTGGATTTGCTAAGCGTTAAAAGGGGAAAAATGGCTGATTATGATCTTCAATGCTTACATGACTGGCCATATCAACATTTCACACTTTATCGTGAATTTCTCGAATTTTTATGCTAGTTTCTGGTGAGATCTGAAGTGAACACATCTGCATCTTAACATTGTTGTTACCGTGCTATTTTTTGCAAATATGTTGTTTATGTTTTCTTGTTTAGTTCATCCTCAAAAATTCACCTGAAGATGAACTGCGAGAATATAAATTGATGAAAAATGCAAAATTTGAATAATATATCCAGCCATAAAGCAGTCGATCTTCTGCAGGAAGTATACTCCACGATGTTCTATTTTGCTGCAGTTTTTACGTTTTATACTCTTCAGAATGGTCATGTCGCATTGTTTGTTGCCATGTGCCAAAACAGTCATGCGAGTAGCATCCTTGTTACCACGTCTGGCATGTGAAGTTGTGAAAACCTAAATTTCTTGATTCAGGCACCAGAATGTTTGCATCAAAATACCAGCACGTGTGTCGATAAAACGGAATGTCAGTTAGTTGAAATCTTTTCTTGCACGCTTCGTTCAGTCATATCAGTGTGACGATCAGCCTTTGCCACTTAACTGCCAGGTTATATTTACAGGTTGCAAACTTTACTCACGCAGCAGTTCCCACCAAAACCCTTCTTAGGAAAAATCGAACACATTGAACTGCTTGAATATTTGCCAGAGCTCTAGAAAGTATTTAAAACTTGAGCGATCATGGCTTTCGGGCAGGATAAGAGTGGTCGAGAAAGACGGACACCTGCCAGCAAAGTCTCATTAAATGGACACTAACTTTCCTCCAAAAAGCACCTCGTACCCTCACCCCCTATTTTCTATTGCTCTCTCTCTCTAAGAACATTCGCCCAATGTAGCAATGTTGTTAATACCAATCCACCAATGCAAGTTACACAAAGGCTTCGATTCATGATCAGGGATTCGATTCATTTTATAGATATCGGCTTAAAGGGCCAGTGATGGCAAATATCTCTCTGAAAAGGTATGCCATGGCAACAAACTGCTTTGGCTCGAAGCATTCTAGTAACCCTACAAATGTGCTCCTTTTATTGCCATCCAACAAGGTGTAGTTGAAATCGTTTTCAAAACATTCTTTATGTTGTCATAACGTAGGAGAAATGCTTTCAAACTGAACTCCAGGGAACTCAATCTCACAGTGTTGATACGTTTCAATGAAATTACGTCCAATTTCTCCTCTTTTTGAATGTATATGAAAAGGTCGTCCTAAAGAAGAATCGCAGAAAACTTCAATATGTTTATGGCGCCCCTTCAAAAACTCCGCTGGGGGGCCCCCTACCAGGCCGCCACTGTTGGCTGCATCGCAGAGCAGTGCTCCAGAAGCAGAGATCAAAACATCTTTACGCACGCTTGGTATTTGAAACAAGAGACTCTTTGTCGGCGTCATGTTGCAGTTCTCAAGCAGGTGTTTGGAAAGATCGCGGAAGAAAAGCATCGGACATTTCACCTGCTGACGGGGCCCAAGCGATGAATACAAGCAGAAGCACCAAGAGCCTGAATGCACACCCGGGAGCGGATCAACAGATTACGGAAGGCAAGAGCAGCCATTTTGATTGCCTGATTCCCTTTATATATTTACTGATAATTGAAAATCAACAGAGTGGAAATGACTTGTGTTGGCGTTGATAGACTGCTTTGACGTCTGTCGAGATCGTTCAAGCAGCGGATACTGGAACATGTTTGGGCAAGCATCCCATCACGGTTGTTGCCATTGTGTAGGGAACTGTGGTTCCTTTTCTGCGATCAAAATGAGGATAGCAGTTGGACTAACATTTGTGCTACTTACGAACTTTGCCAGGGCAGAGTACAATCCTGGAGACAGAGCTGCTTCCTTTATATTACCCACTTTATCAGAACCTTTAGTATACAAGGCCTTGAATAGCACCAATATTAAACCACCTATTATTTTTCACGAGTTTAATTCGAGGTCAGGATTTCTCGAGGCACTCTGGAACGATGATTTATCGATCCTGGAACTTTTGAAGAATTCACCGAACAATACTCAGTATGTGTTCTTCTCTTCGGACAAGGATGCGAGGAAGACAGCAGTCTGGATGCAGCAAAGATTCAAATCAGTAATCACGAAGCATTACGCGGAAGAAAAACCCGAAAGTGGCAAGTAAGTGGAGTTTTAATGTTACAGTTGCAACGCTTAAAGATGCAATTGTAGCAATTCTACTTTCATTCAAATTTAGGGCCCCATTTAAGCTGCTACGAATCACTTTTTAATGATAGGCCCTTTGTTTACATCGCTCTAGCTGTCCGTAGCAGAACTGATGCGGTTAGCGGAACCACCTTTCAACTTTTTTGCCAAAAGCTCCAAAGTGATGCAGACACGCGAGGCCCACTTAAACAGGCAGTTCCGTATCACTTTCAATACAGATTCAAATGGAGGTTATTACGTGAACGAGACCGTACGGGTTGGCGCGAACATACCAAATTTCAGTCATCTAGGTCCAGGTTCATCTTTAATCCCTCCATAAATAATTGTTTGGGGGTAGCAATAAATCTTTATAAGTGGGGGTGAACTTTTTCTCAGTGTTTTCTTTGTCACATCTATTTGCTACATTCATGTAAATGTCACCGCGTGTTGGAGCTTCAATTTCATTGTGAGTCCATATCAAGGCAAACGGAATGCTTATAAGCTGGCTTAAATGGCCTTAGTGTGATTATTAGAGCCGTAGAGCCGTGCTTGTAATCGTTACAGTGAAGCTTTTCAGGCCTTGTGTGCTTTTGAATCAGAAGATTCTTCTGGGTTGTTATGATGTTGAATCCTTGAATTTCAGGTCCAGCGAGAAAGAAGATGATGTTGGTCAAAAGCGATTCTTGAAGTAAGGAATACGATACATTTAGATTTCAGTTATAATGTTGTAAATGATAAGACATTCAAAGCAGGCATTAAAATTGTTTTTCTGCGACGCAATTAAGTTTGAGGTTCAACTGAGTCATACTAATTTTTCCATCATTCCAGCCTCACATATGATTTTAACGTAGTACTGAAACCCACGATCAAAGATGGACCTCCAGCTGTTGAAAACAGCCCCTTTACAAGCTATGTCAATTTTGACTGAAACCTAGTATGCTACCTAAGATAATCTGGGTAGAAGAGGGGGCCTTGCAAACGAACCCCCTCCACACCCCCCCCCCCCCCACAAGAAAGGTACGAGGGTTCATCCTTCCTATAGCCTCCTCTTCTGTAGCCTCGCTTTTGAAGTATAATATTAAGCAGAAACCTTTGTTTGATTTGATGCATTGTTTTTACTTAACTGTTTCAGAAAAGGACCTCGTCTGTTTCCGAAACCATACAGAGGCATTGAACGTCGATCTTTAACGGACAACGAATTGCTTGCAGAAGGTTCAAAAGTGCACATTGGTAAGAAGCGCTCGTTTCTGAAGACCAAAGCAACTGTGAATGCTAAAGGCTTTGATCTCTTAACTATAGTTGAGGACAACAGTGATGAAGAACAGAAAGCTCTAGCATATTCAAAGGCTAGAGGCGCGGAATCCTCGTTGTCAAATAGAGGCTCCGTGGAGTCGAACGACGTAATCAAGACGCAGCTTGCGCGCTGGATGAAGAGGTTGCATTTCGTCACCATTCCTACGTATCAGTTTGGTAATTGGATCCCGCTTGTGACAGCACGTTGGTACTGTTCTGGGCATGGGTGTGGCTTGGACCAAGCCTCCTTTGAAGGGAAAGCAGGTACGGAAATTGATAGCTGGGTCCCATAGACAGTGTGATATCAAGAACACACGTCGTTTCTATAGCCCTGTTCGAACCATGCCATTTTGCTTTCATATTTGTAACTGTCCCCATCTATTGACCGGCTAAAGAATCTCAAATTTACTGAACGGCTGAAAAATATCACATTGATTGACTGGTCAAGAGCCTCACGTCTATTTACCGGTTAAAGAATCTCTTATTTATTGACCGATTGAAGAACCTCCCTTCTATTGAACGATGAAAGAGTTTCCCACCTATTTAATAGTTTAAAATCAGGCTAATATAGAACTTACAACGCTGAGGCACCGAAGCGTTCTCGTATTACTCTGTTATACCACTAAATACCACTCTTTTAACTTGATATTAGTGCATTCTTCGCTTATTTGATGGAGTATCACGTCAACCGTTTCATGACAACAATCTTCCTGTTGCTCCCCCGCAGATGGTGACGTCAGGTTTGTCTCTAAAAGAATCGACGCTCGATACGACTGGCTTCCATCACCCTACTCGTTGAAGGCGAAGCACCCTAAGACGAAGATAGTCGATTATGGAGATGGTTGTAGTGTCAAAGAAAAAGTGTCCGCAGCATCTTCAGTTATTCTTGTCAGTAGAAAAGGGTCGTGCTCTTTCTTTGACAAGGTAAGTACGCATTTCTTTATAATTCTAGTTACTGTCCGTTCGTTCAGATAGTATGTAAAACACACTGTTTACACACTATTTTAAGTGGGAATAGTACGCGGCCTTTTCTTCTTAAATTTGTTTACAAGGTAATTACTTTCAGCTCGATGAACTAGGGACTGTCCGGATTAGACCAAACCCGGGACGCTAGCATGTCACTCGGGAGCTCTAGCTAGTGCGACCCCAAAAATGCAGCTCCGAGAAGGTCATACTCAAACCCTCCTTTATAGAGAAATCAAAACCTTCCTTTCAGATGCAAGTAGGAAGCAAAGCAAAGGCAATTGCTGTGATGATCTACTCTGACGAAAACGAGCCTCTCACTGATATGACATGCGTGAAGGAAGAGTGTGCCACTGAGATCAAACTGCCCGGTACGATGATCTCGTACGAGGCTGGCAAAGCCCTATTAGCTCTCATGGAAGATGGCGAAGATGTTTACGTTCGGTTTCAGCACACCCCCTCTCGCAATTTCTTCTTGGCCATTGATGAGCAGGGTAAGCTACAGGAGGTGGGCTGGCTCCTTTTCCCGTCAATGCGCTTTTTGACGTACCAAGCAGAATGGTGAGTTTCTTTGAACTCATGTGTATCTGAATGTTTATATTATTCATATATTATGGTGGTCAATATACCTCTGTCACATCTATTGCGGCTTTGTCTTTGAGTACATGGAGTTGTCTATGTCTCCGTTAGTCCTCCGTTTATAGTTAATCCTAGGAGTGTTGCTCCTTCATGCACCCTATCTCCTCACTCTCTCAGGATCTCTTTCTTCAAACGACCACTGACCTCTATCCCGGTGGGCAACAGCATCGGAATTGGGGGGGGGCGTTGGCAGGAGGAACAATGCTTCCTCTCCATTGTTCCATAAGTCGTTCTTTGAATTCTTCTTTGAATCTTTTAAAAGGAAAAACGATTAATTTCCACATTCTCGAATATTTCCCAGGATGAACTACATGACAGGCTTGTTGAAGAAGATATCAAAACAAGAGAAGACGATCGACGTATTTAACTACACTATTATGCATGGGAAGGTAGGTGTGGTGCAAAGCATTGCCATGCCTTCCTTAGAAGGTGAGCCTCCCTTCTCAAAGGGCTTTGTTTCCATCTGTTTTTCTCTTCTTTTTATCCACATTTTAAGTAGATCGTGCATCTTCAGTTTTTTATTGTTCATACTAATGCCATGAAAATAGTCTTCAGACAAGCCCTGCTGCCAAGAAACTTTCCAATTGCAGCTCTATGATTATAAGAAAAATAATGTACAGCCGCTCTTTAAAGATGGCATAATGGACCGGGGTTAGAGAAAGTCGTTTGAAGGTCTCATAAAAAGTCTGAGAAAAGCATTTAGATGATAGAAGATATCCTGGATTCATCTTCTTCACTAGTGTAACCAAGTTACTTATTAATTGAAGAATTTTTTATTTTGTATTATTATTCACTTATTATTAATTGTTGTCTCCAAGCGTTGTTGTCTCACATATATTTTGTATTCATTCGAATCTTATTTCTAAACTTTTTATCGATAAAAGTTATAAAACCTGACAACGTCTGCTCCAATTTGCTACCATTCTTGAACCGTTGTGAAAAACCTCGCTTCCAATTCTCTCCCTCTTTCCCGTGCACCAACAGATCTTACTCAGCTTGACTTGTTTTAGATCTCCAGCAACATAGTCAAGTATACCTGGACATGTCTCTGAGCTGTCCGGGCAATACCGACTACTCTTGTCCGCATTGGGACCATACTGTGCAGCTCTTTCTTGACTGCGGAGGAGGCCAGTTTGCAGGGGAGGAGCTTGGACGCTGGATCACACCGTTCAGGAGGTACTGCTTTGTTAGCTACAGCTGTGACGGGGGATCACTGCATTAGCATTTCGTTATTGACCATCTGCAAAATATCGGGATGCAGGGGTGCTGCCGATCCCTTGTTAATTAAAAGGAAAGCTCTCAGACGCATCTGACATTTTTAAGCTAATGTGACCTATAAAGTAAAGTGAATCATTTTTATAAGCAAATTCGCTCGACCTTTTTCCCTTCTGTATTTATATTTATTTTCACAAAAGCATTATTCAATAAATCTCTTTGTTTTAATGTTTGTAATGAAAAATGGATGTTAAGGGCAGTGATAAACAAGGTTGGTTTTTATGTTTGGAAAAATCAAGCCTAATTTGCACATTTAGGTCTAGAATAAGTTGACTGAGATATTTTTCAATTTGAGTTTGATGAGAAAAGCTAGACGCCGACGATGACTTGAAAATAATTGCCCCACAAGTTCGTCTCTAAAAGTTGTGTTGATTACAACGCCAATGTTGCTGTTTACAACGTTACGAGAATGTTTCTTAATATTTTTATTAAAATTATTTTGGCCACGAATATGAAGGAAGTTTGCTCGCAAGCCCCAAGCTGCATTATTTTTCTCATAAAGACACCAGCTTCAGCCACAGCTATCCAATCTCCAATTCAAGGCTCCTTCTTCTCTCATTTGCAGGAGGATCGGCAGGTGGCTGACCCCCATTAAACCCCTTATTCCGCTGTTCACTTCCTCAAATTGCACCTTCACCATGAAAACAGTACCTTGGGCAATGCCGTGGAAGCCGTCTTTACGAATCCAACTGTCTCCAAAAATCCCAAAAAGTAAGTGCCACAGTTTTCTTATACCCACCAGCAGTAAGTGAACCTTTCTACCGCAGAGTATTCCGTCTCTCCTTCACAAACTCCAAAAATTAGTTGTAATTTTAGGGAGTCTATAGTCTTTCTCAATCAATGTCTTTCCTATATGTAATCCAACGTAAGTTGTTATCAGGAAATAGTGTTTATAGGTATTTTAACTGAAATAGTAATACGTAAATTTAAGTTTTCGAATATTACAAAATTGCCACGAAGCTATTTTGAATGGCGCATAACATAGTCATGAGGGACATTGAGATAGATAGCAGTACCGATATTGAGAGACAGTTCTTTGACTGCCCAGCTAGACTTTGTCCATGTCCCATTTAGCAACAGTAAGAATCCTGTGCTCTAACTTTTAAAAATGTTTCGTTAACTACAACTGTGACAGACAATGTCCATCTTTTTCATTAACAATCTTATATGTTATCACAGATTATGGTTTTATGAGACTGTTTACTCCGTTTTGTATCGTGGCAAGTCTGCATGGGCGCTCTTTATAAAAAGCCGTTAGGGATTGTTCCGTAGGAAAGCCCGAAAAGCTTATCTTTTTAGGCCCTTGCTTAGTTTCTTATGAAATGAATACGTCAAAGTGTTAGTGATAGCGTGAGCCGACACTTTATTGTAGTGGCTGCATATGAGATCTGCATCGTCGTGAATCGCCTATTAGAACCTTAAATAAAATGAGATTGTTTAAGGATTAGGCAGAGATTTGTAGGCAATCCCCACTCCAAAACCAGGCCGAATGGAAGAACTTTGAAAGGAAACTATCAATACTCGAGGCTGTTAGTATTGGAGAAGAGTGAACTGTGGTAGTTGCATCGGGAAAACATTTGCTTAGCATTTGTGACAGACTCAACTCCTAACGAAATATGCAAACAATCACCTTATTGTACACGAAGCTAAACCTCCAAGGCGTAACTCAACGAGAAACGGGGCCTTTTAATCCTTACAATTTCATTTATATGTATCTTTTGAGCAATTTCCTGCCAAAGCTCTATGCAGTTATAGTCGCAATTCATTGGGCTCAGATAAGTTCTCGCTAAGAAATAAAATTTCCTTTTGGTGATCATTGAATTAGACCCGCAAAAAGAAAGGAACACAAACATCACTCTAACTTGGAAGTTTCCATGGCACTGTCACCAATCACCGTAAGCACCCTAGTACCACAGAACAGCCTTTGTCCCTGTCCTTGAAAGCAAGTCTCCATTCTTTTCCCTTCTTCTTTCCTTGCATCCTGTGCTAAGTAAATCCCGTTAATTGATCCGGATTTCAATTAGGTCCTTTTTGAATGGTGCAGCCAATTTGCAGTAATATGAAACATTGTTTCTTTCTGATAAAACATCATTGTTCACTTGCTGCCTAGCTTAAAACCAAAGCCGGCAACGCATAACCTTCAAATGTATGAAAGGTAAATTAAAAAATCAAAGAAAAGCCTTGTAAGACGAGACAAGAATGAGCCCCTTTTGATTGCCTTGTTCATTGCAATACCGCCAGTGGCTAGAAGTGCGAAGAAAGCCAGAGACAACAATCATCAAAGCTTGTTGCGAGCGTCTATAGAATTTTTTGGAATCGAAATGATTACTATATTGATTCCTAAGTCGTTTGTAAGAGATACACCGATAACCACTCAGTGTTTTTCTCACGACTCTGAGATGTATTGTTATGCGCATCACCATCCGTTAACGAAAGTCTTAAAAACGAAAGTTCCAATAATTTGGTATGAAAGCTCTTCTTTTTAACTTCGTGTGATAATAAAATTGACTTACCATTCCTCTCTAAAGAATGCTAATCCTAACTTTTTAGACGATTCTATTGGGAACTCGAAATAACGGATCCCTATGTATTCGTTTGATTTGTTTCAGTACAAGTTTATCATCATGACGCCGTGAATAAATTTTTCTGCTAGACTGTCTGCAGTCGTACTTTTTACTAGGTGTTGCAAACAAGATAATGCTTAATGCTGCGATATTTTTCTAGGCGAAGCATCAGATACCCTTGTGCCTTACAAAATCAAGAAACTCTTCAATGGAGGCACATTTGACAAGGGCTACAACAAGAAATACAAGCCGGTAGAGTTTACTGTCCCAGCCAACGCAAAGAGAGTCAAAGTCTACGCCGTGATAACTGGGCACGGCAGCGATGAGAACAACTGCGCGGAATTCTGCGTTACCTCGCATACATTCGTCGTGAATCGGAAATACTCGAACGTGCGCGTGTTCAGTAACGCGGGAACTCCAACCGGCTGTGCAGATCACGTGTCTGATGGCGTTGAGCCCAACGAACATGGCACGTGGCTGTATGGGCGTGACGGGTGGTGTGACGGCCAAGAGGTGGACCCCTGGCTCGAAGACATCACAGATCAGGTGAAAATGAACGAGAAAACCAACGTCATATCTTACCACGCCTACTTCAACGGTAAAGACCCGGCGCCAAAGAGCAACCCTGGGTACATCATTATGCACTCTTTCCTTGTCTTCTACAAATCACTGGGAAGTTAGTATGCAGTAACCGGCTTTTCCAGAATCTTCCTGGATGCCTTTTACTTGTTGGCTCGAGATCTATCAAAATTTTGTTGTGACTTTGTATGTACAAATTTTGCATGGGTTTTCTACGAATCTATCGTTTTTTATGGATTGTTCTGACTGATTTCGTGTGATCCATTTCTTGTGTTTCCAATTGGTGTTCTATTCCCAATAGACTTTTCGCATTCGCGTGAACGTAGGAAACGTGAATGAAGACGTGTAAACAATGATTAAAAACAGGTTTATTTAAATCAGTTTTCCTCGATCTGCTTTTTCTCTGGAGATTATCAGAGAAAATAATACCCTAGTGTGTTATTGCCTGCCATTTTGAGCTCTTCAATGCATTAGGGGCATGAAAGCACGAGAAAGATACCTTTGACACGAAAAGCAATGTTCTATATTTCGCTGCATCACTGTCATCAATTATCAAGAGACTCTTGCGAAACAAAACGCTCTTTTTAGAAATGCTCCATGCTCTCTTATTTGATTGAATAAGGTCTAACTGACACTTAAAATTGATTAAATGTCAGTATACTTTCTTCGCAATATCACGCAAGAAGGGAAACTGATGTGGTTACATTTGCAACCCCACTCTAGAAAGAGACTGTAGTCGCATAAATACGTTGAATATGGTTTAGCATGATGTCACGAAGAAGCTTGTGTTCAGTCATGCAGTTTTTCTGCAGCGTGGTGAGTTAAAATTTTCTTGCAAGTTTGCAATGCTGTTTCCTCTCCATATACAATTAACAAACCACCAACAAACTGCGTACAGTAACGTGAGCACGACTTGTTCTGCTTGTGGTGAACTGGGTGATTCTGTTGGGTTTCTTGACATGTCAAGCCTACAAAGAAGTCAGACGTGTTCGCCTGTTCTTAAACATGCAAGAAGATCCCTGCTGTCAGCGTCAATTCAGTGGAAATTAAACTGGTTTGGCTGAATTGAGTATGGCAGGAAGCTAGAGTGAAAGGGTTCGTAATGAATGGGCCGTCGGGTAAGATGTCTACTTAGGGTAAATGGCAGTCACTATCGCAAATGAAAAGACGGTCGAAGTCGCTCTTAGACGTCCGTCCGTAAACGGATAAGGCAAGCCACGCCTGACATTATTGAGAATTCCAAAGGAACCTCAGCGATAATAAATTACTGTTTCATTCGACGAGAACAAGCAGCACAGCACAGCTAACCAGTCCAAGAATTTCGGCATGAATGATCCTATCTAGCTCGTTTGTGAGCTGTCGTCAACGGGTCACAACAATCCCCAAGAGAAATGTGTGTAAAAAGCTATTGTTCGCCTCATAACTGCTTCAATAACAGATCTGGTCCCTAATGGCCAAGTGTGCTCGATTGTGTTTTTAAAAGGGGCTTGTTTACAGGGCGAGATTCCATGTACTTGTACAGGTTGCAACGTATGAACAAGTTTCCGTAAGGGCTTTGCAATAGCCCTAGTAGGTGAGGTTCGCAGTCCAGTTTTTCTAGCTTGGATATAGACATTATTATTATAAACAATAAATGTGGTTCTAGAAAAATTTTGCTTTGAGCTGGTAATTAGGAAGGCTTGAATTTGTCAAAGGCTTGAATTTCTTGCGAAGAATAAAAATGGTTCCAAGGCTTGAATTGTAAAAATTGCAGCCAGAGGGAGGTTCTAGGTTTTTCTGGGCTCCGGCCATTCATGCGATCCAGCGTTATTGCGTATTTTGGCTACAGGCAAATCATTTGTAATTTCTTTACTGATAAAAGTCTGAGAATGATCATTGTTATTATAATATCTATGTAGACAATGTATGCACTAATTCAGATTTAGGTCCGCTAGTTTGTTCTCAGTAGACTTTCTCCAAGCAAGTCAAAACGGTCCTTGAAGTGACACAAATCAGTGCTAAGCGCTCAGGAAGAAGACGTTCTTCATATCTCCTCAATTAGAACAGAGGAGAGGGAAAACATCACACACTGTCCTCTTTGCTTTCTCCATTTTTGGCATTAAATTGCTTTCATCTCAACAACCTTGTTGCATAAGTCATGTTAACATTTGCAAAGCCAGCCACATATTTTGTGTCAAAAATGTCAAAGATTGAGTTTGTGAAACGTTATTTAAATAGGTGATCTGCAGCTCAAAAACTTTCCGATGAGATTCGTCTTTATTTTTTAGGTAGTTAGCAATGTTGAAATTGAATAATAAGCTTCAATATTATAATAGGGAAATTCGAAAGTCATCTGCGAAGTACTAAATAATTATTCAGGAGTACTTTTCTTCGGTATGTTCCTACTAGTAAAATTAGAGTCCTTTGGAGCAAAATGCAAGAAGGTATAATTGTTGGTCTCAAAAAGAGGTGCAAGGCTTCGGTTTCATACTTCTTCTCCGCATGCAGAGGCAATTATTTCCCTACACTAAGCAGATGCTCAATATTAGTACCTTTATTTACTTTCAGTCGAACATTGATAACTCCAAAAATCTTCTTTCTGCTCAATTATGAGAATTACTTTTGCCAACTTGGTATCATCCTATTGCGCAGGTAAATGCTTTTGCTGATATTGGTTCCCTAAGAAAAACTTTTGAACTTTTCGAAAGATTTAAAATCTTCTTTCTGCGCACTTTTGTCCAATTGTGCTGACTAGAAATGCTTCATGTATCAACATGATGTTGACTTTGCAAGTCACAGCATTTAATACAAATCGTATTACCAGACTGATGGACAAGAGCAGAGATATTTTGATTGCATTTCAAGATAACCAACACATTTGATTTTGCGAATATCTTGAATACCGGCAGGAAAAGCCGCAAGATCAACGTCATCGAGACACTAATGACAATTACGAATCCGTCATCGCCATGTTAGCAAAGGAGACTATGACTGGATGCATTGATGCACCAGATTCAGATCCACAAACGATAATGGACATTTGATATTGGCTTGGTTAAGAAGGTCGAATCTCTCTAGACACAGAGTTGGAGAATTATCTTCAATTAAATTCGACGTAATTTGTACAGGTTGTCGTTAAGCTAAAGCAGCCGCAGTCAAAGAGGAAGAGAGAGCAAACAATGACACTCTGAGATTTGAATAAGCCATTCCGCATAGTGTCTATTGCATTTAGAGACCTTTAGGGAATTAAGGACACGCGTTGACATAATAAATTGGTTAACAAGGGATGAATTCACGACATGATAGGATATAATGTCCTCATTATCAATGCGCTGGTCTACATAAACGTCTTGGAGTCATCAGTGACAGATAGGGTAACATAACGAAGCTCTTCTTGGTGCCGTTAAGCTGAGAACACCCAGGAAAACATCAACTAATACTCATGATGTTCTATATAGTATGGGAGTCAAGTGACGAAACGTAAAATATATAAAGTATAATGCTAAATATATGTAATAGTCTGTCAAATTGAGCAAAAGCTGGTCTTTTATTTTTATATCGGTCCAACACTCAGGTCTGTGCCTTGCAGTCTCCCGTCACAGCTACCACTACAACGCTCTAAAACTTTTTTTACTACTAAAGGTGTTTGATTTTTTATAGTCATTTCATACTTGCAGAAATGGCATATTCCAATATTGCTCTCTAAGGCATCCTTTTGCATCAGCGTGCATTTGTCCTTCACATTCATCTATTCTTCGAGTTTTTGCACCAAACTGTCTCTATTTCCCACTGGACAGCATGTTTAATTGCTTCACATCAATCACGCCAGAGCCTTGCATATTTGTATGCAGTATGCCATTTTCTTTAGAACTTCACTGAAATCACCAACTGGAAGACAAGGCCTTCTAAAGGATCTTGTGAACATTGCAGAACCACGAGGTATCATGGATGACACTAAAAACGACACAGGTATCACCAATGCATTACATTTGCCTTTCTTTAGAATTGAATTGTGGGCTGTGCACAGGGGCGCCTACCCTGGGGGGTCTAGGGGAGCTGCTGCCCCTCCTGCCCTCCTCCAGGAGGGGCAGAGGGGGCAAGAAGTGCTCTTAAATATACGACTTCTATGAAAAGATTATAGAACATTATAGAAATCTAGTTGATGACAACTCCTTTCTGCGTCGGATTCTCCGAATCTTTCAGTGAGTAATAAAATGAAGGTAATAGTCAATAACAAAGCAAACAGCCCGGCACACAAGGCTTTAATGATCCTGCAACCCCGGATTATTTAGACTTAATTTAGGTTTAGATTATTTAGACTTTGAAATCAGAATTTTCCAACCATTTAAATCACCATGATCATTTAAATTTCATAAACCAAGCGTTGCGAATAAAGCCAATTTGTACCCACTTGTATGGAGAATAGTGTCCAAATTGTATGGGTGGAATATACTAATATTTTATAATGTACCAACACCCACTCCACCCCACGAATTTTCGATTATTTTAGTGGAAAAATTCTACGATTTGCCCTCAGCACCAACACTGCCCCTCCTGCCCTAATCTCCAGTAGGCTCCTCTGGCTGTGCATGTAATTTAATATCCTACATTCCCTGCCAAAACTAATCCTAGGTCCAATCTTATCGATATTATCTTATCAAGGTCCCGAAGCAATTTTCAATTCCTTTTCCATCTAATGCTGGGTTCAGCTTCGCTTTCCTAACTATCATTCAAGTCATATAAAATTTTATTTCTATAGCACAGATCATACTTTTGGAAAGCTCAAGATTGCTTAAAGCTGTACTGCGACCTTGTAAATTAGCATAGTTATTCCTGATAGGCCTAATGATGACTGTATTTACCAAGTTCTAATATGTCGTCAATGCTTTGTCATTCTCTGCATTTGTTGATGCCAATCGTGTGGCTTTTGTGCTTTCAGTCTCTTGGCATTCATCCCAAGAGTCCAGAATGCCAGTGGTCTTAGCCTAATAATTATCACAGGTTTCGAAAGGATGTCCTGAATTGACAGTGACCAATTTAAAGAGTGGTTGGTGCTCCGCAATAAAAGCCTTTCATTCTTGAAAAACGGGCAAAAGACATCAAATGTTATTTTCTTTGTACTGATAGAATATCACAACATTTTGTCAAAAATAATAATGCCTTCAATTTTACTTTTTGCAACGGGCTTCCATAATCTAATCACTTTAGTAACTAGCCAAAAGGGCCAACTCAAAGGAGTTAACATAGCGCAAGAGCATCTAGCTCCTTCAGCTTTCAACAAACTATTCATCTATCAGTCCCACTGGTGGTACCAACTTCAAAAAGCTGTTGAGCATGTTGATAGTCTAGAGACGCTAGTGATGTTTACAATGATCCTCAAGGTGTGAAGGATGACTACTGAAATCAAATTGTATGACGTAATTGCCCACCCACTTGCGAGCCAAAGTGAGAAACAAAAAGTGACAGGTCAATCAATACCTCGGAGCCCCACGACCCCGGGAGTCGGAGGAGGGGGGATTTTTGAGCACGAGAGATACAGCTATAGTAAAACCTGTATTTTCTGCTTTTCAGCAATGCTATGAGCAACAAACACACTAGGAGACACTCTCTGAGTTGGGTCGGTCGAAGACAGGATTGTTCGAGACAGGTAAGAGTTTTTACTCTGTCTCTTTCAAATCTTGTCCTATATACATGCAATGTGTTTGTAGCGTATGCTTGTTCTAAAGGGTTCCCCTACAACATTTTTGTATCTTTTAATATCTTAGAGCTGAGTTGACCCTGTTTGTTAATGCAGCAATCGTTTATTTACTGTAACGTAAAAGACGTAGTCTGTTCTCCCTTTCCAACCTACGCCCCATGCTAATTACATTACAGGGGGCTTAATCAGTTACAGCTTGTCTGTACGTTCAATAAAGTTTGGAATAGTGCATGATAATGTTGATTTGGTGTCCGATGGAAATGACGAATAACTTTCTCCAAATAAGATCAAAGATGGCAGGGTTGATAGTGGCTGCACATTTGGGTCAAATTCTGCTAAAAAATTAGCTGTCTTGCATCTTCACATAAGATAGCTTATGTCAGAAGTACATCGAAACCTTGAAATCTTTTTATTCGACTGAAGAATGTTTATCAGAATTGATGCCTCATCTTTCCAGTGAGGCATTAGTGCCTTCGCACAACACCACCTCATACCACCTCATTCCTTCTAGTTATGGCATCGAATTCATAGCATTGCAGAGATACCATGTTTATTTTTAAACTGCGACTGCGTTTCTTCTATTTTTAATTGCGTTTCGCTAGTTTTTCATGTCCCCCAAGTCTGTTATGAGATCCTTGGTCTTAGCGCACCGTGGATCTTTGTGTTTGGTAACGACAAACAGTGTGGTTGGATGCTCTTGCGCCAAGCCACGAGGCATCTTATATATAGCAATTGAACAAAGCATTTTTCTGCACCGAAGCTAACCAGCTTAGATGAAGTGTATTTCTATGCCACTTAGAAGGACCCTCTCAAATGAAATCTTTACGCCCAGCTATATTTGCAACCGGCATTGTTTATGGGAGTGAACGTACGTGGGACTGCAAAGACCAAAGAAATTGCCCAGCTTTGTTGTGAGAAACCGAAATGAGGTACTTTAATATTACGCAAAACAAGAATGTCCTATTTGATGGTTTCCTCCCTTTACCAGTGTGCCGCCATTGAAAGGAGGATGTTTTCTACAGAAAATGAACTTGTTCGTGATTAAGCTTCGGGCGCGCATAGATGCATTAACAAACGCAAAGGCAACATGCCGCCTCCTTTACTCTCCTCCGTTCACGTTGCTTTACTCTTTTCCGTTGTCCTTATCCGTGCTTATCTACATTTCGGATTTTTTGATGCTAATAAGGCTTCTGTTTGAAGCGGGCGCCTCGTTTTGGCGCCAGCCTTTCTACCGTTCGGGATGTAACCGCATATGTCATGGGTGCTTTTGCATGTAAGTAGCTTTGGCAAAGTCCTGGGCACGGATCTCAGAAATAGCGCGATTATGCGCTGAAAGGACGCCGACTTCTGTTGAACGGAGCACCAAACTTTGTTAAGCTGTGGATCATTGCTGTGAGGTGTGAAGCTAAAAGCTTGCGTACCAACACGGGTTGGTATGAGCAGACACCGGTGAGAATGGCCAGTAGATGAATCGACGGGTTGTAGCTTAGGCAACTGTGCACTATTGCTTGGAGGCAGAAGAAACCTCGATTGCCCATTGAATTTCCACACTGCCTTGGCACTGAATCCTTACACGTTATTTCACTGGAACTGCCAGTAACAGAAACGATGATTTCGAATATCGAGTACTCGAACATATGGGCGAGACAAAACATGTTTTCGCCAGTGTGATGATCATCACAGACAAAACCGTCTTTAAATATGCGTAAATCTTTGATGTGCGCTAAAAAGGCAGACCGTTATAGGAGAGGGGGATATCTGAACGGGGGAAGTAGATTTTGCTGTTGTGAAAACAAAATGTCAGAATAAAAACCGCATTATTGTGAGGTGAGCATGTTTTACAGTGCTTTTCTGTTCTCGAATATGTGCTATCTCTTCAATGAAATAATTAATAGGCCTTGAATTGATGAAGAGACTACCGACAGCCAATCAGCGATCACTTGTGCGTATTGTTTCGCTGGGATGAGCCTAACTGCCCTATTGTTCCCGGGCTGTCTTTCTTAGTAAAAGGCTCGCTGTTGGCTTCAACGGGTTTAATCGATAATTTCCAATGAAAAAACAACTCGAGTATAAACGGAGTAGCTGAATCGCATTTAATTAAGCTGTTTCACATTAAAGTCAGTGTATAAAAGAATTGTGTTGCAAGACGTTGGCTCAGAAACATAGCGCGCACTACGGTGAACAAAGCAAGCTCTCCGGCGGCCGATGTTGCATTGCGTAGCGAATTGCTCTGCACAAGTTTCAAGATGGTTTTTGGCAGCAGTAGCAGCAGCTTGGTCGTTGTGACATTTTTTGTTGTACAACAGCTCGTGTTGGTTTTTTGTGGAAAGTCCGTCTCGCCGAGGTTTTCACTTGTGAGCAGATCGGTAAAAGTGGGTGACCCTTGGAAGGATCGCCTCTCCACGGCGTGGGAAGTGTTTCAGTCGTCTCCTTGCAAAAAACTGCAATACGGAGAGAACTGCACGGAACTGAAGTCAAGGAAGAAGAGTCAAATGAACACCTATACTGCAGAGAGGGAAGTCGGGGCAAAGGCGCTGAAGACTGTTTTAGCCGAGCGCGTGAAAGGGCACTTCAAGGACAGCGATGCTGTTTTGGTTCTCGATCCATACCCAGACGCTCACTTCGGACACACCATCATAGTGTTCCTCATCGAATTTGTCGCAAGTGCTAAAGAGTGCCAGAGAAGGGGCGTCTTTTTCACAACAGGTACATACGTTGATTTATTTGTAAAACATTTTTTTCATTGCCTCTTTCTGGCACTCCAACATGCCAGCTACAATTCAATGTAAATATTAGCATATCTGTTATGTCTCTGTGAGCAATTTTAGCAGCATTGACCTCTTTCAAAACATACAAAAAATTACACTGTTTATCACGCTTTGTTTTCGGCTTTTATCGCCATTTGAATAAGGATGCAATCCCGTAAAATCGCCACCCCGTCACTCTTGGTTTTAACAAATCTGATTATTTGTGGAGGCAGAATCCTGTTTCTCGGCTCGAACTGCTGCAAGCTGAGAATTGAATCTCTCTCGGCTTTGGTTTTGCAGGCCCGGATTGTCTCGGCCTGAACTGATCACGGGAAAGGGCTTGTTTCGGAATCGTTTAATTTCCACGAAATAGAAAGAGCCTTTCGCTCTGACGAAACTGAGAACCGGCTAGAATAGAGAGCTTATAGCACGTTTTGAATGAGTGATTCACGTTTGATCTTGCCAATATACACATCACATTATAATGCATGGATAATGAATTATATGTGCTTTAACGATTGAGAAGTTTATCGACGTTTTGACGAAAATTGCCGAAATCTATTGCCGTACGCGTCCTCTGATCCTACGTGAATGTCCTAAGACCCTGATCTTGTTATTCAAACAAAACAGGGACCAGTGTTGCGGTTATGACTAGTAATGGTGCCTTTATGAATAGTAATCGTGTATTTGGAAGTCGGAAATGGTACGGGGGAGGAGCACCGGATCGCGGACGGGAGCGCGGCCAGCAAAGACCGGTCGACCCGGCCAGGCCCTGCACACAAACCAAAGGGTGCGAAATAGCAAATGACGTCACAGGATGCCGAAATTAAAACCTGATCACCTCGTTACGTGAAAGCCGTTAGCTCGTGTTTGTTCTAATTAGTAGCGAAGCGACCTTCAAAGAAGAACAGGCAAATTTTTGTGTCGGTTACTAAAGGATCTCTCTTTCGGGTTTTTTCTGCAAACAAAGCTATAAAAATCAGCCTCAAATCTGTATACGTGTTTTTTAATGATATTGTATGCTTTCAAGTGCGCGCTAGTAGTGCTGTAGTCGTATCCCATAGCATTCATGGGTATCATTGCGCATTTGCCGTTGTAGGGAATGGTAATAAAGAGTGCATGCACATCGCCCAAACGAGAACGTGTAGAAACCGCATAGGCCATGGGAGGAAGGGGAGAAGAAGGTGCGAGATCAATTTCATTCCACTGGTACACACTGAAGGGGACATAAACATAACCCAGCGCTTGACCTGCCGATCTGGGCTGCAGGGTTTCGCCGCGTGCCCCGCCTTGGCAGGGAAGACTTTGACCAGGGGCAACGACAAGTGCTCCAATTCCGGCAGATGCAGTAGCCAGAGCAGGGGGACCTACGGTGATCCCTTCCTTCGCTTCTTGTCCAAATGCGAAAGATGCGATTTCGCCGTGCTTGTCTCCGGTGGGTGGAATGTGTTGATGAACCAGAGACGGCATCTGGAGAACTTGAAAGATATGAGAAACTATTTAAAAAGCAAGGGCTTCCTTGAAAGAAACATGAAAGCCTTCTACGCCAACAACCGCTCCATCGACCGTGAGTATATCACCTTTTTCCCTTCAGTTCGTTTTTGTCTGCAGACTTTTCTGCACAACAACACCTAATAAGTCTTGCCTATCACTGTCAGCAAAAGCGGCTCCTCTAAACGATATCTTCGCCAATTCTTCCAGTCAGTTAGTTAGTCAGTCAGTCAGTCAATACATCTTCCATTGCACGCACTGATCTATTCATTAGAGCAATTATTATATGACTTGTATCTTTGATGCATATATTTTAACTATTACAGTTCGTCAATGCTTAGGCCTTTCTGGTCCTCCAGGTAAAGGCTTTTACGTTTACTGAGACCGTTGTTTCGAAGGAGAACATGGTCATTGGCAACATGGCAGTCTGCCTTAGGGTAGCGTCTCAAAGATCGTAAATGCATGATGTGTCTCTTGATAAAATAGGGTTGTTTGCGCTTCAGGGCTTGCACATGATCATCAAATCGAGTTCAACATCTCTTTTAAACATATAAGCAGTCAACCGATGGCGAAGCTTTATGAGTAAAATATACATCTTTTGCGGGTGTGTCTTAGATTGGTTTTTCAACTCGTGCAAAGTGATGACCTCGGTCAATTGATAATTAAGAAATTGGAAATTATATGATTGATAGAAAAGCTCGAATTTCTTCCTCCGTTTAATGCTTTGTTAAGTGCCTTCATTGAGTTCTATAAGATAGCAGAGATGTAAAACCGGACTATGTTATTAAGGTGGAGGTTGGTGGAGCGGGGTGGTATCGAACAATTCGTTTTTTCTGTCCATGCGTAGGAAAATTGGGGTGGGAGCTGAACTATACGAAAACAAGAATGGGTCATGGGGAGTTGTACAACCCTGAAAATCGAACATAGGAATGAGATAGATAGTGGAGCACGTGGCTATGAAATCACAGTACAAATGTAACAAACAAGACATAGATTCAGCTTTCAGTGTGGGTAGAAGAGAGCTGAGAATGGACAGGTCCATTTCAGGCACAAAGCTGAATGTGCAACTTGCTATTGCAAAACAAGGCTGGTTGTACGATTGGACGGTGATTTGGACGTAGGTCCCACACGTTGCACTGGATCGGCTTGAATAGGAGAGGCATAACCGCCGTTATGCTTTGAGCTCCACCGTTAAAACGAATCCTCTTACGAAGTGGATGTCTAAGCCCACAGTCGAATGCTTACTATTGACAAATGATTTGCCAGCACGTACGTAGAGAAGAAGGGATTCTTTGCCGTATTAAGAGTTTATTTGTGAAGAGCAAATCTGCACTTTGCCTCTGTTGGACTATAGTAGCAAGGATGGAAAGCTCTTTTGCTTGTTAATCAACATAATTAACAGCTTTTAAAGGAACGGATTTTCTTTCATGTCTGTGTTATGTATAAGCGAGGGCTAAATGGGCATGCAGTCAAAGTTGCTTAAGAAGTAATCGTCTGATCACACAAATTACGCTTTCTTGAGGAATCAATGTTACTCATTCGACACCCCAGAGAGACTTTTTATCCAAAATAGATCAAGCTAAAATGTGTTTACGATTCAAAACTAATTTTCGTGCTGGCTTCTCCAGGCTTTGTTCAATACACTGTGAATTATTCTGTCGGGGAGCGTATCAGTTTCAGCCCCCTATTGAGAGCTGGTTGGGGATGACGTTTCTTAACATGCCGTTGTCTTTTCGATCTTGAGAGCTTGGCTTTTTCTGAGGAAGCGACCCCAAGAACGATTGTGCTCTTTGCATATATGCTCTGTTGGATTGCACCATTTTCCTTTTTTCATTCCGACCGAACTTTGAATGGCTACGCTGAACTTCCTCAACCGATAACTTCTCCAAACGACCTTCACTGTGCAGGCCCAATGTTTTCGAGTAGATCAGAGGAGCCGCGCTGTGGCAAGGAAAGGGAGCAGTGCATTGCTAATACTATGACATATCCTTGAAACCAGACGATAGGAAACGATTCCCATTCAAGCAGTTGAAAATGCCCAACAGAAGGAAATAAATGAAATATTTTCACGTATTCTGTGTTGCACTTAAAGCATGCCAAAATCAACACGATATTCACATTAAACCACATGGCATCTTCCTTAGCATTTGAAACGACACCAAGACCTGACTAGATTTCCTCTTCAGAGAAACTTGCATATTCCCTCTTGCGAACTTTGGTGATAAGCAGCAAAAGTCCACATTCTTGTCAACTGACATTTGAATGAGCTTCTCTCTATACACCTCGCTGCTTCTCAATGACATTCAACGAGCTTTTTTCCTCATCCACCCCGCTCATCTATTTCCTTACATCGATTGCAGTTTATGACTCAATTTAGTCTCACAGTGCCCTACTATCTATCCATTAACCTTATTTTGTGAGATTGTCTGCTTTTAAATGAACCCTCTTTACTTTTTGTTAGTTTTTAAACGTGAGTAGTCTCGGTAGTTCGTTATTAATCTTTATATTGAGAAAAAACCAACACGATAACAATTTCATTCGCCTCTCAATTTTCACCTGATTCGAGCGGGGGAAAGTGATTTTTGAGGGAAAACGCAGCAGTCAACTATGGTCAATTTTTGTCTGTCATCAACTCAGTTGGTATTGCTTAAAACGCAAGAAATCACCTGAAAATATCAGTCTTACGGCATGTTTTATTCATCAGGAAGAGAGATTGTAGCTCAGCTAATGTCTTCCTTGCATTCCTGGCGATTTAATGTTGTAAAAGTCAATAGGATTAAGTCATCTTGGAAGAAGATCTAGACAAATCTTCTTTCCCTTGTTGTGTAGATTCCCCTACTGATGTGTTTAGAATGTGTATCTTTCACTTAAGTCTGTTCGGCTCATGCCGTTGGATCGAGTCAACCTTATAAGAGCATTTTGATGGGTTTTAATGTAGGGTGCTTGTTTTTCAAGATCTTTTTAGGCGTTGTTGAATTTTCGGTCATATGATAAGCGATTACTGCATTATCTGAAGCCGGCCGAAGTTGCCGAGCCAAACTTGCTTCGGCCATCTTTTAGATGATTACTCAAACTTTAATAAGAGCTTTTCTTTTGCCTTGTGGTTTTTCAGATCTTAGCGAAGATGATTGGAAATAATTGACTATATTCGTTGTTTTCAGCTTGAAACTGGGCGTACAGCAATTCCGCTTTTGATGCGGTGTGTACATCTGTTTCTAATAATTAGAGCAATCTTTTACCAGCGTCATGAGAAGCTCTAATGTAATTAGAGTCAATATACGACAGTCGAAATGCTACGTCTACTATTTCAAAACAGTTGTATGTCCTCTATCCTTTATTGTCACCTGCCAGAAACGCAGTAGAGAGGCGTTGTAGGCAACTGGTTCAAATGTAGCTGAGGTGTTAGCATATTTCCTCCTCATAGTCTCTTGATATGGAGCACTGACACATGTGACATCCACAATAGAAACATATATGCAAATAACGTCTCGATCTTGCTTTTTCTTATTAGCTTGTACCCTCTTTGTACCCACTGCTACACCACTGATACCTCTATGAAAGTGTCACCACATGAGATAAAACACATTCATGGAATGCTTCTTTGCTAGTGTTTCAGAATGTTTTCTCTCAATACCACATGCTACCACGCGCTCAGAAATGTTTAGCAAGTCTTAACGAATCTCTTTGGTGTGCCTCCATTGCTTGAGATTGCTTCTTTTCCTTCTTATTCCTTTGCTCTGTATTCTTGTTTGTACGAACCAAATTATCTCTCAGGAAAGTGTTTGCATGTCGGTACATATTCATGTTTGATGTTTGTAAATATCAGCTATGAGAGAAATTAATAGTTCCTTTCCTACGTAATAAATCACAATGTTTGAAAGCAAAGCGAATTGTAGCTCATGCTATCAAGCTATCAGGATTGATTTGAGAGATATCTAAAATCTGTTTTTAGCAAATACTTTTGGCTTTCTGATCTAGTCTTTTAGCGCACAGTTTTGTTCCGTGACGTAATACTGTTGCTGGTTGTACACCTACCGGCAACTAGAGGGTTTGTTTAAAAGTCCCACGATTTCATGCCAGTCGGTTGAAAGTTAATCAAACCCTTCTGTTTGAAACTGCAATTTCCACTCTTTTCAGTCTCTTACTAGCTTGCTTTTACGAGCGCCAAGTGCTCCTGCACTGGCGTCACTACCTCTATTACATTTGAAGGCAAAGTCAACGAAGAGATGTGAAACATTTCAAAGTAGTTTTACTGCACATCATCCCAAAAGACTGCCTATGTAGACAAACTCGCCGTGCGCATGTGCAGGCCGGTGTAGCCCCGGGGTTGTGCAAGCGGACCCTTGACAGCCAAGATGACTTTCGGCTGTTTGCGGATTCGGAGTTTGCAGTGGGTTGGGTTGCAAATTTCGGTCATATCTCTGCTTGAAAAACATGTATAAGAAATTGCTCTACTCTCGTAAGCAGAATGCCAAAATCCCAGACCGCTAATCAACTTTGATTGAGAGGATTAGCTTTTTTCAAACTCATACCAACAATATAAATATAAGTAAGCAAAAAGGGAAAATAATGCAATGATGTCGTGTTTTTCACTCCTCTTAGCTTTCCCGCCCGCGAGTTAGTCAGCCCATGGAAAAATTTCTTGCAACCTTCCGAATTGAAAAGCCACGATAGTGTGACCTCGAACTTGCAAATGAAAAGTGTTGTTCCTAATTTTTTACGAAATTAAACTTTTCTTCGCAATATGACGCGTGACATTTACTTGGTCGCGAACAAAAAGGCCGCCAGCAAAACTGTGTCCTTCGGCATGGGTTGAACTGGGGCTCGCACGCAGCAACAGGCTCGGATGATATGCCAGCACAATGGCCGTTGCATTTGTCGGGCCCCTTAATTAGTTGGATCAGGGCGCACTGAAATTCCGACAATTGATTGCGCCCGGATGGGAAAAATGATCACGCGGACCTTGATGCTCGTAGTATCGCCGAGTGTCTTTGATCCTGCGCAGCAAGGCTGTCCTGCGGGGCCCACGACCCAATATGGCGGACAGCTAAAAGCCAGCTCTTGAATATCGTTAACAACGATAGCGCACAAAGCGATGCCTATTTATCATCTCTTTACTCCGTCTGCATTGCTTTCCATATCAAAACATTCATCCTTTCGTTAGCAAGGGTCGTTTTCTTTAGTTCACTTTACAGCAGTATACACAGTACAGCCACAAAGCTGTATATTTTATTGATCTCCTTTGCGTCTTCAAACTTTCAGTATGCATCTGCTTAAAGCCAAAAGGTTTCCCTCTATTTTTCCCTAAGCTTAAATCTTGATTATACGTTGCACCCATTTGCCATTTTCAGAATTATTGCTTCCAAATTCTCACGCCAGAGGCAGAATTATAAAAGTAATTATAGATCTACTTGGAAAACCAACAAAATTTGGGCGTTCTTTATGATGAATAGTGAAAAATGAGCAGTAGGTAATGGCAATTACAAGTACCATAAATCTAGGTTCTCCGGAAATGTAAAAACTGGTGAAGGCATTTGCTATGCGACAGTTAATGTTAGACTGACAATTTGATTTGAGTTGATTTGATTAGAGAGCTTTTTTCTAAACAAACCTACAAGATGATTAGGCTACTAGTTGATGACGAATAAACGTGTGAACGGATATGGCTTGAAACATGCAAAATTCGTGTGTTTCGAGTGACCTTGTTAGTGGACAAGGCAGGGCTTTATAGACCTGACCACTCCCTTCGCAAGCCAAACATGACTGCTGTCCTAGAAACGTTGCTTTCGACCACTGAGGCTCTGCAGACTGTCATGGTCTGAATCTCCAGAGCTCCCACGAAGCAAGATATTGCTAGACAGATTACGGATTGAAACAGTTTATAGATAGGCTGCTGTGCTTTTTGTTACACTCTAAACCGTATTGGGTCCCTTTATGAAAGAAAAATTTGGAGTTTGAAATTCATGCTATTCCTCAAAATAAAGAGATTATGATAAAACTAATTCATTCCCTGGAACAGTGAGTTTTTAAAAGCGAAGCCTCTACTTAAAGGCATCTTGGATTTTCATTCAAAAACGAATTTTGTTCAGTTGAAAAAGTATTAGCTAAGATCAGTGAGTTAAGATGACATTGAATATTTAGTATCTCGAAACCATTTCGTAGTAACTATAATCTGCAGAATTAATTACTCTTTATATGCAAATGGAGAGCAGATTTTGTAAATAACTGGCTCCAACCGTTCTTTTTCCTAAAGATTTGTTAAAAATGCAAAAGTCATGGCATTTTAAGAAGGACAGAGAGCTAAAATCTTGAATTGTGTTTGATTCTAGTTGACAAGAACAAAAGCACAAAGGACACAGTGCCCGCCACGGAAGCTGGGGGAATATTGAGTCACATCGGAGACATATGCAAAATATCATCCGAATGCGTTGATTCTTTTGTTATATATCTCAATGGGCCTACGCTAATGAACGGAAACATGTTGCTATGGGACAGAAACAGAGATGGCGTGGCAGACGGCACCGAGATATTGAAAGTGAGGCAGTTGCTAGGGACACTTGAAGACTGCAATGCATCATGGATCACAATAATAGCAGACCAAAATTATGCAGGACACCTGATAGATCGAATCAGAGACCTCCGAAGCAGGCATGCCAACAAAGTGTTTGAAAAGATCTCAGTGTACGCGTCGTCTACAAAACGCAGTTACACTTGGGACCGTACTTTCACCAGACTTTGGATTGCTAGAGATAACATGTGGTTTCAAAAGAATCAAACTGGAATAGCGAGAAAAACGAGAGAGGTTTACAAGGTAAATTGGTGGCTCAGAAAATTTAGCCTGCCGCTGTGATTTGCATACAAATGTTTATTTCACTAGGAATAATTGATTTTGCTACTGCCAGCTAAGATTTCAAGCTAAAAACAAAGTGAGGGATTCTATCCTGTGACCACTAATTTAAATTTCTCCTGATTCTTTATATCTCTGAAGCCACTTTGAAAGCAGAACTAGCAAATTATAGGTGGGAGACAGTATAATGGCGCTTTCAGAAAACATAATCTAACTTTAATCGCTTATTACTCTGCGTGGTATAATACAGAACCTAAACTGGGAAACTTGATGCATCTTGATACCCCTCTCTTGAAGTTTATGACGTTTACTTCGGTCAGGCCAGATTGAATAGGCGTATAATTGCAGTACCAATGCGAGGCTGCTGATCCATTTTGCTGAATCACTTGGTTGGCCCGTGCTTAGCTGCGCTTCCCCACAAGCCACAAGCAAACGAAAGCCAAGCAGCTTGTTAATAATCAGCCCAAATGCGCACAATGGCCAACTTGTTTAACCAGAAATCGAATGAGCAGGATGCAAATAACAGATAAAATAACGGTCTGTTTAAAATTTATCGAATTAATCCTTGGACGGGGGATGGCTTACTCGCTACAAAGTTGCTTCTTTCAACGGGCCTAGCTCTAACCGTAGATTCAGTGGGTTGATTCATAGCTTGCTTTCTCTTTTAGGAAGTAAAGGCACGCCTGCCATACGGATTTTCTACGAGGGAGATGTCTCCCATTCACGGGCGAAACAGGGCCATAACTGGAAACTTCGGGGACCAGCCTGGCTGTCAGATAACATCGACCAGTCACCGATCGTCATTCAGAAGGACGCCATTCTTTGAACTGGCCAGGAACTGGTTCAGATTACCACGTGGCACGACCCCTTCGTCAGAAGATGATGACTCGCCTGCATCGTCGTAATATGACGTGACTAGACAATTTGGCGGTTCTTTCCAGTTGTTCTCACTATGATAAGTAACTCGATGAATGGAGAGCAAAATCGATGGTGGTCACAAAAGACTTCAGCCACAACAGAATAAACACAAAGTGTTATTAAGGCTCTTCAGACAAAGCTTGGCTTGGCCAAATGGGAGCTCCTTCATCTTTGGCTTTGAAAGAGCTTCAACTTGCATAGTTCGTTTATAGACATTGAGGACACCTGTATATGTGCATAAGGCAGGGCTGCAGAATAATGTAGACAGTAACAAAAAATTAGGGAAGCGAAAAAAGCCAGCTCTTTCACTGAAGGCAGGAGCACAGCTGACCCACTCCCTCCCCCTTCTAAAGGCGTCCAAAGTGACTCTAAACGGGCTCCTTCTGGTATAGAACCAGAATCCCCGTTGTGTCTTATACTCTGCCATTAAAGAAAAGTCTTCTTGCCCCAGTTTATGTTTCCCCAAAGCAGGTTCGAGCTCTTCAATGCGACATCATACTGTCCAGTCAAAAGTCTGGAGTTTGGTCGAGAGCAGGCGAAAGTGCTATGCTATGCAAAATATTGTAAATAGATAAACTATGTACAGGTCATTTAGATGGAATATATTAGTACGTGTTGAAGCTGCGAAAGAGGTTGAAATAATTTGTAGTTGACTGAGCGTATAAAGCTGTATGTAAGTAAGGTAGTTGATAGATTCTTTAGGGTTTGATGTAAACAGGTATCTAAAAACTGCAAAGCGTTGTTCTAAAATTAGAGGTAGCCTCGTAGTTATTGCCCTGATACCAAAACGAGGGCGTCACCTAAACGAAAAGTTGACTTGAAAAAATTTGACCGGGGAAAGTGAAAACAGGTCTAGGTTATGTTTACTTTTGATTGCTTGCAAAGGATGAGAGGGATAGGGGATCAAATGTGAAGAGGGAAAAGATAAGGAAGGGCGACAGAGCTGTTGCGAATGCAGAGGGTCGAATATAAAACTGATGCCTTCCGTCCATCTTTTCCCTCGGTTGATTTAATTTCCTTCTCCAAGCCATTGCTTAGGTTAAAAGCAGTGATAGCTACGGTCACCAGAACATGTATTTGAAAGAGCAGTATTTGTAGTAACTTGACTGACCACTTCTAAGTAGAACTAATATGAACGTTTTATTTGAGTATAAAGAATCAGAATTAAAACATAAGATGATGACACGAAACGCATTTGCTCATTATAGTTCCCCCTTATCAGCCGAACCTTCAAAAACTCTACCTTCAAAGTGTAAAGTTTAACATGTCTTGTTAGATACCTATGAAGCTTTTCTTGGATGACTTAATCAAGAGATTATTGGTATTTTTCAAAAAGAAACTTGAATTGGAAGAAGATATTTTGGCAAAGACGAGAAAAACGGACTCTAGGTGATGAAGCGCTCCCAGTTCATGCAAGATGCGCACGCACGCACTGGAAATATGGCTAAAAGGG
The DNA here is from genome assembly GCA_003864495.1 of Nemopilema nomurai. Classification (NCBI taxonomy): domain Eukaryota; kingdom Metazoa; phylum Cnidaria; class Scyphozoa; order Rhizostomeae; family Rhizostomatidae; genus Nemopilema; species Nemopilema nomurai. The sequence goes on from ML133487.1 coordinate 326,289, forward strand.
GAAAAATGTGCAAAGAAGGTGAAAGGACATTTCTTCTTAGGGAACGGTTTACGTTCGCTTCCTTAAGACAAAGTCAACTCACACTGTTACATTAAGTCTGGTGCAGCTTAAAACATTGCTTTGAGAGAAATCTATGAGGTGGATAAATGTTAGAAAAGGTTGTGTTTCGCCATTAAATTCCCCTTGAAATACATTGTATAAGCTGGTAGAAACTCCTAAGCATGAGGTCTCCTTCGTGGAGGCAACATCCTGCTCTCGACTTTGGTCGTGAGAAAGAGATTCCCTCGCAGAGGCAGGCTAGGACCTACCACAGAGAATCTCAGGAGCACTTTCAAAGCCACTGCACTTCGAGGGGTTTTATCTCCAGTCCAATGACTGCTCAATTTTTCCTTTTCTATGCAGGTCTTTGACCACCTTTTATTGACATTGTACTCGGCATGACTGTTTCAAATTTTCGTTGTCTGTTTACCCTTTTGTGGTAGATAGTGCAAATATAATCGCAATATCAAAAGCAAATTTCAGTTAAGATGTTAATTTCTCTTTATTTCGCTATCAATTTCGTTGATTCGCTGATGTACAAGAAACAAGCCTCGAGTTTGGCCTGCCAACAGTCATTGATCCGGGCAAATACCCAGTCGAATATTCCGAAGTAGATGGCCCAGCTAACTCAACTTTCCAGATACTACCTCTAAAGAAGAAAATTCTGCACTTCCTCAAGCTCAAGATCATTCCACATTTATTCCCGTCAAACAGCATTATTCTGCAACCCTTCAAATTACTTCTTCGTTTATGATGGCGTCGAGACTTCAGAGTGCTCTGGCTCTTAAAATTTTCTCTTCCATTGTCTATGTTCGTATTGAAGTGTGTTTTATGATTATTCTAGTGGATTTTACATCGGTTTATGTTGTAACATAAAAACTGTTTCTCGCCACGTTGGCTGCTATGGTCACGTGTCATTTTCTGAAGGGCTGCCGTAAAGATTTGCAAGACAAATATCTTTAACAGACCATTGCGACCCGAGGTACAAGGATTTCAAGCACAACTACTGACAACAGAACATCGACTTTTCTCATTTCAGTGGTACCGCTCAAAAACTCTCCATTGGCATACTTGTCATTGAAGCAGTCTAATAAGCCATCAATGACCCTTACAACTCCAAGAATACAATGCTACATTCAAGTATCCACATACTTCGACAAAGGGTTTACGCGGCTAAATGTTCAATTAGAAATACAATGTAAGGATAATGAATAGTTCCTTAAAGCAAAATTCAAATTTCTATAGCAATTTGTCTTCGGATAAGAATCATGAAGTTGGTCGGGAGTTGTCTGTCCCGACTGGCCAAAAGGAGATAGGATTCAAATATGCCATGGTTCTCTACGTCACATGAATATCAAGGCTGGTACTTGCCCAATTATTTGAGAAAACTGGAAAGTCAAGTGATTGATGATTTTATGGCTACCCCGTCACATTCACCATAACTTTGAAATGTTTACAGAGGCTCAAACTTTTAACGGTGATTCTGCCAGTTTTGGGCACATACTTTCACCCATTCACCTAAAACTAGAACCAATCCAACTCTAGGGAAAACATGCACGGTGGGTTGATAGTCTCTCTATTGCGAAACACATCTCTTCTAATAATATTTTAGTATTTGTTTGTTTAAAAAAATGCTTCTTCATTTATGCTCGATAAATTTTTTGTAAAAAGTTGCCTTCACGAACTATTCGTGAATTACATTTTTCAAGAAACTACAATGCCCGCCAAAAGTAGTTGGAACACCGAGATTCTACTCGTAATAAATGCATATTTTCACTTCAATTCCCTATTTCAAGCAGACAGAACCCCCTCCACCCTTAAACAATGTTGTGAAGGTAGGTGAACATGTCGCTAAACATGGGTTACACAATCTGCGCTCCAACATACATTTGTTGTCATTTTCCAGTCGGAAACCAACATTGTATATGGGGGAGGGGAGACGTTTGGTAGGAAAGATGATTGTACTGTTCCAACACTTTTGGCGGGCATTGTAGATAGCAAGAACTAGAAACTTTTGAAACAACAAGGTAATAGGCACATTTGACTTTAATAATTTTGTTTCCTAACGTCTTGCATTCATTTGAAGATTCGTGTTTTGTAATAATCTGCATAATCTGCTAAATGGACTTTTTGGTTGCTTAAACGTGGAATCATTTTACGTCTCAGGGATTCACCAACGGAGAATTCGAAAGCCACAAGGTTCGCACCACAGGTGACAACTCTACATTATTAGTGACAAAGACACTCGCTCTAATGCCATCGAGGTCATTTATATATAACTTCTGACAATTCGGATTCAAGATTAGATCGGTCACTTTCTACTTACGTAAAGATGTTTGTGTAAGTAATCTCTTGGCTAAAATAGTCTTGGGATAAACTGGGAAAATACTAACCGTGAAAAAATATCTTCCAACACTATTTCTTTCTGGGCTTATTTGGATCATGTGACTTCTAAAATGCCTAAAATAGTGCAAAAGTCATTTGCTGACTTTGCGCCTCCTCTTTATTGATTCCCTTACTAGAGCAAACCGAAACTTTGAAAAAACTTCAGGGTTCCAAAGGATAAAGAATCTTTCCAAGCCAGTTGCTTTTGTTCTGTGCCAAATCTTTTAAAAATTCTATTATATTATTCAATTCATTAGTCATACAATTTAAGCACACGCCTCTGGAAAAATTTTGAACCGAGAAAAAAGACGATTATTGAAAAAATGTTGGGCGACCATCAAATCAACACACGTCCAAACTTTTGATGATAAACACTTACCTACGATGAGATAAAATGATTTGAACCATCGTCTAAGCCAATTTGCCCTTGAAAAAGTTCCAAATTCCACCAATCTGAAAATCTGCCAAAGTTGATATCAGCTCTCATTGTACTATTCGGATACAATTCCAGAATTTGAGAGATTTTCTCAATGGATTCTAAGACATTCATGTGCTCCAGTCTGGCCACATGAACACGTGGAAGTTGGGAAAGATAACACTGTTAAGAAAAGCACTCAAGATCTGCCTAGGCCCAATAACTTCAGTGTAGGAAAAAAAGAAATATAAGCTTTGAAACAAAAAATACAAGAAAGTCTGTTTATCATTCCTGCTAAAACAATAGAGTTCATATCAATTTCTATAACATCTTCATTATATTTTTCTAAGCCAACATAGAAAGCAAACACATACAATGTATCTCCTATGCTCTAGTTGCTTACTGCTGATCGGAAACGTCAAAAAATCCAGAGCTTCAGTCCAGAACGAAGTCTCAAAAAAGTAGGAAATTTGCGAATCCAAATACTGTGAAATTCATTCTGTAACGTTACATTTTCTCTCCGAGATGTTATTACGTTTGTGGGTTGTGCTGTACAGTGCAAAGCGTTGCTGTTTACAGTTCATCCTTGCCTTTCTTGAAAGAAGCAACGGCCTTCTCTTCCAAAAATTTAGAGAAACCTTCAAGAGTACGGTCACCATCAAACTTCAGTGGGTCAGTTTTCTTACCGGGTGGTGCAAAGTATATCGTGGGGAATCCTTCTACCTTGAATTCTGGCGGGATATCATTGGCTGTTGCATCAATTTTGGCAATGACAAGGTTCTTATCAGACTTGTATTTCTGGCCAAGCTTCTTGTAAATAGGGTCCAATGATTTGCAATGACCGCACCACGGAGCATAAAATTCAATCAAAACATCTTTTGACTCATCCATGACGATTTTCTCGAATGTATTTCCAACGACAACTTTAACAGGCCCGTCATTTTTCTTTGGTTCTGGAGCAGATTTAAGAATAGGCTTTTGGGTACCTGAAAAATTACAAGGGCAAAAGTCATTATTCTGTTAGTTTGAAGACGTTTAAAGCACTGGTAAACTGGCTGCAATTCGATCACACATTTTATTTACTATGACTCTTGCCAATTCTATGATGTAACATTTTAGGGTGACATAGTCAACTACAACGAAGAAAGGACAGAAAGTTCGTTTGGGCAGACTGATTACAAGGAGAGGAACATAAAGCTCACAAGTAAGGTCAAGTAAAAAGGCAGAATACCCAGAAATAAATGAATGGTGAGTCAAAGCCAAGGGTCTTAAAATAAACCATTAATCCAAATAAGAGATTCTATGTCATTGAGCAGGTCTAGCTATGTACAATGTCCAATACCCTGTTCTATAAATCGTATCTGCTTACCTTTAAGACACGAGTCAATGAACTCTGCTAAATTATCTTCACTGAATTCCTCATCCATTGCATATTTAAATCCTCTCTTATCGAAGAATGCGACATTGACATCTTCCCCTGATTCTGCTAGTGTCAGTTCCTTCAGCTTCTCGGCATATGAATCCTCGTCAGCAACAGCGAATTGTATGTCAGGGTAGGAATGAGCAACTTCAACAACTTTTTTTCGCCAATACTGAGTCACTAAAGGGTAGAAGACGGGCTGTTTATTATCTCCTTGGCTGCAGAGGTTGCATACATCAAAAGAAGCAGCAGGTATTCTACCATTGGTGTATCAATAGTACAGCATATAGCTATTGACTCTGCAACTTGATCTAACTTTCACCTTAAACAAGAAACCTCACTTCACATTCTGATTATACTATAGGGGCAGAAACTTTCACGGGCAGAAACTTTCACGGGCAGAAACTTTCACGGGCAGAGAGTTTCGCCAGAAGAAAAATTCGCGTTATTAAGGGCATAAACTTTCGCGAATGACGTTTTTTAGCGAATTTCGCGACAAAAACTTTCGCGATCAAGAAAAACTAGCATTCTCGCGTGAAGAAACTTTAGCGATTAAAGAAAAGTTGGGAGAAAAACACAATATTCATGTATTTGCTTTCGGTATTTCCAACATCAAACAATGTGTTAATTGACACTCTGAATCGCCATCGCTTTCGTCCTCACTCGACCTCACAATTCCCTCTGTTTTGCCTTAACAGTCATGGTGACAATTTACAAGGTTCTATGGCCCAAGAGACTAAAGGTTGGAGTGATTAAGGAAAAGTGACGCAAATAATTGAAGAAACGAAAGAAACGAAATTCGAATTCATATTATGCCTTGGCAGAAACATTCGCGAAAAATGCCAAAAACGCGAAAACTGCGAAAGTTTCTGCCTGCAAAAGTTTCTGCCCCTAAAGTAGTAGCCTGATTGAACATGGTTAATTTTCTTGTCAGGCATTTTCAAACTTTTCTGTGTGACCCAATAGCAAAAATCAATTCCAGAAATGCAAATTATCTGTGATGAATAGCAGTCAAGCAAAAATATCACTCAACTTGACTTTTTTATCTCTAGTATATTTTATTAGTGGTGTAAACAAAAAAATTAAATACAGAAAAGACAAACACCAAACTTACTGGAGGCATAATCGTGGTTAAAGTTGACATCATAATACACCACAACAAGAGGCCTTTTTGAAAATCGTTTTTCGGTGTGAGACTGAATATGTCCAACCATTGGAGCAGAATGATCATTGTAAAACTTTTGTATGTCAGCATGTGATCCCTTGCTGTCCTATATTTTAAAAATTCATTAGTTAAATTGGTTTCCCTTCAGGAAATTGAATAGAAACTCAGCTTTAAAGATTTACATAGCAGGTCAAGTAAAGAACAACTGAAAACAGTATCTTTAAGAGCATGTGCTTGAGCATCCCATCTTATCTATGCCGATCTGACATCATCATCATATTAATATATATATGTTCATACCATTTATGATAGATTTATGGTTTATAAATAAAAGGGTCACTAATAACATCAATAATATCAAACATTGTTGTTGTATAGGATGTATTCTTTACAGCGCCTTATCCAAAATAACAAATAAATAGACATGCAGACATCCTTTTGGGCACAAGTTGTAAAAGTTTCATCAGTAGCCAAAAGATGATGAACTTCTCAATTAAATAATTTATGTGCTAGAAGAAGAAAAACAATGAATTCAAATCTCACCTGATATATTCTATATTTTGGCTCATATTTTGAGACAAGATGGCTTGGGTGCACAATCACAATACTGCTTTGCTTGAGACCAAATTCCTTTTTAGCCTTTCCATCAAATGTGTGTCCAAATACATATTCATCCCTGATGTCATTATTAGCTTCAAGATATGTATTATACATTGGATCACTTTCATCACTGAACACTCCAAGGACAACCATATCATCAATGGCCTGCTTCGTGAATTCCCTAACTTCTCTTATTGTAGGCTTCAGCTTAGAGCTTGGTCCAACCTGTCCTTCCATATGCTGGACAATACCTGGAACATTAAAAATCTGGGCTTAAATCTGGCTGTCAACAAAACAGGTTTACATTTAAAAGTTTATATCTACATTGACTTGAGACTTAATTATCTCAATATGACACATACAATTATCTTTGATACATATTTCAAGGATGCTTTCACAAACCAGTATAAAATTTTGGTATTTTCTTAGCTTGCTGCTTTACTACTTTTCTCAACTGGTCAAAAATATCCATAATTTTGCTCTTCAAATCAAAACTCCAATGACTAATAAACATCTTGAATTTGTCAGGCCTAGTTGCAAAAATTCTGATGTTCAGCTTACATAAAAGTTGCTGAAGTTAAACATGGCTAGAAATATTTCTGCTCATAAGACAGATGGCCAAATTATGATAATGGCTAGATATGTCCTTCAGTTAATATTATAGAGGCTGCTTTGAAAAACATTTCATGAACATTCTGACGCTGTTAATAAGGACTTTTGTCCTGTTGATTACAATGTGTGGGCAATAGACAACTGTATATCACATAATCAATTACATTATGGGGGCAGAGCAAAACCCTTTTCTTACCCATCTGATCTCGTCCACCTTTATATTCAGAATGTTTTCCTTTTCTAAAAATTTTCAAAGTTGGGTAACCAGTCACATCATATTTCTTAGCTAGCTCTGCTTCCTGAGTGGCATCAACCTTGCCTAACAGGATTGGCTGCTCTCGATTCTTCAATACTTTTGCAGCCTTTTCATACTCTGGTGCAAGCTGCTTGCAGTGGCCACACCTGCAATTAAACAGAACATATAATCCTTTTCTTAAATGTCCCTACAATGATCAGCGTATTTGCTTTTATTTGATATTTTGCAAAAAGAGCATAATAAGATTTGATATTATCATAATACTAGACAAAGCAATCTAAAGTGAAAATAACAGCACAATCATAAAGTTTGAATACACTGTATATACACATTGATAATTTCACATCAGTATCATTTAAAGCACACACAGAAACACATACCAAGGTGCATAAAACTCTACTAGCATAAGCTCTTCTCTTGAAGTTATTTCATCAAAGTTATCTTTTGTGAGAGTTAGAACTTCTTCCGGTGGGGGCTTCCAGTTGGGGTCTGATTGTTCCTTCATGTAATTTACAATTCCTAAGAGGAAAAGAAGGAGTATAAAAGAAAACAATTTATTATACTTTGAAAATACATAGCAAATACAGAAACAATTTGAAGACAGACAAGAACATTGTTACCTAGGTCTAAATTTTTTTTATCAGAAAGCTCTAGCTAAGAATGAGCGAACAAAGTTCATAAGATGTAAATCTCAGTCAGATTAATCAATAAAATATGTACTGCAGCCAACAGTTTAGATTCATTTAAAAAAATATAGTCTAAAAGAACAACTAAGCATGCTGTTCAACATACCATCTTCTTCTCTGGGGCCATCATAATCAAATGCTTTGCCGTTGCGGAATATTTTCAGGGTAGGGTATCCTTGGATCTCAAATCTTGACCCAAGGTCAGGTTCAGCTGTTGCATCAACCTTTGCAAACGGTACTGGGGGGCTTTCATTCTTCATTCGTTGTGCAGCTTTTTCGTACTTTGGTGCAAGGGTCTTGCAGTGTCCACACCTAACAGAAATTATATTGTTTAAATCAATTCCGAAAACAAAAACAGCCCAAGGTGACATCTATGTTTTCGCAAATTGATCAAAATGATACGATATATATCGCGAGTGATAATCAAAGTTACAAACAAAACTTGCATCTGTTTATGCATTCTTTGTTATATAAATAATGCACGTTTTGGTAGTCAGGTATTGAAAGTGCATTGGCAATTAAACAAAAACATACTAATTCTCAAAAAAAACTTTGCATAACACTTGAAAGTGATGGTTTATAGACGGTTCAAGTTTCAATCAAAAGTATATGCTTGGTATAATTACATCTCAGGTTGAAGAAATGATATGATTTAATCTCAAAAAAGATAAAATCCGTACCAAGGCGCATAGAACTCGATGAGAATGATGTCATTTTTATTGACAACATCGTCAAAGTTTGCAGTATTCAAAACTAAAACACCATTCTCCTCTTTCACCTCTGAGTCGGAGGCAGTTTCGTCGCTACTAGATGTGTCATCTTGAACATCAGTATCTTCTTTTGTTTCCTCTTGATCACTAGCCACATTTTCGTCTTCACAAGACAACGAGGATACGAGTAACGCTAAGAAGAAGGCTTTAATCAGCCACATTTTATTTGTGATGTTTGTAATAAACCAAACAAAATTTTAGGCCCACAACGTGACCCTTTTGAAAAGTGACTGCAATGCAACTCGAGGCTTGAATGGCCGATCTCGCTTTCAAATGTTCTTGGAAAAATTTTCAGCCAATGAGCAGTGCCCAAATCACAACTATCAACCAATTGTGTTGATCCGCGTTTCTGCATTTGAAGTTGGTGGTATCTTTCACAAAAGTACAAACAAAACATAATTATACAATAAATCGGAAACAAGATGTTTTTTCACCTGCAAAATTCTAAAATTTTATTGAAATCACAAATGGTACCGACTTCAGAGCAAACGTGTATGTTAACAACTGGATCTAGAAAATTCATTGAATCACTCGATGATATCAAGAAATTAGTAAAACATACGCTAATTAATTATCCTTTTGTCAAAGAACTTTTCATCAGCCAAATAAAAGTAACTTTCCATAACCCTCCAGGCTGGAAGAGTTGGTTCGTAACAAGCCATTATTTCACTAGTAATGTGCTTTGAGGTATAATGAAAATCAAAAAAGTTTTGTTGCGATTCCTTTGATAAGCTTATTTTTACCTAGGAGTATTCTTCGACCAAATTTGCTGCAAAGAAGAACAAGATTCAATTTTTCTGTTGATGCTTCTTCTCTTCTTAGTAGCAAATGTCAGTTCTGCCAAGAGTTCTTGTAATATTTCCAAGAATAGTTGTAAAAATCACCATTATAGATCAAGCCTACAATATATTTTCTAAATATTAAGTAGTTGGCCCCAATGTACGAACGTTTTCTCTATCACAAAGTCATGAAACCAGCGCTACATGATGGACAACCTTGCAGGCAGTATAAAATATTCTCTCCGCAGAAGCCACAGAAGCGTATAAACATGAAGTTACATAATACTAATTACTACTAGTTACGGAAGAACAAGACCTACGTAGCAGCTACTCGGAGCTGCCACCATTTCTGTTTGATTTTCTGCCATTACTTGAAATAGAATTGCAATTACTGGAAATGCAATACACTTTCCTTGGCAAAATTTGCCCAAAAGTTTTCTGGTAAGACTCAAGAGGCACTTAAAATCAAAGGTCTCCAGCAACGACGACGTTTCATTAAAACCTGAATTTCAAATTCATTCTTTTAAGTAATGGAAATTTATGTAGATGTGTTTTAAGTTTTGTGAAATGTTTCGTGATGGTTATGACGAATTTTGTGCAAGTCTGGTCGCCACAAAAGGCCAGCTGACCAGCATCCAGTTGCCTCGTCATCAGAATGAGGTAGCGTTTGCATGCCTTTGCAATAAAGCCAAAATGGAGGCGGTCGTTGACGAGGGACAGCAGTCGAACAGAAAGAATAAACTCCTTGGTATTCAGTCACTGCTCTCTTTCTTGATACTCTTTGCTGCTTGGCTGGTTGGATTTTCTAGTCGTTTGTTCGCAGTTGTAAGATTTGAAAGTATTATCCACGAATTCGACCCCTGGCAAGTATAGATTATCTATTGTCGTTTTATTCTCTTTCAAAAGAACCAAATCTACACTTTTATTTATCGTCACCTCTACGATAGTAAGGACTATTTAATGCTATCACTGGCAACTGAAATCTTCTTGTTAATGAAAACTGATAAGAAAATTTTGCAGCTCCCTTTCACAGGTGATAATTTACAATGAGAGCGAGTATGGTATTTTTATTGTTTGCTGGTTGCCATTCTAGAAATATTGGTATTGCTCGCGGCGAGGGTATGCTTCAATATGTTGCTGTCGATTGAATATTTTTGAAAATCAAGTTACTGTTCGTATGCAGAAGGTTTCTGCCCTTTCAGGCATTTGTTAGCACCTGCTCCCTTTGAATCCCATCTTCTATCGATGAGATTAGCCCAAAACTTTGTTATAGTTGCTGCTTATCTTGGGATGGGGCGGTTTCAGAGTAGTTTGACTTTCTTCTTGACGAAATGCAAGACAGCCCGGAGATTGGTCATTAGGTTACAGTCTAAATTGTATACGGTCATGCATGGGTTTATTTATGGTTCTTTATTGCCAAACCCAAGATGCAGCATTATTTATGCTTTCAATTAATAGCACCTCAGTATAATGAGTGGTATTGGAAAATCTGGCATGTTTGTTGCCCAAAAACAGTAAAGCTTGTGTTGTGTTGTGGTTATCTTATAGAGATCAGGTTATAATTGCCTTTTTTGTTTTGCAGGTTTAATTATAGATCTACTCATTACTTAGTTGAAAATGGCTATTATAGCTTCCTTAATTGGTTTGATGAAAGAGCTTGGTATCCACTTGGTAGAATTGTTGGAGGAACAGTAAGTAGAGTTTTTATTTTCAACCAAAATCTCTATTTTGTATTGTGCAAGTGTGTGTCTATGTTTTAAAGCGGAAGATGGATGTTTCATAATATATCTTGTTTCTAGGAATTCTTATGCTTGTTTTATTATTTTCTTTAATTCTTCTTGTAAATTTTTCAAACTTGAGGACCAATAGTTTTGAATGTAATAAAAGTTTTCCAAATCTCTTGCTATTTCAGGTTTTCAGTGATTTGAAAATTTTCAAATTGTTAGTTTTCTCTTTCACATATGTTTCATACAATGCCATGATTTCTTTTGAAGTGACCAATTTGCAAGAGATATAAAAAGTATTTGATAATACATTAGCTTTCTGTCTGATAGAATTTTTGCTGCATTTTCAGGTCTATCCCGGTCTTATGCTTACGGCAGGAACCATCCATTGGATTTTAAACACATTGAACTTTACAGTTCATATCCGAGATGTTTGTGTGTTTTTAGCCCCCTTATTCAGGTAATTTGAACATTAAATGAGCTTCTATTTTTCTTCGTTAGCAACTTGTCCAAGGTGTGCACATTTTTCCTTTTTCTGACTGACAAAAATCACTTTGATTGTTTCCAATTATGCCGCTTTTCATGTACACAATTTCCTCTAGTTTTTTTGAAGATCCATGCTATAGTGATGTGTAGTAATTGATACCTTTGGTTCCTCCTTATTATGACTTGAACAATCATTGCTTCACTGATGTGCCACCATACTGATATATTCTAAATCTTATTCAACTCACGTTAGACAAGCTTAATTCTGATTGATTGATTGATGAAATTGCAATTTTACTTAACAATTTTTGGTGATTATGAATGGATAGATTGTATTGCTTAGCCTTTTGCTGCAGTAAGTTGCTCTTGTCTTATCCTTGTCTAAGACCAAAGCACTTTTGCTCTGATTTCTTTATGTTTATTGATTTACTTGAATAATGAATACTAATGGTGATATGAGGATATAATATTTATAGTTGGTTATTTTTCAATTTATTGAAGAAATTATACAATAAACCACTTGTTTTGCCATGTTTTATTATTTTATCTTTTATATTTTGACTTTTTGTAACTGGCTTACCTTTGCAGCGGACTCACTTCAATAGCAACCTATTTGCTTACAAAAGAACTCTGGAATGACCGAGCAGGACTTCTTGCTGCCTGTTTCATTGCCATTGGTATGTTTATGATATCTGCCTACTCTATCATCTCTCTATAACTTCTTGTACTCCTGTCAAACTTTTAACATTTTCAAGCACATTTCTTAGTAAGCACATAGTTATGCTAAATCTAAGAATCTTTGGGCTTGAAGCATTGTACTTTTTAGAGCTTTTTGTCATTGCTAAAAAGTATGTAAATGACTTGTTTAACAGGGAATTGCAGAATAACATGATTTCAGATTTCTGTTCAACTCTTGACATTTAGGTTAGAAAATAACTACATTCTATCATTAATGTAAATAAGGAAATTGAAATAGTATTTGTGTTGAGAGGTAAGTCTTCTAAGACTAAGTAAAGTTGTGTTCATGTCAGAAAAATTTCCTTTTCTTCAGCTCCAGGATACATTTCAAGGTCAGTTGCAGGCTCCTATGATAATGAAGGCATTGCCATTTTTGCACTCCAGTTCACATATTTCTTATGGGTAGGTATATGCTATTGTTGTCATCATATAGCAATAATATTAGAGGCACAAAACTCGAATATTTGTCTTCAACTAGTTCAACTTTACAGTACAGATGTCAGTGCACCCCTCAAAATTTCCCGAGAGTTAGAGAGATCTTTTAGAAACTTGCCCTAGAAATCAAATGTATCTGTCAGTCTTGTTATGCAAAGTCACTTTGTATGCAAAGGATGCCTTAAAGCATTATTCTTTTTGTTTGCTTTTCGAAATACTTACTACTTTGTTATTACAGGTACGAGCAGTGAAGAGAGGTTCAGTATTTTGGGCTGCAATGGCTGCATTGTCTTATTTTTATATGGTATGTCATTTGTTGTTTGTATGACTTATAACTATATTCTGCAAAAGGAAGATCTTATTTTCAAAATTTGGCCCAGTTGTTTGCTGTATGAGCTTTGAACACAAAATAACAAGGTTTTGGTTCAATATGTTGCCATTTGTTTTCTGACTTACTCATAACAATCTTCAAGTATCAAATTTGCTAGCTATATAGGACCCTCTTAGTAATGGGTTTTGTTGTTTTGCTGTTTAATTGTTATTCTGGATCTGTCATCCCTTTTTTAGGTTTCAGCCTGGGGTGGATATGTCTTCATTATCAACTTGATACCTCTCCATGTTTTTGTCTTGATCTTGATGGGAAGATTCTCCAACAAAATATATGCAGGTAACTTTTGGGGTGGTGGATATTTTCTATCGTTGTTGTCTCACAGATTTGCTAAGGCCATCAAGAAAATGTTTCATATGAACTTGTTTAATATCTAATAGTGTCTTTAAGACCTACTTAAAAATGACTTCCCTATTTGCCCCATTACACTCAAGACCCTTACTTTTACATAATCGACCTTCTCATTATCTAATCAGGTCTTATTTTCATAACGTCTCCACCATATCCAGTTAATAACACATGCATTAATGTTGATTAGCTGTTGGTAAGACCATGCACTCACTCACGCTTTGATCATTTTCAGCATACAGCGTGTTTTTCATGGTTGGCCTCTTGTGCTCAATGCAGGTGCCTTTCGTTGGCTTCCAGCCTGTCAGAACGAGTGAACACATGGCGGCTGCTGGTGTGTATGCTTTCTGCAGTTGCAAGCGAGTTCATTTGCTTTCATTCATCCGGCAGTACGCTTCAAGTGCTGGAGCTTGGAGTACATTTGGCCATAGGCAGCATAGATAGAAAATGAACTGAAGCGAAACAACGAATTGAATATCGTCTACGTTTTCTCTCTGTCCCCAAGTTCCCTTAAGTTTCATGGCTTGGCTTCAAAGCTGCTTTCTTTTTGCAACGATTTCATATAGGTGTTGCTTGCTTGTGGATCCAGGATCATACTTTGTGTATTTTTGCTTAACTATTTTTTCTCATTAGAACAAGTAGCTTCGGTGTTCCTAAAGCAAGAAATCAATTTCACTTCTCTTCTTAGAATTCACCACGTTTACTTCAACCATAAACTTTGCATTATGAGGACAACGCGTTTTCTTGGGCTTGCTGCTTTTTTTTTGTTGATTTTATCTATCTTATTACTTTGATGATACTTTTGATACATCATGTTTTTCATACTTTCAAGAAATGCGGCAGATAACCAAGCACTCCGAATCTCATTTCAGGTGTTTTCTGTCTCATCCAAGCATATGCTTTTATCAAATATTTAAGAGATCACATGAGCAAGGCTGAGTTCAAACATCTATTCAACCTGGCGATTGTCGGATTTGCTGGTTTGGTATTTTTGGCAGTGATTGCTTTGACCTACATGGGTATGTTTCTTTCACAGATGCCAAGCTTTTGAAACTACGACATTAACACTTGCATACACGTGACTAGATCTAGCGATATATTACAGCTTTGTGAACGAAAATATAAAGATTATATCTTCATAAATTAATCGAAAAGTTTAGCTTTTAGATACTCTTCTACCTCTTCTAAATTGACCTTTTTTGTGAAGGAAGCATAAATTACCAAAAGCTATTAGAATGCAGGGATTTCTTCATCCTCTCATATGATGCTAATGTAACAGTTAGTAAAGGATGCTTCTTGCAGCTACTATAAAGTTGTAAGGAAGGATGCTTTAAAACGAGTGAGCAGATCGCATTATTAACGCCATATGGTACATGAGACAATTTACCTTAGAAGTTGTTGAAGAAGTTACCTTAGATCATGCTATTGGTTCTTTGCAGGCTACATTGCGCCTTGGAGTGGCAGATTCTACTCCCTTTTTGACACCGGGTGAATATTTGCTATTTCTTTTATAATCATGAGCAACGTATTGCTTTTTGCAATCAAATTGTTCGTTAGTCTTGGCAGTGAATATCGTATAAAAGTCTTCCATCATTTGCTTGCTACTGCACAGTGCAGTCTTGCGCAAATGGGCATTTTGGCTTGCGCATTTTGGACCAAAAGATTGGTCTTAAACCCCCACCCCCTTTTCATTGACAATAATTTCAGAAAGAATATCTATTATATGTCATTGCCTTTGAAAACTATGCAATAGAATAAGAGTGACAGCTTACATATATATAGCAGGTTCATCGGGGTAGACGTGTTCTGTCTATGTCAGTTGTAGCACTATGTTTGGCAATGGGAATTCATTGTCTGCGTTGTACTGATACGATAGTTTGCTGCAGGTATGCCAAGATTCACATTCCGATCATCGCATCTGTCTCTGAACATCAGCCGACAACTTGGGTTTCGTTCTTCTTCGATCTCCACGTGCTCATCTGTGCCTTTCCCTATGGTGTTTACATCTGCGTTAAGAAGGTGAACAACGAGCGGGTTTTCGGTAAGTTGTCCTGTTTCTAAAGTTTGCACGTTTGACGCCACGCAAACAGATACTTACCGTCATTACTTCGATTGACACTTACTGTGCAGGCAGTTGATGAACTCCTTCATGTAATGCTCCTCAAATGACACATTAAAGTTTTTGGAAACCTGGAAAGCCTTGATGTGCTGGAAATGATCACCGATCTCATCCTTATGAAATTCCCGAAATAGACGAACGCCTCATTATGTCAATCGGCAATCTTCAGAGATGACCATCGTGAAGATGAGATCGGTTATAATTTGCGACACATGCCAAATATGCTTATTCCGTAAGGTCCATATTGATTATCAGTGGCACACAGGTTGGCCATAAACACCTCTATGATGTTTTCTAGTTGGTCCCTATCCTGCACTCACTGTTAATGTATTTCTACAAGTAATATTTCTACTAATTCGTTAACACTGTAAGATGTTGTCATATTGTTTCTTGCTCACATGAGACCAGATACAATCAGCAGTCGTGGACTATCCATTTTAACAAGAATGCTTGTCAGGCCTGCAAGCTTTAAAACAGTGCCTTGTAATGCTGTTTTCTGAATAATTTCGTTGCATTTCAGTGGTACTTTATGCCGTGTCTGCAGTTTACTTTGCTGGAGTGATGGTTCGTTTGATGCTTACGCTGACCCCCGTCGTCTGCATGCTGTCCGCCATCGCGTTTTCTTCCACCTTCGACATCTACCTAGATGATCGAGAATCCTTTGTCGCTGTGGAGGAGGACACCACTGCTGTGGCTTCAAAACGTTCCAATGCTCCCGATGTGGGGAAGAAGAAAAAGAAGGAGAAAGAGAAAGAAAAGGACAAAGATCTGAGTGTCATGGTTTGTTGAGTGTTCCTTTAAATCAAGATTTTTTTATTCATTGTGCCTACTCATCTAAAGATATTCAGAACTTTGTGTGGGTGAGCAAATGTTAAGTTGGGATGAGGAGAGGATTGCTGTCATCATAATCACCTGCATCCTGCGCTGTATCAGAAGATTTATTACTAGCTGATGCCTATTTTTGTTTTGTGATGGAATTTGGTTATTATTCTTTTGAAGACCCTACGTATAATTTTTTTATGTTTATGTATAAGAATTTATAAAAAACACGAGAAATTTCATTCTCCAAGCTTGGTCTCAATCATTTTTTTCTTGGATGCTTTTTTCTTGGATGCTAAGAAAACCCCTTGTGAACTCCCGTTTGAAGCCAAGATTCTGTGACAGCGTGAGGCTTTGTGTTCTGTTGTCATGTTTGTGCGTATCCTTCTTTACTTTACATTTCCACTAGTTTTGCTGAGCTGATATTAATCTGCCTTTTGTTTCTTCTAATAAGCAACAACACGAAAAGCCCCCCGTCGAGTCAGAAGTCAGCAAAAGCGAGCAGACGGAAGACAACGCGATTGGGTCCCACTTGAAGACGATCACTGTTATGTTCTTGTTGATTCTACTCATGCTCTTCGCTATTCACTGCACTTGGGTCACAAGCAATGCATATTCGAGCCCGTCCATTGTGCTTGCCTCTACAAACTATGACGGGTACGGTTTAAACCTTTTTGAATAACCTAAAGGGACATACTCAATTGTCTCCTTCCCATACGCATTCTGTGTTTGTCTTTATAAATTTTGCAAAATTTGCAACGTTTCTTTTTGCCCAGATTTCAACAGATTTGCACATGATTTACCCGAGTTTCCCTTTGTTTTAGTCTTCTCAAATTCCTTGTAGAACTCTCGATCCTTCCAATGCATCAAAAGTAATAGAAGCTGCAAGACGCAGCTGCATTATCAGCCTTGCAATTCCTTTTTAGAAAATGACAATTTTTTCGCAATAAATGAATATTCATATACTGGTAGCAAAATAACTATTATAAATGATTGTTTAGGAGTCGCAACATATTGGATGACTTCAGGGAGGCTTACTTCTGGTTGAGACAAAATACGGATGAGAATTCAAGGTAACTTTGACGTATGTCTTTGTATTTAAAGTTTCTCTATCAACGTAAATATTATTGTTTGAATGGTGTTTTGATGGACTCTATGGACATACGTATAAGCTTCATACTTTCGTCTTTTAGATTCTCTGAAATACTCTATAGGATTAAGAAATGCTGCGTTTCTGCAGCAACAGTCTCAAATCACCCGCGAGCGAAACGTGAAATTCACGCGGGACTGATGCTATTCATAAGCTCCAGTATGTTTACTATGTTGCAACGTGTATTTTACTTCTCTGTCCTTCTGTTTAGGGTCATGTCGTGGTGGGATTACGGTTACCAGATCGCGGGTATGGCCAATCGGACAACGATGGTTGACAATAATACTTGGAATAACAGTCACATTGCTCTGGTAAGCCAATCATCGCTTCTGTGACGTCTTCTATTCAGCGAAAGTGATGGAATACGCACTTTGTGGGGCTACCTTGAAAATAGGCGATGCCGCTCTTTTTGGGGCAGTGTTTGAAGATTCGCCTGAAAGCAATAATATTGGGTTGCAGTAAACGGGGATATACCCCTTCCCAAAGGAGGAAAATTTGTATTCGAATTATAAGCCAAAAGGATAACAGATCAGCTTGAACAACCTATAGTACTTTTTCTGAAGGAAATGAAGGTATCTTTGCAAAATTATAGGAGGATTTTAATTCTAATGAAGTTTTTATTTTAAAATTCCTATTCTTTGTATATATATTTATATAAATTTATATGAATTATATTCTTTGTTTATATATATTTATATGAATTATTTTTATATTCTTTGTTTATATATGAATTATGAATTTTTATATTTTTCTATTCCTAATTCCTATTTCTTTTATTTTGATTTGATATTCTGCATATTCAATTGTTGAGACCAGTTATATCAACACAGGTGTATAATTGAGACATTTGAAGCATCGCAAAATATTTTCGTAGAAACTTGTTTTTACCGTGCAAGTAAAATGCAGTTGTAAATGCCTGGTTGATTGATCACTTTGGTGCCTCAATAGGTGGGAAAGGCGATGTCTTCGAATGAAACGGCCGCATACGAAATCATGCGCTCGTTGAATGTCGATTACGTGTTGGTTATTTTTGGCGGGGTGATCGGATATTCTGGCGATGATATCAACAAGTTTTTGTGGATGGTCAGGATTGCTGAAGGAGAGCACCCAAAGGACATCAAGGTACGTTGTCTGTGTGGCAACAGCAATTGTTTAATAAGCAGGCGTTCACGATTTTCCTGATGCTCTTACAATGGTCGTCAGAAGACAAGCCCTCTTCTCAATGTGCTCCACATAGACGATGCTTTGTACTGATTGCCTTTGTACTGCTTGTACCTTGATCCACACTTGCAAAAAAGAATGTATCCCCTGTACCTACTTCTATATGCAGTCAACCGCTAATTGCATCTTAGATTCTAGTTTACTGTACCTCTGCATCTATTCATTATTCTAACTATTTTCGCACTTTGATTTACTCTTACCCTAAAACGATTAAGATATTACCAATCCTTATTCAGTTGCAAACTCAGACTCTTTTTCCTTGTCATTTTGATTTCGTTGCATATAGCAGTCCCTTTTGTGATAATTCTCTTTTGTCACAGGAATCAGACTACTTCACCCCACAAGGTGAATTCCGTGTTGACAAGGGCGGTTCCCCGACACTTCTAAACTGTTTGATGTACAAGCTGTGTTATTATAGATTCGGTGAGATGCAGGTATGTGGTCGAAGCCTCGTTTTCACTACGTTGCCCGCATCATGTGCTACAATCGCTAGCAGAGCACTTACATCAACCAGAAAGGCCCTTTAAGACCTTCCCAACTTTTTGCGTGTAGATCAACCTATTGTGCGCTTTCATTATTGATCGATTTGGCCCCACTTCTATCTTCTGAGCAATTTTTGGATTCGGACGCCTTGGTCTTTCCCTGTTAATTTTGAAATCATGTTTCTTCCTTCAATAAGCTATTAAGCACGGCTTTTGACCGCCACTTTTTTGTTTTTAATTTGTTGGTTAAGAACAGATGACCGATGTGATAGTGTTCTGTAGGCAGTTGTGAACTCAAATGCTAACGTGGGCAAACCTGACTATTAAACATGATGTCATTATCTTCTAGCTTGACTTTAGAGCGCCCTCTGGCTACGACCGAACACGAAACGCTGAAATTGGCAATAAGAACATCAAGCTGACGCACTTGGAAGAAGCCTACACAACGGAGCACTGGCTTGTTCGAATTTACCGGTTAATACTTGCCTTCAGTTCCATCACTCGCTTTAGTATTTTTTCATAACCCCAGACTAAGGCCCCGTTCACATTGCTCCGCTGTGAAAACGGAGGTTTTTGAAAACGCTAACGAAAATGCATAAATCTGAAAACGGTGCGTTTTGAAAAGGGTCCGTTTTCAATATGGACACCAAAAGACATTTGAAAACCCTAAGAACAGCAGCAAGATTTCATGCTGAAGGCGCCACGAATCACATTACAGTGTATTTCAAAATAGCTGACTTTGGACCGAAAACGACTGTTGTTCGAATCTTGTGGCTTTGGCTTCTGTTCCGAGTTGCATAGCAATCATTTCGTTTCGTTTAGGTGGCATATTTGATCTTGAAAGCAATTTCTTGATGAAATTTCTTATCGACTTCTTGATGCTAATCGAGAATGGCGTGGCTTCGTGTGTGGGTTTCGGTTTGGCGCCAGTTTTGAGGCAAAAGGACTCGTGTTGAAAGGGAGGCCGTGACTGCGTTTTCGCTATAGCAATGAGAACGCCTATCGTTTTCATAGCGTTTTCATTCTAAAA
The DNA here is from genome assembly GCA_003864495.1 of Nemopilema nomurai. Taxonomy (NCBI): domain Eukaryota; kingdom Metazoa; phylum Cnidaria; class Scyphozoa; order Rhizostomeae; family Rhizostomatidae; genus Nemopilema; species Nemopilema nomurai. The sequence continues at coordinate 346,356 of ML133487.1, forward strand.
CTGAGCAATAAACGCTTCATTTAGTTGAAAGAAGAAAGAACATGGAGAGAAGCTAAGTTGCCTCTTTGTGCATTTCACTGTCCTCTCCTTCCGTAGAGTGAAGCCTCTGGATAACAGGCCAAAGAGCAGTGATGTGAAACGGACGTCGAAATCAAAGACCAAATCAACCTATTCCAGCTACAAGGTGCGTCTTCTTTTGGTTTTTTTCTATTTTATCTCTCTTTAGCAATTTTCTATGATTTTCAAGCATTTCACGTTGGTTGTTGCTTCTTTACTGTATTTATTATTCAAATCTTCTTGGGCATTAATTTATGAAAATCCTACTCACTTGATTATTAAACAATGAAAGTGTTATCGACGCACTCTTTAATTACGACCCATCTGCATTTCAGGACTTAGTGTAGAACAGCCCATTTCCAGGTTTCCGCCATTTTTATGCATCTAATCATTGGATGACCATTTGGTTGGACTATACGTTTCCCCAAATCAATAAATGACTATTACTAAGCATGTTATGATTATTTGCTTGCCTCTCCCACTCTCGATTATTTGCTTGCCTCTCTCACTCTTGGTTAAAATGAACAGTCTTTCAGCCTCAAGAATGAAAACAATTTAATCATAAATTCATCTAGTAGGCCTGAAATGTTTGTGTTTTATCGCAGGGGCGCTATGGCAAGTCGGGCTACATCAAGAACAAGACGGTCGTGAAGCTAGGCAAGCGCGTGAAGAAGCGAAAGTCTAAAAAGACCAGGAAGGCAAAGGCCTAAAAGAACTGACGTAACTTCAGCCTCTCGAGGATCCTGGGATCTTGTCATCTAGATGTAGATGCTTTTCATTATTTTTCTTTATACTACTACAGATAAATCAATGCCCAAACACCCTGGATGCCCCTTTTAAGACACAACTGTGTTTTTAGTGAGATTATCACAGATTGAGAAGTTTGCAAGAAATGCCAACTAGCATTGCTACTTTTGAGTCTATGGAATATTATCAGTGTTATGTCGCTAGCAGTATGCGCTTGAAATTTTTTTTCTGTCTTATCAAAGTATGTGCAACAAAAAATGACGCTCTAAATCTGTAACTAATTTTTACACTTATATCTTGACTACATCGGTATTACTATTTGTTTTTCTGTACCCTCCTCGGTTTTAAAAGGGGGCTTCCAATGAGATCGACTGGGGGAGGAACCCACTTTGATAGTCATATCCCAAGCGAATTGATATAGATGTAAGAATAACTCAAGATGATATTTCTAACGCATCCTGAGATGGCCTTAAATTTTACCTGGAATCTCTGTCGAAATTCCTAGAACGCCTTGTGTCCTGAGCAACCTTATGGAGTTTTGACGTACGTATGGTATGAATACAGAATTATGTTCTCTTTTAAATAAAATGGGGGTAACAACTGTGATAAAAGATGAAAAACAAGTTCTATCATTTGATTCAGTAATCATTTAACTGTGCACTATAAGTGATACACCTTAGCCTTAGTGCTACAAGACTAGTTAGTATGTCGACAGATCGATTGATTGTATCATTGCGATTAGATTTCCAGTTTGATGAATTTGTACCATTATGGTGGACGTGGATCATTAATGAATCATTAGTATTTCTTTTATCAGAGTTTTGAACTACCTTCAGCTGCCTATCTTCTTACTACCTTCAGCTTGCCTATCTTAAATTTTCATCGTTGTTTTAATACTCGTCCGTTGCTTTTAATACGTTGCTAAAAATCCCTAGTGATATCAACAGACGTACGGTCAGTTTGGCAAGAGTTTCCCAGGACATGAATCCATCTTGTTTCCACGAGGCCTAAAAGTTTTCGAACAGGTTGAGGTTCACCATTTGGAAGTCATAAGTATTGGCAAAGCAGCATTTGAAAACATTTTAGATGTTGGAAGCCTCGTATTGGGAAATGCAACTTTGTTTCAAAACAAAACAGATTTTGGGTAGATCGATCGAAATGATTATCAGCTAGATTGTTCAGTTTGCCATATGATCGGTTAACACCAGGTCGACTGTAAATGAAGGTGCATCTATTGCAGAAAACGTCATTTATACAATGCTCTCGTCCCGTTACCATCTCAAACCGTAACTCGCTTCGACCGTAACTCAAAAAACGTCTGTCAAAATTGCTGCCTCGTTGTCGATCCGTATCAAAAGTTATCCGGATAGCCTGTTTACACGGTGCCGGATAACTTTGAGATCGTCTAGCTAGAACGATCAAAAGTTGTACGGCTAATCGAATCAATTTTGATATGGATAGCCAAGGATACTCGTGTAAACAGGAGGCCAATCCGTATTTATTTTTATTTCCGAATCAAAAGTTATCTGGCATCGTGGAAACGCAGCCTTATCAAATTTCAAAAAATCTTAAAGCCACGTATATTGTTCGACTTTTTCTATTAAAAATCAACCTCTAGGTGCCTAATTGTCAGTAAACTGAGGAATCTGCTTCATGGTTTGTACCAAAATGAAAAAGGGAGGCCAAAAAAGTGCATTCAACGGAGCCAAGAAAGAGCACAACAATAGAAATATGTCAAATTATTTTAAATGCCAAAGACACGTTTTCAGATAATATGGCATTAACGAGCACTTTCTATTTTTGAAAACCTCCTCCCCAATTGTTCCCGCCAAGAAAATCTGATTGCGCCGGATCATTTCCAACACGGCAGTTTCTCCTGCCATTTGACTACTGCTGTGGTGATTTCACATTCCTCTATAATTATTGCCTCGCGTTTGTCCGTTACTAGAGATTACGAATTTGTATCGAATGTTCTTGCTAACTTCCCTGCAAGTGAGTTCCACGTGCGCAAACACCTATCGATGTTTATTTAGATGTAATTTACCTTGAGTTTACAAAATAACAATGTAAGTGAGAAGGTCGAAGTTCAACTTCCCTTCTTCTTCACAGGTCACACTTGGGGAAGACTTAAAAGAATTATTGATTGTGGAAATACAGTGCCCTCAGAAAGCTTGACGGTCCCCCTTGAAATCAAGGTATTCTAACTTCTCGAAAGTCCACACAACTTCATCATATATACCCTCTACCCTATCTCTTTCCAAATTTAGTCGTTGGGCATACCAAGGGCCTCTCAAAAGTCCTGGGCTATAAGAAATAAATATAATTCATATTCAATACTCTAATTAATGAGAAGTTAAGGTGCGTCGTTGATAGAGAGTGGCCACATGTTCTGGGAATCCCCACAAGAAGTCATGGAGCAGCCTCTTGTGAGACCGCCCCATTGAATGTTGACCGCGGAGTGGAGGCTGAATTCGTCATCTTCACCACTTCACGTTCCTCACATTCATGGTTCAAGAAATGGCGGACTCAAGTAAGTGTTTCGCAGACTTTTCTCATTAAACAGGGTAGAATACTAACTGACTTTACAATAGATAGCAGCTGTGATTTTTGGATCTTTTCCTTTACTCATTAAAGCATAGGATACTTCCATACAGGATGCAGAAATGTTAAAACTTCGCATCCGTAATCGTCGTTTCAACACGAGCGTTTCAGTAAGTCACATCCAGGTTTGTGACGATTTTAAAGAGCAAGTCGATCATTTAACTGGATTTCGATGCAATTGTAGTTGTTCTCATTAGCTTCCGAACGTGGAACTAACCTATCTTTGATTTTTAAGTTTCCGTAAAGCTCAATAAGATGAATGAGATAGAAGCCTAATTAGGAAGGTCCATGAAGCAAAAGTCACACTGCTCTTGATGCAATCGAGCTATTTGATGCCCATTTTTAAAGAGATTGTTGATTTCTGAACTAAGCAAAAATTGCTGCCGTTTTCTTGTCTAGTTATTTTTATTTAAGTAAAGATCATCTACGTTTTTTATCGCATTAGAAACACGTTTCATTTTAAGCTCTCAACCTTTTTTTAGATTTTTATCAAACTTAAGTACTAGTCGTTTCTTCATTTAGCATTTTTTAAAAGTTATGTGTATCTTCTAAATATTAAAAACAGACACTTGCTGTTCATGTATGTACGCCATTATCAAGAATTATGTACTGCATCAAAACAACATATAGATCTTATGAAATGACATGCCTTCAATTCGTAGAAATTTCTCATGAATATTAACACAATCTAATAATTTTGAGCCAGATTCTTGATAACATGGAAGCTGTCCACTCTTAATAATCTGATTATACACTATTTAATTGCTTGATGTTAGAATCCTACAAAAATGAGGGCAGTGATTTGTCAACATGTGAGAAAATGAATTAAGGACAAAAATTGGAGTAGAAAGGGCTTCACTGGCTGCATTGCTTTTATTGATGTAATGGGTAGACAATTATTGCTGATAAGGCAGTACATGCACTTTTAACACATTACCCAACAAGCAAACTCCATTAACTTTTCTTTGGACAGAGATCTGGAAGTTAAAACCTCTTTTTAAATCTAAACCAACATTTGTACTCTTGAAATAGGTCTATTCGTATTCAAGTGGCAACTCAAATGAAGATGCATAAGAATATTGAAAATTTTATTTGTCTATGCTAGATGGACTGGTTCAGCAGGTGTTCTTCTAAAATTATTTTTTTCAATTTGGTTGGTTATTTGGCAATAACAGGTGGCATTTATTTACTCTTTAACCAGAAACTATAGTCCTGAACAGTTTCCTCAATGTGAGTTTCAACCTAGGTAGAAACTCAGTGATTTTTCATAGAGAAAATCCAGTAATTTTGGTCAACTTTTGTAATAAAAGATTTTTCTGAAAAAAGATAAGTTTTAGGAAATAGCTTTTATGAATAGTATCAAAATTATATTTTGAATGGTAAATTTTTGGCTGTTTAAGGATATTAAAGCTTCTAAAACCCTGATACAAAATATCTGGTAGTCATTAGATTTTTCTTTGCTTCACATTTGTTCTTTTATACCAGCAGATCAAGTAAAGGAAACATGAGTTTTTTAGCTAGCCTTGCATGGAGTACTTTCTCCTGTCTTCTTTTTGTGTCTTCTAGTTTTGTTTTCTAGGCAAAGTCAAAACTCTACATGTGCATTGGGCCTCTATGAAAGCTTTGCATTAATCTTAAGAACCTATTTTTTTCAGTTATCAAATGCAATCTCTAATTACTCATTTGTTGATGTTTGACTTAGTTTTTTTGTCATGTAATTTGGCTATCACTGGAAAATTTCCCAGGTAAGAAAGGAAAGAAGAAGAAAGGAAAGACTCTGAATCTCAATGAGTTTCTTTCCTCTGGTGATGGTAAACAGGCAGCAACATTTGCAAAGAAGAAGGCTGTCGATATTGAAGAGAATGCTCAAAATGGTATGGTGTCGTTTTAGATGAATTACTAAGCACATTTTTACAAATCTTTTGTCAAAAAATCCTTGTGAGTCCCACTGCCCTTATTCTTATAATGACCAAACTCAAGCCAATAATTTTTTAAAGATGCACACTATCAATGAATTTGAAAATATTTGGTAAAAATTTACAGTCAACTGCTCTTTTTACAATCCTCTAATGTTTTAAGCTGACTCTGGGTGTTTATTTTGTCAGCTTTTAGTCATTTTCCATCATTTGCATACTCTGAGGAGTGTCAGACAAAGAATTATATTAAGTATGCAAAAATCCTTTTTTCCTTATTTCATGCTTTTGTGGACAATTTCTTAGAATAATCAAGATTTCTTTCAATGTTTTAGCATATGACAGCGAAGAAGAAATAAAGAAGGAAGTTTTTGATCTGAGTGCTCTTCCAACTGCACCTCGTGCCTCTCGAAGTGCCATTGACTCAAAGAGCCTGCCATCTGGACCACCATACACAGCATTTCTAGGAAATCTCTCTTATGATGTTGAAGAAGATGACATCATTGAGTTCTTTGGAGATTTGAGGGTTTGTGTTTTATTTTTCAGTACCATCTGACATGACTTTTGGATATGAACTAGACATAAATATATAGACATGACAGAAAATTGGAAGGGGTACAACTTGGCATTGTCTTGATTTTTAGCTGAAAGGTATATTCATATACATTAAATTCTTTGTAAGTTCATAGGCATATAATTCTGGTTGGTTTTTAGTGCTTTGGTTAAGTATACCTTTGTAACCTGGAACTCTATTTTATCCTGAGTTGCTGATTTTACCTTCTATCATCGTTGATAACTTAATATTCTCTTTTGTTACCATTAACAGCTATAACTGGCTACTTAGCTTCTTCAGGATAACTTTGAATATGATAAGATGTTTTATTTTTTGTGCATTTTAGTTAGATAAAGTTCGTCTACCACGAGAAGGTGACCGCTTGCGAGGTTTTGGATATGCAGAGTTTGTTGATGTTGATTCGCTTGTTAAAGCAATAGAGCTTAATAATGAGGTATGAATGCTCCTTTTGTTCTTTTCCAAATAATTTGATTCTCAGTCTTTCTTCTAGTTTCTAGCTGCAAGTTTCTAGCTTAATTTTCTGATTCTTTGTCAAATTGACAAAGAGTGAGATTATTTTTTTTTGTTGGATTTGGGACTGTTTAATTTTTTGTCAGAGGACTTTTGACATAATGCCTCATCAACATCTAATGTTGCAGATATCAGTAAACACAGGCTTAGAAAAATCCAAATGACTTAGAAATAATTTAAATGCTTTCTAGATAAAAAGCACCATTTCATCATCATCATAAGTATAGGTTTTTACATGTCCTTCACATTCTTTTCTGCTTTGGATAGCTTAATATAATTGACTTCCACACCAAGCTTTTTTTCCTAGGTCACAACTTTCGACTTCAGATCTGATTCCTCCCATGTTCTCCTTGATCTTCAGCGTTTTTCATATATATTCTAACTGCTTTAACTGCATTAAAAATTAGGCAGGCTGAAGATTTGGGAAAAGAAAATGTACAATTTAATTAAGTCATTTTATTTCAGCCTTTGAGAATTGTTCTCAACTGTATGTTTATTAGTTGAGCATCATGCAGTTAGAATTTTCCACTTTCAAACCTTCTGTGTCTCTATCTGGGCTATAATTTCCTTCTCTTCACTCTTGGTTTAAAGGCTGCTTTATGCTCAATAATTGTTCCATTGTAAGGAATCTTTTTCTAAAGAACATTTGGAGATGGAAATTGAATCAGTTTCAGAAGTGTATTGAAAATGCTCCCGCTCTTTTATTGTTCAAGTAAGGCGTTAGACAACCAATCCTTCGCTCAACCTCTAGTTTTTTTGATCCGCGACTGGCGATTTATTTCATAATTTATTCGGGTCGTTTTGGGACATTTGTATACTCTGAGAAGTGTCGGGCGAAAAGATATACTAAAACATGTTTCGGCTGTTTCTCGTAATAGTGAAGTTTTGTACCACAAAACAAGTGTTCACATAAATAAAGCATACGACAAAGCCATTCAACTTTTCAAGGCAACTTTATCAAACATTTTTAATTTCAGAGAAATTTTAGAATACTGTTAGTCCATTTGGGGATATTTTGTGGCTACCGTTTTCTTGATATAATCAGATTTCTATTCATCAACTTTTCTCCGTAGATGCTGAAAGGCCGGAAAATACGTGTTGATATAGCTGAAAGCGGAGGGTCTTCTGGTATGTAAATAAAGGCTTCGGCCGATTTGTGATGAATACACGCGTTTTTTTCTTACAGTCCTATAACAACAGAATGACGCGATCATGTACTGTATTAAGCAATAATGTGATCACATTAAATTGCTGTTCATCTTCCCATTCTAGCCAGCCCTTTTTCGCTATTATCCCCTTTTCGCTATTATCCCCTTCACTGGAAGCGCTATTAGATCATGGCTGTTCTCACCCGACCCTTGGTATATAGCATGTTGCGCCTGCAAGTGATATACAAAATATACATAAACGAACCTCTGGACTGATGCATTTCAGTGGCAGATCTTATGACGCATTTGTTTTCTGCTTTCTTAGAAGGAAGAGAAGATAGCCGAGAAGACAGATCTACAGATTGGAGAAGAAAAGAACCAGGGGACTTCGAAAAACGATCGTTTGAAAGGTATCAACTGTTTTTGAGTCATTTCTATTGCAAAATCTAAGCTTGCCATCTGGGTGATATTTGTAAAATCTAATCTTGTGATTATTACAAATTGCACTAACCTTTGAAAAATGACACAGTGTAACGGCGAACTGTTCAAACTGACGATTCAATTTGATTGTCAGTGTATGCTGGTTTCTGGTAGTCAGCACTCTACTAATATTTTCATGCCTAGCCGACCCAACCGCTGTTTATACCATTTTTATTTGAAGGGCTAGAGATGGCGGGCGAATGGATCGCGGAGATGGCGGGCGAATGGATCGTGGAGATGGCGGGCGAATGGATCGTGGAGATGGCGATAGTGCCTGGCGTAGCTCTGAGGCCGACAATGCCTCAACATGGAGAAGAGGCGATTCATTCGAACCCTCAAGATCAGAGCCTCGTAGGTACGAGTCGAGAGGAGGTGATCGCTCCTGGGGTGATTCAGCCGCCGACAGCGAGTCAACTTGGAGGAGAAGTTCCCCCAGTCGAGCGGATGACAGTAGAAGGTTTGGTAACCGTGATGGTGACAGAGGGGGTCGTGGCGGGGACAGAGGGGGCTTTGACAGGGAGTCAGACACCTCCTCGAGTTGGAGAAGTGAACCTTCATCCTACAGAGGGAGGGAAACAGGAGGACAAGATGTTAGATCTCAAGCCCCTGATGAAGATGTTTGGAGGAGACCAAGCCATGACAGAGATGAGCAGCCACAACAACAGCAGTCACCAGGTTTTTCGTCGTTCTTTTATCTGAACTTTCCTATCTGTGGGAGAGAAGTTAATTTAAAAAATAGTATATGTTTCTTTCAGAGGACAGTCAGTGTTGCTTTTTGTAAATGCAGCAATTAGTGAGATTGCTGAGAAGCTTCGGCAATTGATTGTTCTTCTGATTTTGGCTTTATAAACGTTCGTTAAACAAGTTGCTTTCATTCAAGAAGTCCAACGAGAAAGACCGAAGCTCAACTTGAAGCCAAGGACAGTTGCTGATGCAAGCAAGGAGGGTCCTTCCCCGGTTCCTTCCATATTTGGAGGGGCTAGGCCGGTTGACACAGCTACAAGAGAAAGAGAAATTGAGAAGAAGTTCATGCATACAGAAGACACAAAACCTGCAGCGAAAAGCGAGCAGAATGGCTCTGTAGGATCAGACGAGCAGAAGTCGAGCACGAGTCCATCGGATGGAAAGGCAAATCTTGAAGCGAAGGGCAAAGAGGACAAGCGGGCAGACAATGCACCAGCTGAGGGCAAAAGTGGGGCATGGCGTTCGCATGGTCAAGACGGTGGTGAACAGCGAGACGAAGGAGAAGTCGATAATAAAAACAGCAACGATGTTGATGAAGTTCAGGGGAAGCCACCTCCATCTAGTTACGAAGAGCCGAAAGCTCCTGTGAGTATAATCTGAACCCTTGCATGGCTTACTGTTCGGTTTACCATGGCGCCACAATTCATAAAGCGTTACAAGAGTATAGCTGGAGGCTTTCGCTTCGTTCCTTTACTCAACATTTCTAGTATGTAATTTAATAAAATATCTGTACAACTAGTTATTATTTATAAATGCTTCTTTTCTCCTGCTCCCCTCTCCTTCTCTCCTCCAGTACCCTCTCCTTTACCATTTTTCCCCTTCTTCTTCCCCACATGTGCTGTCCTTCTTCTCCTTTTCTTCTCCCCTTCTTCTGTAAAGTCTCCTCAACTCCTTCTCTGCTCTCCTGTTCTCTACATTTCTTTCCCCCTCTCCCCCCATCCTCCCCCTCTTCCTTCTTTACTCTTCCTTCTTTATTTTTTCTCTACTCTACGTCCAATCTCCCTATTTTCTTCTCCCCCCTTCTCTCTCCTTCTCTTCCCCTCTCTTGTTTGCACGTTTTCTCCAGCTGACTTGCCACTAATTTGTTTTGACACCGCCTGCAAGAATTCAAAAGCAATGAATCATTTTGCATTTCCTAACAGGTGTTTGTGCAGAAAAGTATCTACTCAGTTCTGGCGAATGAAGATGGCTCGGGCGAAGATGATTGAAGGAGTTGCATTTGGTGATAAGTCAATGGTCAAAGGAAGCGGTCCAACTTTGCAGCCAACATTCATCCTTGATTCGCAACAAGGCGGACGGTCATTATTCGCTTGATATCGAATTAATAACAAACGCTGTCGTCATTTTTTCGTAATGTTTTTGAAAGAACCTCAATTAACGGACAAACCACCTTCACGAACAAAGATTTAAACAATTTATTTCTACTCAGCCATACCCTTGCAGCCTTATCGAAATGTTTTTGTCCTATTTTTGAATGAGCCCAATTTAAAATGTTGGTTGCCCACTGATGTGCAATAAGAATTATTGAGTTCACAAGTTAAGGGTCTATTTCGTTAAGCATGACCCTAGAGAAGCGTCCGTCCAGAGGGAAGCTTGGGAGCAAAATGCTTTCAGTTCCTCAGACAGTACCTTATCGAGGGTGTTGCAAATCAGCATGATGAAACTGTATTTTCCGGGCTCTTTCGAACGTTAGTCAAAGATGATTTTAGCTTTCCAAGTCAAAGTCCATTTTATCCATCAATATATTTAAGAAGTATGTTGATGTTGTCCAAAGGCTCAGCCCCATGCGTGGACTGTGGCAATCTTGCATGTGTGGACACGTGAAGGGTGGCAATCTTGCAAAAGCGGTGCTCCTACTGTATCTAAACAATTGGCCTCGGATATGATGTTGTCTTTGGCTTGCTGTTCAGTAACCAAACTAAATAGGTGCTTATGGATGTATATTGCTAAGATGTTGAATGTTGGCGATGATGTCGATGAATTATTCCTTGATTCCCAGATGCTTTTAGTCGTGTTCACTTCTCTCTCCTGTTCACTATGAAGTGGCAGACATTCTAAACGGGTCGTATTTTCGAAGTTTCAGAAGAGTCCCACCACCCCAAACTCGCAAGTAACTTTCATAGTGATTACATTACGATCATTTTATAGAATTAATAGAGGCAATACTTTCAAAATGTCTCAATTCTTCTCACAAAATCTTTACGTGAGACTTCTATCATCTGTCTGAAGCCACGACCGTATTTTTGTACCTCACTCGAGAGGGAATATAGATTTTGCAGTGGTACCGATTCTGTAATGAGAATCAGCCGATTTGGCGATTAAACAATAGTGTTTAAATATGATGACGCCGCAATAATCTATTTTAGCAATTTTTAGCTTGGGTCCCATAACCTAAAAGAGCATCATAAAATGCCTCTCAATGAGAAATTAGGCAATTGTATAACAAATTAGCAGAGGTATGGACAGATGTTTATTGGCTCTTTCACAAACAAACCTCAGTATTTTGTACAGCTTTTCGTAATTTTCCGACGTTTGCATACTCTGAGGAATATCGGATGAAAAAATACTCTCTATGTGAAAGCTTGTTCCGCTATTTCTAGCTAATGTAGTTTTGTTCTCTGTTCAAACCGAGTTCTATTCAAACTTGACGAACCGAGCCAAATTTACGGTGATTCATTAGCAAATTTCAAACCTTTAATTGGTAATACCTCAATCGATTTAGACATATTTGGTCAATCTTGCATATTTGAATATATTTCACGGTGATCTTTTATGTACTTAAATACTAAAATAGGTTTTTCATACGTCACATTTGGAGTTTTCGACAATTCATCAACTTCTTGAGGTGCTGCGAAGGAGCATCATTTTAAGACGGATGCTTCCTGGTCGAACCATAGCTCTATCAATTTACAAAATGTTTTAGACTGCAGCTGGGTAGGAAACGAGTCGTAAAAGTCATGGATAACAGGAACAGTATATCAGCTGGTATGTATTTAAGTCTAACAAGTCTCATGTAAAACGTCTTCCTAATATAAATAAAGGTGGAAAGGCCCTCAACACGTGAGCAGTTTTTTCCTGGTTGGCCTAACGGAGAGACCAGTATATGCGATTCATTCACCGTACTAACAATGTGATCTGTGATTTAATTACACCTCATAATTGAATGCAGCCAAGGAAAATGCGGCTTGTGTTGCCTAACAGGAGTTAGAAAATCACCTCAACAGAAAAGCCAAAACAAATAAGCTTCCGCCCCAGGTGCGTTGATGGTCAATTTGAGGGAGAATTTACAGTTTTACCAATATTATGGCCTAAAGTTGTTACTTTTCACATTCCAACTTCTCGTGTTTCAAGAATGTTTAAAGCAGCCTGCCTTCGCTTGATCAGAAATGATGTGCACCCAAGAAAAGACAGGATGAAAGGGAGACGTTTGACAGCAGCATTTGGTACTAGCCTGATCACCAGTTGCTTTTTGCCCATAAAACAACATTAACAATTGACCTTGTTTTTTACTTCATCTATCTAGCAATTGAAATGCAAATGTGTAACGATACAGTGTGTAAATATCAACAACTGTCTCCTACTCGAAGTACTTGTTTTGTAGCTTTTTGCACAGTCTCGAGGGTTAAAGGTAGGTAATTTTTTCTTGACAATCTTTTTAGTTTTGGCCACATCTAAAAGGTGGCCAAAAGCTGATTTCATATATTTTAAATGCTCAGTCTAAGTGTTATTTTGCTTTCAGATGAAGAAGCTGAATACTTTGCCATAGAGCCTGGATGGAAGTCTTACTGTAAGCACAACATACCATGATATACTTAATATACATAGTCATATTTGATGACGTTGATACATTAACATGGATGACAAAAAGTGTCTTTGGTTGCCTGAAAGTCACCAGAGGTACATATCAAGAAAGACCTTCCTGTTCAAGGCCGCTCTCCCCCCCTCCCTCCGATCCATGAATGCCCTCTTAAGGGTGTATGATTTAAGTTTTGAATTTATGTCAATGTGTCAAGTATTGACAATTGAATGGCAAGTCCAAAGTATGATTAAATAATTATATATATAAAGTCATTTGCAACCAGGCGTTGCAACATTTGAAATTGCAGTGACTAACATGTAAGAAGTAATCTTTATGCATTGCTCTGATATATACCTTTTCTTTATTTGTTATTGCTTTGAGTGATTTATAAATTTGTGTCATTTATAAATTACTCAACCTTCAGAACCAAGGACTGAATGAGGATGCTGATACAAAAGATATAGAGGAACACTTAGACATGCAGACCCAATTGCTTATAAAATTCTATTACTCTGCATAACTTCTGAATTCAATTTCTATTTTCAGTGTACCAGCTCCAACTCAGGGCCCCAAAACCACAAGCAGTGGCCCAGTCTAATGAGGTATTTTTGTTAATTTTCAAAGCATATGCTAGATGGTATATGCATAAACAATAGTTTGGCTAATGTCTAATTTCAGTACACATCAATAAAAACATACTGTCACCACAAAGTTCACTAGATAAGACCATCAACAAGAAGATATGCTCTCCAGATTCATAAACTCAAAGTTAGCCAACCCATGGCTTCAGGAGTACATTTCTTGGAAAGGGAATTGAATTGATTCTGACTTGCCCTGGCTTGTTTTCTGTCATGAGACCCATGCATGACAAGTAATTGGTACCTTTTAGGTGGGATAGCTCTTTAGCCCCTGTCCCTAATAAAACTTTTAATGAATAGAAATATTGTTAATTTTTAAGCTTGATGTAGGTGTCATATAATTAATTACCTATCAAATTTTTTTTTATATTTCTTTGAAAATTTTATCCTGTAGGTAGAAGAACAGCCTTACTTTTATGACGAAGAGTATGTATAAGTTGATTTCTTCTTTTAGTCAAGTTTACTAGAAACATTACCTTGTTCCTAAAACCTCCAGTTCAGTGATGTAAATTATAGCTAGCCTTAGCAGTTGTTCAAAGAACAATGAATAATATGTATGATTGTTTATATGTTAACAATGTTTGCTGATATTGGCTTATATTTTTAAATACTATTTTTATTGACTTGAAATAACGGAGACAAACTGATTTTACTTTTTTGTTTGCTGCCAATCATGTTATGAGTAATGTAATTAGACATCTTTAACTTTTGCATGACACTGGGTTCAGTTTTTATTAATTGCTTCATTATTATTACTGGTAAATCAAGAGCTCTTGCTTTCAAAGGTACCATGGCAGTATTTCAAGAGCAGAGGCAGAGCATCTCGTTTCTGGTCAAGATGGATTATATCTCACTCGAAAAAGTCAAAATAAACCAGGAACATATGCCTTGACATTTAGGTGAGCAGACTTTGTAAAATTGACAGTGGTCTATAAAAAATTGAAAGCAGAGAATTACAAGGAGACTGAGTGGCAACTGAGAAAAATTAGAAGGTTTTGTGCGCTAATGCTAATTGCTATTTCATAAGAATGTCAAACTTTTGCAAAACCATGTCCCCTAACTGTTATACTGTGATAATAACAATAAAAAAAACGTTTAATAAAGGCTAATAAAAGTTTAATAAAGGCTAATGGTATTGTGAGTTGTATTGGCTTTTCATACAGACATTACAAAATCAAAGCATACAATTTTGAAGGCCTTCAATCTACTTGCAAGCCAGTATGGGCTTTTTCAAGTTTCTTTCTTGTAACTAACGAATACCCTGCTAAAGCTTACCAGCAGTTGTTGTTTTATCATGTTGCTGTTCTAGATATGGTATTATATTATCAATGTTTTTTTAGTTTTGGGGGAGTTCCAAGGAATTTCAGGCTGTACTATGATCATGTGGAAAATTCTCATTTTGTAGGTATGATGACATAAAATTCAAATAAAGACTCTTTTTGTTTGAAAAAATATTCTCAATAAGATAAAGTATACACATATATTTGAAGTCTTTCTTGGGCTGAATACACTTAAACTTTGCAATTGTGGTTTTATTCATAAATATATTAGATAATGTTTGTATATTGCAAAAAAGTGAAGCTTAAAATCTGAACGAAAATTCTCCCGTCTGTCTCAATGCAAGATAAATTTGTAATTATTTTATGCTATATTTCTTGTTCAACATGTTTTCAAAGAGCCTTTTATTCTCCAAAGCTGAAAAGCGGTTTGAGTCAGTTTACGATCTTGTGGCGGATGGGCTGATTACAATGTACATGGATGCTAATGCTAAAGATTACATTGAAGATATGTCAATCAAAGTGTCGGAAGAAGTGAATGCATCGCAAAATGCTATAAACGAGAATCGAAAATCACTCAATGTAACTAGTAGCGGAAACGAACTGGTAAATGAACCCCCACTTTCATTGTTTGTTAATTAGGTACAGTTTGTTCCCTTTATTCATGCTCATTAAGTGTTGTGCTGCAGTGTACCTTAATTGTTATTTCTCTCTCCTTTTTATGCATATGCATGCGCTCAATGATTCGATTTTCTCCACGGAATTGGACATTTACGTCGATTGCTGGGTACAAACTTTACTGAGAAGCAGGGGTTTTCCGTTTCTTTTAAGGATTTATCGTATCTTTAATTCTAGAAAGTTAATATTGAAAAATGTTTTGCCATACTACATTATATGACAGTCAAGTGTTGAATTTTGTGCTTTGCATTTTGTAAATTTTGTATGTGACATTCAGCCTTAGCTTATGATAAAACCTGCTTCACGTTTGTACCTAATTACAGGTGAGGGAAGACAAAAGCTGGATAGTATTTCTAAGAGAAAAAGCATGAAGCCTTCTGAGTTGGAGAAGCACCATAATTTTAAGGTGTGTTGATTTTTCACTATCATTGAGTATTTGATTGTTTAAGGAGAATTTTTTCATCCCCATACGTTTACTTTGCTTTTGTTGTAGATTTTTACACTTGGCAGGTGAAGCTGAAGGAGAAAGTGAAGACGGATGTATGTAAATGAAAATTATATATGAAATCGGTTAGGTGGTTTTCTCTAGGTAGGAATGCACAGAAATCATCGGTAGCTTCCATTTTGGAAGAAAGCCACACAGTTGATTGTGCACTTGTTCGAGTCACATGTTGATTGCTCAGTGATCAATCAATATGATCAATCAATGATCAATCAATCAATCAATCCCGTCTCCTTTGGCTGTTTCTTTCAGGTGCATAACTTTTATGGGCCACATTGGTGCGATCACTGCAAGAACTTCATGTGGGGCTTGAAGGCGCAGGGTGTCAAATGCCAAGGTAAGCAAGCGTTCCTCGTTTGTACTTAGTTGTCTGCCATGAAGACATGGAAAGACATTCTGTTTCTTTGCAGTGAGATCTCTCTGTCCATTCACCATTAGCCTTGGCGTCAGTTAGTTTCCAGTAGAAGTCGAGTTCATTTGCATTCAGATACGAATGGATTTAAGTATACAGAATCATGATTCCATAACAATCGTCTTTGCATATGCATTAAGTATATGGTTCTTCTGCCCATGCCTTCATTTCTGTTTACAATTCCCTTTTTAGGCCTTTGACTGACGTATCTATGCTTTCTCCCATTATGCACCCAGCTATGCCTTGAAGCGGGCAACTGTTACCCTGCGCTTTATTTGCAGTGTTTTCAACGCGAGGCTATTATTACAAATTACCCGTCTCTATTCAGACTGTGGGTTCAATGCGCACAAACAGTGTTCCGACCGCATTCCAGCCCGCTGCGTTCCTGACAAGCGTCTTGTGAAAAGAGGTATGAACCAATCTCCGATTTGTCATGCTTTAAGGGTGACTACCTCAATGATTCCTGGAGATGCCAGTGGTGGCAAAACCTCCTTCGTTATGTACCCCGTGCCTTTATGTCTTTTCTTATTTAGTTTTTTCTTATTTTTTGTTGTTGTAGCCAACAACCAATGGGATTTGTGTACTTCTTTGTAGTACCTTATAGTTTCTCTTGCAAGTCGTCTCTCATATCGCTAGAACCCCATGACTGGTTAAAATTTATTTCGAAATTATTTAAGAATTATATGGAATGTGAGACAACATTTCATCTTTAGAGTTGCTACATCCTCCACTGAAGTTAAATTTGATGTATACTGTAGTCTGGGTTTGATGAGAACCGCAAGTTGGCGCTTGCGTTATGGTGGGGTAGTTGTAAGATTGGGAACACAGAGGTTCAAAAATTGCTTGATCCATTTTTAGTGTTTGGCGTTGATTTGACGACGCTAGTCAAGGCGTACAATTCGAAGAGACCTGATGTCGTTGACAGCTGTATCAGTGAAGTTGAGGCCAGAGGTACGTTGACAGTGGCTTTGTGCTAACTTATTCTCATTGTCTTACGAAGAGTTGTTTACAAATAAAGACTTGTTATTCTTGTGGCAAACCTTTTGATAGAAGGCTTTTTATAAGCAGATTTGTGATGTCTCCAAATCCACCCTCAGAAGATTTTGTTATAAGTGGTAAATGCCATTAGTCCCATGGAAGCCATTGATTTATTTTTTTACCAAGAATTTCATGTGATTCAGGTTTAAGACAAGAAGGTATCTACAGAATATCAGGATTTGCTGACGATGTGGAAAATTTGAAAAATACTATTGATAAAGGTTTGATGGATAAGTTTTTCGCGTAATGTTATTTATGCATTTTATATCTCACTAGCTCTCTGACTTTATGTCTGTATTAAATTGCATGATTGCCAATAAAATGCTATTTAATTACTACATCAAGTAGTTTTGTGAGTCCTTTCAAAATGCATCTTCTATAGATCTTTAAAGGAGCATCCTTTCCTCTCGGCTTTTCTGGCGCCAATTCAGTGATAAAGCGAGGAGGGGAAGGAGGGGGTGGGGTACCGTTGCTTACGGAGCTTAACTAGTTGACTATTAGCTGAGCAGTAATTTTTTCTTTCACTCCCCTCGCCTCGTTGTAACTGCAAATTAATATTAGCAATGGTGATTTATTTTTTTCAGATGGTGCTGTTCCAGATTTGAGCGAAAAATCGTTTTCTGATATTAATGTTATTTCTGGACTTTTGAAACTCTACTTTCGATCGTTACCTATTCCACTAATAACTTTTGAAACGTACGGAAGCTTCATGGCAGCATCCAGTAAGTGTTTTTCTTTGTTATAAATCTTTGCAGTTTGCATTATCACTCAGCTGTTTGCATTGCAGTTTGCATTATCACTCAGCTAATGCGAGTTTCTGTTGCTGGTAGTAACACGATTTGTCATAGTAACCAGCGATCCTCATAACCACAGAGTGTATTTCCAAACAATCCACAGATGATAAACTTTTTTTGTAATTGTGCTCAGTAAATACTTTGGCAAAGCCGATTTTTTTATTTTGTGTATTTTTCCCATTGCGTAATTGTCAAATAAATGGTGAATAAAATTAGTGCCTTTAAACAAAAACATACCCCTTGCCTCCAGTCCACCCAACAGTAACGGGTTGCTAGTTGGAACATAAGAAGAACTACCTAGTTGGAACTACCTCGTCCCACCCTGGCTTGTTCAAATGTCCTGACATTTACCTTTCTGTGTATTCTTTTTAGAGATTACGGACAGCGTTGAACGAATGAAAGCATTTCACACAGCACTTATGAAGTTACCTGCAGCTCACTATGAAACTTTGAAGTTTCTCATGAGACATCTACAAGGGTATGTATACCTTCTATGAAACTTTGAAGTTTCTCATGAGACATTTACAAGGGTATGTATACCTTCTATGAAATTTTGAAGTTTCTCATGAGACATCTACAAGGGTATGTATACCTTCTATGAAACATTGAAGTTTCTCATAAGACATCTACAAGGGTATGTATACCTTCGTGCAAGGTGCAGAGTCAGACAGCATATCAATGCAGCAATAATTTTGGCAGAAATCTGACTTCAACTTTTCTTTGAGTTGATGGTCATTATTTATTGCCAATGCCATTTATTTCAATAAGCGAATCATATTTTCTATTGAATATTTTCAATCAACAGTCGTTTCAAGTGCATGTTCTTTTCCCTATAAAACTGTCTACAATTTGTCTACAAACTGTAGGGTAATATGATATTGTCGTCCAAGCATAGTTCTGTACCACGCATGCTGATACTGACTTTATCAGATTGGTTTTGAATTTGATCTCAACATGTTTACCAGAGCAGTTGCGGAATATTCACACGACAGTTCTAGCATTCAAAACACGTCCAAAATAGCCTCACTACCTTCACGACACCAGTTTGTTTATTAATAGAGAGACAAACAACGAATTGTTTTAAAATAAAGTACATAGAAGTAGAGAACACTTGAGAAGTAGCTTGAGGCAGCCTTGGATCTGCAGAGTGTAACCTCGCAGCCTCATATTGAGATACGAGGTAGCAACCATGCTTATTCGCTTTGTGTGCGTAAGAGGTTGTGGAATGCCCAGTTCTGATGTTCATAAGCTATTCTGCCTCGTTGCAGGGTTACGCGATGCCAGGGCGTGAACCGTATGACATCTCACAACCTGGGAGTCGTTTTCGGGCCTACCTTGCTCAGAGCCCCCGACTCGGAGGCAATGGCTGCTATTTCGGACCTTCCCAATCAAAGGCTTGTCGCTGAAGTGCTTATTACCGAACAGGATATTTTATTTGATAATTAATTACCTGAGAAGTAAATATATTTTACTTTTTTATGAAATAAAAACCTTTTTGTTACTTTGTCATCAGCCAGAAGTATATTTTAAACTTTGAAAAACATGTCTTATAAGATGCGGGGGCTTTATGTTGAAACGTATTTGAAATAACATTATTCGCCAATAATACATTTTACTCTTAAGAAGATTTATTGTACATAGATTTGTTAGTTTGTCTCCTTGTTAGCGGGGTGCGACTTAGTTTACCAGTAAATATGGCCTTAAGTACTTTTTATGAGCCAATTTATTCAATCCACCTTCAGTGTTTCTATACTTTCTCCAACTCAGTATCGTAATATCTATATTATATAGTAAGATATTACTTTAAATATCGCCCGGGTGAAGAGTCTATCGCCCTTTTAATTGCTTTCTGAATAAAAGATTAGGCGTACGAAAAAAATGACGCTTCGTTCATCAGTGTCTCATCTAGTCATTATTTGCACGATTTCCAGAATCAAAAAGGCGAACTCATTCCTAGGCAATCATGAATCACAAATAATGAGTTTTCTTTAATCAGCTAGATTCTTTCCAAAAATACAGTGGTCACGGAAAAGTACCTCTCATAATTTTTTGGATTCTGGAAGTCTCATTTTCAAGGAACATTATCCCATACAAACGTTTTATAGAACTGCCCATATGTTTTTGCTCAGTTTACAAATATTTATACTGTTGTTCTGAAGACTGCTGTCTGATCTTAGAGCTTTTTCAACTATGGTAAGTTTGAAATTCAAGATTTTTTATCATTGGATCAAGGTGGCTAATGATAGTTCTAATACTTGGCATCGTGGTAACTAACAGAATTCAAAAGGAACCTTATTTTCTTAACTCTGCAAAATGAGAGAAATGTATTTCTTCCTCACCTAGTGCAATTTGCATTTGCATAAACGCTACTCAAAATTTTTCTAACCAGAATAGCATTTAACAAAAAAAGATCTGATGGAAACACCTACATTTTTTAAAGTAATGTTAGAATTCGAGGTACGGGGGAGCACTTCTGTCATCTTCTTTCCATCATCCTCTTATGCCGCAAAAAGTTAGCACCACAAAGTATGGAAACGGGGCAGCTGAAATATGTGACGCCTTCACGGTTGCGATTGACGGTACTGCAAATTTTCCAAAGGACTCAGTTGGGAAATGTAACAGTGGCGCGAGCAAATACTTGAGAAACTTAGAAACCTTTATTATACTGCATAGAAACAAAACTCTTTTCGTGTCGCCAGGAAATTAAGCATTTCAATGTGGTAAAAGCCAATCTTGACGACGTCATATGAATTCCAAATGGTGTAACATTTATGTAACCATTAAGGTTGGGGTGGATATTGAGGTTGGGGTGGGGGGTTGGGGATCAGGGTGACGCAGCCCATCTTGTTAAAATTTTCGAAGAAACTTGGAGAGGCTCAGCCTCCCCTCATTGCTCGTGCTTAGAAAGATGCAAGAATAAAACATTTTCTTACTTCATAGAGCTGGTCAAGTCTTCTCTCGGTGGTATTCCTTCCTGCTAGATTGAGGAAGATCTACCTTGTACAAAGCCCTGAGACAAGGCATGAGAGGCATGGCATCAGGAACCGCGCCCATTTCCCCCACCACTGCAGCAGGTCCCCCTTGCTACAATTTTACGACTGCATCCCTGGATGTAGCATACTTAATGCTCTGTTTGACAAGCTTTTTCAGATTTAGTCATCAGGTCTTAAAAAAGGACTTCGGGTATTGGCTTACCCCCACTACTTACGTCATCGGTCAAGAAATAACCCCAAATTGTCAAAAATGCATAAATTAGCTACTGATTTTGATACCAATTGAATCTGTTTCAAAAAAATGGGTTACCCAGTTTGCTAGATTGTACACAGTACATAGTTCAGGTAGCAATTGACATATTTACTAGATGGTACAGCACTGCACTTATTGGTAAAATATTTTGGAATTTTTATAAAAATCTATTTTTCGCGCAATTTCGACGAAACTGTCTTCATTGTTCAGGCGAAATTCCTTCGCACATTTTGAAGCCTCCATCTGAAACGTAGGTCAGTCGACCTGACGCCGAAGACGGACGTTTATCTCCTGAGAAGACAACCGAAACAAATTACTTGCGTTCGCTTAAATTCGGATAGCTGTTGAGGAATGTTAATATAATATACACAAATCTAACTCAAAGGTAAACTTATAACTTCTTATTTGGACTAATTTGCCTGGACTGTACGAACTGTTTTGCTAGAAAACTTTCAGGATTTGAACTTGGGGCGCTAGGCCGTAATGTGTTGTACGCCGACAAACTATTTCCTTTTCATTGAAACCAATTTAGATTCACGGTTGGCGATGGTTTTAATGTTAACGAACCAGATAGACTAATTTTATTTCGGTTTTCATTTGTTAAGATTAATTTAAAGTGTAGATCGGACAAAGACTAGGCATAGCCCATTCTAGATTTTCACAACAAATCGATGCTCATTTTGAGTCTAAACTATTAGCACAGGTAGTTATTCAACTGAGTTGATTCAAAATGATTATAGTTAGTTTGCATGCCATGGTTACCCGATAATGATCTCCCGCGGAGGATTGTTCCCTTTTTAATGCATTGATATGCGAAAACAATTCTTTCAAATCCGCACTTGGTTGCAATTTAGAGAACCTTTTTTATTTGCGACCGCATCGTTAAGTTATTTTCTGTGGCTAGGTATTGTTGCAATTAAAATCAATTTTATCTTTTCTTGCAGTCAGATTTGAAAGGTAGTTTGTTCAAATATTTAATTATCAATGAAAGCAATATTTGTTGAACTAAATCGTAAACTTATAGTTTGCTCATTCTAGTTATATAAAGTTTTCTTTAGTTGTTAAAGTGTATTAATTAATAATTAAAGTTGATGTGTGTAGTGGTATGGAATGACAGCCACAAGTTAACGGTGTCCTTATTTGAATAGAGGTGTTTGAGAAAGCTTCTTTGGTTATTGATGTTTCCTGTTGATTTGTAGTATTTTACTAATTAGTAACATTTCCATTACCTCAGGTGTGCAAAATGGAAGTTAAGGCTCTCTGGGTTATTTGTGTTGCATTCTATCTTGCAAATTTATTCTGCATTGGGTCTGCAGCCAATGGTATGTGAATACTTTTTGTAGTTGATAATTTTTGCTTCTAAAACAAGTAAGGCAAATAGTATAGATTAGTGTTTGAATGGCAGATGTATTGAAAAGTAAATCAGTGCTGAAAGTTTTACTGCTAGGACTAGAGTCACTTGCACACTTGCACTTGCATGATATTGCACACACACACCTTAGCACACATGCTTTATTTATATTGCTTCTTTAGAAACTTTTCAATCTACTTGTGTGTTTTGCAAGGAGGTTCCCTGGACTTGATCCATAATTGCTACTAGAAGTAATCTATATGCTTTTCATTTATTTTGAAAAGTTTATGCAATTTTTATGTCTGCACCTTAGATTTATTCATAAATGCACTGTCATAGGACCTGTATATAACAGCTAGATGTGAAAAAGATCACCAAATTATTGATTAGGAAACTATTAATATTAATAATTAGCAGTGTAACCAATCAATTTCTGGGGTAGAAAACCAGACAACGGTAGATACAAACATGCTGTGGCAACAACTAAAGAAAATTTCAAATTAATGGATGCATCTTCTTCATGTTGTATGTGGCAAGCAAGCTGTATTGGGTCTCCAGGTTCCATTAATGCTTAAATTCTACAGAAGAGCAAATTTCCAAGAAATATTGAACAAGAGTAGTGAGATTGCAATAGAGGCAATTCATTTAGAATGCAAGGAACAAGTCAGTGACAGGGCGATCAGAATAACACAAATCTGTTGCTAAGAATCATCAGAAAGTTAAATCAACAATGCATTGCATTTGTGTAGTACCTGACAGCCATACAAAGCATATTATGTCAGATGTATCCAGAGTTGGACAATCAAAATGTTTGAATTGGACAACTTGTAGTGTCCAGATTTATCTTTTAACCAGAGTCCATTATAGCAGGAGCTAGTTTCAGTAATTATTTTTTATTTTCAATTGGAGATTTAGTTTTTGTCCATAAAAGAGGCGTTTTCAAAATAGTGGGGTGTCTGTAAGGCAAGAGTTGACAGTATCTTCAAAGATCTTAGGAAATTATTTATGTTTTCAACTTACTTGCTTTATGTACTTTTATAAATGCTTTTATGATAGGTATCAAATGCTGTTAACTGATAATTAAACAATAACCACATTAAAATTGATTTACACATTTTTATTACGTATATATAGGTCTTGTTGATTTTCAATGTTGTTATTGTCACATGAGTGACACAGCTTCTTGTCAGATTGCTATTAGAAGAATTTTAATGTTCTCTAACAGATATTCTATTTTTGCCCAAATTTATAGGTGGGAAGTTTTTACTGATTTACAGACAGAAACTTATATTACTGTAAACGAAGGGGGCATTTACTCTCATCTAGAAAAAACTTGTTCCAGCCACTGTCCTTGGAAAGTGGAACTAATTTTTTGTAACCTATCTCTTGCAGACTCATGCACAAGTAAAAGTGGAGGCACATGCAGTGCTTGTGTGGAAAATTTTGATGTGAGTATCTTTTTAATTGAGAAAACCCTTTCCATTTGTATAATTGCTGAAAAGAATCTGAAGCCTCTTTTGATTTGCCTGGCCTTTTGATTGATTTTTGCTTGTTTGATAAACTTATTTTTTTAATTCTATATCTCTTGTCAATTCCCTCTAACAATTAACATAATGTTATGCTACTGATAGGCTGAGCTGCGGATAGAGTTTGCCAATGGCACTTCCCATACATTATTGTCTTTGTAACAATTCATTTGTTTATTATTGCATATTCTTAGTTGTTGAAGCTTGTATATATTGATCTTGATTCAAGCAATATGTAGACCTGAACTTTCTAGAGAAGGTTATTCAAAAGCATTGATTTTTTAGTGCTACTACTGTCAAAAGACAAAGTACTGTGGTAAAAGGCCAGTGATAAAACCCTCTTCTTCTGAATGTTCAGGGGACTGGTATTCATATAAACAGTGTACAGGTAAATTAACCTCTGTACAATTTTATGTAAATGATGTGTAATGTAATAGACAAAGAAATTCCATCCATGGCTATTATCAAGGTAACTAAAAAGTCTACAATTATCAAGGATTAACTGCAGCCAAATGTATTGAAAGAGTTGTATAGTTATTACATTGTTTTAGTAAGGGCACAGTGTAAATCATCCAGTGTTAACCGAGGTTGGGAATAAGGTTACTATAGATAATACCTTAGCTTGGTCAGGTTACTATAGATAATACAAAAGCCCTGTGATTTTTTTGGTAAATGTATTGTGAAAATTTGTTTGCATAGCTTCTTCAGTTGAACTTAATGGAATGAGGTCAGTGAATTGACGAAAAGGATAACCCTGCAACATATTTGTGGGCAAACCCAAATGCTAAGATATACACTGCCCAGGCAAGCAATTATGAAAGGAGCAGTTCAGAAAACCTTTCTTCCCTTCTAATTGTTTTTGGAACATTTCAATCCAAAATTGGGCATGGATTTCAATCTATTTTATTCTGATTATATTCCAACTCTTATGGCCTTAAAGAGACCAAAAATATACCTTCTTGGAATCCATTGAAAAATGTCCTTAGGCAAGACAGTGATACATCAGAGACAAATAGGATATCAATTTTCAAATCTGCTCTTTAAATCTGTATAATAGATCAAACTATTATTTTCATTTAATATTATAAATATAAACTATTATCTATCAAACAATTTTCATATGCTATTCTGCAGTGTCTGGCAATTTGCTGCTCATCATTGTGCCATGTGTTCTTGGAGCATTGCTAATCATCTTTCTCCTTGTGTGCTACTGTTGTTGTTGCCGAAAATGTTCAAAACGAAGAACTGCAAAAAGGTAGGGATACACTGAAAGGGTCAATCGCAATGTTTGCCCAGGAATTTTTTCTATGTATATATGTTTTTAACAGTTTTAATTTATACTTATCAGCAGGTAAAGTATTTTTATTTGGTATTGAGCATTTACAAATACTTATTATTTTACCTCAAAGCTGCCATTAACTAAAAAGAATAAAATCAGGTTATGTTCTGAAAGTAAGGTTGCAGTTCATTTATTGTCTTTGAGTGAAGTTTTATGTTTGATTTTAATCATTTGAAATTATCTATGTTATTATATTAGTCAAAATTGTAATGAAAATAATGAGTATCAATGATTCCTTACAGGCTTGCAAAGGAAGATGACAAGATAGCTCGCCAGAAAGAAGAAAGAGAAATGAGACACGCGGAAAGGTAATTTGATGTTGTTTTAATGCTATGGTCTGTTTGCTTGGCTTTTCATGAGCAGGCAAAAAATCACCAGATACGGTTAGGAAAGAAAAATATTTTGGTGCAAGAAATACCCTGATATCATTTTTTTTTATTCTACCATTGCCTTGTGTGCTAAGAATATTCAACACCAACTACCACCAAAATTAAACGCCCAGAAGTGACAAAGGTAAGTAATTTGCCGGGTCCAAAGTATTGAAAGTCCATGAATTATGCATTAGGCAGATTGCAAGGGCCTTAATGCTGTAGTTTATTTCTGCAAGGCTGTATACAGCTGAAAATACTTAAATTCTTGACCAATACAATGAGATTTTTGAGTATTTTTGAGAACATTTTAGCTTTAACTTGGGAGTCTGTTCATCAATTGTTTTTGGTTACAAAGGTTTTCTGTCTGTTGTTGTACAATGAAATGTGTTATATGAGAGAAGGTACTTTAATGTGTTCTTAATTATGTATGAAAGCAACAGTAGGTATCAAGTCATTCTCCTTACTTTCACAGGAGTGCAGAGAGAAGACAAAAACATGACGAAATAAGAATGAAATACGGTATGCCATCAGACATGAGTGTAAAATAAAATCCACATATGCTGCTAAAACTTTTAGAACATCGGCAGTATTGTTTTACATTTCACTCGCTCATCATCTCCTTTCAAAGAATTTTGAATTTTTTAATAATAGAAAGTTCATACTTTGATTTATTTCTTGTAGGAGATGGGGTTGAACTGTCTATAATATGTTCCTTAGATATAGCACATAAAAGTCCTTAGAATGCTTTGCTGCTGTGTACTGGTGTCACAGATTTCTACACCTTGTTTATTAATGATTCTAGTTCTCAAGAATGTGTATTCCTCCAATTGAGTCATTTTATGATTAGCACCAGAGCATCTTGTTATTTTAGGTCTTTTCAAGGATGGCGATGAGAAGGATTCTGCAAAGTATCAACGTTTTGATGTTGCTTGAACTAACACAATGCTGCTTAACCTATTAGTCTTTTTGCTCTTAACAACCCCACTGTAGCAACCTGTCGTTGGCATACTTAGGCATATATCCAATTGTGCATTGCTAGAAATTTGTATGTTGTACAGGCAAAGCACATACTACCACTTCAAATGCAGAATTTTGTCAAATCTCAAACCTTATTTGCCTAAAACAGGCACTTTCTTGTGGATGCAGCTCGCCTGAAAATCAACTCATATTTCCTTTATTTTTCCTTCCTCAGCTGATTAGCATGTGGGAAAACTTTTGGAAGTTGTTTCTGGCTATCATAATTACACAATTTTACATGGTAGTAAACTACCAAATCTCGGTCTCTTTCAGTTTTGTTAAGAATATGTGTTTCTACATGGAAAAAGGCTACAAAATGTGAAGTTACCCTATTTAGAAAGAATGTCGTTATTTAGAAAGTAGGGTTATGAGACATAATGTTCCTCTTCAAATGGAGACAAAATGAGCCCAGGATAAAACGCATCATTTTTAACTCTTCTATGATTATTTTGAAGTTCTTTTTTCAGACCATATAATCTTTTGTAATTATCATTTTCAAAGCTTCTTACAGCTTGAAATTTAAGACTTTTCTCAAGCTCTTTATTCACGAATTTATGAATAATCGAATTGTAAGAGAATGATCCAATGGTAGCATTGATTAGACTGCAATTATTGCCAAAGTATCGAATGAAGAAGTTTAGTGCTGTGTTCGTGTGTTTATATATTCTGATTTTTAATATGCTGGACTCTTTACTGGTTTTTGTTATTTGCCTTATTGATTAAGTGTTGTTTGTAAGACACATGCAAATGAAGAACTGGTACTCTATTCGCATGCTTTCTCACTATCAATAATAATATACATTCACGAATTAATTTCAATCAAAGTTTTGAAACACCAATGTGAAATATGCAAGTTGATAACAACTATATCTATTGCATGTGAATAATCTTTATTTTTCTCTTCTGTCAATAACTGTATGATAATTGGTATTTTGTTGTTTATGTTGGGTTAACCTGATAACATTTGATTGATTTGTGCATTGTATGCAAGCCGCCTGTGTTGTCAATTTGTGCATTCTATGACTCAGTAGATTTTCAGCGGGAGATATAACGAATATATATTTATTAGACTTATCAGGTAGCAATTTCAAGGTCTGCATCTAAATGATTCTGGCATAGAAAGCTTGAGACCCAATTTCCCAGCTCTGCACTCGCGTGTTCTCTGTGGATTCAACGGAACGAAAGTATTTCATTTTTTTGTTCAAAGTAGTTGCAGACAGATTTTTGTGTGCTTTTCAAAATGCAATCATTATTTGTCGTATACTGTTGAAAGCCAATTAAGCAAATCGCGCAGTCACACACGCTTTTCGCAGCTGCATTGTACTTGCACTCAATCAAAATAGCTTTGCAACAGAGCAGATTTGATGACTATTCTGAAACTAGAACAGATGTTGAGGATCTTTTCGAAAACTTTGTAATTTAAAATATAAGAAGAAGGTTTAATTAACAGAAGATGGCTCTAGCAATATCTTTTCGAAAGGAAAGTTTTTCATCCAATTTCCAGTTGGATCTTTTTCCATGAAATTTACGTCGAAGTACTCGCTCCTTATTCTTGTTTGTGGTTGCTGATAAAGGAGAAAATATCAATTCTTGATTTTAAGACATTACATAACTTAATCTTTGCTAGATATTATTGCAGACATCTGAAGAACGAAGAGGTAGCCACAGTGGATCAGCGACGAGGAAGTAGTAAAAAAGACGCGAGATGCAATTAAACGTACAATTTAGAGAAGCTTCACAAATTCTTCAATGTCCAAAATTTCTCGAGAAAAGTGAACTAGAAATGTAGAGTGCTTAAAAGTTGTAATTGTAGTCCATCCTCTGCTGGATTTGTGTGCATAGGCTCGTGCTGATCGATAGTTTTCTTGCTGATGCGCAGGAAGGAAATGGCTAGGAACCAGAAGCGGACTGGCCCACCGGGAAACCGGGAAATTTCCCGGTGCGCCCTCTGCCCCAAGTTATATTTTTCAAAAACTTTAAAACTTTCGAAAGGCAGCTAATCTTTGCACAGGACTAAAATTGATTATACCTCCTGTCAAATGTTCGTTTGCAAAAAAGTTTAGCTTCACCTTTAAGTTGAGCAACATTGAGATTAATTGCAAAACTTCCCAATCTTTGCCATTGTAAATTCTTTGAAGACAACGTATTGATCAGCAAATTCTGCAAGATTTTCTGAAAACTTTAAAAAACAAATTTTTTTTATAATGGCTTTGAAAATAGGAAACATTTTAAGCTTACTTAAAGCTTTTCCGTCTGAAACTCCTCAGATTGTAAAACACGTCAATATAATGGTCCAAAAGAACAAGATGGAAAATTCGATCCAAAAATGGGTATTTATTCTCCATCTTGCTCTTTCAGACCCTTATTCTGACGTTTTATACTCCGAAGAGGTTCAGAAGTTATACCTTATTCAAAGCCATTTTTAAATTTGGTAGCGCCAAAAAAATTGTTTATATTTAAACAGGCCTGTCGGAACGAAATTGATATTGGGGGGGGGGGGGGGGGGCTGTGAATAAAGCAAACTGCACTGGGCTCCGGGAGAACTTTTGTCCGACCACGCCCTTTAGATTGCTGGAAAGCAACCTGGCTATGCAAATTGCAATTTTTAATGGATGAATTACCATTTACAGAATTAAGACAATTTTCTAAGTGGAAGTTTTAAATTGGCGCTTTTTCCAGTTTTGGAAACCCGTAGCAGTGAATGCAATTTCTCCTTTCGTCGACAAATCATGTTGTGTTGCAGTGCTTTGGTACAGGTAAAGCAGAATGCTGAATCTGATTCTACGTCGTAGTGCAACCACTTGAACTTGTCAAATCGCGATGGCCGGAAGGACCTTTTGAAATTTTGCTTCCGAATGACCGGGCAGGGAACTTAAGATTCCGCGGCTGGTTTGGCTCTGTCAGTTGCTTGATACTTGTGCCTGGATTTTCTGCTACAACGGTGGTAGTTTGCTTTGACATGGAAATTGATGGGTTGGTCCCATTTTTTCTTTTTTCCCTTTCTTAGAGAGAGACTTGTAGCAAGTCCAGGTTGGGTACTGCTATCTCTGTAACCTTCTCATTGACAACTGTTTCCTCGGGTTTCCTTTCCTTTATACTTACATTTGAAGCCCTCCCAGCATCTTCGCATAATACATTCAGTTTTCAAGACTTCACTTTCTCCGCTCATGCTGTACATTCCTGATCAAGTATATATTGGTTCTTTGAACACGCAATAAATGATTTAAAGGGATAACTGGTAACCGGTTTATATTTTTGCGAACTTATAGTATGGCCTTGCAATGTTTTCTCAAAAATCTAAAGAGCAAACATTTGGCTGAAGCCCCCCCCCCCCCCCCCCCAGCCCCGGTTCCGACGGGCCTGTATTTTGTTTAATTGACAGTAGAAGCTGGTAGCAGCCAGGAAGCCTACCCTCACTACAAACCTGGTTAGCTTGTAATTGTTTCAAGCAAGTACGCAATACTTGAATTAATTCGATATCTGTTGATGGGGTAGTAGGGAATTCACTAGGCAACTAGCAGACTGTTTGCCAACTGACTAATGACTAATAATTTTGTGAAACCAATGACTTACGACTAACCATATTAGTTTTTTGACTTATGGCTAAAGCAAATTATTCCTAGTGCCTGATATCCAATACCTGAAGGCTCGCACTTTGGAGAAATTAACTGAGCACTACCCCGTGCTCTTTCCAATCAGAATGGTTGTAACTGGACAAAATAATCGACGTGTTTGATTGGGAATATGAACGTTCACATATTACGTAAACAAAGATGGGGAGGGGAGGGGAGATTTACACAAACGTTTACGGTCATTTTGGCTATTTGTTAAAGCTTGTTAAAATAGATGTTTAGGGAGAAGGGGATTTTCAAATAATGCCGATTCTTGATTCCGTAATATGTGCATATTCCTTGTGTTGTCTCTCTTGAATAACAGCCCTTTTTGGGCTATCAACTATCCCTTGATAGTGAAAACTGCTCTAGGTATGATAGTGGATAATACATTCTGAACATGTTGTCCGTGGCAAGCTATTTTATTATGCAATTAAACTAACAACTCATAGGCATCTTGCTTTATGTACGTTAAAACCTGGAGTTTCGAACCAAAAAGAAATTATGACTAACTGAAGCCAAAACTCTTGACGAGACCACTTTTTAAAAACTTTATACAGAACTTTTTGAGGATGAGGATTGATGTCCTCATTTAAGAACCTTCTTTTAAACTTGAAGGAAAGTTAAACTGACTGTTTTGAATTTACAACTATCTATTAAAGTTTTCCAATCCTTCTTTAAATGTTTGTCCCGTAATAGAGACTGCCTTTTCTTAAAAAATTCGTTATCATTTTACCATGTCTACGCACAGTTTCTTATACAGAAGGAGCCTATCAATCTGCAAAATCATCAATTTGCTCAAAACGGTTGGCAATAGGATCTCTTACAAATTTAAAATCCATTTGTCCAAGATTGTTATCAGATATCTTTCGGAAAAGTCTACGGTTTTAAGCACATGTTCAATAAATTTGTCAAAGATATGCTACAAAACTTTAAAAAATTTATACATTACCGTTTGATGAGAATAAAGTCATATATTTTGTCGAATTTCTAAAGTTTTCGAGATCTAGTTTATTCAAAAATAGAGCAGACAAGTTGCGTTTTTTGTAAAATATTGGAAGATTGTGTCTCGCTAGCTGAAAATGGGCTTTGGGTTTTAGTCCAACTTTCAAAATCTATCATTTGATACATGAGCGCAATCATTTGATACGAACAAATTTGTAGATGTTTGGAATACTGTCAATTTGACTGAGAATCTTCTTCATGCCAATTCCATTGTTGTGGATAAAAGAAAATTTCCGGGGGCAAGCCCCGGAGCCCCCATTTTGTTTCCCAACTAGTTCCCTCATTCTGTCCATTGCAAAGGGTTTTAAGGATGAATTATGACAATGTTTGCAGCAAACTGATTTTCAGCTAAGGCAAAGTTTCCTCGCCCGTTTAACAAGCCCCAAAGTTAAGCAACTCTAGCACCTATTGGCGCCCTTTTGCTTGCTTTTCCCGGGGGGTCAAATGGTAGTCAGTCCGCCACTGCTAGGGACTACCAACGAAACAGACCCAAAACTATAAGTCATCGAGCCACTTGCAAGTAAGGAATGAATGAATCTATTTTTAAGAACATCCTTTCGTACAATTTCTTCATTGTTATTAAGTTACTGCATCTGCTTATTAAATATACACTACAGTTCAACAAGTCTTGGGACGATTCGAAGTTGCGAATCTTACGATAAAAGCTTTAAAAAACATGCATTTGATCCTCTCTGATCAAGTACGACAACCAGCTATTTCCATGAAACTTTCATAAGACATTGTTCATGTTTCGAAGTATTTCAATTTTGCCACATTATTCGAAAACAATTAACCGTAAAATTTTTCAAGACTTTGAACGGTAGTGTAGAAAAGGTTTTAAAGACGGTACATACTTTATAAGCAGCGAGAAATTTAGAAGACTATTCAATATTCATTAAGCGCTCGAAAAGTGAATTAGCAAGCCTATACTTGCAAAAATGTGGCTCCCTATTTGTTTTAGCATCCAAGCCAAAATTCATAAAAAGATGAAAGAGGACTTTTTCACGTGCGAAATTTTGTGCACACGAGTTCCTGT
The DNA here is from genome assembly GCA_003864495.1 of Nemopilema nomurai. NCBI lineage: Eukaryota > Metazoa > Cnidaria > Scyphozoa > Rhizostomeae > Rhizostomatidae > Nemopilema > Nemopilema nomurai. The sequence goes on from ML133487.1 coordinate 378,770, forward strand.
TGCAAAAAAGCAAAAAACTTTCCATATAAGATAATTCATAACAGGGAAATGCAGCACGAAAGTAAAAACACTGTAAAAGAAACGCTTTTTAAGTTTCTTGGAAGCTAAGCTGGTAAATTTCTTGAAGAGTGTTTCTCAAATAAGATCCCAATGTTGACGGCTGTCACTGAAGCCGTCTCTCACTGAGATCTCAACCTCGTTATGGAATGATCTCCATAGCAACCATAGCTTTGTTTCTTCGGAAGCCTTGCAAATGGAAGTTTGGTCGAATAGATCCAAGCAACAAAGTTATACACACCTTAATAATTTATGATGCTGCAAACGAATCTTTATATACTTCGACGGAAGAAATAAAGGGGAAACAATTTCAAGAATGCCTGCATTAGATTTAGCAACTCTGCAACTTCGCGATTCACACGGCGAAGGATTCTTTTCTGAGCAAGAAAGGAACCGTCGACACAGAGTGTTGGAAAGAATCTCAGCATATGGTGGGAAAAGTGACTTGTTATACAGACATAATGGTTTGAGGGGCCTAAAAGATGAAACTAGAAATAGGAGACTAAGGTTGGTTCCTTTCTTAATTAATCCGAATTAAAATTTGAACATATATGCGATGTTTTATGTTTTGTATGACTAACTCTAGTAGTTAGTTAAAGTTGAACTACCCTTTCCTTGAATATTAAGACAGCATCTTCCATACAATGTAACAGTTGGTTTCCTTAGTCAATTTAGTATGTAACTACCTTTGTTTATTGGTTTAATTTGAGGTCATTTTTTGCAGCTTAGATATTGAAAAAGACATCGAAGACTTCGAGAGTCCAAGAGAAAATGAAGCACAATGGGCTGATAAGGATGTGATAACCTACACAGAAACGCCTGATAAAGATGCTTTGTCAAGTCATAAATGTATGTTTATTTTTGACAAAGTAAATCTCAACTTATCATGTTTGATCATTGATGATCTTGGTCCTTTCAAGTTATAAATAAACAGACTTTCTGCAATGTCATTTTCAGTATAAAAAAGGTTGCGAGTAAGTTAAATGAAAGCGATTTTGAACACATGGACATCCAATGAGCACTTATTACCAATCTTTCTATTGTGATTTGGTTATACGATAAAATCTTTCAGAAAGTCAAAATTGATACTAATTAAAAATGTCATCTTTGGAATCTGTCTTCACAATTATGCAATTTTTTTAAGAATATCTATACAGTAGGCAAAATGAGTTCACCCCTTTGCTCATACTTTTTAAAAGAAGGTGTTAGTAGGTACTTATAGTCATACCATAGCCAATCATGCATGTTTTATTGTCAGCTCCTATATGGTTTTCTATCTGCAACTGGAAATTCTTTGTCCTTTTATTAAAATTTTCTGATGTTTGCATTTTTGAAGAGAGGCAGATCTATAATACTTTAAGTATGCATAATAATTGTACCAGTGCTATTAAACAGAACACTGCAAATAATGCCAATGGAAGCTTAAATAATTATATGTTATACTTCTGGGTGGACTTGGAGATAGAATAGTTGCTTATAATGGAACCTAGCAAGACTTTTACACAGTTTCCTTTGCTAAATTTTAAGTTTATTTGATAAAAGAGACTGACAGGTGGTTAATAATTTGTATGAAAAAATTAAGAGCTGCCTCTTTTCTAGATGTTCCTCAACAGATTGAGCCTCAAATGCCATCCATTGATGACCATTTTGCAGATAACCATTATGAAATCTCTAATCAGGTTTGAATTTGATTGAGTTTTTGCAGTATTTGCTGAAGGAGCTTTCTGTAATTGATGTTTTAATCTTATCTGATGCTTGAAAGACATTGTTTTTGCCATCGATTACCTTGATAAAATTGGTTTGTGAAGCAGGCTTTGTGTAAATTAAATAACAAAGACTCATTAAACCTAAGGTTTTTTCCAATTACGCCAGGTTACCTACATGGCTCAAATTTGATCAATTATGTTAAAAGCTTGGTATGAAACTTATAGAATGGAAGAAATAGAGTAACATCCAAATTTTGATGTTCATAATAAAGACTGTGTTATTTTTATCAGGATGGTTTTAAAAATTAACTTTGACTGAATAATGGTTTGAATGTTATATGCTGAATATGCTTAAATATAATAAATATGCTCTTCTTCTGATTAAGGATTCTAGGTTCCTGAGAATGCATTTGTCTATTATGTAGGTTGAAACTTTTGCTGATACAGATTTAAGAGACAAAATAGCAACAAAGGCGTTTTATACATCAACAACACAGAAGTAAGTTTTGTCTTATTTTTACTGCAAAAGGTCTTTTATGCCAAGTCATTATCAATGCAGATTAATGCATTTGTACGCAAGTCCAACCTTTATATACAAGTTTATGCCAGCTCCTGATCCAAATATCAACCAAGGAAACTATCAACTGAAGTTATTATGCAATTGTTCTGCTAGTTTTGATCAAATTTTGCAGATGTTTTAATTTAATTTTTTGTCACTTGAAGAGTGGAGGATTCTACTCCTGTAAACAATGTCTTGGTGTAATGGATGTTAAAAATAACATTTAGCCCAAAAGCACAAAAGCTATTTCTTTCCTGCCTTTGAATTCCGAAAGCTCCAAGCTTGCTCACCTCCATTTTATTCATTTTAGACTATACCAAGGCATAGACTGGGATTATTCACAGTGTAGAAGGCCAGACCCACCTTCTTCAGTTATTGAGCCCAGGCCAGACATGGTGACTCAAAGAACCAAAAGATATGAGTCAAAGCCAGAGACCTGGCAGGTAAATAGTTTTTAACTATATCCATGTTTACAGTCTTCACACTTAAGAAACTTTTAACTAATTCATTTCACACCAGCTTGTTAGCTCTTTGCTTGTACACAAATTCAGGCAAACTATAAATACTATTTTCTTATAGTATTGGTAAATGGGTATGCTACAGCTTTGAAACAAATTCTAGATGGAAGAATTATTTTCGGGTTTATTCTGTAACTTTAGGGCAACCTTTCAAAGTTCAATTTTAGTTATGCAAGTTGAAGGAAGCCTTTTTAGAAAATTATCATTATCTGTCTCTCTTTCATAGAAATTCAGCAAGAAGCCCTTTACATGGGACTATCTGCAGACAAGAAATGGGCATTATCTCAGAAGGCCATTTGCTTTGTAAGATTCTGTTGACCTGCAATTTTTTGTTTCCTTATAAGGAACATTACATTACCCTTTTGAATAGTTTGGCATCTTCTGAGAAAGACCTTGTGTTTTCTGGTTTCGATTCATTTTTCAGCTAATGAATTTTCTTTAAAGTCTTTCACACTTTCCATTTCCATACTACCTTTCCATCTAAAACTACAATTTCCATGCTTGTAGCTATTTATTTTGCCATGAGTTACTAATTTCATAGTTCAGTTTGCTTAATCTAAAGAAACCAGTTTCTCATGCTCAAAGTTATTTCTTCTAGCACAAGCCAATGTCAAAAGGTTGGACAAATTCCAAATTACACGTAAGATTATTTCACATCTTTAGTTTGATTTCATATGAAGAACTTAGGTGCTAATCAATTAGTCCATAAGCTTTCATTAATGCATCATTTATATCAATCAAATTTACTAAATGAGCATACAGAGCTTTGTTTGTTGATTAGAAAGATCATTTTAATTAGCTTTCTTAAGAATTAAAGCTATGGACTAATCTTTCTCTTAAGCGCATCAAGAATTTTTATGTAAGAATTAATTTCATTAGAGCCTCAACATAAACATGTTTAACTATAATTGGTTGCTTCAATACTCCCTTGATAGCTTTTCTTCCTTTCTATCCTATTTTGAACATTCTCCTCTTGAAAGGGTCAAGCTTTTAATGTTTTTGTGTTTAAGATAAAATTATTTGGTTGTGCTAATGCATCTGTGCTATTGCTGTGCAATCTTGTTACATTTATGAATGTACCTTTGGCTACATGACCCAAATCCATGGCCCAGGAGCGACTTTCATAGTTTTTTCATAAAATTCAAATTCATTCAACCACCAGCGGTCATGTTTCTGGCGAAGGCGAAAAGGACGTGGATGGCGAAACTTTCACCCCACTGACGATGCTCCGTTCATCGAAGCCAAAGTATACCATTACTAGCAGGTATGTGAGTTATAGTGAGTAGGTTAGAGTCAAGGCTCGTGCTCCATTCGATGGTGAACTGTTGTTTTTCAACTTGGCCCTTTTTCTATCAAGGGAGTTGCAAGATTTTCGTCACCTGTAATGTTTGGGATTCACGAACGTCAAGAGCCAATTCTGGACCTGGGGTTTTTGTGCAATCGGGCCTTAAATGGGTGGGTTTCAATCTCGAATGCACCAGTGTGATCCAACTTATCAACATGTTGATTGGATGATTAATGGATTGATTGATTGATTGATTGACTGATTGATGGGTTGCTCTCTCTTCGACTTGATTGACTCTACATAGGTTTATAAAAGGTGCTTGTCCAGGCATTGAGCTACTTTATTTCAGACGATATTCAGCTAATTGCGGCTTTCAGTTGAAATCATACGGGCTGACAAAGAAATCAGATTTGATCATCCAAGTCTGACTTGGCTTTGAAACTGCTAGTGTTTTAGCGGACTGTTTGAACTCAGAGTTAAGGCTTCTTATTTAACTGTTGTAATCGAGTATTAATACACCGAAATCATCACAAGGATATCTTTGAAATCATATTCTTGTAATTTTTTCGACAAGCTCAACAAAGTTTATTCAGTTATAGAAACCTAATTGTTTTCTTCACTTCTGGAAAGCCAATACATACCAGCAGAACCATCGGAACTAACCTTTCTTGTTTGACTTCTGTTGTTATATTATAAGCAGTTTCGTTTCACGCGCCTCTTACTCTGTCGTCAATTTTCCCCGAGCTGCGGAGTCCAGGTTGAGCTCAAATTCCGCTTAATTTTCAGATGCAGATTTTGGACAGGAATTAGAAATTAATCTTTAGCCTTCCACGGAGATTTTGATACCTTTAATTGTCATCTCAAAGTTTTAACGCCTTCCTATATTGAACAAAATTTTGTTGCAAACTGGGATTTACCTACTTGAATATAAGTCAAATTAGATATAGAAGAAAGCCCACATTTTGTTGATTTAAAAACTGAACCTTTGAATAGAGGCTTAACGAATCGATGACAGTAAGAGTATAAAACGCACCGCAAGGCACAGTTATTGACATCACGGTTCGTCCATTTCTTAAGATAAAGTTTTTATAATGAAATAGCTCATGACGTGAAATGGAGATTATTTTGACAAAATAACTTTGATATTTTATCACAATGCTTGAAATGTGCCGCTTGAAGCAGATTTAAGTGGATTTAAGCCTCAAAATTCATGATAGCCAATTCTGAAGCCGGAAAATTCTTTCTGCTTTTCTCAAATTATCGTCTTTTTTGTATCAGTGACATAGGCCTCTCATTTTTTTGCTATTTGTTCATTCGATTAAACCGCCTCGAAGCTTTAATCCATGAAAAGCCAGATGAAAGACCTGCAGTGCAGGATAAAGGGTGCTGTTGATGAAATAGCTCAATAAAAAGTGTTATAGGGGAGTACTTGAAGATTTTTACTCTGTCAACGAATTAAGGTTATTTTGCGGCGCTAGGAAGGTTTAGATATTGAAATTTAAAAATAATTCAATGCGTTTGTTGAAAAAAAAACTACATATTAAGTAAGATGGCAGCGCATCTGTAAGTGAAACTTGAGAACTTTGTTGATTGTACGTAAATGTTAAAGGGAATATCGAAGAGCATTTGATCGAACGGAGACGAAGTTTGAAAAGAAAATAAGTACCGGGTCAATCTCGTTCATAGAAGAATGACAAGGCATTTATGTACATTACTTTCAAAAATAATTTTGGCCTTAATTTTGTCATCAGTGGGTGAATGGTTGCCACTAAAATAAGAATCACTGATGTGATAGTAGTTAGAAGAGGAGAGATATCGAAGTCCTCAAAAACAACAGTATCAGTTCAATGCAGCTCAAGAGATAGGCGCCTGACAGCCTACGTATTGCTTGAGTATGACCATACATGATGGTTGAGATATCAGGTATCAGGATTCGATATCGCTTTGGATTCAAAGGAATTAACAACAGAAGACCCAATAAGCAAGTGATATGTTTTGATAAGATCCTCAGGAAATCTTGTGCAACTGCATAAGGATGTGAAATAATGAATGACTGGATAGGTGGAACAGCTGGATAGGTCGGTGTTTCTTCAGGTGTACGAATAAAGAAATGAGAACTTGTTTAAGAAGGAAGCTACTACTGCATCTGCATTAGGATGATGGAATTCTTGTCTTGGCATTGCGGCAATTGCTTTTTACTATTGTGCTACAACCACCACCATATAGGTCCCGTAGAAAAGCCCTTCTTCTAGTTCTTTAAGAATAATTGGAAATCTTTGTTGATTGTCGTTGTTTGTAAAACTTACTTGAAATGTTTTGTTTTGTTCTGAATGTAAAAAATTATACATTCAGAAGAAATCGTAATTATACTAGTCTGCAGTTTGATTGATGAATACAATGATACAGCAATTTTCTCCAACTCTTGCCAAAAGAATTCGAGACAGCAATCTTCTCCTCATATCTAAAATTGTGCCTGATTAGAAGACCGAGTAATGGCATGTGCCGACTTTAATGATTCGATCTTTCCAAACCCGTAGACGGGGGTATGTACCTGGCTACACTGGTTGCGTGTTGTGGGCCAACCCGAAGCCTCCGCTCTCCGTCGAGAGAGAACCGCGACGAGAATCGACTGCCAGAGTGCACAGGTTTGTCATTTATTTATTTCTTATGATACACTTTCTAATTGAGCTTCTTATATATCTTATAGAATTCTAATTTATACGAGATTCTCGTAGTTGGAAGACAGAAAGTTGTGACTCCAATACGTCCAGAGATAAGTCGTAGAAAATTTTTCTACTTCTAAAAGTGGTACTGATTTTGGAAGTCGTGCGGGGCTCCTCCGCTACCCCAAGCATTTTTCACTTTGTCATGTCAGATGCACGGTCAGTTAATTAGGTTTCATAATGCTTCTTTCAGGCCATTGAACCCTCCAAGAAACGTCTCTGCTCATAAACATCACGGTCCGTTATCGAGAATGGTCACACTCACCCACCCATTCAATCCTTTCAACAAAAAGCAGCCAGTCAATGGACGCACCGCCAGCGGAAACCGAGTATAGCTACCTCTTGAGTAGGGTCACCTTTGCACCTTAATGTTTGTGAATGACTTTTCTTATATGCAGTATATCCTCACAACGAATAAAAGTCTTTTTGTTACGATGAAATCATGTAAATATCTCGATGACAAATTTAATATGATTTTTCTAATGGCCTTTTTTCTGTTGTTGGCTTTGTTGGCTTCCATCCAGTTTGCGTTCATGCCTTTTAGTGACGTCACTCTTAACCGTGAATTGTACTCTAAAATTCCAAATGTTACCCCACTCAGCTGAGACCTGGTGTTTGTAACACGAAAAATAAATCATGATAAGCAACAAAGCTTTTCTATCAAGATGACATTATATCTATCTCACAATATCAATTGTTTACAAGATGGAATATTTGTTATGTTTGATTAATATTCAGTCACTGCGAGTTTTGATTTCGTTACTTTCCAATTACAGATAGATGACGTCTTCTTAGGGCACTCGAATAAATTCTTCCTTAAAAGCATAAATTACAATGTCAATGAATGTGGTGTAAACATTCGCAATTGGCATTTCTCATAGTTCAATTTTCTATGAAATCTGCACTGGAATTCAGCGCTTGTACAAGTAGTAATACTCGGGAATCAACGTAGAATCGTTTGTTATTATTGCTGACTGCAATTGCACCCAAGCTAGTTGTCGCCTCGTTTACGAAATCGACTTTGCCTTCGCAGTGAAAGACAGAATGGAAATATGTTACAACAATAAAATTTACAACAGAATACCGTGAAATATTATCAAAGTTTTTGGTATGAAAGAAGGGAAAGGCGTTCAATTGAAAACAAAATGTCTTTGGAAAGGAACTATGTCTAGGATTACGTACGACTTGGTACTCTGGGGTTGTTAATTGTTATGATTAAGGCATTGAAGGCGAGTGATGTCTGCCATTACATGGTTCATAGTTTAAAGATACACAAGACGCCTTCAGCAGAAATTAAATAAAATCGCGTCCCACTTAATTCAAATACCAAAATGCATTTCCTCAATTGACTTTCCTCGTGTTTTATCGCCCTTCCTACGAAGAGTCTCACTGACAGCCGCAATCGGCCACAATCATCTCCTCCAAGCTCCTGATTGCGATTCGCCCGGAGTAGGAATCTTTGATCATGGTCGTTAACGGAACGTAACGCCGGGGGGCGCAGCACGTGGACTTGGCTACTCGCTTGCCGTACAGGGAGAACAGCAGTTGCTGTATCAACGAATGCTGGGTAGGGTTGGACATGATCCCCAGTGGGTATTGGCAGGTACCACTGCACTGCTTTATGTCGAAGATGGTCGGTGCAATCACGTCTGTGTAGCCAAGACCATTGAAGTTGACGACCAGGCTTTTGCGGTAGCAGCCCTGCTTGGTGGCCGGACTCTTATTCTCGGCGTCCCGCTTTGATGATGATTGCGAGCGGGCTGGTAATCTGAACCGCAGAAAGGGCGAAACCGGGTACCTCTCACTGCTGAAGATTACGATTTCGACCGGACTGCTGACTTTCCGGTGCCAACCGGTCTCCATCCGTCCATCTGCCCAGTCCGGGCCGGTCAGCACCATTTGCAACACGAGCGTGAACGCATTAGCACCGGTCTTTCTCTTCAGAAGTGACGTCACAGGAACCAGTGGGCATTTGCTGCTGCCCAGTTCTGCTCTTGTTTTGCGGACCTTCTTGTCAGATCTTACATTAATGAACTCTAGAGCTAAGATCCTTTTTAATGTCTCGCGCTTCAGGCAAAAATGCAGCATGGCTTGGAGGATCTTTTCTCTTTTCGAAATTCGAATGTTGAATTTTAGGATGAAAGACCCTCTTTTTGTTCTCCCTGAAGAATAAATACAACTAAATTTCAAATGCAGAACTACAAAGGTGAGAAAAATGCCAAGGTAAGTTTTTACGGAATGGTAAATTAAACAAGTATGCGAAAGTAGACCTTATTAGGTGTATTGTTTAAAAGTCATTTTTGGAATGACCTAAATGAGCTGAAGAGAGAGAGAAAGAGAGAGAGAAAGAGAGAAAGGAAGAGAGAGAGAGAGAGAGAGAGAGAGAGAGTGGGTATATCTCGCTATCTTTTGATTGGTTCAATAGTTGGAGGACCACTGATGACGCCAATGGCAAGGTAACAACTTTTCTAGCTCCACCTATGTTACATCCCCTACTCTTGCTTCAATCCCATGCTTGCTTCAATCTCTTGTTTTCCAGTTCTATTTTCGCTGCTGCCTGTTCTGGTTAAAATATTTCGTGTTACCCTCTCGCGAAGCATGTATGAACTAATTTAAAATGTTCATGTAGATAAACACACACTACGAAAACAAGGTGGTACTGATAAATGGCGGCTGGGATTGTGCAAAGTAAAGGCGAGATTAGATGCGGGCGTGACCCCCTGATCGATTGAAAGAGTGGAATGACCCATTTTTCCAGCTTCAATGACACTAGAACTCAACTTGTGAGGTATGAGTTCTGCGTACTATCTACGTTATCAAGATTTCTTTTCCTTGCAGGTGACACGAGTCCTCTGTTATTTCCTCCAGCTTCTTATCATTTGAAGTTTTTATTGACCATGTCATCTAATCCTCCATTTCCTTTTACCAAGAATTTAGATCGTCGACATCTATACCAAAAACGTGGGTGAATAACGTACTAATGAATCGTTTTTAGATTTTACAATACGACGCCCCCTCACAACTACCATACCTCCTCGAATTAAAACCGTTGGGTTATCATTTGTTTCTAGTACCACATTGTACCGATGATTCTCTGATAAGCATATTTTTAACTTCCTCTACTGTGCTCGTCAAATGGATATTTCTTGTTATATGTCAGTGAAACAACATTACTCTCTACCTCAATATTAATGTTTAGCTATGTTTTTCGTCGTTTCCCGACTACATTATTACACCTTCAAATAGCCCGTCATTACTTACAACCGCATAAACTGCTTTGAAAGGCAATTAAAAAAAACCAAACGTACACTGTTTATGAGAGATATTAATTGGTACAATGCTTGCAAAAAATATTTTCGAACATCCCGAAAGCCTAGATGATTGCTTTTTTCTTTAATTCACATCTTTAAATGAAGCTGAGCATAATCCTTCTCCCATGAAACTCTCTACTAAACCGTAGATTATTGCTTGAAAATTCTACAATCATTTAATCTTTCAGAAATGTTGATCAAATTCAAGTATGACATCCCTGTGACTAGAATATTCATATGAACTTCAGAAATGCTGCCAGAGCTCCAGATGTTTTCACAAGCATTGTAGTCGGTATCTTTGCCCGTGCACTCTTGAGAATCGAGCTATTAAGAATCGTATTTATGCTCTCAACTTCAGTAACTTCTTCAACAATGCACGAACCTTTTGCAAGCACATAGAGCCATCTAGGATCACACAAAGGTCTTCTGAACATTTGGGTATAAAATAAAATCAGCAAAACGCTTTGATAGCTACTACAATGATCATGCACGCGAAATTCAATAAAAAATCGGGTGGATGGATGTAAGAATGTTCCTTCAAAGACGATCTGAAGACACTTGCAGTTATATTAGGAGTACTGGTGCGTAATGATACCGCCACTTCGCAAACAGGTGACTTCCACATTCATGATTTTACGAGTGCTGTTGAAATAGCTTGGAATGAAAAGTTTTCGAGATATCATAGGGAGATAACTGGAAAACATGAGGACACAGATATGTTTTTCGAGCTTTTAGCACTAAATATAGATTCTTTGCGCTGCATTTGCTGCTAAAGATAAGACCGGGTTGCGTGTTTCATTGTCTTACACAAGAGGAATAAAAGATCTCTTTGTTTTTCTGGAATTCTTTGCAATATGGCGGAATATATGGTTTTTCGGATTTTTGAAATAATGGAGAAATTTGCCTTTCTCTTCTTGCTGAATTTCCCCAAAATTCTTCCGCATGAGAGAAATTCTCTGAAGTAGGAAATCAAAGTTACGTCTTTTGCTTGTTAACTGGGAAAAGTTAGAAGACCTTCAGATCAGAAAGCAGCATTTGAGTTTATTTTACATCAAAAATTTTTAAGGGTTAAATATGATTTTTTTCTCTAGTACGTTTTATCTTGAATATTAAGATTTCTTTTCATAGAGCATATGTAGATGGATTAGCGAGAAATGGAACTAGTTGGATTAAGTTCTGCTGCTTTTTACCACAAAGTAACATGTGTAGAACACATAACCCTTAAAATTCTACTGATTAGTGGAGATTCCTTTATGGCTTAGGATGAATAAATTATAACTCTGATCTATTCGGTGTTCGCAAAAAAGTACCAAAACAAAGGTGAAAGCACGCAACTGCAGCTTCAACTTGCATCAGCTTTTTAAGATTTTCAATGTTAGTAAACCAATAAGGTCATAGGATGTATTGATATAAAGTAAAAATCTCCGCAAATTAGAAGAATCCTCTTTTTCAAAGGAAAGAAATTGAAACTGTGTTCCTGTGTTTCACGAAGGTTTCATCCTCGAGATTTTGAGCATCGGCCTTTCCTCCATAACGTTTCAAAGTGTTTCGAGCGCTTCGAAATGTTTGCAAGTGCTTTGATAGCTGTTGTTCCTCATATTGATTTGAGTGTGCTCGTTTTCTGCATAGTCAAGCATAAAACAGCGTAAAGCAGTGCAAACCAGTGTTTGCAAACTGCTAATGTTTCAAGAGGGACAATGCTCTTCTATGAAACATTGTTTTGTTTTGCCATAAATTCAAAGGGTTCGAAAGACTTCGATCTGCGAAAGAGTTAGTAAAACAATGATCACTTGATCACATTCTAGAATAATGGCTTCAATAATAACAAAAAGACAATAAAAGTACCTTTGGCAGGAAAACTCCGGACAAACTCTGCTCTATATGGCAAAGGACTTGGTTCTTTAGCCATAACTTTGTACAGTTGAACAACGTAAGGTGGAGTTCTATACACTTGGCCACTGCGTTGTTGATTTGGACGAGAGGATGTTGTTTTCTCTAAGTTAGTCGAAGTCAGAGATGGCTTTCTCTCGATACCATAGACAGCACAGGTGGCTGCTAGAACTAGCACTCCGAAGAACATTTCTACACTTGAAACTCTGCGATCCACCGAGCTTTGTGGGAACTTTTCTTTGCAGCTTCTTATATAGCAGTTGATGGAATTATCAGACTAAACAGAAAGACAGTACCTACCCAAAGCTGTGGGCGTCAGCTGACAGCTGGTACGCCAGAGGTTCTCCAAGATCACTGTGCGCGATACACACGAGGATGTGTTTGCATTTCGTGTCAGGCCTTCTGCTTACACCCAAGAATCACTGCAAATGCTAAAGGCTCGGCTTTTTGGTAGCTCTTCAATCACCAGGAAGGGAATTTAATTATATTTGGGTGGCAAATTTAGTTAAATCAATTTTGACTAAATGTTGTTGCTTTTGACCGTTTTTGACCATGGCTATTTGCAATGAGCAAAAGTCGGTTTCATTTATGAAAGTCTTTTAGTGAACTCTCTCAAACAATGATTTTAACAGTATTTGCTTTTCTCTTCAATAGCCTAATTTAAAGTTTATCAACTGTAAAATTTGAATAATAAAGCTAAATATTTATTTCATTCACAAAAATCTCCTTTCGTCCATTTGACGATTCAAGTGCGCCTGATTTTCAAACGACATGAAATGAAGTCTGCATGTGCTTTCAAACCGGACTGAGTACAAAAGGAGGCATATATACAGAAACATAAAGCGTAGAAAGGTATTCATGTAGAATTGGCAATAATCAAGCGTTCACCAGCATAAAGTTGCATTGCCATATTTCCCCAATTGTCGCGTTAAAATTCTATGTTTATGCCATTCGACCATATATAGTAATTTATCTTTTAAAATGCACTAAAAGTTTTTGAGATAAAGCTTTAAGAAAGCAGAAAAAGTTCATTGCACAATCTCTATTCAAGTGGAGCATCTCATTATCGATAAGAAATGAAAATCTGCAACGAATATTGCGAGTGGGATTTATTGTTGAAATAATATTATCTCGCAATCTATCGCTTTATCCGGTACAGCCTACCTTTAAGACGCAGTGCCTTGTGTTATCTCCCACCGCAAAAGGAATAAGAAACGAGGGAAATCTACGTCACTAAACTAGTGCTCACTGTGACGACCAGTAGTATTTCAAGTGAGAAGGGCTGCTTTCTTCCAGCTGCCACTCTGCATCTCTGGTGCATGCTTTGGAGGAGTGCCAAAATGCAAACAAGTACAGCCCGATATGTACCTTGGCCATGCTGGGAAAAAGAATACGTTGCTGACTTCCGTGGAGCATACGGAGTCGTGCGTGTGCCTCGCCCTATCTCAAAGTTGTGACAGCCTAAGTGTAGATTGAAGTTCTGTTGAACAGGTTCTTGTATTTTCTTTCTATTGGAAAGAAAATGTATTTGCCCTCCAATATTTGGAACTGTCTTTAGATAGCCTCACAAAATCTATTTTCCAAAGCACCTAGGTCGGCGAATAGCTTTTCATTAAGGATATGACATCACGAAACTATACAGGCAGTCAGTATCTATTTTTAAAGGCACTATGTTAATGAATCATCTAGCAAAGGTTAATGATTTTAACATATTACTATATATAGATGTCCCTTAAACTTGGCCAGTAAAGGTTCAACGCCCTTCTCTACTGGATGTGTGCAGGGTTGCCTCATTTTCCAAGCAATAAATGTTCCTTTCATAGGAACACATACTGATAAATTGCAGGCCTACTTACGCAAACTATAACAGTAAAACATCCATCTTTACTTGACTGTAATAACTGGACGATTAAATTCGACCGGCACCTAAGAGTAAATGTATATGCTCCATGTTTCATAAGTAGACGGCTGCCAGTTTGTTGACATTTTACTTCACTTTGCAAAGACATTATCTGTGTTTAGCTTGCCTATAAAGCTTGGTTTGATCTTAGTACTAAAGTGTGCTAATCCTAAATAAAGTCTGACATGAGATATGCTTGATTATTTAACGTGTGACCTTAGGATGAGGGAAAATGCTCTCCTAGACCTATCATAATCAGCAATGAAAAATAAACTCTTCGTTTTTCTGATTAACTGCGAGAATCTCTTCATAAAATTTTGGCAAATTGCATTAAATCTTTATCATGCCTCCAAAAATCAATTGATTACATAGGAAATCTTCACACATCGTAATGCTGCATGGTTGCACCCTTTAGCAAAATCAAGGCCTCATTCTTTGCAAAGACATTCTCTTATTGGTATTTAGTGTAAGTCCATGTTCTATAATCTTGGTCGTGAGTTTGTGTACTACTGACGTCACGCGTCATTCTGCTGGCGTTATAGTGTATATATTCATTGTTCGCTGCATCCTTCTTTAAGCTGGCGGTACCACATGCGTAAGACTTTTGAAATTCTTTTTGCAGCCTGGAGATTGCTTTATTCATTTGCATTAGGCTATTACGAGCAAAGTTTTTATAATCAATTCTTCTGACTTACTCTATGTTAATAAATAATCAAAGGAACAGAGTTTCAGTCATTCTGGACATCACCATTCTTGCCTGCTTTTAGGTCTTAGCCACCATTTAAAGAAATAATATTAAAAGGAGAAAACACTGGCTTAGATTCTCTAGGAGCTTAAACCTGAACCTTGACCAATTGTGTGCATAGCATTAAAACCTTCCACCTTTAAATGGGGTTTTTTTGCTTATTCCATTTTCTCTGCATACTAAACTATTCATGCTATTTGGTCAACTTACACGACTGCATGTCAGCGAATCGAGCAAAAGCAAGGTGCATTCAGGGAAAGAGGAAGATAACTGTGTCCTCTTTCTCTTTCATCCCTACTCAGTATTGAATTGATGGGTCTTCAAAACTCAGATGATCTTGAAATGTAACATACGGATAATAATTTATTTTGGGGCTAGTTGTGAGGAGCACTGTTTTCTTGTGCAACTCGAAGCAGTTCACGAGTGTGTCATTAAAGTAACTTCAATAGCAACAACAAGTAGGCAGCAAAAGAAATGCTATCACCATTCATTCCAATTATTGGGTCTTAGCAGCCAGAAGGAAGCACTTATGGCAGATTTTGGTCGCAATTTGACGAATTTTCCCATTTCGATGCGGCTTCTCAGTTGTTTGTCCTTGTTGCGTATTATTTATTAATAATGGTATACAAAATAGGAAGAACTGATGGTTATAAATCGACTCTCATATAACGCTTTACCTGTTTGGCTAGAGAAGCAAGGCTAGATATATCTTTTGCATTGACTATTATGTTTGCTTGGAGAAATGTGTCGGAGCAGAGGGTAGACTTGGTCATACCCTCCTTCATTTGCCATGCCTGTCAGCAAACATTATTGTGCCAGTATCAATGAATAAATGGACGAAATAATCAATGGAACAATCACTGAATCAATGGAGCAATCATTGAATCAGTCACTGAATCGATCAATCAATCAATAAGTCAGTCATTACAGTCAATTAGTCAATCAATCATTACATTACAGTCAATCAATCAACCAATCAATGTATCAGTCAATGAAACATTTCAAATCACTCCAGGCGATGCAATTGAGCTGAAGCATCGCAATTACCGTACCTCTGTCAGAGCTTTCAAGAGGCCTGTTGTTGCCATTCAATGTGTCTGACCGCCACATGCATGCACGCCATAGACAAACATTAACAGAGGAATACCATTGCCTCAAACATTCTGAAAAGTGACATATAATGACTAATTTAACAAGACTCTTCGCAACTTGTGTTATTACTGGTAAGCGAGACTTTTACTTCTTGTCATGGAGCTTATTAATTACAAGAAGTTAATAATTACATTCTCATCTCTCTCTCTCTCTAGCCACCAACAAGGCAGAAGAGCACCAGATAAGAGCTATTCAAGTACTTGAGCTAGTCAATAGAAAATAATGACAAATCAAAGAGGAGTTGACCAAGAGCTCATTCGATTCAAAGTAAAGAAATTGACTGCATAACTGTAATTACAGTCGAGAGCATATGAAAGTAATCTCCAAGGTAAGAAAAAAGATCTTCTCTATTTGCATAAAAGATAAAAGCTAATGCTGTCGTGAATTCATTTGTTCCGTATTTATAGCAACTGGACACCTTAACAACAAGGCTGCTATAATCTGCATTTAGCTATCTTCAATTACCGTGATAAAGCTGACAATCTTTGATTAAAACCTGACCTGCAGAAAGCAGAGGTGATGTGCGGCGAAGGTCTAGGGTCCAAATAAAAAAGATTGGGCAACGTTGCACTTTCTATACTCTTTTGAGAGCACGCTTTCATGAGCTACAGAATCTTTGAAAATAGAAGTTACTAACAAATATTTTCTGATCCAGAATACTGTACTGGCCAAAAGATGTTGTGGCGTTGGTACATGGGTGAAGTATCAGTTGCACGTGGTCCATGTTCCACTGAGTCAAAGCGACGTGCTTCGCGTGCTGATTACAGTGGATATGCAAGTGATGATTTCGGAATTCTACGAAGCACATGCAACAGCGAGGTCCAACTGTTCGCCCACATGCATCAGAGAGGCAGCTGATTTGCTCTGCAAAATAAGACAAAATCTTTCTCGTTTATGATGCATGACAGCCATGGGATCTGGGCTTTTACGGCGCTTGTCTTTTCCTCTTGTGTCAAAGTCAAATCAATTTTTACATCGACTTACTTTTAAGTATCTTGGACGTTTCAACATGATACAAGAGGAACTATATTAGAAAATTTCACTTTTGCCAAGAATTAGAGTACTGAATAAGTTGTTTGTGATGCACTAAAACATCTGGTGACGCAAAAATGTTCATTATTAGTGATGCACTAAAATTTTGCGTAGTTGATGGTTCGATAGTGATGAACTGGTTCTGAGAATTTCAGTGGGTGGTTTGGGTGTGACGTAAGTAAGGTTTGTGTCGGACTTAACCAAGAACTGTTGTGTAGAAGAATTTGCGATTTCCACCCGCAGAACATTGAAGGAGAGGTAAACGAACGAATTCCTTCTGCAACATGACTGTCATGCCTATCTTCCTAAAATGCTACTTGAGTGTAAGGAAATGTATAGTCCTAGGAAACATTTGTAATGTTTACAAATAACAACCTTTAGATTTTCTCGATTTGTATGTTGATGTTAAGAATTCAAAACCTCACTAAACTCTCTGTGATAAACTAAGCGTACAAAAGCCTTTATCGTGAAGTGCAAAATGTCCTCATAGAAGGCGAATTTCGCAGGACTTAAGCCTTTCGCTTAACTAAGTCAGCACAAAACTACCGAGACCCAAGAACGAGGGTGTGAGATGTTTCAAGCTACCTCAATCAGCAGAAAAGGAATCTGTCACGAGTGTGTTTGGCTGTAAGTCTAAACATTGTTTCAATCCTGGAAGAATTATTTACAATAAGAGAATAAGTCGAGACGTTACATTTGTGTCAGGTAGCAGCGACAGGTAAGACAGACGTCAGATGCTGTGTCACGCCTCAATGAGGGTAGTTACGAAATCCCACCCGTTCCAACCAGGTGACGTGATACAATGACCATCAGAGATCCGCACGGAGAAATATTCAGAATATAGCGCTGTGTGCTTTGGCTGCCTTCGAAGCTATGATCTTGTTAGCGCAAGTACTGCTTTTTCTTTTGCCTGAGGTTTTTTCGAGAATGATGACCCTTCTTACACAGGTCTGACTACCTAAATGTCAATGTGCTTTTTCAAAACATCACTAGAATAACCTAGTCAATAATTAGGCCTATGCCATATGATGATTAGGCTATGGCTATCTAGTAGGAGCGAAATGTAGGGTGTTAATTGTAGCTCAGGCCAGTTACACTTTACCTAAAAAATTATAAGTAACAGTGTTTTTATTACTCTTACTCGTTTGTGTTTCATGAGTCGTGTGACGTATTTGACGCGTCACCGCGTACGTTCCAACCGAAACGCATCTTTCGCGAAATAATGAGCGGAAATAATTGGTCATGTGACCTGGCTGGAATGGGTGGGATTTTGTAACTACCCTCAATGAGATTGAATGGACTAATATCAACCCATTACATCCATTCACACGAGATCAAAGATTTCAGCACTGTTTATATACCGATAGGCTGCCGGTTTACAAAGTGAAATGAACATATAATTAAATAACAAACGGGATCAAATGATTCCACTAAACGAGGTCCATCATTTATGCATGATCGTTTTTGTGTGATCCTGGTTACTAATGGCGAACTACCGAATGGCAAGGGCATATTTTAGGTGTCATTTTCAACAAGAAGCCTGAAGAAAATGCAAAGAAAAGGAGTAACCTTTAGAAGAGGGCTTTTAAACGCAAGGCACGGATACGACTCTGCATCACAGTCACATGCACCTTTGTTAGGTATTTGGCACGAGTCGCACGCATCTGTAGTCTTTCTCATGCATGCGTGCGTGCGTGCATTTCATGGTAAACAAGGACGAACACGACCAACATTCGAAATGTAATTGCCGGGATCAAACTTTAAGCCACATGACTGCCGTTATATCAAGTTGTTGTTGCTTTCGAGTTCCCATCACACTGACAACTTTAAATAGCCAGCACTCTCATTTTCTCTGCGAAGGCATGCCATGACCTATGGTTTTCCCTTAAAATAGCGCCATAATTAAATTGCACACAAGAAATAATTAACAAGAGATTCGCTCACTTCTTGCGCAAGCATTTTCACGTGCATAATGCTCTTTAGTTTTATCGTGGCAAGCTATTGAATTTAATAAAGAATTAAAATTGACTATATTGTCTTTCATTAGAATAACAGTGGAGGAAGTTTCGTGAAAACATTAGTTCACTGTATTTGCAGAATCTATCCTTCAAGTTGACATGCTCAACCTGGATCACTACATGTGTATACCCCATTTCCATTGAATACTTCCTCTCCTTTAGGTATATACATACTGAATCACTTTTCATCAAAGGGGAATTTTCTTCACTTTGTGACATCTTGTGTCTTCACTGCAGCCAGCTAGGCCCACCCACATCTTTCTGAATGTGTTGTTGAATATAATCGTCTTACTTTTCCTCCAAAAATATATTTCTCAACTCTCTTCAGACGCTCTGATGTTGCAACAGGATCTCGTGTCTGGCGGTCAATCCAACAAGCAGACTGTCCAAAATCAGCTGTTTCACCTGTTAAGGTCTCATACAGTGACTAGAGAAACGAGACTTCTACGCCCTTATCCACGCGGGGTGGAGCTATGTGTCGGGTCGAAAGTTTTGGTCCTTTGACTGATTCATTTGTGTAGCAAAGGCCTGTTATACAAATTGCAAATGCACGCAAAGTGAGCACAATACAAAGTATAAAGGCTGCCTGATGCATTTAATTGCTTATTCTTATTTGCAAAAAGGGTCGTTGGATTTCCAGTTATGTTTAACTTAGTAATGGTAGATAAAATGCTAAAGATCTCCAGTAATATAAGGCAGTTTATTTAGTAAGCAACTTTTGAGAAGTAAAAGCCAAACGAGAGAGGTGATGGAGATTTGTTGGCCATATTTTGAGACAAGAAGATGGAATTGAGAAGCATGCACAAAAATCGTTAAGACAAAGGTAGGGCCAGAAGATATTGCCACGGACAGGGAAAAATAGATGAAGTTGGGGAGATATCTGAAAGACACTTAATTAGCGTCAAAGTAGAAGATAAAGGCACGAATGTGAGTCCAGGGATCTTAGAGCAGCTTGAAGTTGGAGGAGCTGAACAGCGAACTGGCTTGGATTACCACGCTTTTTAAAACTCCCTCAGCACACTGTCGCTATGCTGATTCTCAGACATGAGATACTAGTGAAATCCACAGCTGCTTGTCTGCTTCATAACAATTCGCTACATATGCACGTTCTTCTATATGCGAGGATGGCTCAGTGGTTAGAGGCGCTGACTACGGACCCAAGGGTCCGTGGGTCGAGTCCCTGGCATGAGCAAACTTTCACCCAGAGTAAGGAGAGTTGCCAGCTCTCTGTATTTCCAGAAATAAGGAATCACGAGGTGTGGTCACATCGAGAGAAAGGACCAGGACACTGCTCGATAAGCTTAAGCTTCTCAGTGTCCTAAAACTACCTTCGGATGCAAGGTAGAAACAAATCAAATCAAATTGATGGATATATCTACTATACATGAATTCAGAAGCCTTAGCCTTTGTTAGAGTATTAGAAAACCTGAGAATGGATCGACTTTAACGCAACTTTCCTAAATAATTTTCTGTCAGTACTTTTTTCTGTACGCGGTTATGAGAACTTTTGGAAATTGCTCTTGATTTAATTTTGCTTTTGGCTACCGACCGTACTCTCCGTTCTCATCAAGCCCAGGCCTGATTAAAGGAATAGCCAATTTTTCTATGCTTGATCATTGCAACCCTTTGGAGAATTTCTTGCTTTAAAGAACTGGAACTCTACATTGTCATCAAATTTTCTCTGTTCTTTCATTTGATTCTTACCAACTTTGACTAATTTGACTCTTTAGGTTTTATGCACTTTTCAAACAGTTGTGTCTTAATTGTCAATCTGGATATACTTTGCCTTTTTTTATTTTGGTGTGATTGCCTAGTTATGTGCTAGGAGGTAAAATCCTGTTCTAAAATACTAGGTGTGTTCAAAAATGATATTTTGATAAGATTTTACAGTAAGAAAAATGATCTTGAAGGCACGTGAGAATTTGTGTATTTTGCGTGAACACCATAATCTTTATATCTATTTATCAAGCAAACCCAATAGAAACTATCATCAGACATACAATAAAGTTGGATGTTGCCAGGTTTGTAGATCTTTGACTTTGATATTTGATGTTGTTTAGCACCGTTTCCCACGTAAAAGCAAATTTGATGTATAACCCAATACCATAATTAGGTATTTCTGCCTGTTTATTTAGATATCTATTGTTTTAGGTTAATTATTCACCGCATTTCCTTAAATATCCAATTTTGGTTTTCCCTTCTCACAGCTGAGGATGGGACAAGCTCGTTTCGAAACGCACTGCTTATATCTTAACCGATTATATAGTCTTAATGGTGTATGTCTTAACCAGGTAATTCATGGATAAGTCAATGAAATAATTCAATACCAACAAATGGCTCTTCTGTCTTAATTTAGCTATAATGTGGCTCGTCGTAGCTACCATCTTAAATTTATTAAAAAAGTTGGCTTTTCACCGGATGTCTCAATACCAAAGCTATTTAGTTTCCGACGAATTTTTTGCACCTTTATACTGGAACAAACTGGTACAGACTGATGAAGTCTACTTGTCTCTGGCACAGCTTTTGTGTTGCTGTGTCTTTTTCTCAAGACCTATTCGAACATTTTCTATCTCTTTGATCTGGGCCATGCACCTCCATTTGAAAAACCAAAAGAAATCGTACGCTGTTAGAAAATGATTAAGAGACTGTCCATTGTCTTTAGACCTTTAAGATTTTTCTTACCGCTAGGGATTTTTCCATGGCCTGTGATAAAATCTCCAAATGTTGACCGCGTAACAAAAGCGTTCGTGTATGCAAAAATTTTCGGAATATTTTACAGGTCTTGATATCACTTCTATCAATAGGATAATATGGCTTTTTTGGAACGAGAAAATTTTTTTATCTTTTCATTTTATGCTTATATACACATATACATTTATTGATTAATTATACATATATTTATAATTATAGGAGAAGATGTATGCCAACCATTCATTTCTTTGAATCTCGATCGCAAACCAATGTGATCATCAAATTATGCCAGTCATCATTTGTTACAGAATGCATGAATATTCTTCCCTCAGGAGTCCCCTTGCTTGCTATTTCATCGTAATTTTAGCTGCTTCAGACGTAACTTATTATCCTTCCTTTGATTGTTTTGGCATTTTTTTTAAAAAGCAAGGGATGATTCATGAATAATTCAGAATTGCGCAAAATGCAGAAAACTATCCTTTTCTTGGTAAATACCAAACAAGAGTTAAATTTGACATTAAAAGCACCACCTAGCACTTCCTTTTTGAAATTCCACATTAACAGGGCTTTGCGGTTTGAGGCAACGGCAGGTCCTGAACTGTGTAGATTGTGAAGAATTCCAAGTTGGAAAGGAGATGAAGTGTGTCGCCTCATTTTCCAAGTTGCTGGATAACGCTTTGAATTGAGCAGGGGCTTTGCCATTTTTAGGCCTAAAACTAAATCCATTAGAGTTTTTTAGGCCCAAAAATTTGATAGAAGTTATGCTCGTCTGTAGAGATGCTGTTGAATTATTGTCCTGGTTTAAGGGAATGCGTTCAAACATTTGTAGAGACGTAGAAAGATTTTTTAATTTTTCAAAATATAATTTCAGACAATCGTTAAGATAATGTTATTGATTTTATATCTTTAGACCTGTTTCATAAGTTGCATTGGTTTAAGCTTCCTTAAGTTTAAAACTTTCATTGTAGTTGAGAGATGCCTTGTGAGATCTAGACGAATCGCTGATTAATTTGCAATGGCGAAAAGTTAATTGCTGTACAATGCTATGCTTCCAAGGCTGCTTCTGGTAAGTTGACTTTACAAAACTTATGCTGTCTTCTTTGGATTTGCACTGAATCAGAAATAAGCCTTCTTCTAACCCATTACTTGAAAAATTTGCAATGGACCAAGATACCAAGATTGCCTTGTTGGAAACAATCTTTATGGGAAAATAGACAGGTCGCTTTTTGAAGCTAAGTAAAAATCTTGTTTTGACTAGAAATGTTGTTAACGCATTTTCTTTTAAACCTTAAGCCTTGAGTACTTTGATACTCTCCCCAAAATGAAAAGAGCTGTGACGAATGTCTAAAAGATCGTGATTTGAAATTTAGTTTAGCAAATGTTTTATTGGTTTTTTGGGAAATGTTTTCAAAGGACGGAGACTTGCAAATATTAACAATTGTCATGTCAGGGCCTATGAATAAAGTAAAAGAAGCAAAAAGCGTTTGAAAATTTTCGTTGTTTTTAATTGAGTAAAAATATCTTTTTGCATAGAGTAATATTTCGTTAACTTTCTAGTGAAAAAAATTAGAAAATTCTGAATTTTCTCTGCATTTTAGCTGAGCAGAATTCTTATTTTAAGAGGAATATATGGTCCGGCAATTAGTGAATTGTGCACGAGAGAGTTTTTTGGATGCTTCTAATAACAGTAAATAGATTGAGATCTCAGAAAATATGATCTCTGCGTTTTGAATTTTCATAGCTTTAAACTAACTTAAATTTGTAACTCTGAAAAGAGGAATGGTTTAGGACTCCTTTTGTTCAGTTAGGAAGGTTTTTACTGAGTTTAAGGACATTCTTAGCAAAATCTTTTTTTCAAATCAAAGACTTTTTCCACGTTTTTTACAAAATAGGCATTCAGGGCAGAAAACCAAATGCACTGGTTGCTCAGGATTACAAGGGGATTCGACCCTCCGGTTCACTCTGAAACCTGAAACAACGCCTTGAATCTCTTTGATGTTCTCTTCAGAAAGAAAGGCTCTGTTTTCCTTACCGGTAAATATATGAAACAAGTAATCAAGAGTAGGAAACAAACCCTTGGCGTATATATTCATTAGTTAATTAGTAGCTGAGTAACATACAGATAAAGATGCATATAGGTTTATTCATTAGAAATCCTTCAGCTTTTAGGAAGAAGACATCGAGCACGTGAAGTGCTCAGAGCGTTTGTGATTTGCGTTTAAGAGTAAACTAGATTCTGAACTTGAAACGAACAAAACGCATTGTCACCAATAATGGATTCAGACATTATCTAATTTTCATCTTTGTTCAGAAAAAGATTTCCAGCTTTTTGTCTGAGAACTGGTCTGGACTGGAAAAGTGCCAAGTCTACCTAAAACCATCTTGGATTGCTGGTGGTTCTGTGAAATTTGAATACCAAGGTAAGGAAATCATAACACTTTGTTTTTCAACCATAAGGACTTGTATGACTTTTCGTGCCTGTCTTGCTGTATTCAAATGGAACGCGCTACGCGCTACTACTCAACAAAACAGTTCAATTGTACATTGATTTTCTTGCCAGTGTAAAGCTTCGATTGTACGATGCAGTACACAGCAACTGGAAGAAAGGATAATACAGCATATTCCAACAATTTCAGAGGACAAACTTTACGTGGTCAAACTAGTTTAAGGTAGTTTGTCCATACTTCGCTATTTTATTTTTTTCTCCGATAAAGGGTGCTCGTTGGAAAGAAATAAGACTAGAGGATGGAAAAAACAGCATTTCCCATTGCAAAACATCCAATGCTCAAGATAAGTGCTGTTCGACGCTAGGGCGATATCTTTTAGAAAGTCGATAATGCTTTAAAACATATACTGACGACAATTTTTGTATTTTCAAACAAGCCAGATTGTCTTTTCGCCTAGGAGTTTCGGAGTCTATCCGAAAAATACAGTTCTTATGTGCCCGGAAAGAGTTCGCCGTCTCATTTGAACTCTTCCAAATCTGAATAGTCACCGATTGGCCACATCAAAGCCAGT
This sequence comes from Nemopilema nomurai, assembly GCA_003864495.1. Classification (NCBI taxonomy): domain Eukaryota; kingdom Metazoa; phylum Cnidaria; class Scyphozoa; order Rhizostomeae; family Rhizostomatidae; genus Nemopilema; species Nemopilema nomurai. Next base: position 403,375 of record ML133487.1, read on the forward strand.
CATGCGTTCTTTTTCCCAGCGTCACAAATGATTCTCGATCGGCAACTGGCTGTTCATCAATTCAGCGATTGGCTTTTTCCCCGACGTTCGCAAACTTTCAGCAGTTTCGAACAAATGAATGTGCAAAAATAATTTTCAGCTGTCTTGCGCTATCCGTTTCTTGTTCGTCATTATAAATTCGGTTTGGCTTTTCCTTCGTTGCGTTGTAAGAAGATAGTTTTAAGGGTTTATTTGCAGAAGTGAGTAATGCTGAAGTTTAAGCAAAACAATGCCATGTAAACAAAATAATCCTGAAGAAAACTTTTTGAATCCTTATAACCGTTGTTAAACTTAGGTGTGAAGTAAACTGAAGTCTAGAATCAGGATCTATGTAAAGGGCCGGGGAAAAAGAAAAGATTTGCACGTAAGTAAACCTTGTTATCGGTTGCAAAAAAGTTGCAAAATTGTGTGTTTGAGCTCAAACCAATGCTCGCATCATTTCAATTGTAAAATAGGCAGTATCCTGAAAATTTTGGAAAACGTTTATAAATACATTTGAGTTTGAATATACACCTGATATATAATAGTGTTGAAATATCCTTTTTATTACTGTTAGTGCTTTAAAGGTTGACAGATCTAGTTTCAGAAAGTTTCCCCTTTTATCTGATAACTCAACATGAGATAACTTTTATAAATTCCGAACTTTGAAGTTGACGGTAAAGGGATCTAAATTATCTAAATCTAAATTATCCATATTTTAAAGCTTCGTAATATGGACGGCAGCTGCTTTGCCTGGTTTGTTTTTAATTATTTCTAAAATAAGAAGATTATTGATGTCTTTGATTAATGAATCTATGAATAGTACCAAAGTATGTGTTCATGTTCCAATGTTATGCTTCAGCTAGTACAATAAGAAAAAAACAATTCTTGCTTGCTTCATTTTGAACAAATTTTTTCACATTTTACGAACAAATGCACTTCACTCAAATATCATTTGCTCAGGCGTGTAAAAGATATCAAAATTCTATCTAAATTTATTTAAAATGCCACTAAATATGAATGATTAGTAATGGTCAAACAATGATTACTATAGCTTTAGCGCCCATGAAAGCTCCTAGATCAAGGTTATCATTATGATCTTATAATTTTGTATTGTATTTGTATTAATTATCTATATTTATTAACCTGTATATTAATCCCCCTATTTGTATGTGAGTTCTCGATTAACAGCTTGCTTTCGAAAATTACAAACTGATTCGTCAATGCTGGTCGCATAGAGTAAATACATGAAAAAATAAATTTCTTAATTTTTGGCTTCTAAGTTTTTTTCAATTTAATCCATGTCAATAGGCATTTTTCAACTCATATCAATGCCATAGAGAGACTTGAAAAACTTTTGGTAAAGTACTGCGATGATGAGTAAAGTAGAGGTGTGACTGTTTAGTAAGAGTTTGGAACATCACAGAACTAGAACACCTTGAAAATTGCCCAAAATATTGCCCAACGCGTCACACTTTGTCTGTTCATTACTCACCAGTTTTCAGGATATTGCTAATACTCGAAGCAGCAAGTTATCTAAAGGTTGCTTTTAGAACCTCTAAAGACATTCAGCTAAGAAAAGGATCAAGGAGAGGGCCATTGGGTGCAGAATCGATGGTAACCTGTGTGCAATATTTCCATATATATGTTTCTCTCACATACAGTAATTAATTGTATCAAAAAATAGCCCTTTAACACTGTAGTGCTTTTCAAGGCCTTTTCATGACTGTAAGCAATTATATTTGTTTTCTTCTGTGGCATCTGATGTGGTATAAAAGGAAAACAGTTATCTCATACTTGTCCTAAGTATGATGTAAACTGCTTAAATGCTATTAGTATTGTCAGCTGCGTTGAAAACGAAAACTTGTTGCTATTATAAAGTTTAACTGAACCACTCCCTTACAGTTTGATTTCTAAAGCAGAACCCTTCGAAGCTTTACAGGAGGCTTTCAAAGCTGCTGCTACTTGTTTTTCGTCTATAAATTTTGTCATACTTGAATTTTCCAAGCCTAAATAATGGCTGAGAATTTGTTACACGAAAAACTCTCCTTCTTCATCAAATAGAAAAGGATGAGATGACATGACTGCTCTACATTAGAGCAATGAAATCTCTTTTAATGCAAAGAAAGAGAGAAATTAGGGAAATTAATCAACCTTGGTCTGGGATTGATTGAAGCTTAAGAACATAGGCTCCCGTATATATTGTCATCTAAATCCCCTGGATTGCGAATTGGCTTCCAGATGGTCCTAATCGTGCCATGTGCTACGCTTTGATAAAAGTTACGAATAGCCTCCTTTAGTTGATGGCATTTAAGATTTATATTGGATTAGGTAAGATTGACTAATGCCTGTAAGAATTAGTTGTTGTCGTGAAAGCGTTTATAGCCGTGTTTAACATCGAGGAACAGGCCAAATGCTTTAGATGGCAGAATCTGCAAAGACATGTCAACATTTTCGTGCACAAAGTGGTGATTCTAATCATAGCCATTAATGGAATGGTATGTTGTCAGACCTCATGGAGTCTTAAGTGTCTTATTTACTGTATTTATCTGCGCCCTTGTTTACCAATTCCTCAAGTCAACTCCTCCTTCTGCCTTTTAAAGCATTAAAGTTACATTATTGTCTTGTTTACCTATTCCTGCATCTTAAATCAATTTCTCCTATCAGAAGCGTTTTCTTCTGTCTTTTGAAGCATTAAAGGTTAATGTTTTTTTCATTGTTTCTCGCGATCAGCCAAAAGTTTCGCAATCTAGACGCCAACATTAGCTCGCTTCTGTGCACATTTCATTGGTTTTCAGCTGTTGCACGAGAATAATTAGCTTTGTGAGTAAACAGTGTGCACTCTATGTTTACAAAACCAATATTGCTTTTTATGTTTTCAGCATGTTCAAGTTCATGCAAAGAGACCTGATTTCTGCAATATTGTTTGGCTTCATTGCACTGTCAATCTACATAACAACTAGACCTAAACCTCTTCAACTGAGCTACATCATAAGTCATCTGTCTCAGGGAAGCCACTCTTCGATTTGCTGGCATCCTAAGCGTCAATGAGAGTGCGGCAGCAAAAATGATGAGCCTTTTAATGATTGCAATGTTTTGAGTCTTGAGGAAAATGTCTGAAGGAAAATGCATAGTTGACGAGAACAAGTTTTTGGTCAAGAAATGGTGTTTGTCGAAAACAGATGGAGGTAGTGATGATCAGCGATTTCATGCAGGATACTCCAGTCAAACAGCCCATCGACATCTCATAATTCACATTGGCCTCTCCAGATTACTTCACTTGACTAGCCACTGAAGTGTTGCTTCTTCACCCATAGGATGCTCATGAAAATCGCACTATCAAACTGGAAATGAAACCATGTGAACAAAGTTTTGTAGAAAAGATCTTATCAACAACACATTTGTCAGTCTATTGCTGTCATAAAGGCCATAGATAAAGAAAGAGGTTTTAAGTTGGCCCTTGTTTGCTAAGGAACCCTGGGTCTTAATCAGATTATTTGATCACTGATCAATGATCAGATTAATCAGAACAAGGTGATGCAGCTGATTATTATTGGCAATTCTTTTAAATGTAAATTGAATGTGCTTAGAAATTGCTGCTTTTAAGGAAATCGGTTATTTGAACACATATTGTTTGCTCTAAATGTTTCCAACATCAAATAAGAGAACTTAAGACCTTCTTGTCATTAGAGAGTATTTCCCTCAAAGTATATCTGTTGATTAACACCCTGAAAGGTATCAAGCTCTACAGTTGATGTTTTGATGTACAGTAACATAACGTAGTTGAATTAATGGTATAGTTTATTGCTTTCAGTTTCTGACCGGGGTTGCAAAGCAACAGAGTTAACAAGTGGAGCTGTTGTTAAAGAGTAGCAGCAGTAGAATACCAAGAAGGGAAAGCTAGCAAGATTTTGCCTTCAACAAAGAGGGGGCAAAGAGGGGGCAAAGAGGGGGCTGGGCAAACTTTGTGCCTGTTAGAGGTCGGTTCTTCTTCAAGTTATCACGCTCAAGTTCAAGACGTACAATTTTCAGAAAAATGGGAGCTCTTTACCGGCATACATTGTTTTTTAAAGATAAATTTGGGCTTTATATTTTCATCACTATGCATTTACCTCGTGGGCGTGGTTGTTTTCTTTTGGAAATTTTTTCCTTGCTTCTTGTTGGAGCCGGCTGTTTGATGTGCCCTGAGCTATGCGTTCTTCATTGTTAGCTGAACACCAGCGTGAAGATTCTTACTCCTGTACTCTTTGGCTGGTAGTTTTGCAATGCGTCAGAACGGGCAAGAAGATGACGTCACTGGAGAGAGAAACATGAAAGCAAGTCTTCACTTTAAGGCGTAACTAGTACAGTTTTCAGAGCTTAATCCTCGAATATCGAAATCTGCTCTTGTTTGAAGCAAATAATCCTAAAATACGGCCTAAAATACTCCACTGGAGAAACCTTTTGAACGGAATAAGCGTTGAATCGTTACAGACACTGACATTTACAGCTGTCCCACACGCAAGTGCGTTTGGGGATGTGAGTTGATGCGAAGGCATCTGTGGCTGAAATCAACCGGCACCCTGAGAAGGAGCGGCAGGTTCGTTTGACCGACATTATAAAGCATAGAGCGCATTTGATTTTACGGACAAGGCACTTTGGAGGACTCTTCGCCATACAAATATCGTGACAGCAGAAAAGTAAGTGCAAATTTCGTCCTTTCACATCAAAGCATTATTCCTATCTACTGTATGATACACCAGGGCATTTTACCATTGACATCTTGTTTGCAGCCATCCATATTTTCATAGTCAAGAAAACTGTTTTTTGACTTGTTTTTCAACCAATATTGTTGCTATAATAATATACTTGCATATAGAAAGTACGAGTCAAAACATGTTGCTAATGCTGAGCCTTTCCAACAACATGACAATCTAAAACATACGTAGGAGTACGGTTGTTTTGCATGTATTTGAAGTTCCTCGGTAGCAGGCGCCAAAGAGCTTCTATCATGCGCCGAACTAGGAGAAGAAACAAGCTTCGAGAGGATGTCTGATCTAGTTATACCAGCATTAGCACTTCAGAACTGATAAGAAAGAAGTTGAAGCTTTCACCAGAAGGTAGAGACTTCAGTTTCTGTTAAGTACTTGCTGCTAGTTAGTCAAGAAACGTACCTTGGACACGGAACTAGTACTTTCCAAACACACCTTTTATGTCATAAATTTCAATGCTTTAAACTGTGTTACCTTTCTCTTGTCTATTTTTGATAGCCCATAAAAGTAGATGATGACAAACGCTAAAAGCCAAATCAATTGAAGTCGGAAAACTGCTGAAACTTTATCCAACATTTTGATGCAACGAACCCGTTTTGACAAACTTTCTAACACTAAGTGATTATGCAGGCACCCAAAGACAATGAAACAGCACTTAGAAAATTAGGTTATGAAATGTGTGAAAAATGGCAAAGAGAATCTTACATTGACAGAAATGTGGACCGATAAAATTTAAAATTGATGCTTGTAGAGCTGAATTGTAGGTCGGTACTTACAGGTTATGTCTTTTTAACGGTTACAGCGTTTTAGTCATCTTGATCTCCATAATGCGTAATTTGTCACATACAGAGTTCAAAAGTCAATTGCCCAAGTCAGAAATTAATAATTAGTGCTATAATCCATTCCTTCCGAAACATAGTCGAGAGCGTTCTTCTAGCACAAGTTAACGTCATCACGACAGTCCAAAGCTTCAGCAAAAACCCTTTCAGCGCAGTAAAGCATTCTAGACTCTTCAACTGAGACTTGGATGAGATTTTTGTGTTATACAACGTGAATTACAGGCTACGGACACAATAAAAATGACACACACGCACACCACCTCACCTTCTTATCTCGAAAGGATAAACTGTTCCAATACCAACCCGCACTAATATCATTTAACTTCACCTGCTTTTCTATCGATTTAAGCAAAGGCTCGTTGTAACCTGAATGTCAAAGCGCTTTAAAATATTCAAATAACGAGCTCTTTTATGTTTGGTCTATCTGAGCATGGCTGATTTGATTGCAAAGAAGGGTGTCGGAAATTAACTACAACGAAGGAGAAAACATTAAATCTTAGTTGCAGCAAGCCCACAGATATTTTTAAAGATTGTGACATGATACGAACTTAACTAATAGAAATCAACAGCAAACTTGGGCTAATCAACATTTTTTGTGAGTTCTCGTAATGAATTTCTCTCCAAAAAGCCTTAAAAATCTTCTCCGTTATCTTTCCGACGGGTGGGCTGTAGAACCTTTTGAACAGTCCAGTTTCAGAACAAATTTTATGGTGACTAAGTAAAAAAGACAATTAATGCACAAAATAGAGAACAAATTATAACTTGAAACGTGCAATAAAACGTTTCATACTGCAGGGAAGTCTAGAGAAATTCGGATAAAGGTTTATTAGTAATTTTTATAATGAAAAATGAAATTGGATGAAAGGAAATTTTGTCTTGAGTTAGTGAAGAATATACAAATTGCAGCTGGAAGAAGGTCTCTTTTCTGGACTCTACATACTCTTCCTTTGTAGCAGTTACATTTAAGAACTGGTAGCCTCAGTTGGTATGTCTTGATTGGCCCGATCGGCCGGATAGGGGTCTGTGAATTAGCTCTGTTATAAGATCCCTTTCCAGCCATTTGGTTCTTTTTTAAAAAGTTTCAATTTCATCAATTTAATGACTTGGTATCATAGATTATGGTAAACCTAGTCCAATGTACTCGTTCCTTTATTTCTTATTAATCATAACTTAAATTTTAATTCTTGTTGGTTGAAATGAAAGCTCTTATGTCTTTCTTATGTCTTATGTCAGAGCAGCCGAACTTTAATTTTGCATACTAGAAGAATTCTTTTTGCGATGCTACCAAACGAGATGACCGGTTTTGGATAGAAAACCAAGGGAGGAAATTCGCTGTGTTATGACTCAAGTCAGCAAGCCCTTATCGTCAAATCACCAAAGTCGTCAAGTGTCGGCTTTTTCATTGAGATGCAAACAGAATCTAAAACTGCTAGATGAAAGGATGACCTACAATGCCCGCCAAAAGTGTTGGAACAGTCCAATCATCTTTCCTACTAAACGTCTCCCCTCCCCCATATACAATGTTGGTTTCCGACTGGAAAATGACAACAAATGTATGTTGGAGCGCAGATTGTGTAACCCATGTTTAGCGACATGTTCACCTACCTTCACAACATTGTTTAAGGGGGGAGGGGGTTCTGTCTGCTTGAAATAGGGAATTGAAGTGAAAAAATGCATTTATTACGAGTAGAATCTCGATGCTCCAACTACTTTTGGCGGGCATTGTAGCTTGCTTCAATAATTGTCATCAGCGTATGCTGAGTCATTTTAGTGTATATTCATGTAGCCTAAATGCCGAATTGAAAACCCATGCTCCGAAAGAAGGCGCGACAAATAATGCTTATGCCTTTTTCAACCGGAGTTTCCCACCCCTCATTTGCCATCGCTGCTTGCAACGTCATCTAGTGTTGGCTTTGTGTTCGTGGTCACTCTTGCGAAAAAAGAGCATTTTGTTCAGCAGCGCTATGGTTGACCGAATCACATAATCATTTACATTATACACAATGGATTGAGGTGATTTTGAGTCTGTGAAGGCTCCTGCTCGGAGTTGAAAACAAAAGCGACATAGGCTTAACAGCAAAAATGAACGAGAAAACCTGACGAAGATGGAAGGCACAATAATGGTTTGTTTCACCCTTTGCTTCTACTATGTGAAATCATCCTGTCTCATATAATGCTTCTACTAGGTTAAATCCGCGCACGTTGACTATTTTACGTCTGTTTTGATTATGCCGTGCCACAGATCGGCGCTTGTTGCCTACGCAAAAACAATCACTATTTCATTTCGTCGCGTCTCGTACTTTGCTCAAAACCTAGTAAGCATAAGTCGTGCTTGCTTCGACGGGCCGAAAGGTTCTCCTGACAAGCTGGGTCCATAACAAACCCACAACTTTGCGAATTGCCCGATTGTGATGGCGCTCTTACCAGACGTCGAGCCTTTGCATACTCAGCAGTATTTGCTGCCATGCTTCTTAGGGGCTTCTTATTACTGATTGAACGGTGGCATTGGCCTTCCGTGATTGCGTGTGTTTACTGGAGTGTCATGTTTCGCTCAATTAGCAACCATCAACAGAAACAAACGCTTGCAAGGGCTTGTTAGTAGCCAAAAAATGTATAAATAGAAAGCACTAGCAGAAATGACATGAAATGATAGGGCTTCCGAACTTGTAGTCGCACTGTAGTCCAATTGCCTCATATCAGGAGGTCTTGGCTTCATTTCTGGCTCTCACCTGTCACATAAGTTGGTAGTGACGCAACCTTTGTTCTCTGGCAGGGCACAGTTTAGTTTTGAATAAGAGACACAATGAATCCATATAAGTAACCTAAATCAGATCAGCGTTTATTCATTGCAAGGTAATCAAGTTCGTTGCATTGTTATCAGTCTTATAGCAAGGAGTGTGCTGCTATATACGTATTTACACTCGCGATGCCTTTTTTACTGGGTTATCCTAAGAATGCAGCAAGACCTACATAAAATGCATTAATCTAGAGAAGAAATGGCCTATCAAATTTTGCATATGCAAGCAGCGATAAAGGAAATATACGTATTCCCATGTGGAAGACGGGCTCAAAACAGGTTGACGCGATCCTGAAAGGGGGCTTGGAGCCAGTCAAACAGGCAAGAAAGAGGTTTTATGGGGAGAGGCAGTAGTTATTGATATTTTCATTCATAGAGGAGGGTCTTTATTTCCCCATTATCTCAAGCCCCCCCCCCCTCCAGCCTTGATGTTAGTAGAAGTGGCAAGGCCACACAGCAACGATGTTGATGTGCGCAGGAGCAAAAATCTATCTGCAGGTATGAAAGACTTTCTGCAGCCATCGCTAGAGGAAGTAGGCAAAGAGATAATAAACTTTGGATAAAATTCTGGAAAAGTAGTACTTAATGTGTGCCACCACGATCAACTCACAAATAAAATTTGTGCCACCTTGTCTTTGACTGGGTTGCGAATGTGTGCATTATCTGGTTAGATTTCTTTGTGTTTATGCTAGATTTTCCGATCATCTGCGCAGCTGCCTCAAATAATTATGTGGAATCCTAGTTCACAGTATCGGCAATTTCATTTTAGTTTGATTAAAGCAAGACTAAAAGTTTCATTTAAGCGGCATAGAATAGGGCAGGGAAATGAAGAGCCTCCAACAAGAGCTTTGTAGTGGAGAGTTGTTCTTCACATATGTGATTTTTCCCGTAAGATAATAGAGTTTAATAAAAAATATTCTTCTATAGGTTTAAAACTCGAGTTCTGCTTCAATGGCTCTGCTATGTCTAGAGGTTTAAATGAATGCGCTTGGTAGTGAGGTGATTATGACTCGAGTAATATCTTTGTTAAGCACTGAGCATTCGGTCGGTCTCTGTTAAAATTGAAAACTCCCCTCACGAAGCAATTAAAGTCCATGTGCCATCTCTGTTGACCTTTTACTAGATTTGCACCTTCCCATAAATAATTACTAAACCGACGTAGTGATGATCTTCAGCTGAACTGCCGGTTAATTACAGCTAGCTATCGGCCATTTTGAAAGTAGCTTCTGTGTGACCGTGCATGTGTGATCACTTTTGTGCTATCGCTATTTAAGCTGCCTGCATCGTGTTAGCCGATAATTCTAGGCAACGAAATTGTCTTTCAGGAACCAAGAGAGGAATCATGAACGCCAGCTCTCAAATTCGCGGATCTCTTAACCTTAGTGACAGCTTCACGACGGAGGTGCGGGTGCTATTCAGCACGGTCTGCCTCGTTTTGGTGTTGATCGGGATACTCGGTAACTCATTTGTTTGCCTGGTCGTCTTCAAAACCAAGGCCCGGTTGAACAGTACGGATGTTCTCATAGCGAACCTGGCAATTGCGGACCTTATTCAGTGCCTGAACACGGCAACCATTGCCATGACCCTGATTTCCGGCAGATGGATGTTTGGGCGTACTAGCTGCGACATTTCGGCCTATGTTATGATGTGCACTGTCTTCACCAGTCTCTATTTGCTGGGCCTGATAAGCGTCAATCGCTTCTGCAACATCAAGTACACAATGAAGTACCACCAGCTATTCTCGATAAAGAACACGTGGATCATGGTCATGATCACGTGGGTAGCAGCCATGATTGCCTCTTCGCCTCCGTTGTATGGCTACGAATTCGCCACTTACGAGTTTCGACCCACACGCTGCTTGTGCTCCATGGACTTTCACAAGAGCGGCCGCTTCTTCATTTCATTCACTGTTGTCTCTTCGTTGCCAGTTCTATGCATCATTGTTATGTACATACAAATATTCAGAATTGTGCGACAAAGTCGACGAAAAGTGGCATTGGAGCAAAAGTCGTCTTTTGTGGCGAGACAGTATGGCTGGAAGCCTGAAACATCAATCGCAGGTATCTCTGAAAATCATAAACAACGAGAAAGGAAATGCATGCAAAAAGCGCACCACCTCCGACCCATCGGATCAGGATGGCATAAAGAATGCCCCTGGGAACAACAACATGTTGAGAACAACTGTCATGCTGTTTGTCATAATACTAATATTCTTCGTTGTTTATACTCCAGCAATGGCAGTTAACGCGTTAGAAGTTATCAACCCACACAAACAACCAGACGTTTGGGCAGACCTCTTCGTAACAGTGTTGGCCTTCTCAAATCACGCTATTAACCCCATCGTTTACGGCTTTATGAATACACAATACAGAAAAGCCTTCAAACATTACTTTTTGTTCTGCTGACGTTGGGTGCAATACTTGTATATATCAAATGCTTGTGCTTTTATGTTGTAAATATTGTAAACACAATGTGTATGTCTGTGAACTACATATACAAAGTCGTATACACGCTTTTTTTTATATGGAACCTACCTCAAAGCCTAGTTCCAAAAGTTCCTTATTCGTAGACCGCAAATCATCAGAATTTAGTACCAAAAGTTCCTTAAAAGTTCCTTAAGTTCTCACTTTCGGTGTTTTGACTACAATAAGTCTTAACACTCAATAGAGAGAGGGGCGAGACAGCATATGCGGAAACTATTCAATGAAGCACTTGACACACGAATAGCAAACAATCTATGCGAGTATTGGCTGCAAATGAATGGAACCGGCTTTTTTGTTCTTGATGTTTGCAGTTATAAAGAATTTTCAAATCGAAAAGTTCCTTAGTGATTTCGTTTTTAGTAGTATGAGTTTTTTTTAAATATTTCGGTCTTCTACACGTAGGTTCTTTAAAAAAGTTAGATTTGTTTTTCTTTAAAGAAAAGCGTGTATCTGCGTGGATCGATATCCACGCATTTTTGTGTATATCTGGAAGATATAGAGCGTTTGTGAACTCATGGGACATAATGTGGCTTTTGCAATCAACTTCCTCTCATTTTTTATGTATCTATCTACCCAACACTTGATTTCACTAGTTTCTGTGACTTGCGGGTCGTGGAGAATTGGCGTCATATCCTTTATGCTGTTGTAACGCTGTAGTTTCGAAATTAAATGGGAAGTCACAGACACTAAACATAGCTTATCTACCACATAATGTCATGCTATAGAATCTTAAATGACATCAAGTAGACTAACTCGCATAGCTCAAAACTCCATAAACCAGATGTTTAGTTACTTTGCAATGAAATCTAGTATTTGTACCAATAGGGTTCTAAAGTGATGACACCCCAAAAATATATGTTAGGAATTTTTGGATTTGAATTCAAGAGAAGTGGTAACTAAATCTTCTCGAAAGCCAAATCGAGTTCTTTTATAAGGCTATGCAGATGGAATGCGTCACGTCAGATCCAGTCCATGCAAATAGTTTCGACCACGGTGGGCCTAATCCATTGGCCTAATCTTCCGTCGAACTGCAATGTTCGAGATTGGAAAATTTCGGCAACTGTGGAAAAAGTGTGAGGGCAACTCAAATTTCGGAAAATCTTGAGTGTTTCCTATCTTTACTTTAATCACAGTATTGCACTATTCAGATATTGATATGCCTCAATAGTAAGACTACGTTCACACTGCTCCGTTTCCATTTCTATCTGTTTTTGTAAATAAAAACGCGGTCCGTTCACATTGCTCCGTCTCAAAATAAAACGCTATTAAAACGATAGGCGTTCTCATTGCTCTGGCGAAAACCACTGATCTGAAAAAGGACTGGATCGAGCAATCAATTGTTTTTGCGCGCCAAAACCTGAAGTTGATTTTGCTTCGGTGCTGTACGTTTCGAAGAAAGTAATGGGCAAAAACAGAACACAATGCTGTGTCTTTGGTTGCAATAAACAAAATAAAACCACGGGAGAATGCCAGGAGTGACAGCGAAAGTAGCTCTCATGATTAAACAGAAGCCAAAAGGCAGAATCCAAGGACTTTTCACTCGTAAGAAGAAAACTACGTTGCCTAATAATGTGAACACTTTGTGTGGCTGAAAAGAAATCATACAGAATATGTTTGGCTTCACTGTCCTAGAGCTAAAGAATTGCACTTGAAACAGAGGCCAAATAGGAATAGAAGATGCCATAGATACCTCAAGGTTTCGAAATGTGTAAGGGCTGGAAGCTAATTTCACGTGTTTTATATTTTTTATCTAATTCGAAGTCGCACACATGTCGTGTGACGCTTATGACGTCACAAGCATTTGGCGCCAAATTCTGACGTCCTTCAAACTTGGCTGTTAAATGAACAGCTTTGAAGTTAGCAACGTAGACTTAACTCTAATCGGAATTGTCGTTCTTTGCAATATATGTACTTTCAAAGAAGGCCGTTCGTGTAAGCTGGCACCAGTATCACATTGGTGGTAATATTTGTGAGAAAAATTGCTTACTTTTTGTATAATAGATTGAAGGCTAAGACGATGGCGAACGCAGGTGTCCAAATTCAGCGGACTATTAAATTAACGATAAACGGTCAAAGCAACAGCGACTAATATCAAGAATTTTAAGTAGATATACGCAAGAAGCAATTTAATATAATGTGCACATAGAGATTTAGGTGAATAATTCTTGTAATTCAAAAGCTAGAGATATAAATCTGCTACCAATAGCAAACAAATCTTATTTGCTGCGCAATCTTATAAATTCAACACGGAGATAGAAACGTGAAGTCTTGGGAAATTTGAGTGTGCTATTCTACACATATAGGAATTAGTTGACAATAGGCCTCATTAAAAATAGCTAAATAATTGTTAATGAATCTATCCTGCTGTTTTGATGGAACCGGAAAATCTTCCGGGAAAAATTAATGGTAAAGAGTTGGAATAAAAATAATACCTTATCTGTACCATTATCTTGTTACAGAAGAAGAAGAAAAAAGAAGAAGATTTTCTCTTTGCATCAAAACAGCTATGTATGAATAACACAACCTCTTACAAAAATTGCGTCTTCCTTTAAAGCCGCAAGTGTACTGCAGAAGGTCATCTTAGCCACTGCTGATTGGCATTCCGTTTTCACCTGAAAATGGGCCTAGTAACAAATTAGATGTAAGCAAACTCTCGAAATAAGCAAGCTATCATCTGCACAGTATTCACCTTGCTCGATGTTCCCTGGGAGAGGGGTGGTTGCATGGCCCAGTTTTATAGAGCCAAATATTTTCAAGGAAATGTAAAAATTGCGGGTGGAGGTTGCAAAAAAAGATATTAACGCCTTTGTTTTGTCAAGACTTGACTGTGATAATGGTTTGACATATGGAATACCATCCTTTGAATTCAGAAGAACAAGCACAGTGCTGCAAGGTTATGACCGAGTGAACGCAAAACGCTGTTATATAACAGTACACACTTAGTTTTGTAAGACTAAAGTTTATAAGAATATTGAATTTTATAATTGCCAAAATTTAAGAAAGATTTAAAAATAATTTTCCAGGTTCAACCTTAATCAAGACTAAAACTTCTCCTTAATCTGAATTTCTCCTAAAGCAAATAGTCTGGACGTTGTTCTATTTGTTCTTGTTGAATCGAAAAATTCTAAGAATATTGCGGCTCAGCAAGAAATTCAACAAAAATGTAGTGTTGAAGGAACTTCGTTGGTTCCCCCTGGTTACAAGTAGAATACAAAAATACAACGTATATATGTAGATTTTAAAATATGAAGATCTGACAATCTGCAATCACCGTGTAATTGCGGGAGACTGAGAGAAATGCTAAAAAAGGAAAAAATCCCATGCAAACGAAGGTTTCCATAACTTCTTTGTCAAAACTGTTTAGTTGAGGTCTGAGAATCCCTTGACCTGTTTGTTAGGCCGATTTTAGTTAATTTGCGGTTGTGGTCACATGTATCATTTACAACATCATTTACAACGTGACCTTAACCCATGTATCCCATGTACGGCTGTGTTTATATAAGCAGGCTTGTTGATCTTAGAGCTTCAAGTGACTTGACCTGGATTACACTGTGGTTTAAGTGGTTACCTTTCAAGTGCAATCAGACAAGTAATTTACCACTTGGCGAATGGTATGGCGATTAAATCTGAGGATAAGTAGTCGTTTTACGCATTGGTATTACTTTCTAAATCCACTTGAGAGTATGTATGAAAAATGGAAAACCTGTCACATCCTTTTTATTTTTCTCCAGAATTAGGCGGCCATTACGATATAGTAAGGCCAAAGTAGCAGAACTGATCTCTGTTTATATCAACATCCGATTCACTGACAAAAAATTCCCTTCGCAGCTGTCCACATGTTATCTTCTTTCACTCCTTCCGTATAAAACGTAAACCAATACAGCAATTTGCAGAAAATCACTTCCTGTTTCCCGCCAATTTTTCTACGACGCTTCATCGGAGCGAGGCAGCGGCCTCAAAGCACGAGGTCAAAAGGTGAATCAATAACCAGTTTGCATCGCTGGCAGTACGGTCAGGTTTCTGTATAGGAAAAAAAAAGAAATGCTGTCAAGGACAAGTCTCGCTCTACGTAGAGTTTCTCAGGTGCGGTAAATTGAGTATTATTGTATTTCTTTTCACCCAGTCATCATTTTATCATGCTTTAGGCCTGTTGGAAAATGTTGGCAGTTTAGTCTTTTGTTGTGTGGATTTGTTGCCGCTGGGTTAGATAAATATGAATGGCCTTTGGCAGTTTTTGTAATCGACAGCATCCAAATAAATAAGTACTTCATTTCAGAAACTGTTTCATGGATGCAATTTGGGCTCTCTGCTGAAACCCCAAGAAAATATTTTCTTGAAATTTTTGTTATTTTCGATATAAAAACACCTTCACAAGAAGACTTTTGTCCTGAAGCTGTGAATTACGTACGTTTGTGTACGTTGTTTATGATTTTTGAAACAGCCAAGATGATATACTAGTTTTATTTCAGCTTTATCAAAAGACAATCGCTTGTCCATCGAACCAAAATCTTTTTCTGAAACGATGTAGTCAGAGAAGTGTTTGGACGGGCAATGAGAGCCTTGAGGAGGATGACCCTGAAATGTATGAACTCATAAAATTGGAAAAGAGGAGACAAGTTGAGGGCCTTGAACTTATCGCATCAGAGGTTTGAATCTGTTTTTAAATGATTTGAACCTAATCGATCAACATAGGAAATATAAAACTGGTTATAATAACAATAATGCTTACAAGTTTTGAACATTTAGCGATAATGTTCTGTTGATGTCTTGTGCAAAAATTTAATAGGGTGTTAATAAATCATAAAAGTAAATCAATTACTAGATCTCTAGATCTTTATTATCCAAAAACACTTTTCATGCATTTCTTATTAATGGCTTAAATTTTTTGTTTTTTTCCTGCAGAACTTTTGTAGCAGAGCAGCCCTGGAAACACTTGGCACATGCCTAAATAATAAATATTCAGAAGGCTACCCCGGTGCCAGGTATGCCGTATTCGCAAAAAATTATATTCTGAATCATGGTAAGGTTGAGTAAAATCAGTGGCATACTCCAGGGGGAATGGGGTTGGGGGATTTTTAAGATCGTACCTTTGCAAAAGATGGTCCTCAAGGTGTTCCCAAAATTTCTTAAACACAGTACCTCAGTGGGGGTTAGGCAGACCAAGTAATAATTTCAAATCATTACACCAGGAAAGGAATTTTGCCTTACATAATATAAATCTAAAGGAGATGTTTCCCCCTTTTCTAGAGGGCATGGTCACAAAATATTTTCAAGACCTCCGACTTTTCAGCGGCTGGGTATGCCCCTGTGTGCAATGGTGAAAGTGGGCAATTCCATTTGAAACTGGGACAGTCGTGGCACCCACCATACAAGATTTTCACAAAATTTGGCTCCCAAATTCCTAACATAGAAAAATGTCCTAACTTTTCAAAATTTCAAAGCTCCTCAAAAATTGGATGGAGGGTATCACAATGGGGTATCTCATGGCATTATTTTTTATAGCTGCATCTTTGCCATAGTTAACTATCCTTTATGTCATTTAATGTAGATTCCAATAGTGGTCAGATGACTGAAAGTTTCATGGTTTAAGAAGCCTTGAAAAACACATTTGCTTTTTTCATAATTCTTTTTTAGATATTATGGGGGAAATGAATACATTGACCAGATAGAACTTTTGGTTCAAAAAAGAGCTTTAGATGCATACAATCTGGATCATGATAAATGGGGTGTCAATGTGCAGGTTTTCTCAGGTACATGGCTCCATTAAATTGAAATATTATGATTTTTGTTCACTTGATGAAATTCCTTTTCTAGGTACAGTTTATTTGGACAAATATAGACATGAATTAAGCCTTCAGGTTTTAAAATTTCCCACTTTAGCAGTTTTTGAAATTGACTGAATTTGTCATTTTATATTTCAATTTTGTTTTATATTTCATTTAAATATTTTATTTTGCATTTATTTTTAGGTGCACCTGCTAACTTTGCAATATACACTGCATTGTTGAACCCTCATGACCGCATCATGGGGCTTGACCTTCCTCATGGTGGACAGTGAGTTTTTCGATTTTGTAGACAGTGATTTAATTATATTTTTGTCCAGAATATTGCTTTTACATGGGTTGTAATTTAAATGAAAAATTACTGAGAGGGAGTGTCAATCATATCAGCTTATTAGCTATATGCTGACTTTGTACCTCCGAAGAGCCCAATCTAAAGAATTGTTTAGAAAGGACTTGTTCTAGCATTCTAGTTTGTTCTCAGGGTTCAAAACTACTTCAGTTTAAGGTACATTTTGTGCTGAAAATATCAAAGTTCTTAACTTTTGCATTGTGGAGTTGCAAATAAAAAGAAAAACTAGGACTTAAGTGAATTTCCTGAAATGTGTAATAATCTTAAGTTGGGTTAAATACATAAGATGCTATTATTACTTTGAAAAGCCATTGGGTCTTCAAGTGATGGATTCACTTTTCTCTTTTAAGCTCTAGCTTTCAAAAAGCCCATGTCAGGTTTATCAAGATTTGTATAGTAACCAGCTTTAAAGGTTTCCTGTTTTCATAATTGGTATAAAAGAGGGGGATCCACTAAAAAACTTACCTTTGCAAGAATGGAGTTTCAAGTCAGCCATTTACCAAACTTAGCAAAATCATTGCGAAGCACTTTTTTAATATTTGTGAACACTTAGAGTGGTACTGAGCCTGTCACTACACTGCTTTTCATCATGTAAACTCATATTTGGGCTGAAGTCTTTTTATTAACATACTCAACTCAGTCTGTAACATCAATCAAAAGAATCATCAAACAAGAGAAATGTTTTAAAAATCTTAAAACAATTTGCAATCTACTTACTTAGGTGAAAGCAATAGCTAATTGAATTCTAGCATTTAACTGATGCGGTTTCAAGCACCCATTTGTTTTCTATTTGCTTTAAGTCTTGTTTTTTAGAAAAAAAAGAAATCAAACTTTTAGACCAACCCTTGGTGAAGGTGGTTTCTATCGATTATGAGATTGCCCCTAATGCTAAGCCATATAAAGATGTTGATCTTGGAACTGGATCAGATTTTCTTTATCAACTCTTTTTTAATTTACAGCTTGTCACACGGGTATATGACAGACACAAAACGAGTATCAGCAACTTCAAAATATTTTGAGTCAATGCCATATCGCTTGGATGTAAGTGATTATCTTTGTTGTTATTTAATTATGTTTGTTATTTAGCCTTCTATTCTACCTCTTATTCTCTATGTACTTGCAATTCCCCAACACCATGGCAGTCATCTTTAGCTAGATGTGGCTACTAGAGTTCCATCACAAGTCTCACTGTTTTTGAAGTTTCATTTGCTTTGATTTTCTCTCTTTTAGGAAAAAACTGGAGTGATTGATTATGATAAATGTGAAGATCTCGCAACTCTGTTTAGGCCAAAAATATTGATTGCTGGCACTAGTGCATATTCAAGATTAATTGATTACAAAAGGATGAAAGAGGTTTGAACACATTCCATCTTATAAAGGCTACCTCAATTTGGGAAGACCTACCCCTTGAACAGGGTCGGTGCGTATCGCTGCCGGAGTGGTATTACTTTTCCAAATAAAACAACATAGAGTTTTTTGGCCACACCTTATTTAGATGGGAAACGCCCTGATAATGAGATGGCTTTGAGAGGCACCTGAACCCGCAAACCTGGACACAAATTTAAATCACCGCAAAACGAAATATAAATATTGAAATCCCAAAAACTGCATTTTCTTCTATGGAAAACCCGAAACCCCATCGACGAAAATTGGCGAAACCTGCAACCCGTAAGATCCCAAAGGTCCCTTTTCAATCACTGTTCCGGAACATTTAATGGTTTTAGGGGCTGCGAGGAACGGTGTAGCCGCTAAGATTAAAAAATGTACACCCAAATAGCGAAAACAAGACCTCTGACGGCCACGTTATTAAGAATCGAAAACTAATAACGCGGCTGCCGAAGTCCTTTGTGTGCAACATAGAAAACAATAATAGAATCGTCCGTTACGAAAGGGCATCCGTACAATGGCACTGCCCTGAAACGTTATTAAGATATGGAATCTAATACCGTGACTTCTGAGATCTCAGTGGGATAACAATGAAGATAATTAATGTTGGATTAACAGAGGTGTGTCATCAGCTTTCTTTGCGAAGCAGATACAAAACAAAGATGCAATATTTCATTGCTTTCAAGAACAGTGCGCAATACATAAAAAGCGCGCATCTAAAATAATATCATGCCTCGGAAAAAGTGGTAGTAGACTAATAACGCCAATACCTTTGCGCGCCGCCCCTGCCCTTGAAAATCATATTGTCTCTACATGCTGCTATTATTATATAGTTCTGCATTTTGCTTTCTCAAAATATTATGCATGTCTCTTTATACTTTTCTCTTGTTTCTTTAGATTGCAACCAAGGTAAATGCTTATCTTCTCGCTGACATGGCCCACATCAGCGGTCTAGTTGCTGCAGGGGTAAGTTTTACTGTTGTGTTCTATTCAAGGCTTTTTACTTTTCGTAAACGGTATGGAACATCTTCGTTTTGTGTCATGATTTCCTATAAAGAAGGTTTTTCCTCTCAGCCTCTGATTTGATTGATATTCAGGGGTAGCTGAAATTTTCATATGTAATTAGATTTAATAATTACATTGAAAAATGAAAAGCTGATATGTATGTGTTCTACAGTACTCTGCCCCCAGTGATGTATTCTAAGTGTAGTCACGAATTGAACAAACACAGAACATGTCATTGATACTAGGCAATTAAGATCAATATCCAACCCCAGCAACTCTTCAACATACATTTTGGACCGATGAAGGATATCTCTGATGAACAGAAGAAGGCTTTGTAAAATCTTGCATGCTATTAAATGATATTTAAGTCATTTAGAGAAGTAATTTATCACATCAATGCCAGAGCCCATAAAATGCTTAAGCATTTGAAAATAAAAAGAGCCAATAAAATGATTTAGCATACCAAATGACAGAGACCCTTTGAAATAATTAAATTTATCAAATCTTTCTAGGTTATTCCGGGTCCGTTCGATCATGCTGACGTGGTTTCAACAACGACACACAAAAGTTTACGTGCTGTAAGGTGTGGCATATCAACACTTTTTAATCGTTTAATTATGCAATATCATTGATTTCTTGATATTTAACTTTTTCACATGCGTTTGGATGCTACACAGTGCTAATATATACAGTGTTCATCCCAAGCCTTTTATTTTGTATCATTATGTTTTTGGCCTATGCATTCATTGAATGTTGTGTTGAATTTTCGGTGATGATGAAGAATTTGTTGGGCCTGAATGGGCTAGAAACCTGTGTTTGTTTTTATCTAAGTAATTTTTTTTCACATTAGTTTGTATGATTCGCTCGAATGTATAAGTTTTCAAAGTTATGTCTCCGCTGTTTCTTGCCATTGGGTAGTTTTGTATCGCTAAACATTTGTATAAATATGTTTTTCAGGCATTCACTAATATTCTTCAGAAAGGGCGTGAGACATGTGAATAAAAAAGGAAAAGGTGATTTGTTTATGTCAAATATCTATATTCATTTATGCTGCTGCTTTGATCTTTAGTTGCTTAAATGTTTTATATTGCTATCCTTTTGTGGCATCACTATTAAAGACTCGTTATAGAGCCCCAAGACGTTGAGACAAGAGACAATTGTTTTCTGGACTCAAACAATTTCACGTGGCTTTTTCTACTTGCTGCAAGATGGTTCAGTTGTTGCCATAGGCTTGTAATTTTTCTCTCCCCGCTCTGTCCTAGAAATAATGTATGATTTGGAAAACAAAATAAATAGTGCCGTCTTCCCTGGGCTGCAAGGTGGGCCCCATAACCACTCAATGGCAGCTGTTGGCGTGGGACTCAAGCAGGTGCAATTTGAAATTCATTTCTTCTATCTTTCCAATCAAGATAATGTCTAGCTGTGATCAAATGCTATCATTTTGGGCGGAAGCTGGAGTGTGTTGAAAAGCTTTTAAGTAGAATTCGTATAAGTAGAGCTTTTAGTTTAAGATGTCTATACCAAGCTCGTATCTGATTTTTGTTTTGTCTAATCCTCTCACCAGAATGTATTATCTTTTTAAGCTTAGAAAGATCAATTCTTGAAGTCGAATGAAAAGGTCATCAATTTGATCAGTCTTCGAATTTGATGATTTGAAGAGATTTGGCTTTTTAGTGTGCAAGAGTGCCACGTGTATTTGTAATTTTCTCAGAAAGTTGTGGATATTTCTTATTCAATTTGAAATCACAATCCTTTCAGACCATGTCCCCTGAATTTGTTGAATACCAACGGCAAGTTTTGAAGAATGCCAAAGTGATGGCAAAAACATTGATAGAAAGGGGATACAATATCGTTTCAGGCAAGTCTCGCGTAACCGGTATTCCTCTATAACACAATATTTATCGCTATAGAAAGTTTAAACCTTTTGGAATTGCACAGGGTCTTCGGAAAAGCTTGATCTGACAGTGCTTTACAGTGAAAGTGTGTGACAGATGTTTTGTACTCTACCGTAAATCCTCGAATTAGCCCCCCCCGGGGGTTTATTTATTTTTGAAATTTTTGGATGGGGGCGTATTCGAGGGGGGGAGGGGGGGCTTATAAAATACCTGAAACATGTCACATCAAAAGATAATTTTTTATATTTTATTCTTTTCATAAGATAAAAAATAATCAAAATATAAAGTAATATTTGATCAAGTTAATAACAAAAATATAAATTTTTGTGGTAATTCACTAAAGTGCCAAAGGCAACCTCAGGAGTCGAAAATAAAAAAATCAAAGGGGGGCTTATTCGAGGGGGGGGGCTTTATCGGAAACTTTTGTTGGCGCCTCGTTTCTTCTGCACCAATCTACTTGGTATTTGATGTTTTAACTTGTTGTGTTTTCGTTTCAGGTGACACCGAAGTCCATTTAGTGCTCGTTGATCTACGGCCAAAGGTAGAAAAAATCGAAGCTCATTACCCCCGTGGTTTTTCATGTAGCCTTTTTATGTTCACTAGAACCAATGCAAACCCAATTCATTTCCCGTTATATCATGCCTTTCAGGGGGGGAGAGGGGTAGTGACAGTTTCAAAGCTTAGCCTTTTAACTCAATCCTCTTGACCTCAGCGGAAGTGAGTGTGACTAGGTAAAAAACCAGTTTAACTGGAAGCTTGCGCAATCGAAGCCAGTGAACTTCAAAACTCAAGTAATCCTTGTTAGGATTTTACAAGATTGATTTCCGATGGTTATTTCTATGCGACTCATTAGAATGTATTTTCTAACTGTTCGATCGCAAAGTTGAATTTTATCCTAACTGCCTTTAGACTTGCATCCATTTAACCTTTGCTTTGCCATTAGATTCATGTCACCATTTAAGACTGTTTCATCATCCTTTAGACATTTCACAATCCCACAAATGGCTCTCCTCAAAGCAAACCCTAGAACTCGTTTGTTACCACGCAGCGCAAATACCCTCATGCGCCAACACACAACGTATTTTCTTGTACGTCACAGACGATGCCAACAACTTTTAATCTCAATTTATCCCTTTGAGGTATCTCCTTTCCTTGGCGTAAGCGAGGGTTTCTGTTTAGAGAAGCTGTATTTTGCATAAAATTTAAACTAACCAGCACCCAGTCACACGTTAAAACGTTAAAACTTTTAAAAGATCATACAGTCAAGAAACTAAACTACGAATCTTTTCCATCGAGTTTGCCCTGTAGGTTTCACAGCTGCAAGCTACTTATAGTTGCTTTCGTCAAAGTTCTCACCTTTGATCAGCTATAGCGATCAGCTATAGCGAATTGGCCTCTTCTCCACACTAAATCTCATTTGAGTGTCTTCCCTACTGGCTTAGCCATAGGATGATCCAGAAAAAGAAACATTGAAGTTTATAATGCTGCTGTTTTTGATGCCCTTAATCGATTTGTTTTGATTCCAGAACATTGACGGGGCCAGAGTGGAAAGAGTTTTGGAAGAAGCCTTGATAACGTTGAATAAGAATACTTGCCCAGGTGACATAAGTGCGATGAAACCTGGTGGCCTAAGAATCGGTTAGTTCACTTATAAATGGGTACCATAGGCCTAATTCAACTTGTGCTTCTAAAGACACCGCTAGTGAAAATGGCATTTAATCCGGGACACCATTTGTTAGGTAGTTTCGAAAGGTCATTTACGCTTAGTTCGACTTCAAATGCCGAGTGTCAAGCAGAAAGCATTGAGTACCGCTATGAGTAGGGAGCATTTGAAAAGTAGTGGGAGGGGGGGGGGGGGCAGATCCAAAAAGGGGCTCATCACCGAGTTGAATGGAACACTTTTGGATCTTGCTGGAGCACTTTTGTATGGTTTGCCAAAAAGTTGGGGTGGAGTGTCCCCCCACTTCCTACGTCTTGCAAAGCGAATACTCTGGGGCATTCAAATTGATGCGTTATATTCAAATATTCAAATAACTATTCGGTCGACTAATGTTCAAATCTCGATGCTCCTCCTCATGTGCTGCAGTTAAGTGTTCCGGTGAGAAAAGTCCGTAACCGCGTTGCTGTCTGTAACCGCATTTCAGCAACCGCAACAAGTTGATTTTTGCAGACTCAAATGCTCGACGTAAATTTTTCCTGGTAACGGTTATTTGAACTGCTGATGTCAGTCTCAGGGCCCAATGTACTGCCTGTTCGATTTCAAACTGAGGCATTAAAATAATGTTTTTTTGTTGCCGATGCTTAAGATAAAGTATGTGTTTGAGATCTAAAAGGTCTGAATAACCAGATGAAAAGATTGGTAATGGATCATTAAACCACGTATAGAAATCTTGAATGTAAAATGTTGTGACTTGCTCCTAATTTACTTATCCAGATAGCCGTGTGTATTCTTAACAAGGTCCATAAAAAATTGGCTCGAATGCACTAATTTTAATTTAGGTCTCATCATGAGTTGTAAATGTCCATAAAGTAGTAACGAGAAATAGCTTTTCCATAACAGAGATTTTCCATCACGTTGTGAATAATATTTGATA
The DNA here is from genome assembly GCA_003864495.1 of Nemopilema nomurai. Taxonomy (NCBI): domain Eukaryota; kingdom Metazoa; phylum Cnidaria; class Scyphozoa; order Rhizostomeae; family Rhizostomatidae; genus Nemopilema; species Nemopilema nomurai. Next base: position 427,275 of record ML133487.1, read on the forward strand.
CAGAGATGCAATGTCAACTGAAACTATGTGAGAACAACACAATATATATTATAACTAAAATGCAATTAACAAATATTAAGTAACCTTTGATTATAACTCTAACAAACAAAGTACAAATGCTCAGACAAAGTAAATCTAATGGAATAACAGTTTAATTTCTTTTCTTAAGATAAAATTCTTAATATGTATTCTACTAAGCTGCTTTATTTTTTATATATATTCACGGCGCTTTATCTTCTACATAGAACAATCAAGCCATACCTTCCACGAAACCTTTCTTTGATATACCGTGAATCCTCGAATTAGCCCCATAGGGGCCCATTTTTTTCTTCGTCTTGGATGGGGGCTATTTGAGGGGGGCTTTAAAATTACCAGAAACATGCCGCATAAAGAGATCATTTTTGAAATTTCTGTCTTCTCATGATATGAAAAATATTTCTGATATGAAAGTTAGTCTTTGATATTGGCATGCCATGATAAACACGAGCAACTAGTTGGTCATTTTCCAGCTGAAATTGTTCGATTGATTAACTATTTTCTCGAAGCCGCAGATTTTTTTGAGGCGGATTTACGGTACATCTGAAAGCTGCATCTCTGTTTTCAGCGTCTTCTACATTGCTGCAGCCACCTTCGGCTTACATTGTACTCTCCGCTTTTCAAACCACAGCAATGCAGCATGTTCATAATTCCCAGTGCATTACTGCTCATAAAGCACAATGTTTGCATCCCATTTATCTCAACACGCGAGATGAGTGCACCACTAGCATTGCACACAGGGTTTAGAAGATTGCGATCATTAGAGGACAGCTTTCACATAGCCAATGTTGGGAGTCTAATTTGCGTATTGCTCTCTGTTGAGAAAGCCAGCTGAAGCTTTTGTACATCTTTGTCGGTCAGGCTTATGTTGTACCTAGCTCTCATTACCTTAGGCGTCTTTGCAGCTAAGCAGCTCTTTTCTTAATTGTAATCACCTACTCCAAGTCGCTGTTCTCACAGTCTTGTTTCATGATTGTATTCGTCTTCCTTTGATCAAGGATTTTTTTGTTTCAGATACGTGTATTTGTTGTTTTTAAATATCTAGAAGGAAGTTTGTGAATTACTAGAGAAATGAATCTAGCGACAAGCCTTGAAAAAGGAGCAAAATGCTTCTTCTATATTTGTCTTTTCTTAAGTTATCCACCAGTCATGACTTTTTCGTCCATCACCCTCCCTCTTTGCCCCTTCAGAATGAGCGTCATGCAATTTTTAGTCATTTGTTTCTTCTACCTCTACAAGTGTAGCAACTTTTCATTTTTCAATGATGTTTATCATCTCGAAATGACTTTGAATTGGGAAAAAGTCTGGCTTTTATACACTCTTAAAGGAGGCTTATTCATCACTTACGTACTAGGCTTATTCCTGCGTCTTTTACTCAGGATTTCAGCCAAAGAACCTGGGCTCTATCTTTCAAGGGTTCGCTTTTCCACTGAGATTCTTATTAACCTTTTAACACAAACCACATAACCTTTGACCTTACTTGCCATAAACCCATTGTACGTCATCACTCATTGTTTAACCTTTAACCTTAATGACCACAACATCAGTTACTGAAGTTAACCTTTAAAATTTTAACATATTATTCCTCTTTATTTTCACACAAAGTTTCAAGTGACTTCTAACTGTTACTAGATTAATGTTAATTTGTCTAGTTTTTTCATGAAATAGCGATGTTGAATTATACTTTTCAAGATATTCGTTTCACATAAGCAATATTTTTGAGATGTCTCAGGCAGTAGGTAGAAATATCAAGCAGTTCAGGTTTTTGCTCGGACTTTCTCAGTCTGGAGGCCTGGAGAGCCAACCGAGGACAAGCGTAGATCTTTTCCATGAGAAATGTTTGAAGCAAAATTCACCATCCAGTTGACATACAAAGGCACAGTTGCTTTACGAAGCACCGAGATTTAACATTAAAAGTGTCTCCAGTTTCGAGGTAGGCAGGCAGTCTGTAGTGTAGGATAGTTGCTTCGCGATTGATGGGCTACACTGTTTGATCGTAGGGAATTAATGGTCGAAGAGTTTCCCATGTTATGGAGCTAGCCAAAGTTACTCTAGATGAATACTGCATATTAGACGATGTTGACGAGGATAATCCAAGCGGATGCCGCATCGGTAACGGGCATAAGCATACATTATTGTCATGTCAAAACTCAACGAATGCAACGCGTGCCAATTTTTGAGTGCCGTGGTGCCGAGTTTCTTTGCACGAAGAAATTTCGCTATGGGTTGTGAATCGTAAGGAGCCGATGGTTTATCCCCAGAAGACCTGGTGGCTTGAATTCTACAGCTAATGAATGTCCTTTTGAGATTCACCCAATTTCCGTTTAATCCAGAATTGAGACCAAATTGGTGCCATCAGCACAGTGAAAGTATCATTTATGACAATACGGCTTTATCAGTTTATTTGTTCTAAAAGATGTTCATGTCCCATGAATTTATCTGCATTGATTTATTTTCCGTTATTCCTTTTTCATAATCTGAAAGAATTCACCATTGGTCTTATCTGATTGAATTCCTTTTTCAAATTTATTAGCCTAAATTATTTCAATATACATGTCAAAGAGGATCCGATGTTATAATTGGACGAAACCTTAAGAATGTTGAAAGCTTTAAGCCTTCTTAATCACGCTGATTAACTAGTTTTGGACCTCACTTTCTATTGCTTTTTTATTATTTTTTTAACTGGGACAAGACAAAACTTCTCAACCATTTAATGTTCTGAAACACATTTATGGTGGGTAGTGAAATTGCCAGGAAAATGCGAATAGGTAATGTGACTATGGTAGTAATTTCAAACAATACTAATTTGTTTTAAAGGTATGTTAGCGATTTAAGTCTTCAATTTTCAATTTAGGTACACCCGCGTTGACGTCACGTCAGTTCAAAGAGCAGGACTTTGTCAAGGTTGTTGATTTTCTCGACGTTGGAGTTAAAATTGCTTTGGAAGCCCAGGAGAAAACAGGTCAGTGGTTGAAATTCTTAAGTAGTGTCTTTTCACCAAGATTGTTAAAGCTGGCAGTAAGCAAACAAGTATATGACCGAATTGTCGGAAGGGCTTTTGCAGTCAGTCTATTGGAGAGGATTGCTCTTTAACAGAAAAACTTTTGGTCATGTTTCTGCTCGAGATGCATCTTTTAGAGAGGATGCCCAAGAGTAACATATAAAGAGGGACATCCAGAATGAAAGCTTCAACCGTCTTTGAAAGACAACCACGTACGTGAGGGTTTCTCTCAAGATCGTCCCTGAGTTTAGAGTTTCCATCAGTTTTTCCTTCATTAGAAAGATCTCCTTTTAAATCATATTGAGTGCGATTTATTTCAGTGCGCATAACCTATCAAGTTCCAATTATTGAGTGGCCGTTTTAGTAAAATTCAAGAACTTTAGAGAATATGCGACGGAGTCAGCAAATTGTGTGTTGAGTGTTTTACTTTGGAAAAATTGAATTTCGAAATCCGTGGTGTCTTTATCGAATTCCATTCAGAGGTAGAATCTTGTTCAGAGGTTGGAACCCATTTAGAGGTTGAAACCCATTCAGAGGTTGAAACCCATTCAGAGGTTGAAATCATTCAGAGGATGAAACCCATTCAGGGGTGGAACACTCTTCAGGGGTAGGATCCTCTTCAGGGCTAGAATCCTCTTTAGGGGTTAGAATCCCATTCAAAGATTCGTTGCAGCTTCGGGTGCAATGTTGTCATACGTCAGCAAGAAGGAACCGTGCACAGTTGTTAAGAGCCCCTCTAGCATTTGTAGCAAAAAGTGCTTGTTGATTGCAGCTGCCATTTTGATAACTTACACACTCTCAAGGGCATTTCATAACTTACACATTTCAGTGTGACACCGACGTGTCACCAACGCATGAAATTTATATGGAAACGAGGCTTAAAAGAGAAGATTCCATAGCCAAACATTGCAGGATTTGACTAAAGTTGTCAATCTAGTGTTTGCATTTCTGTTGATATTTCAGGAAATTCAATGAAGGCTTTTAAAGACGTTGTTGTATCAGACCCAGAAATAAGGGACAAGATCACTAAATTGCGCCAAGAGGTACGAGAGTTTGCAATGCAGTTTCCAATGCCAGGGTTTGAGGAGAAGTAATGTCATGCAATGGGAGCACTGAAATGGGGGCCAAATGTGTGCATCCTTTTAAATAGAATTTAGAACTGTTGTCATGGTTGTGCTAATTTCATGGCAGAAATGAATGTTTTGTCTATTTGCCAGGAAAGAAAATAGAATGCCATTATTTGAATCTCAAAAATATATTTGATTTAATTTTTGCTTTTTAAATGGGAGCCGAATTTTTCAATGTTAATTGATGTTATCAAATTTTATATTCAGTAAGGGTGCTTGTTAGTTGACTAGCGGAGGCTGCTTATATTTCTTTTGATAGCAATGAGATTGCATTTCCAAGGCTATAGCTTCAACTGTTGGCTGCAATTTCCCCATTTCAAGAATGGCTTCTCGAAAATACCCAAATCGCTTTACTTTCCCAGTTTTTTGGTCAAACTGCCATTGTTTCCAGCTTGAATAAATTCTATTATGACGCATTCATAGCAAAGAAAGCCAATAAAATTGCCAGTGATGCCGTAAAGTTTCGGTCGAAAACGTCTCGCTTTTAACTTGCTCATTTAAGTTGAAATTATTTTTTTAAATCAAACCACGATGTTTTGCAACCTTCGGTGATCCAGAATGTTCAGTTCAGCAGAAAACTAGTCAACTTCTCACAGAAAAAACTTTCCATGCCAGAAACCATCTTTGGCTTGGAAGCGCAAAAAGATACTTGAATTTTTATGTTGCAAAAAGCCTGTTCAACTCTGATCACTTTCATATACAGTTCACAGTTCCAATCAAGCCATTATAATTGTCAGGCTATACCCTTCGTGTTTTTCCTCGACGTGACTTCTGCCGTAAAAGATTCGTAACTCTGAAAAAAACATTTACTCATACTATTTAGCCAAAACGCTCTAAATGTCATGATCTTTCATTATAATTGGTACCAAAACATTGTAAATAAAAATTGCCACTTTTCCAAGGCTATACCCTCAGTATTTTGCTCGATGTGACTTTCCTAAAAGAATCCTTAATCCGAAAAAAACCCATTTGTAGCAACAGAATCGAACAAAATGTTTTCAATAGCATGTAATTTCATTCCATATCATGATTTATCAAAAAAGTTTGGGTCACGAATAGCCTTGCTCAACTTCACTTTTCCCGCAAGAGGCTCGTAGCTCTGAAAATACACAACTCCTGGTTGCACTACCTCACCAAAATGCTTGGAATAGCATGCCCTTTCATTCTCTAGCATAATTGTTTGAAAAAAAATTTGGTCAGAAATCGCCAAATTGCAAGGCTATAGCCTTGGTGTTTTGCTCGATTTCACTTTTGTCGTAAAAGGCTCGTAGCTCTGAAAATACACAACTCCTGGTTGCACTACCTCACCAAAATACTTGGAATAGCATGCCCTTTCATTCTCTAGCATAATTGTTTGAAAAAAAATTTGGTCAGAAATCGCCAAATTGCAAGGCTATAGCCTTGGTGTTTTGCTCGATTTCACTTTTGTCGTAAAAGGCTCGTAGCTCTGAAAATACACAACTCCTGGTTGCACTACCTCACCAAAATACTTGGAATAGCATGCCCTTTCATTCTCTAGCATAATTGTTTGAAAAAAAATTTGGTCAGAAATCGCCAAATTGCAAGGCTATAGCCTTGGTGTTTTGCTCGATTTCACTTTTGTCGTAAAAGGCTCTTAGCTCTGAAAATACACAACTCCTGGTTGCACTACCTCACCAAAATGCTTGGAATAGCATGCCCTTTCATTCTCTAGCATAATTGTTTGAAAAAAAATTTGGTCAGAAATCGCCAAATTGCAAGGCTATAGCCTTGGTGTTTTGCTCGATTTCACTTTTGTCGTAAAAGGCTCTTAGCTCTGAAAATACACAACTCCTGGTTGCACTACCTCACCAAAATACTTGGAATAGCATGCCCTTTCATTCTCTAGCATAATTGTTTGAAAAAAAATTTGGTCAGAAATCGCCAAATTGCAAGGCTATAGCCTTGGTGTTTTGCTCGATTTCACTTTTGTCGTAAAAGGCTCTTAGCTCTGAAAATACACAACTCCTGGTTGCACTACCTCACCAAAATACTTGGAATAGCATGCCCTTTCATTCTCTAGCATAATTGTTTGAAAAAAAATTTGGTCAGAAATCGCCAAATTGCAAGGCTATAGCCTTGGTGTTTTGCTCGATTTCACTTTTGTCGTAAAAGGCTCTTAGCTCTGAAAATACACAACTCCTGGTTGCACTACCTCACCAAAATACTTGGAATAGCATGCCCTTTCATTCTCTAGCATAATTGTTTGAAAAAAAATTTGGTCAGAAATCGCCAAATTGCAAGGCTATAGCCTTGGTGTTTTGCTCGATTTCACTTTTGTCGTAAAAGGCTCTTAGCTCTGAAAATACACAACTCCTGGTTGCACTACCTCACCAAAATACTTGGAATAGCATGCCCTTTCATTCTCTAGCATAATTGTTTGAAAAAAAATTTGGTCAGAAATCGCCAAATTGCAAGGCTATAGCCTTGGTGTTTTGCTCGATTTCACTTTTGTCGTAAAAGGCTCTTAGCTCTGAAAATACACAACTCCTGGTTGCACTACCTCACCAAAATACTTGGAATAGCATGCCCTTTCATTCTCTAGCATAATTGTTTGAAAAAAAATTTGGTCAGAAATCGCCAAATTGCAAGGCTATAGCCTTGGTGTTTTGCTCGATTTCACTTTTGTCGTAAAAGGCTCTTAGCTCTGAAAATACACAACTCCTGGTTGCACTACCTCACCAAAATACTTGGAATAGCATGCCCTTTCATTCTCTAGCATAATTGTTTGAAAAAAAATTTGGTCAGAAATCGCCAAATTGCAAGGCTATAGCCTTGGTGTTTTGCTCGATTTCACTTTTGTCGTAAAAGGCTCTTAGCTCTGAAAATACACAACTCCTGGTTGCACTACCTCACCAAAATCTTGGAATAGCATGCCCTTTCATTCTCTAGCATAATTGTTTGAAAAAAAATTTGGTCAGAAATCGCCAAATTGCAAGGCTATAGCCTTGGTGTTTTGCTCGATTTCACTTTTGTCGTAAAAGGCTCTTAGCTCTGAAAATACACAACTCCTGGTTGCACTACCTCACCAAAATACTTGGAATAGCATGCCCTTTCATTCTCTAGCATAATTGTTTGAAAAAAAATTTGGTCAGAAATCGCCAAATTGCAAGGCTATAGCCTTGGTGTTTTGCTCGATTTCACTTTTGTCGTAAAAGGCTCTTAGCTCTGAAAATACACAACTCCTGGTTGCACTACCTCACCAAAATGCTTGGAATAGCATGCCCTTTCATTCTCTAGCATAATTGTTTGAAAAAAAATTTGGTCAGAAATCGCCAAATTGCAAGGCTATAGCCTTGGTGTTTTGCTCGATTTCACTTTTGTCGTAAAAGGCTCTTAGCTCTGAAAATACACAACTCCTGGTTGCACTACCTCACCAAAATACTTGGAATAGCATGCCCTTTCATTCTCTAGCATAATTGTTTGAAAAAAAATTTGGTCAGAAATCGCCAAATTGCAAGGCTATAGCCTTGGTGTTTTGCTCGATTTCACTTTTGTCGTAAAAGGCTCTTAGCTCTGAAAATACACAACTCCTGGTTGCACTACCTCACCAAAATACTTGGAATAGCATGCCCTTTCATTCTCTAGCATAATTTTTGAAAAAAAATTTGGTCAGAAATCGCCAAATTGCAAGGCTATAGCCTTGGTGTTTTGCTCGATTTCACTTTTGTCGTAAAAGGCTCTTAGCTCTGAAAATACACAACTCCTGGTTGCACTACCTCACCAAAATACTTGGAATAGCATGCCCTTTCATTCTCTAGCATAATTTTTGAAAAAAAATTTGGTCAGAAATCGCCAAATTGCAAGGCTATAGCCTTGGTGTTTTGCTCGATTTCACTTTTGTCGTAAAAGGCTGTAGCTCTGAAAATACACAACTCCTGGTTGCACTACCTCACCAAAATACTTGGAATAGCATGCCCTTTCATTCTCTAGCATAATTGTTTGAAAAAAAATTTGGTCAGAAATCGCCAAATTGCAAGGCTATAACCTTGGTGTTTTGCTCGATTTCACTTTTGTCGTAAAAGGCTCTGTAGCTCTGAAAATACACAACTCCTGGTTGCACTACCTCACCAAAATACTTGAATAGCATGCCCTTTCATTCTCTAGCATAATTGTTTGAAAAAAAATTTGGTCAGAAATCGCCAAATTGCAAGGCTATAGCCTTGGTGTTTTGCTCGATTTCACTTTTGTCGTAAAAGGCTCTTAGCTCTGAAAATACACAACTCCTGGTTGCACTACCTCACCAAAATGCTTGGAATAGCATGCCCTTTCATTCTCTAGCATAATTGTTTGAAAAAAAATTTGGTCAGAAATCGCCAAATTGCAAGGCTATAGCCTTGGTGTTTTGCTCGATTTCACTTTTGTCGTAAAAGGCTCTTAGCTCTGAAAATACACAACTCCTGGTTGCACTACCTCACCAAAATGCTTGGAATAGCATGCCCTTTCATTCTCTAGCATAATTGTTTGAAAAAAAATTTGGTCAGAAATCGCCAAATTGCAAGGCTATAGCCTTGGTGTTTTGCTCGATTTCACTTTTGTCGTAAAAGGCTTGTAGCTCTGAAAATACACAACTCCTGGTTGCACTACCTCACCAAAATACTTGGAATAGCATGCCCTTTCATTCTCTAGCATAATTGTTTGAAAAAAAATTTGGTCAGAAATCGCCAAATTGCAAGGCTATAGCCTTGGTGTTTTGCTCGATTTCACTTTTGTCGTAAAAGGCTCTTAGCTCTGAAAATACACAACTCCTGGTTGCACTACCTCACCAAAATACTTGGAATAGCATGCCCTTTCATTCTCTAGCATAATTGTTTGAAAAAAAATTTGGTCAGAAATCGCCAAATTGCAAGGCTATAGCCTTGGTGTTTTGCTCGATTTCACTTTTGTCGTAAAAGGCTCTTAGCTCTGAAAATACACAACTCCTGGTTGCACTACCTCACCAAAATACTTGGAATAGCATGCCCTTTCATTCTCTAGCATAATTGTTTGAAAAAAAATTTGGTCAGAAATCGCCAAATTGCAAGGCTATAGCCTTGGTGTTTTGCTCGATTTCACTTTTGTCGTAAAAGGCTTTAGCTCTGAAAATACACAACTCCTGGTTGCACTACCTCACCAAAATACTTGGAATAGCATGCCCTTTCATTCTCTAGCATAATTGTTTGAAAAAAATTTGGTCAGAAATCGCCAAATTGCAAGGCTATAGCCTTGGTGTTTTGCTCGATTTCACTTTTGTCGTAAAAGGCTCTTAGCTCTGAAAATACACAACTCCTGGTTGCACTACCTCACCAAAATACTTGGAATAGCATGCCCTTTCATTCTCTAGCATAATTGTTTGAAAAAAAATTTGGTCAGAAATCGCCAAATTGCAAGGCTATAGCCTTGGTGTTTTGCTCGATTTCACTTTTGTCGTAAAAGGCTCTTAGCTCTGAAAATACACAACTCCTGGTTGCACTACCTCACCAAAATACTTGGAATAGCATGCCCTTTCATTCTCTAGCATAATTGTTTGAAAAAAAATTTGGTCAGAAATCGCCAAATTGCAAGGCTATAGCCTTGGTGTTTTGCTCGATTTCACTTTTGTCGTAAAAGGCTCTTAGCTCTGAAAATACACAACTCCTGGTTGCACTACCTCACCAAAATACTTGGAATAGCATGCCCTTTCATTCTCTAGCATAATTGTTTGAAAAAAAATTTGGTCAGAAATCGCCAAATTGCAAGGCTATAGCCTTGGTGTTTTGCTCGATTTCACTTTTGTCGTAAAAGGCTTTAGCTCTGAAAATACACAACTCCTGGTTGCACTACCTCACCAAAATACTTGGAATAGCATGCCCTTTCATTCTCTAGCATAATTGTTTGAAAAAAAATTTGGTCAGAAATCGCCAAATTGCAAGGCTATAGCCTTGGTGTTTTGCTCGATTTCACTTTTGTCGTAAAAGGCTCTGTAGCTCTGAAAATACACAACTCCTGGTTGCACTACCTCACCAAAATACTTGGAATAGCATGCCCTTTCATTCTCTAGCATAATTGTTTGAAAAAAAATTTGGTCAGAAATCGCCAAATTGCAAGGCTATAGCCTTGGTGTTTTGCTCGATTTCACTTTTGTCGTAAAAGGCTCTTAGCTCTGAAAATACACAACTCCTGGTTGCACTACCTCACCAAAATACTTGGAATAGCATGCCCTTTCATTCTCTAGCATAATTGTTTGAAAAAAAATTTGGTCAGAAATCGCCAAATTGCAAGGCTATAGCCTTGGTGTTTTGCTCGATTTCACTTTTGTCGTAAAAGGCTGTAGCTCTGAAAATACACAACTCCTGGTTGCACTACCTCACCAAAATACTTGGAATAGCATGCCCTTTCATTCTCTAGCATAATTGTTTGAAAAAAATTTGGTCAGAAATCGCCAAATTGCAAGGCTATAGCCTTGGTGTTTTGCTCGATTTCACTTTTGTCGTAAAAGGCTCTTAGCTCTGAAAATACACAACTCCTGGTTGCACTACCTCACCAAAATACTTGGAATAGCATGCCCTTTCATTCTCTAGCATAATTGTTTGAAAAAAAATTTGGTCAGAAATCGCCAAATTGCAAGGCTATAGCCTTGGTGTTTTGCTCGATTTCACTTTTGTCGTAAAAGGCTTAGCTCTGAAAATACACAACTCCTGGTTGCACTACCTCACCAAAATACTTGGAATAGCATGCCCTTTCATTCTCTAGCATAATTGTTTGAAAAAAAATTTGGTCAGAAATCGCCAAATTGCAAGGCTATAGCCTTGGTGTTTTGCTCGATTTCACTTTTGTCGTAAAAGGCTCTTAGCTCTGAAAATACACAACTCCTGGTTGCACTACCTCACCAAAATACTTGGAATAGCATGCCCTTTCATTCTCTAGCATAATTGTTTGAAAAAAAATTTGGTCAGAAATCGCCAAATTGCAAGGCTATAGCCTTGGTGTTTTGCTCGATTTCACTTTTGTCGTAAAAGGCTCTTAGCTCTGAAAATACACAACTCCTGGTTGCACTACCTCACCAAAATACTTGGAATAGCATGCCCTTTCATTCTCTAGCATAATTGTTTGAAAAAAAATTTGGTCAGAAATCGCCAAATTGCAAGGCTATAGCCTTGGTGTTTTGCTCGATTTCACTTTTGTCGTAAAAGGCTTTAGCTCTGAAAATACACAACTCCTGGTTGCACTACCTCACCAAAATACTTGGAATAGCATGCCCTTTCATTCTCTAGCATAATTGTTTGAAAAAAAATTTGGTCAGAAATCGCCAAATTGCAAGGCTATAGCCTTGGTGTTTTGCTCGATTCACTTTTGTAAAAGGCTCGTAGCTCTGAAAATACACAACTCCTGGTTGCACTACCTCACCAAAATGCTTGGAATAGCATGCCTTTCATTCTCTAGCATAATTGTTTGAAAAAAAATTTGGTCAGAAATCGCCAAATTGCAAGGCTATAGCCTTGGTGTTTTGCTCGATTTCACTTTTGTCGTAAAAGGCTCGTAGCTCTGAAAATACACAACTCCTGGTTGCACTACCTCACCAAAATGCTTGGAATAGCATGCCCTTTCATTCTCTAGCATAATTGTTTGAAAAAAAATTTGGTCAGAAATCGCCAAATTGCAAGGCTATAGCCTTGGTGTTTTGCTCGATTTCACTTTTGTCGTAAAAGGCTTTAGCTCTGAAAATACACAACTCCTGGTTGCACTACCTCACCAAAATGCTTGAATAGCATGCCCTTTCATTCTCTAGCATAATTGTTTGAAAAAAAATTTGGTCAGAAATCGCCAAATTGCAAGGCTATAGCCTTGGTGTTTTGCTCGATTTCACTTTTGTCGTAAAAGGCTCTAGCTCTGAAAATACACAACTCCTGGTTGCACTACCTCACCAAAATGCTTGGAATAGCATGCCCTTTCATTCTCTAGCATAATTGTTTGAAAAAAAATTTGGTCAGAAATCGCCAAATTGCAAGGCTATAGCCTTGGTGTTTTGCTCGATTTCACTTTTGTCGTAAAAGGCTCTTAGCTCTGAAAATACACAACTCCTGGTTGCACTACCTACCAAAATACTTGGAATAGCATGCCTTTCATTCTCTAGCATAATTGTTTGAAAAAAAATTTGGTCAGAAATCGCCAAATTGCAAGGCTATAGCCTTGGTGTTTTGCTCGATTTCACTTTTGTCGTAAAAGGCTCTTAGCTCTGAAAATACACAACTCCTGGTTGCACTACCTCACCAAAATACTTGGAATAGCATGCCCTTTCATTCTCTAGCATAATTGTTTGAAAAAAAATTTGGTCAGAAATCGCCAAATTGCAAGGCTATAGCCTTGGTGTTTTGCTCGATTTCACTTTTGTCGTAAAAGGCTCTTAGCTCTGAAAATACACAACTCCTGGTTGCACTACCTCACAAAATACTTGGAATAGCATGCCCTTTCATTCTCTAGCATAATTGTTTGAAAAAAATTTGGTCAGAAATCGCCAAATTGCAAGGCTATAGCCTTGGTGTTTTGCTCGATTTCACTTTTGTCGTAAAAGGCTCTTAGCTCTGAAAATACACAACTCCTGGTTGCACTACCTCACCAAAATACTTGGAATAGCATGCCTTTCATTCTCTAGCATAATTGTTTGAAAAAAAATTTGGTCAGAAATCGCCAAATTGCAAGGCTATAGCCTTGGTGTTTTGCTCGATTTCACTTTTGTCGTAAAAGGCTCTTAGCTCTGAAAATACACAACTCCTGGTTGCACTACCTCACCAAAATACTTGGAATAGCATGCCCTTTCATTCTCTAGCATAATTGTTTGAAAAAAATTTGGTCAGAAATCGCCAAATTGCAAGCTATAGCCTTGGTGTTTTGCTCGATTTCACTTTTGTCGTAAAAGGCTCTTAGCTCTGAAAATACACAACTCCTGGTTGCACTACCTCACCAAAATACTTGGAATAGCATGCCCTTTCATTCTCTAGCATAATTGTTTGAAAAAAAATTTGGTCAGAAATCGCCAAATTGCAAGGCTATAGCCTTGTGTTTTGCTCGATTTCACTTTTGTCGTAAAAGGCTCTTAGCTCTGAAAATACACAACTCCTGGTTGCACTACCTCACCAAAATACTTGGAATAGCATGCCCTTTCATTCTCTAGCATAATTGTTTGAAAAAAAATTTGGTCAGAAATCGCCAAATTGCAAGGCTATAGCCTTGGTGTTTTGCTCGATTTCACTTTTGTCGTAAAAGGCTTTAGCTCTGAAAATACACAACTCCTGGTTGCACTACCTCACCAAAATACTTGGAATAGCATGCCCTTTCATTCTCTAGCATAATTGTTTGAAAAAAAATTTGGTCAGAAATCGCCAAATTGCAAGGCTATAGCCTTGGTGTTTTGCTCGATTTCACTTTTGTCGTAAAAGGCTCTTAGCTCTGAAAATACACAACTCCTGGTTGCACTACCTCACCAAAATACTTGGAATAGCATGCCCTTTCATTCTCTAGCATAATTGTTTGAAAAAAAATTTGGTCAGAAATCGCCAAATTGCAAGGCTATAGCCTTGGTGTTTTGCTCGATTTCACTTTTGTCGTAAAAGGCTCTTAGCTCTGAAAATACAACTCCTGGTTGCACTACCTCACCAAAATACTTGGAATAGCATGCCTTTCATTCTCTAGCATAATTGTTTGAAAAAAATTTGGTCAGAAATCGCCAAATTGCAAGGCTATAGCCTTGGTGTTTTGCTCGATTTCACTTTTGTCGTAAAAGGTCTTAGCTCTGAAAATACACAACTCCTGGTTGCACTACCTCACCAAAATGCTTGGAATAGCATGCCTTTCATTCTCTAGCATAATTGTTTGAAAAAAAATTTGGTCAGAAATCGCCAAATTGCAAGGCTATAGCCTTGGTTTTTGCTCGATTTCACTTTTGTCGTAAAAGGCTCTTAGCTCTGAAAATACACAACTCCTGGTTGCACTACCTCACCAAAATACTTGGAATAGCATGCCCTTTCATTCTCTAGCATAATTGTTTGAAAAAAAATTTGGTCAGAAATCGCCAAATTGCAAGGCTATAGCCTTGGTGTTTTGCTCGATTTCACTTTTGTCGTAAAAGGCTCGTAGCTCTGAAAATACACAACTCCTGGTTGCACTACCTCACCAAAATACTTGGAATAGCATGCCCTTTCATTCTCTAGCATAATTGTTTGAAAAAAAATTTGGTCAGAAATCGCCAAATTGCAAGGCTATAGCCTTGGTGTTTTGCTCGATTTCACTTTTGTCGTAAAAGGCTCTTAGCTCTGAAAATACACAACTCCTGGTTGCACTACCTCACCAAAATACTTGGAATAGCATGCCCTTTCATTCTCTAGCATAATTGTTTGAAAAAAAATTTGGTCAGAAATCGCCAAATTGCAAGGCTATAGCCTTGGTTTTGCTCGATTTCACTTTTGTCGTAAAAGGCTTTAGCTCTGAAAATACACAACTCCTGGTTGCACTACCTCAAAAATTGGAATAGCATGCCCTTTCATTCTCTAGCATAATTGTTTGAAAAAAAATTTGGTCAGAAATCGCCAAATTGCAAGGCTATAGCCTTGGGTTTTGCTCGATTTCACTTTTGTCGTAAAAGGCTCTTAGCTCTGAAAATACACAACTCCTGGTTGCACTACCTCACCAAAATGTTGGAATAGCATGCCCTTTCATTCTCTAGCATAATTGTTTGAAAAAAAATTTGGTCAGAAATCGCCAAATTGCAAGGCTATAGCCTTGGTGTTTTGCTCGATTTCACTTTTGTCGTAAAAGGCTTTAGCTCTGAAAATACACAACTCCTGGTTGCACTACCTCACCAAAATGCTTGGAATAGCATGCCCTTTCATTCTCTAGCATAATTGTTTGAAAAAAAATTTGGTCAGAAATCGCCAAATTCAAGGCTATAGCCTTGGTGTTTGCTCGATTTCACTTTTGTCGTAAAAGGCTCGTAGCTCTGAAAATACACAACTCCTGGTTGCACTACCTCACCAAAATGCTTGGAATAGCATGCCCTTTCATTCTCTAGCATAATTGTTTGAAAAAAAATTTGGTCAGAAATCGCCAAATTGCAAGGCTATAGCCTTGGTGTTTTGCTCGATTTCACTTTTTCGTAAAAGGCTCGTAGCTCTGAAAATACACAACTCCTGGTTGCACTACCTCACCAAAATGCTTGGAATAGCATGCCCTTTCATTCTCTAGCATAATTGTTTGAAAAAAAATTTGGTCAGAAATCGCCAAATTGCAAGGCTATAGCCTTGGTGTTTTGCTCGATTTCACTTTTTCGTAAAAGGCTTGTAGCTCTGAAAATACACAACTCCTGGTTGCACTACCTCACCAAAATACTTGGAATAGCATGCCTTTCATTCTCTAGCATAATTGTTTGAAAAAAAATTTGGTCAGAAATCGCCAAATTGCAAGGCTATAGCCTTGGTGTTTTGCTCGATTTCACTTTTGTCGTAAAAGGCTTAGCTCTGAAAATACACAACTCCTGGTTGCACTACCTCACCAAAATACTTGGAATAGCATGCCTTTCATTCTCTAGCATAATTGTTTGAAAAAAAATTTGGTCAGAAATCGCCAAATTGCAAGGCTATAGCCTTGGTGTTTTGCTCGATTTCACTTTTGTCGTAAAAGGTCTTAGCTCTGAAAATACACAACTCCTGGTTGCACTACCTTACCAAAATACTTGGAATAGCATGCCCTTTCATTCTCTAGCATAATTGTTTGAAAAAAATTTGGCAGAAATCGCCAAATTGCAAGGCTATAGCCTTGGTGTTTTGCTCGATTTCACTTTTGTCGTAAAAGGCTTTAGCTCTGAAAATACAACTCCTGGTTGCACTACCTCACCAAAATACTTGGAATAGCATGCCCTTTCATTCTCTAGCATAATTGTTTGAAAAAAAATTTGGTCAGAAATCGCCAAATTGCAAGGCTATAGCCTTGGTGTTTTGCTCGATTTCACTTTTGTCGTAAAAGGCTCTTAGCTCTGAAAATACACAACTCCTGGTTGCACTACCTCACCAAAATACTTGGAATAGCATGCCCTTTCATTCTCTAGCATAATTGTTTGAAAAAAAATTTGGTCAGAAATCGCCAAATTGCAAGGCTATAGCCTTGGTGTTTTGCTCAATTTCACATATCCCGCAAAAGGCTCTGGGCTCTGAAAATACACAATTCCTGGTTGCACAACGTCTCCCAAATGCTTGGAATAGCATGCCCTTTCATTCTTTAGCACACTTCGTCCACTTCACATTTGCCGTCACATGTTTGTAAATCTGAAAGTTCACAACATTTTCTGGTTGTAGCTCACGAAAAGGCATTAAATATAATGCTTTGTCATTCCATAGTATGGAACGTGCAAAAAATTAATTGATTGAAAATTTCCATTTTGCAAGGCTATGGCCATGGTGTTTAATCTAAATATGCCTTCAGTCTTAAAAATTCATAACTTTGAAGAAGACAAACTATGTTCACGTGACTGCCATCAAAATGATTAAAATCCCATTGTCTTTTTTTACAAATCACACAAGGAACATACAGTTTCGAGCAAAAATGGCCATTATGCAAGGTCATATTCTTGGTTTTTTGACCAAATATGCGCCCAGTCTTTAAAAGTGCTTAACTCTGAAAATTCTTCACATATATCAACTTAACCACCATTAAAATGCTCTAGGTCTTTGCAGCTTTGTTATACACGTGTCTGACCTTTCCAGGTTCGTAGCCTTGAAAATACACTTTCATTATTCTTGGAAATATTATTAAAATACTTGCCCTCTATTTACAACCATACTGAAACACGTTTGGCAAAAATGGAAATTTCGCAAGGCTATAGCTTTGGTGTTTTTTTCGGTATTACTTTAAAGGTTGAAAGCTTTGAAAGTACAGATCGTATGCTCTCGTTACCAGATTTCCTATACGATATGACTATTTCTAGGCTATGGCCCAAAATTCAAGAATTGCCCTTTATAATCGCATTTCACGTTCTTCAGTCGAGGCGTCAGGTTTAGCACTCTGATCTGATTCTAGCAGCTCCAGTTTTTAGGAAACAGGTGAAAAGCTTTCATATTAATGGCAAATTAACAACGGCTACATCTTTAATGTTTGCCTTGAATAGAATGTTCTGAAAAAAATAGTCAAGTGAAGTTTCGTTCATGGCTTTCAAGTAAACAACTAAGATGGGCGGCTTTCTGGGGCACTTGCTCATCGAATTAACCGGAGTATCAAATTGCGTCTCAGTGAATTTCAAAAACGACTACCTTGCTGTGAAATACCCTTATTAGAGAATCATCAACTTGGTCCTGTCATCCGTATGCCTTTTGGCTAGCCCTATGAGCAGCCAATAAAAATTCAAATCGGGCTTCTATAATAATAATTTCTAGTAACAGGTGCCAGTAACAAGTTGATCTACAACTGCCAATGCTGTCAAATTTTATATTGGCATTAATAATAATTTTAAATTGAAATACTTTTAATACTTAAGCTATTTCTTGAAGCAAGGTCTACTAAAACAAGGTGAAGTAATATTAGCATGCTATTAATCTTATAACTTGATCAACAATATTAAATCTAAACCATAAATTGGCCATTTACTACTCTAATCTTAAATACTTGTGAATACACTGTATGAAACTTTGAAAACAAAAAACTTCTTAATTCATTATTGCTTTAGTTTGTCCAGTCCTTACACTTTCATCGGCGTCCATTAAAACCGCTTTGCTCGTGTCCTTTGCTGCCCTTTTTGCAATTGCTCTGTGGATGAATTTTCAAGCAATAGAATCTGACCACAAAATTCGACTAATAGACTTGCTTTTTGCAAGGCAAAATGAATGCCTAGGTCAAAACAACTGTGGTTACTCATTGTCACACCTTATCATGCTGACATCCCCATTACGTCATCAATTCTCCCATCTCAACTCTGACCCTCTGACCTTCCATCTCATCTACCTTCTGACCTTTCTCGTAAAGTGATGTCTAACTGCCCCCTAGCCTTTCTCGTAAATCGGAAAGAATGTTAAGGAATGAATACTAGGTGAATGCTGGTGTCTACATGTCATCCAGCATTTCTCATAAGCCAAAATCAAGACTGATGTCTGTGTTTCCTCTAGCCTTTCTCATAAGGGTGAAACGAATAATGAAGATGAACGGAAGATCAAATTAAAATACATTGGCTTCTAATGGAAAGTGCACTTACTTTGCACCAAGTTTCTTTACATTCCAGTATGCCTAAAAAAAATTTTTTGCCATTCAACACAAAATTCTGGATTACAAGAAAGAAGAAATGTCGAAAAAATAAACCAAACACTCTCATTTAATAAGATTTAAACTAATCGTGAAACTTCAAAAGCTATTCATTCTTATTACGTCACCAAGATCATTGCTATACATCCTTGAGAATGTTTCAGGGACAATGTCATTAACAGGAGGGTCAAAGCTGTACAACTGTTTATCCAGACAAATTATGCATAGACCATGAACACATAAGACAAATTAATGCGAGCCAACAGTTGGTATGAAGGTAGTCAGAAAAGGGCACACCAACCTGGGCGGTATTTCCTGCAGCAGCCATTGCATCTCCTGTAACATCGCTGGCCTCTTCGCCATACCTAATAAGCAAATAGCTTTAGATACAAAAAGCCAAATAGGGACAACTACAGCAATGGTTCAACAAGCCAAAAGACCTTAAGAAAATGCAACGCGTGCTGACTTCTATGAACCAACCAGAGCAGCCAAAGTTTAAAAAATGCGTCTTATTGTAAACAGGTAGGAGAGCAGTAGCTCTTATACAAAGTACTTTTCGTACTTAATATTTTTCAAAATAAATGTCAGACGGTGACTGAAATTCGAGCAGTAATGGATGACAAGGTGCAGGTAACGTGACGTGACATGATTGATTGCCCAGCTGATGTATTCCCATCATATCATGGACACCTACCAATCACGTTCGTTTTTAGCTTGACCATTTCTACAGACCTATAAACTGACAAACGTCAGACGAAGGAATCCTTCATGCGTGGTTTTAAAATCAAGCAATGTCCAGGTGATTACATGTCCAAGCAACTAATATACGTCATTACCAACAAACAAAACAGCATTAATGCAGCATATGACAAGCACTAGTTGACAATGAAGATTGTTAGATGTCATTTCGAAGATGTCATACTTGTGATTGACGGTCTCCACTGTGGCTTTGGTAATACTCTTATACAAAACCTTCCCTGATTCTTCCAACGACGTGAACACTGCACCGAAACCTGTAGTTGAAAGTAGCGCAGTCTCAAACGATGAACCTTGAAGCCAGTTAGGAAGCAGCTCTACATCAGTACTCTCAAACTTCTAAAAACATTTATCTAAGAATTATCAGAAGGTACGATCGGGCTACAAATTTTACCTGTCACAAAGTGCGAGTATCTGGCTCAGACACTTCTGTGACGTAGAATGGGGAAATAACAGAGCAACATCTGCTCCCTGTCATGACCCGATCTATCTTGTCAGTTGAAACGGAAGAAGCGATTGCTGAAAAGCTAGATGTTTATAAGTTCGTTTCGGTGCAGTGGACTTCTGCAGCATCTGTCCCTAAAGACAACGCAAGCCTAAGCCATTCCACACACTAACAATCTTAAATATATGAGGATTGTCAAAAACATTCACCTTTCAAGCCAGCAGCAGCCACCATGACAAGATCGTCCATCGTCTTTTTGTTTTTGTCGTTATTCTTGTATTTCTCCGGAACGAGCTACGAAACAACCACATGCATTAGAAAGCCCGTAAGCAAAAGCAATGAGAACTATTAGGTGTCCACAAAACTGCATGTAGCATGGTACCAATACTTGGGAACAAAGGGAAAATGGTGGCATAAAATCGTGCAGCATTATACGGATGAAATTATTAGAACTCTTCTTGCTCTATGTTTAAATGACCGATAGCAGGCTTACCTTTGCTCCCTGTGTCCTTATCACAGGGGACAAGTGCTTGCCAAGCTCTATTGTCAATGTGCACAAGGTTGTAACGATGAAGCCACTGACTTTCACGGCGGCACCAGTGACCTCTTTTATCTGCTGCACACTTTGGACAGTTTCTGGGTCGACCTTGGAGGGCTCCTCATTTGGCTGAAGCCTTCCTCTCAGTTTCGAAGCCCCCTGAAACAAGAAAGGTCGCATTATTCTTGGCTTAACGGCCCATATTGGTCTAATGATGACTACAAGCGGCGGTTACATATTCCGCCACTTCATATATATCGCAATAAGCATTCTGCATACGCTTTAGTTTTCCAGCTTGTAGCTACTTTTCCAAAAACATAGATAAATGCAATATATTCATATTTCTTCACGCGACAACCGTAATCTCCCCGAAGGAAAAAGGGATCTGGAATGGGAATGGGAAGGGATGTTACAGATGAAGAGCAGTAGCTACACAGCACCTTATAAGCAAGCAAGTAAAACAATAAAAACCTGGACAACAACGTACATTCATCGACAGATACCAAACAACTATCAGATGAGGACGATGTACATAAACATAATTCAAATGTTCATTACTATATAAAAATCGTACAGCCTAGCTTGTGATTCACTCTCCAAACAAAAATCTCGCCAGAATGTTAATAACAAGGTGATGTTAATCAATGTCACAAAAGATAATAGGCCAACCTGCTCAACTAAATGACTTGTAACTTCAGCACCTTTCGCAAGTCCCCAGGACACCCACTTTGCACCAATTAGGATACCATTCGATACCCTATCACTCCAACTGCGTTCTTCGTCTTCAGTAATTGTCGTCTCTGCAACGATGCCAGGCTGAGCAGGAACAAGCTCTTTGCTGGTAATTTGGTCGGCCACTTAAAGAAAAAATTTATTAGGAAAAATAAATTTGATGTATAATAAATTCAACAGGCACCTGATAGCAATAAAACCAAGCTGTATTTCCCTTGAAGAGTGTCAGAGACTTTGGAATTATTTCAAAAAATAGCTTCAGTCAATATTGCCTTGAAAAAATTTTCAATAACATTGCAATATATGCTGATAATGAAACTTGCAAAGAAAGGCATGAACAAGTTGCATCATTTTTCTTTGAATGATTTTTGCATCTCTGTAGTGAGCATACCACAAGCCTCATGTAAAAAGGAATTGATTTAGGTGAGGAAACCCTTTTTATGGCAGCATGGAGAATTCAAAACTTAAGAAAAATAAACAGGAAGATTTACCTGCTTGAGCTGGTCCTCCTCTATGCTGCTTGTACGTAGGAGGTGGCCTTGGTGGCTTCTCACTTGCGATGTCTCGTGCTGACAATTTTCGAAAATCACAATAGCAGGCCAAAATCCTTTCGAATCGTTCCACTACTTTATCAGTAACAATACCAGCGAAAACAAGTCCTACTGATGCAGGTACTCCATCCTACAAAAAAACGTTGCCTTCTTAATTTATCAGTTTCTTATGAAATGACTTTCAAACAAAGCAAACAATCACATTCACAGCTATCATTGTGGAAGAAAGAAAATGTGTAGAATCAATGATATTATTGCATGATTATAGTATTTTGTTTCAAAGCATACTGACTACTTCAGCTAACCTGGGGCTGTAAACTGATGTCTGGGAACATGTATGTCCGGCTAAAAGTTTTCAGTGCTGGAGATATACCAGGATGCAGAGGATACACCCAGTCACCACATTGGAGAAAGGCGGGTGGCTCTGTTGGATCTAAAACAGTACCCAAGGCATCAAATTGATTTCATTTGAAACTAATTGCCAGGTGTCATGGAATTTCATAAAAAAACCAATGTTTTTCTATGTTAAAACCAAATAAAAAAATCATCCAATGTATGCAAAATCTTACTTGAGTTCACAATAAACACTATGAGACATTGACTGAAATGAGACTAGCAATACAGTGGCAAGCATTGCGTAATTCTCTAATATTTCTTGAAACATACCTTTATTATCACCAAGTAATTGAAAAATTTTTAAGCTGCATGGAGTGGACCACGTACTGACTTGCTTTTGAGCGTCGACATGGAACAACCTTATACCTAAATGAAAAAAATCAATACTTTTTCTAAATATAAAGATGCCCAATTTCAAAATCTGATGACAATTACAATCAGCTAATCAGACAAAACACTTCTTTTCCATCCTCTCCCAGAACATTCTAGCTACTTGCAATTAGTTGATTAAGTTGTAAACTGTATCATAGATCAAATTCGAATTCAGCTTGTAAATATATTCCAAGTATTTTCAATTATGTAAAAATTATGGTTGGATAGCATTCTGCAAATTCAGCTGTAAACTACAAACTTTCATATTCCATTATGTTACCTTCTTCGATTGTAATCAGTGTTCTGGCATCTTCCCATTCACAGTTGCTCTTTGTGTGACTCTTAATACCATTTTCTCCATTGCATGTTGGCCCTTCAGGCATTGGTGGTGCAGATGGTTTGACAACAGGCCTTTGAAGCACCGTCAGCCTAAATTCAACATCTCTTTTTGCTCTTGAAAAAATATGTCAGTCAAATGAGGCTTCTGCCAGAGAGGATATTGAAGTAAAAAAAATACTAAGGCTGTCAAGTCAAGTTATTGGTGAATATGAAATACATGTGGGCATGTGAAAAAATGTTGCCAATAATAAGACATCTTATTACTATATTACCTGACTTTCCCAAACCTAAAATTTCTTCCTTTATCAACAATGGCACAAACACATTAAAGGTTAGGAAAAAATAATTAGCTTGTTTGTTAAAAGCTGGTAATAGCAAACAATATATAGAGCAAAGCCTGGCTGAATCATAGATTGGATGAGGTGACATGTAATGTGTCTTTTGTTGAAATATTGCTGGTAGAACTCACGTTTCTAGCTTTCTTTGCATCTCTACTGCTTTATCGCATTCAGTTGCCCTCAGCCCCCTTGCATCCAACTTCAGTCCGGAATCTATCAGTCGCAGCCCTAAGATGGTTCATTATTTAAAAGCCTTGTTTAGCCATATGAATTATTAATTTTAAATCAACTGAAGAAGGAATTGTTTGAAATTGCTTAAAACTTTAAATCCAAAACAATATTTTGCTGAAAAAATCAAACTGTTGTGTACAATTACCTTTTTCATAACACAGCAATGCTTCAGCTTTCTTGCCAACTTCCTCCATTGAAATTCCTTCGTTGATGAACCTTATTAAGAGTGCATTATGGTTAGAGTTTACGACTGGTTAAAACTAGTGGCTAGCACAGTCCTGTTCCAATTTTTTATCGAAAGGGAGGAAACTTTTTACTTTATCTGTGAGCATATAGCTCATAAAACTTTGTTGTATTCTTCTATAACGATAAGTTTCGTGCAAAAATTTGCAATGTCAGAAGCAATATGAACTGCATATTGAAGCAATACTTACGTAAACGCTTTTTTATATTTAGATGTTAACTTGGTCAAAACATCATCCTTCTCCTGCTCCATTGCAACTTCCATAGTTCTAACTGTTCTTCAGCTGCTGGGTATGTCCCTTTCGATTGACTAACAAACTAAAGCTCTACATGTGCATGTCTCTCACAAAAATCCACCCATAGATAAGTTTGCTTGATCTTTCGTTCCCCTTCTCTTTTGCAACTACTTCTACCTTCGACGGTGTTTGTATGCTCCGAACTTCTCTAGTGCGTTGCTTCACTTTCCTTCTCAAACAAGCTTCCTCTTGTTTTGGATGATCCGTCACATTTGATTAGCCTCTTTCCCGTTCAACTGATTACGAAACATTACGTCATCGTGAATGGTTATCATAGCACAAGGGGACTTAGATCTCCAGCCACCCACAGTTTCTTTGCTTGGGCGAAAAGACCTTGACGAGGGTCAATTCCATGCAGACACCAATGGAGCTTCGTGGTATCAGATTGTGGACGATCATTTTCACTGCCAAAATTATCGACAAATGAATGAAGCAAGCGTTGAGGTGAGACGCAGGGCATCCATCGAACATACCAGCTTGGAAGATTATAGCAGCAATACAGCAGGATTATGCAAATTTTTACACAACGTGGATCTTGAAAGTCATCCATACCAAATGTTTAGAGTATCAAACTGCTCTTATATTGATAATTCAAATTCCTATGAACTGGTTTTAAGCATTCATGGCTAATGTGTGCTCATTTAGGGTGTAAGTCAGGGTACCCAAGTCTAGAATTAGAGCTTGGTGCGCTATCTAATTTACGTCTATATCACATATTGCTGAGCGTGTCATTTCTGAAATTTCGGTGATTGTATCACAATTTGAATGATTCTCCAGCCCTTGAATGATTCACTTTAAATGAGATAACGTCGAAATTTGTTTTTTTCTTAACATAGACATCTATGTACCAAACAAGGAGCCTGGTTTTGAAGAAAAGACGGTGCAAAATAAAAAAAGACAGATAATTAATATTGCCCTTCTTAATAAATCAAACAAGAGATCGCGCGAGAAAAGCAAAAAAAACTGTAGAGAAGTGAGTCAGATTAAATTCTCATTTTTAATGAAAACCAATGCTCTCTATCAACAACAAAATTAAGCCACCATTTAGTATTTATGTCTTGCTAAACCTAAATGTTCCACAGCGGAAATATGTGCACATACTTCTATATCAGCTGCAAAAAAGAATCCTCTAGGCTCCAAAGTTGCCAAATCTAATGAACCCTTCATCTCCCCGCATAATTTCTACAGATTGGGAAAGGATGTTAAATGGCTACCAAGAAAAGGCAGTTGCGGCTGTCAGAAAATCGTCTTGTGACAATCAATTAGAGCGCGCTGTAATATTACAATCACAAATTGCTGCCAGTCGCGATATTAGGCCGCCATTAACTTCATTAAAATCCTTTAAACAACTGACAAATTTGGTCAAATTCCACATCACACTTGGGAGATTCTTAGCACTCAGCTGAGATAACATGCACCACTAATATACTTTTACTGAAATTGTACTGACTCTAGTACTGAGAGTAAATTACACCACGCAGCTAATTGACAGTGCATAGATGAGATGACGTTTTCCGTTCAAAAGCCTCTAGTTAATACCATTCATACCAGACAAATTATAAGCATGTAGATGAAACATCTTTTAATAAGCATCATTTATGAAATGACAAAATTTCTAAAAGGTGACGCTCCACCCGAGAGCTCGTTTGTCGAATCCGGCAGTTACAAGACTGATATTCTTTGAATTGTTATCGTCATACCAGCAAGCTGAACAAACCATTCGACGATGGCCCTCGAAGAAAAAGAAAATATTTACTAACTAAGGTATTGACTGATATAAAAATTTACAGCAGAATCTCTATCAGGCAAGCTTACCAGCAAAACCCACAAGTTAGCATCCCCCCCCCCCCATTCATGTAATCAAAACTCTAACAGGTTTTAAAGACGTGTCTCTTGAAATTTTCTGGGGACGACCTAAATACAACGATATGTATTCTGCCAAACGGAGAATCAGAAGTTGATCAATTTTCAAAAGTATTTCTTCAGAGCAGTTAGTTGTATTATTGCAATACCTGCCGATGTCTCCTGGGCAACCTTGCCAATCGATTGCCGTTCAAATCGAAGAGTCGAACCTGCCTGTTGTCTTGGGGTATTGCGATAACATTTTGCACTGGGGAAATCGATAACCTGCAAAATTGGAAAACCAAAGTGTCATGTGACAGCAACAGAAAACAATATACTTCATCAACTGGTGTACTTCATAATCTCCAGCAGTGATAAATAATAGAGGATCTTAAACTACAACTGTTACCCTTAAGTGGTGAAACTTTGGTAAAGCAATAATAACACACAGCTTCCATTGAGCTTTCTTTAGGAAAATCATCCGAATGCCAAAATCACACTTGAGCAAAACTGATTTTTAACACTCAACTTCATTTAGAATGACAAAATATTTGCAAGGTAAACAAACACAATACTAGCAACAATGCTAAAATAAACCAAAGGTATTGTTTCCACTTAACACGCCTTTCAACGCTTATCTTCTGTACACATACCTGTTTACTGCAGAGTCCAAATTAATCGTCGCCAAGGGTGCTCGCATGTTCTTTAGATCCCAGACCTTCAAAAACAACAGTGAGGCGCGGCTGAGTGACTGGGTGGCTCTCGTAAAACGGCTACAATTTTAGGGAAGAATCCGGATCCCATCCGCAGGTTGGAAGTTTCCCCAACGAAACGATGGATAAAGCATTTGCTAAAGGATGTCGAGCCACTTCAGAACTGGCGCCGAATGAGATGGGCGTGCCGGGCCTCGAACTGAAGCATCAAGTGGAGGCCGGAGCGCATGCGGCTGAAAGCAACCCACCGTGATGCATGCATGGTACCACATCTGGGCTGCAGATTAGAGGGGCAAGGCCTAACAAACTGTTGTGGAGCACCGCTAATGAGTGTTAGGAGCATACTCAGCAATGAACAGGTGTTTGCAGAAAGGTCGTTACAGATAGCAAAAGGCAAACATCACTTCGAAATAGCATCTGCGCGGAAGAGTCCTCAAGTAAGACCTCACCTTGACCGTTCTGTCATCACTCCCACTTACTACGTGTTCCGCTTTGTTGGTAAATACAGCTGAGGTCACAGTACTGGAAAGAAGAACGCTTTAAAATTGTTTGTAGCCTTTAGAATTGTTGTCATGGGTGCCTTTAGGCGTATGGCTTATAGTAAGTAATCGTGTCCAATTCAGCTCTAACGAGCTCTACTTCACAAATCAGCAAATTCTACTTTTAAAATCCTCTCTCTTAGAAAAATAATACTCAGCCTATCTACTTCCTCTGAGTTTTTCCAAAATTTCTGTTAACATGGTTACCAAGAGCCGCTAGGTGATTAATGCAAATGAAGCATGCACTTAGATTTGACACGGGAAACATACTCTGAATGGCCTTGAAACACATTGACTGAATGCATAGTCGGTAGTCTGAAATCCCAAAGACGAAATGTCGTGTCTTGTGAGGACGAGACAATCAGCTTGTGAACGGCGTGGGTGCAAGCATGGGTGAGCTCATTTTCGTGACCTGCGAATGTTTGAAAACTAACATTAACATAGGAATGAAACTCGAGGGTTATTATCAGTAGGTTGATAAATAATCTATATCGTCTATAAATAATAATCTTTTATAAGATTAAATTATCATCATTTAATTGATAAGTAGTCGTTATCACTCTTCTTTAAGACTTACATTCACTTTTAAATGCATTTACATTAAACATTCGCTCTTACAGTTTTCATTGCTGTTTAAGGTTTTCATTGCACTACCCAGCTTTCGTACACTTATTTCGTATGCAGACGATTCAAGATTCGGCCTAAGGCTGATGGAAGTTATACTCAATGTAAATGTATGAACACGAAATACACGCTAGTAGCATCACCTTCCAACGTGTGCACCACTCTGGCGCTCTCGGCGTCCCACAATTTGATTGTTCTGTCCCAGGATGCGGTGACAATCTGCTTCCCACTTGCCCACCAATCCGCCGATACAACCGGTCCTTCAAGAACAACCACAAAACTCTTAATAGATTTGCTTTCGATATTTAAACTGCAGAGACGGCTGCAAACCTTTTTATCTAATAAGCTTGCTGCCGCCTTGTTGCTGAAAGATTTTCACTAATTTAAGATTAACAAGGCGAACATTGAAAACAAAAATTAGAGATCTGATTTGATACTATCAGTGTACTGCTATATTGCCTCTTCACTAGTCGGCTCTCTAATACGAAACATTAGGTTTGTTTGCTGAGGCACCAAAACAATTGGCCATTGACTTTAGCGAAATAACTAAGAAATCTCTTATTTCACCAATATGAGAAATAAGAATCATCTTCTTTCATTTTGGTTAAGGTCATGATTTCCAGTCTCCTTCTAACGGCGTTAGAAGAGATAGCAAGTCCTCCCAATTTCTCTTTACTTTCTAAACATTATCAACTTTGGCAAATGGTGAAAAAGATCAAATTAGGCCAAACAAATCAGCAATTGATTCAGTACCACGGAAAACAGTAAACTAGAACAAAAAGCTGACATTCAAGACACACCTTCATGTCCACTCAACTCCAGAAGAGGTGCTCGAATTTTGTAAGAGTGCTGCCCATCAGGCGCTGGAACATTTCAAAGCCACTTGAGAATTTCATTCAATAATAAACGAGCCAAAGACAGGAAATCATATCAAAAGGACAACACTTTACATGGAGATGGTTCGTGAGGGGTTAACGATTGACGTCTGGTCAGTCTTAACAACAGACAGTAACTTTAACCTACATGTTTTTACTTTTATAAGAAACCTACCTTGGATCCTAGTACTAAAAGTTTCTTAATTTTTCACTATTTTCTAGTACTGAAAGCTTCTTAAAAGTTTCTTATTTTTAGATAAGAATTTAACATCAAATTTTGCGCCTTCCTTTGCATATTAATTGTATTAAAGTTTATAACACAACAGTAAGATTTGATCTCGTATCTCTTGTTCATTATTCTTATGGAAACAGGGGTACTTTTTATCGAGGCACCCGGTACAGTGTGCTAAATTGTTGTATAATTTTCGTATTATTACCGAGACACCCGGTATGTATTACTTTGTGCCTCAGAAAGTCATTTTTTGGCGTTTCTTAAAAATATTGATATAGTTCTAAAAGTTTCTTAAATTTTTGGGGCTCTCGTAGTAGGTTTCTTATTATAAAAAAACGTGTACTGCTTGAAGGATTTCTCTTTTACAACCCTTCTCTGAGGTTGGGGGAATGGCTTCTCTTAGGGAACAAATACCCCTGATTAAAAGGACAAGCAAACCTGCGTAAATTCTCAAAATTGGAACTTAAAAAGCGACACGATCATGGTAGGAAATATCAACCAAAGATCCATTAAAGTTTTGTTCACGCAAAACTCTCGAATTCTTAGCCCAGATTTAACCCTTGTGGTAAATCCAACTACAAAGACGGTAAGGAAAAACACCGGATAAAGAAGGGTTTATTTGATTTACAGGAGAATTTGCAACCTTGGCTAGAACTACCCAGGTGCAAATTTGGTACAGCCGGCGCCATGCTCTAATCTATAGCTGAACGGCACAGAACAGGTACGATTCCTGCGAATGAAAAGCAAAAATAGAAAGGCACCTTTTGCCATTCGACATCCAATCTTTAACTATACCAAATTTAAATTTCTACCTTCCAAATCCTCATCTTGCTCATCGTCTCCAGAACCAGGGCGAGAACTCTGCAAAGTCAGATAAAAATTCCTCGATTAAGCCTATATTTCCTTTTCATATTTCATTCGTGTACGAAGTCGACATTTTATTTCATTCATTTTTGCTAAAAATAACTCATATAATCCCATGTTTATACTGATAAAGTCCACAACGTGTAGACATAACAAAAATGTTCTAATATCGACGCGAAAAAGTACCCAACGGTGACCCATTAAACTTGCGAGCCCCATTCTGGACCCTCTGCAACGAAACACACAAATACTCACACTTGGAGAATCCAATGTGGATGGTGACTTGCTTCTGAAGTCCGTGAATGATATGCTTGGCTTCCAGATGTGACAAGTAGTATCACCCGCGCCTAGAGTTGAATCGATGCATTACTTCGTTGTTGGTTTGTGTACCCAAGGATTCGGTGAACCAACTGTACAATACTTCTTCAGCATCTGATCTTAAAATCTTCCAGCTCAGAAAGAGGATTTGTAATACTTGATTCTAGGCAGGGCTGCAGGCAAGTATCGGAGTCTGGGAACTAGATTCTTGAAAAAAAATTTTTGGCCTGGCAGAAAATTTTTCGGGAAAACTTGACAAAAACAATAACTTGTTTGATTAGCCCACTTTTTGCCAAAAAATATGAAAGGTTCAACAACAACCAAATAACAATGTTCTATTAAAACTTTTTCCAGACCCTAAAAATAAGAAGCCCTTAAAAATTAATGTGTGTTTTCGTTAGAACTATTGCACTCAGTATTATTAAACTTCGTGATCATCTCTTACTTTGTAATTTTCAGCGGACTTTTATTTAAAAAATGCTAAAAGAGATTGAGGAAAACCAGCAGGATCTGCGAGATGTTCCAAATTCAATCTTCAAAAATGTAGAGTGATAGCGATTGAAGTAGCGGGAAAATAGCAATTTCAAATGAAAATTTAAACAAGAAATACGAAGAAAACAGAAAGAGAAGTACTAACCAGAGCAAATCAACTGTTCAGTGGGATGGAACCGCACAGAATTAACTGTAAAAGAAAATATTTGTCAGTGGGATATTACAATCTTCTGCTTAAATAGATGTTACTACCTTTTTAAGAAAATTATACATTTTTCCTGAGATTGCTCCAGAGAAAGAAAACGTCAGCATAATTAGCTGCTTGCCGTTACCTGAGCCATTGTGACCAAGATACTGTGTGAGACATTGTCCACTTTCAATATGCCACACTCGTGCTGTGCGGTCTGAAAAAATGTCATTATATTCCATCATTTTTTAGATAAATGTAAATTCCACATTAAGCCTATAATGCATGTTTTCGAAATCAAACTACGTTCTTTTCAAATACTCGAAGCTAATTAATTCATTGTTAAGTTCAAACGTTTGATACTTGTAGCTTATTAGAAGCTTCCTAGGAAAAGACAAGTTTCCACAAAGGTTGTAAAAATCATTGTTAAAATCTCATAGAGCATAAATCTTCACAAGACTCACAAAATTAGTGTTAATGGCAATGTTTAGAAATAGCTTTTTGGCATAATAGACGCTCTTTCTGCGAGTGAATTCTTTAAATAAATCATATATCAAATCAATAAATATATAAATAATAAGTAAATAAAAAATCAAAGAAACGGGGGCTTTAACTTAAAAAGAGTGAAGTAAAAAAGTCAAAGAAGAGGGCGCTCTACAGCCGGCTGGCGACGTCTGCGGCCCTGTGCGGCGGCCGCGGACTCTCTGGCCGGAGGTCACACGATGCGGCACGGGCTGCGCAGCGGTCAGCGAGCATCAGCTGGAGCTGTGGATTACCACGCGGCTCCAGCTATTTATAACATAACAAAGAGTAGCTCGCGCTACTTGTGGGAAGTGCGCGAGTTTGCGCACTAAAGCATCAGCCTCAAAGCATCGGATGTGTTGGGAAACAGAAGTTGGAAGCTGTCGAAAGGGTAAGAGCACGGAATCAAGCAAAAGCTGATCAACAGGAGATAGAGAGGTGTAAGATTGGGCGTGGTATGGGCGTGGTGTGGGTGTGGCACAAACATGGCATAGGAATACTTCATTTGCATTCATTGCAGACTAAAATCGCAACGTAGACTTGGATGATTTTTAAAATTTCACAACAGAAGCTCAAAACCACTTAACAAAAACAAAGCCTCAACTGATTCAAAAACAGTCTGATTTGAGACAGAATGGCTGAGACTATTATCCTTGTGGTTTCACTCAGTTCTATGACAAAGCATTTGTTTTTAACAATGAAAAACAACTCAGTATAGTAATGTCAAACACATGCAAAAGTGTATCAACTCCAAACTACCATTATCATCACCATTATCAACTAGATTCCCTAAGCAATTTCTCCTTGCACAAGACTTTGCACTCTTCCACTTCTTGTTGGCCTAAACAATTCTTTGATCTCAAGTTGTGCCATAAAAGATCCATAATAGATATATAGCTGTGTCATTTGGCTTTTTCACCTGGTTTACCAAAGGTTGGCAAGTCAAATATCATAAAGCCTGGAATTCCACCCGATGGTACATTAGGTGCAGTGATTTTGCAGTTATAAAACTACAATTTTTGGTGCAGATCAAGCCCGTGTTTTCCCTGAGCCAGATATTTTGTCCATCCTTGCTCCATAAGCAATCTATAAGTGGTCCCCAAAAAGCTATCAGGGCAACTAAACAAAATCATTCAAAGCTGCAAATAACTCACCAGCTGATGCTGTGGCGATTAGTTGGAGATTAGGCCTAGAACAAGTAACCTCCCATATACCATCCTTGTGTCCACAAAATTCATGAGTTTGATGACATTCCAAATTTATAGCTTGGTTTGGTATCTTTAAACTAGATACAATCTATAAAGAAAATGAGTCACTCTAAACTAGAGACTTGACTACTGACAATGTTTGAGAATGTAATATCAAAAAAAGGAATGTAATAAATCCTTTGGATACATCATGGGCCCAAGGGTAAATGCGTAATTGATCCTACCACATAACCTGACAGAATAGCATAAAAACATTACAATTGGCAAAACCAGGTAGATATGTCCAAAAATTGGCAAGGAATGGCCAATGAAATAATTCAAGCTTGCTAACAATTACTTTCATTCTAACAAAGTAAATTCTTTTCATAAGTTTATGAGACCCAGAAATTTTTATTCCTTCAATGCCTTTGTTTTACATTAGCATATTTAAACCATGGTGTAACATATCTGGGTTTTGCTAAGTGTCAATTCTTGTAGATCAATAGTACTATGCTTACCATTTCAATGCAGCTTAGCCCAAGTCAACTAGTGATTTCTTGAATCAAGTAAGATATAAATATTTTTTAATTCATTTCAATTATCAAAACTGGAAACACTTTGATGCTTGCCTCTTAGCAACATGAACAATACTGAATTGTGCATAGCCTTAATTGTTTTTTGACTCTTTAAAAATGTGTTGCATCACTCATATTCAAGGATTAAAGCAATTAAAATTCTTATTAAAATACCTTGCTTGTTGACACTTTGTAAGTTGTTTTCAACTTCTGAGACATCAACTGCCCAGCAGCTATCAAAATGAAGCAAGTACAAGATTGAATTTGCTTGTCTAGAGTTTAAAAGTTATGGCTAGGAGGTGGCATTTAAGCCCAACAATTATAAGGAAAAAATTTGCATAAGCAGCCAGTATGATTATTTTAACCACATAATTAAAAAACACAGCAGATGTCAATCATCAAAACATAAACCTTGCCAATAAGATAATTTGAGCAGATGTTACATTCAGCATCAAAGAGGAACAAAGATATAATCTCTAGGTATTAGAAAGCAGAATACAATCATAGTACTCAAAACATTAAACTGAGACTCTTTTTAAGAAGGACTACTCACATGGCTTCTTATTAGCAGACCTGACAGCAGCTGTTGTTTCTTGTAATATATCTGTGCCAGGATCAGACTTGTCTCCGCTTTGGAAAGCCTTGAACTTGGCAGTAACGACCTCAATCTTTGCATGAACTGGGCATTAGAAAATACCTATCAGTTTCCTAATACTAAACCCCTTTTTGCACTTTCATGTACTGTGAAATTGTATGCAAATTTGTATTCAAGCGCACTCCTTGTAATCTAGCTTATTGTACTGAATGCAACTTAAAATATTTTGATCTGTAAATAAAGACTGAAGATTTGCAAAAGCAACAAAAACAATATTAGCTACTCATCTCTCTATATAAACTTACTATATCTGGTAACTTAAATCCACAGCAACATGTTAGCTCCCTAAAATGATTCCATTAAAATCCTTTTTATCTAATATTCAACCTTTAATCTTTAGGGTCAATTAATATTTGTAAACATGGATACACCTGGAGTAAATCCTCATGAAGTGAAGAGTTTTAGACTTTTAGACTAGACTTTTAGAAAAAGTTTGAGTCATCTCTGCAAAGTTGGTCAGTACAAAACTAATTGGTTGCTATTGCACCTTTCAAATGAAAGTAGGCTTTTCTATTTTTTGCAAATTTAAAGTAACTAAATTTGGAAACAACACAGAAAGATTCTCAAGAGGTGGGCTTTGTAATGCACTCTTGACTCAGAAACAAGGTAAGTGGTTCTTGCATTTGCCCATAATGGTAAAACATTGAAGCATGCCTGTAAATGCAACAATATGAACACGTAACAACTGAAGCCTTCAACTTACGCTCGGCATTTTCGATACAAACTTTCTCGAATTCCCTCTCGATTTCTCCAAACAATCCTCGCAGCTTCCGTTGTACGTCCCTCGGAATAGCACTTTCAGGCATATCCCCATCGATATTATGTGGTGAATATCTTCGGTCCTTCACCCTTCTAATGGATAGCCTTTTATTCTTCGGTTTGGCGTAAGTTGGTGCTTTTTCCACACTCTTCTCCATTGCTACCAGTTGTGAAATCAAAATTGTTAACCAGCGGTAAAATTGACCTACAGCAGTGCTTCAAGTGCGGTATCTACAAATTCGCCATATCGACAGACAAACTAGTTCCAAATGATAGTTCCTGAAAAGAGTGTGTCTCAACAAATCTTTACTTGACTCATGGTAGAGATTCTATTTAGATATGACAGTTAGACTTTCTTGAAATCTGCTGCAAAGATCGACCAGTACAAGGTCGCCATGATCTCAAAACAAGGATGCCTCGCATTCCTGGTTGGATTGAAACCGAGACTTTTGGGCGGGTTTGTCACCTCGAACAAAGTAGGCACCATAGATGTAGGCACTTGCTGCAGTTACTACGGGAACATGACACGTTGTGCCTACAGAAAAATATCAAGTCCTCTTGCACCTTGCAAGTAAAAACCATGGTTTTGGAAAAAATTCAAGCTATTTCCTGTGGAGTACCACAGGGATCTATGTTGGGTCCACTTCTCTTTACCTTGCTTATAAACAATATCGATGAAACGATATTACGATAATGTGAATTGTCTCCATTCGCAAGGATTTTCTAAGCTCAATCAAGCAAAGCTTTAACTGCAAACTCATTTTCAACCAATCTTACCTTCCATTGTTTTAAGAATGTGTCGCAAGGAGGTGGTCAGAAAGCCTTGGGAACACAATTGCAATCTTGCACCCCTAAGCATTCGATTATTTGCGTGACCACTTCGATATGTTGGAATGTTATGGCATTGTTGCGGTATGAAAAAGATCACCAATATAAATGACAACAATATATCTTCACGCATTGATTTATTTCATCACAATGAACGAGAAGAAGAGCATTAGCATTTCATGCAACAAGTTCGACTGAGTTACAACTCATGAAGCTTCGTGACGTAAGGTACTAAAATATAAAACTCTATATATAAGTTAGCACACAATTAGTTAGAAATCCGTCATTAAGAACAATAAATGAAATGCTTCCATTTACATATTGAAATAATGCAAACCAGTTGTCTATATTTGCGCAGATGGATAACGTAAAAGAGTATTCCTATGCCACAATCCACCATGCAGCGTTCCAGGAAAAATTTATAAAATTATTCAAAATTCATCTCAAAAAAAAGATCAATAAACTTTCATTATGAAAAATGCTTACACATCATAATGCTTTTTCAGTTTATTTGTATTTAGAAACACAAAACAAGCAGTCTTGTTGATGTGGAGTCAGATTACTGACATAATGTTGCAATAAAATCTCATTGGGTTTCTAAAAGTCCTTAATTTTCTTAAAATTTAAGTCTTTAAATATGACACAATGTTTGCATGACTATGGATTTATTGAGCATTGGCAAATTTTAGAAATTGTCCCCCACTCCAAGTCTGCTAGTTGTCTTATTCGAAATCTTGAGTTCAAGAATCCTTAATTTTTAAATACAGTTGTATCTAAACACATTTTAAATACAGTTGTTGTATTGATGACTAACAAAAAATCATAAAAGAGCAAGAGCTACCTATAGTAGGTTAGAAGAAAGGATGGGATTCTGAAGGCGGATGCATGGATATGAAGGCTCTAAGAAGCAGCAGCTTTGCAACGGCTTTGAAAGACAATTTTGAATATTTGATGAATGTGGCCTGTTAGATGTCAGCAGTGATATGGTATAATAAATAAACTAATGCAAAGGCTGCGATACAGAAACGTTATGACAAGGAAAATCCGCATTAAGCTACAAAGTATAGTCCATAACACAAAGACCACTCAGATAAGATCGCATGAAGACTTCAAACAAACTCAATGTGCCTCTCGAAGTTAACCGGATTATTCATAGATGGGCAGGATCTTCGTTCAGCCATAATGTGCTGTCATGCTTTTCAAATAACCACCGAGCATTATCTCTTTTTCCTTGCTCAGAGAAAGATCCTTCAAGTCTGTCTCTGCATACAGTACAACATCGGAGTAGATTGGTTTCACAGCCAGAAAGAGAGAGTTCTCTTCTAAATCTGCTTGCAGGCAGTTGAGCTCAAATGTCTCGTTCAGCGTCGTCTTAACGTCTGAATCAGTAATCACATAGACACGAGATTTAGCAGATGTCTTCTGCTTAGGTAACAAAGCCACTTCGACGAAAAATCCTGGCATTGCAGGATCAATGTTTGTCTCAACAGTTACTGAGTGCACGACAAGAGTGTTGCTGAAACATGAAAAGAAAATATGATTTACTTCTTGCATTTCTTGAATGATCGAATGGTGATGATGCTTAACTAAATGATTAAGTAACTGACATTGGTAGCTTTGATGAAGGAGGAAGGGAAATTATAGGGTGCCCCTCTGTCCTGGGTTTCTTCCCTCTTCACAGTAACATTTAGTATATCGTACTTTAGATCCTGCATCGTACCCAAATTGAAAAACCTAAATGATCTGGAGATCACCCTCTTTGAAACCTCTGAGTACGGGGGAATCTGGGGGCCATGGCCCTCCATGTTCTAGCTAGTTTTGTCTTTTTTATAAAACTATTACAAATTCTTATCATTCCTCTCGCCACCCCTGCCCCGATCCCCCGTCTTGGTCTCATCGGAGGCTCCGCTCTTGATAGCAATTACTAGAGGGCAGAGGGAGGTTCACTTGTGTAATTTTTGCACAAGGATATGTACAAAAACGAATGAGAAAAATTAAAATGAATATTAGCAAGCCTGTGAAGAGTCTTATGATTTCACGTCTTTCTTCAATGGCTATCAAACTATCTAATGGTACGCGTAGTCTCCGCTTAACTGATATATAACTAATGGAATTGTTTATTTCTGTCTTCGCAAATTTGCAGTAAGAGAAAGCAGTTAAGAAAGTCCTTATGAGCTTTGCAAGGAACATGGAAATCGACTGACCTTCCTTTGTCAAACCGCAGCGAGCACTGGATTTGCCCTTCATCGCTTGCATCGTCTTCTTTTGCCTCAGACTATAAGCAAAGCAGAGAGAAATGTAAAAACGGTTGTACCACAAAGATGTGTGAAGATGATAATCCAACTTGATCTGTAATTTAGCTTGCCCTAACAAGATTTACTAGATTAACTAGATAAAATTTTGTACAAAACAAAGATAATTTCTGTATTGGTAACTTTCTTCGCAGGCAAAGAGACCTAATCGTATTTAAGGAATTAGATTATACTTTTAATTACAATGACTGATTATTCGATCTTTAGTCTTGAAAGCACAACCGTGAGATCATCGTATCATTGTGGCAATATTGATAGTTCTCGCGTATCTTCATTTGGCCTAAGATTTACAAAACGCCGAAATTTTCTAGAGATCAATATCAAAACAGCACAGAAAGTCAATGTGAATTCTAGTATTATTGTGCGAAGATGGAAAAAATGAGAAACCATGAACATTTGAAGTATTAGTGCATAGTCCTAGGTCACTAATGAACGTCTATTCAAACAAAGATCGCGGATAAAAATTGCGCAATTAACCTGGTCCAGACAAGTAATCATGTTTTGCATCATGAAAAATCGCACGAGTATCACTAACATTCCGATGGATTTTGTGGAGAGTAAAAAGCAATGTTTTCAAGGCGCTTTTGGATTTTCAGCTACATCGCTTTTCAATCAAACGAACACTTTTAGGGCCAAAAACAAACCACTGGCTAGTCTAGCACAGACATTCTGTTGCAGGAATGCCATTGCATTTGGCTGAATGCCTCAAATTGCTGAGAATGTTAACTAATGAGATAAGAAGATGCGAGAAATTTCCTGCAAGATAACCTCAAAAACTCATGAAAGTCTACGACGATGGTGGTAATTGTTTATTATTCATGGGCCTCCTGATAATGGGCAGAATGGCTAATCATTTCAAAGATGCTGCGGAAGATAATCAAGACAGCATCTCTGCGAAAGTTTTCAATTCCCCGTGAGATACCTATCTCTTCAAAATCATAAAAGATCGTCTGATAACTGTTCTAAGGCAGTCAATTTTACTTATTCATTCAAGCATCTAGCCTCAATAGCAATACTTTTTCGGGCAAGGCTCAGACTTTCAGGCTGTCCGTGCGATCAAAGCTTCTGCGCAGGAATCAACAGTTCCAACTAGCTTCCTATCATAACAACGAACATCATGCGTTGTTATGAAGCATTGCTATTCTTGTTGTCGTGTTGTCTTGATGTCATGAAACCACGTAGAAACAATCTGATTTGTTACTGCTTGAAACAAATCAATGTTATTCTAACGCAACGCTATCCAAATCGTTTGCCAAACTTAGTCAGACAAGAGCAGCTAAAAATGGCATCTGCTGTACTCTTCCTATTGTCCTACTTGTTTGCTGCAAAAGTGTAAAATGCTAATGTTTTATCAACAGTTTCTTAAGTTTTGTATTCATATTCAGTTTTCAATAATCACGAATTAGCATCAGTTTTCAGGGTTGACTTTTCAAACAAAGTGCACTTTGATTATTTGCAATTAATTGCATTCTTTTAACCGATCCATGCATCTTGCAACCTGGACAAGCGTTCAGCACATGTTTCTCGCACTAGACATCTTGTTTATGACGATCTGGTGTCAAGAAATAATTGATGACCAGCTTAATTCTTCAAAATAAGCCCCGAGCAAAGTTCAACAGATAACCATCTAGCACCTCATTATATCTTTATCTGAGGTTGCTTTATTTGAGGCACGAGAACTGTCGACTGCAAATTACACAAGTGTTTGATGATTTAGTTCATTGTCAAGCTATGGAAAAGTGAAATTTCAGAAACAGGAACAATTTTGATAGCAGGTAGTTCTTATTCGAGTTAAAATGAGAATTGGCCATTACTGCTAGTAATTTGCATTGTTTTCATGCATGGCACACTAATGATTCAGTCTTGGGACGAAAATGACTTAAAAGTTGAACTCCATCACTTTAGAATTTACTAAGTCTACAGATCTTGCTTTTGTTTTAAATTCTTGATTTTCAACTATTTCGCAATAGGACAGTGGTGGATGCTTTTGTTTTTCTTTTCATTGAACTCTGCAACCCAGCCAGTACGCCATCTAAAAATTCGATTGACAACTTGATTTGATAATGAGCACGACTTTTAATGAAAACCATTTCGAAATTCCGCACTCGCATTGTAATCCTCAAACTCTCTTTTTGTGTTATTGTAAATAGAAAGGACGTTATGCTGGTAGTGTGTGTTGCTGGTTTAAATCTGACAAAGAAAATTGCTCTTTCACAACACGTGTACAAAAACATTCTCTACTCGTCATCCAATATTGGTAATAGTTTTACACTATTGATCACAGTGTTATTAAAAATGGAAAAGAAGCACCAGTCGCATTATCAGCACAAGTCGACAAACGGGACTTCATAACAGGCGTTTGGTCACCGGTTTGTTACACTGTGTAAATTACTGCGAGGACATAATTGCAGTCGTCGGTTTTAAAAACACAAATTGGAATTGAATTTTTAACTTCTCAGCAAACGTAGTTGATGGCGGTTAGGCCATTCGGAGTCCATCAGCAAACAGATGATTTGCGGAGCCGTAGCCAATGAGATTAAATTCTCTCGCGGTGTAGAGTTTCATTGGAACTTGCTCACCACATTGGATTTTTCGTATAATCTGTCTGTTGAAACAATAAGCGTAAAATGTAGATAAACCTGAAATTGTGCTCTCGCCCTTTTCTCTAACAACAACTGTGAGAGACGTAACTAGTGGTGCAAATCAGTAGAAGTCAGATTTGCAAAAACTGGAAACTGCACGAAAAATCCTGAATAAATAACACCCAGAAAGGGGTGTGCATGGTTGTTAAAAGTACCGCCATGCAGCCTTGCAAAAGCCCATTCCTATCGGGATCTTGAAATAAGATATAAAACAGCAAGAACATCAAACCTTTGCGCTGCCCTCGCTGCACTCTTTGTCCACCTCGCACTCAATGCCATTTACTTGAAGCAGTGGTAAGTCGCCTCCTTGCTCCATGAGTCCATCGGCATCCACCCCGTTGAAGGTTTGCGCCAGACTGCTCCCACTGCGCATCGATACACAGACACCACTACGGCGGTGTCGTCGTTGCCTCTGCGACTCCAAGGACGCTGTCTCGCACTTTAATTGCTCGTCTTTTTGAAACTCGTCATTTCCGTGGTTATTTGCGTGTTGTTTTCCTTGTGCAAGTGCAGCTGCTACAGGGCTATTAGCAGGACCTGCTTTTTCGAATTGTCCTTCCTACGAGATACAAAAACAGTTGACGTGTAACGCTCCAGTTAAAGCATGCAGATGTGATGCTGCTTTGTAAATACATAGATCTCGTTGACGAAGAAGGTTTTTATTTAGCAAAAGATTAAGGCTGACGTATGACTGA
Source organism: Nemopilema nomurai (assembly GCA_003864495.1). Classification (NCBI taxonomy): domain Eukaryota; kingdom Metazoa; phylum Cnidaria; class Scyphozoa; order Rhizostomeae; family Rhizostomatidae; genus Nemopilema; species Nemopilema nomurai. The sequence goes on from ML133487.1 coordinate 467,790, forward strand.
TGATGTTTCTTCTTGCTGTGACGCAATCATTTAGCGATGCCCGGCTATCGTAAGAGTGTTATGGTATCAGGTGGCCTCTAGCCACTAGTGACGTCAAGGTTTATAAATGAATGGAATTGACAGTTAACTGAGATTTGCAAGAATGAGGGAGTTCCCAGAAACAGTAATCTTGCCTTAATATCTATAAAAATTTAATGCTGTAAGAAAATTCTAAGGAAGATGCCTGCAAGAGGGCTTTAAAAACATGAAAATTAATTATGTAAATAGTTAGAGCAACATGATGTGCAAACTGAACTAGAAATGCAGCACTTTCGTTGCCACATGCACCTGATGCGTAGAAGCAGTTACAGTAGTAACAGTTACAGCAGAGGCAATACTGGAAGGTTTGGTCGTGCTAGTGCGATTATGTCGCGTCTAAAAGAAGATTATGCAAAGTGTTCTAAGAGGGGCAACACTCAGCAGAGGTTCTTTTGGGAGCGCAATGTCTGGCAGTAGCACCACCTGGCAGGCTCTCTCGATAACTAACTTATACTATGATCACCTTACTGTGTGTTCAGAGGCAGCCAGATTTTGAGGCAAGCTCACAACGGGGGGAAGTGATATAACCTGAATATTACTCGAATAAAGGACTGTTATTTGAAGCGTTGTTGTATCGTTGGGGTGCCCCCAATTCCAATGGAACATAAAGAAGTTGGTTGTTCAAGAAATTCAGTGTGATGAATTGACCAAATTTATTGCTTGGAATTGTTGCAATTCAGTGATGCTTGCTGAATTAAAGTAGGCCATTGTACTATGTACAAGGAACACTGCAAGCCCTTGACTACATCGAAGATTTGCAGACTGTCTGGCGTCCTAATGTTTCCAGTCTTCTCTGTTTGCATTCGAGAGCTTCCTCCCTCGGAAAGGTTTCCATTTCACTGGAGCACCTGCTAAGTTGACAAGCTTTCGTAGAATTGATGGGTAAAATTAAGGCCTCTATAAAAGACCATCAAAAAAAGAAATTTGCGAAAGGATTTGATGGAAGCCTGTGGGAAATGCTTTTCAAAATGTTGCAAATATAATCGTTCTGAAGATTCGCGAGTGGGCGTGCCCATGGTTGCAAAGCAGCTTGCAACGTAAATAATGTTCCCTTCAAGTAGCCAGAAGTGTACTGCACATCATTCAAAACTACGTACGTACTTGTCTGCAAAATTATGCCCACCAAGCAAGTCTAGTTGTGGTTTTAGGGGGGTCCAGGGGTCCAGGGAGCCATGGCCCCGAGTATTTTGTAACCCAGAAGGGGCCCCGCAACTAAGGAAAAATTGACAAGAAATCGCAGGAAATCACAGTCTCTACGTAAAATGAATTATTTTCAAAGGAGAAATCGGTAAAAAAAACCAGAAAAAATTCAATTTGCATAATTGAGGCATAGCAATTTTAACAGAAAAGAATTTGAAAAATAATTTTGGCTTACAAAAGATTTTCAAACAACGACCCCGCAGACGGTTTCAGCCCTGAATTCCGAAGGCCCCGAAGTCCGGAGTCCTTAAAACCGCCACTGCCCCCATCACCAGAAAGAATGTTTGCATTTTCGGAAATGTCGTACAGGTTGCAGAATATTGGACACGGTTCCATACCCTGCGGCAACTTAATATTTCCAACAACTTTTGATAACGACTGGAGTACATTGTCCATAAGGAGCTTTAGTCACAACTACGTAATAACACTCTCAACTTTTCAGATGTCCGAATAATCAAAGAAATAATTCGGTGACCATTTATGCCTCAATACTGCAACAAAACCCTGTGCATGAATTTTCTTGCACAAAATGACGAAGGGTCTCACAGTGATTTTAAAACAGTTAACTAGCTATCCAACGCTACGTATCAAAATGCTCAATGTTATGTTATAGATTAAGTTCCACTTGGCTGAAGGGCTCGCTGCAACTGGCCACCTCCGTTTAGCCGGTACGAAGGACCCACGCATAACCGCAAAATAACTCAAATTTCTCGATTGCACTTCTGACATGAAATAGACCTGCGGCCATTCTCAATTTTATCTTGGCCATGAGCTTGAATAAACACCGCTCATCGCTATTATAAAACAGTTTTGTGAGAGTCTTTGTAAAAGTTGAAGTTGAGGTTGTCTTGCTGAATCATAAGTTTGCAATACAAAACTTGCTTTCAATGAAACTATTAGCCAGGGGAAACTGTCAAAGCTGACCGCAGATCTATGAGACCTTATTGCCTTTAACAAGTTAATATTTTCCTGGATTAACTAAAACTTCAATCGTATTTCAACTTCCGTAACTTTTGTTGTGACCCGATGTGCAAAAGATACGCTGATTTATCGATACTTGGAGCAAGAAACTCAACCAATATTAAGCAAGACCACATTTTCCAGCGATTGGGCATTACTGCAAGTGAAAGTCCGTATAAAAACAACAGTCAGTGGACAACCAGACAAACAAGCCTTGAGATAACTTTTTGGTTCATAATGCATAATGCAAGAGTGACATCCCCAGGTCACATTGGCGCTCAGTTAAAACTGTCCCAGGCACAAATTTTTTCCCGTCCCTCCTACCCCAGTTCAGAAAATGCAAAAGTATCTACACTCCTCCCTGCAATTTAACGTTGCTCCTTGCAAAATGCCTAATTAAATATGTTTTGGATGCATATCGTTTATATTTGAAGTACATTCATTTGCAGTAATTTTGCAAAAATTGTTTGCAGTTGCAGCTAGCGGATCGAGCCTGCACAGCGCCTTACCTGGTCACGTAGATACGCATCTAGCGATTCTATTGCATCCAAGACTTCCCATAACTCGTTGCATTTGATGTCAATAAACATCGTGTTGCTCGCTCGTTTGCAGAATGTGCTCGTGTGCCCCTCAACCAGAGCTTTGCTTGCACAGACACAGGCTCGAAACTTTAAAGGCTTTTCCCTTTATATATAAGTGTCTCTATTTTCTAAATATAGAACATTGTCTCATGTCGATGTTCGAAAGCAACGAATCGTACCAGGAAGCGTTGACGTAATAAAAGTTACTCATAATGCCAATTGTGGGGATAGGATTTGCATTAAATTGGATCTATAAGTAAAAACAATCCTCGACTTCAAAAGAGACACTTTGTGAACGCTATCTCATACAGTATAGCGAACGTATTAAATCTGTAAATGCTGCATCTGGGCAACAAGAATGTTAATTCAGGTCTGCAGAAACACAAAGCATGCGACTGAAATTATGTTAGTGAAAATCAGTCACATCGAAATAAGAAAAAAGTACATATAGCTTGCAAGTGAAATGGACAAATCTAGCATTAATGCTACTCAATTTGCACACCGCTTTCAACTAAACGTAATCGCATTACTTACACTGTGTTACCTCCGTTTTTGTACGAAAGATTCCACAGTTGTTTTACATTGCAAACAGTGGAATCTTTGGTGGCTGTGTGGTGTGACGAACACAAACGATTAGCAATGGTCACACCTGAATGGAGTAATACCAGTTACGCGCGTATCTGCGGCCAAAAAGTTGACGGAGCACAGGGTTCGCGACACTTTCTTCGTTAAATGTCATTGCAAGAAAAACGTTCTATCCAAGTTTGTTCTCCCCAAAATTTTTCTCATGTTCTCAGCATTCCTAAGAATCTTATCAATGCTTTTCTATTTATTTCAAAGTAAAAAAGTTTCTGGTTTTACATAAAGATCTTGAAGCGAACCTCTCTCCTATTAGTGCTTTAAAATATTCGAGTCTGAATCTGCTGTCCATTTTTTCACATGTCCTTTACTTCTATAAATTACTTCAACTTCATTTCACTTAAATAAGTTCACTTTAGCAATAAAACCTCTAGTATTGAACTGAACTGGGAGAAAGGGATTTGTGGCCTAGTTACCGTTTGACGTATTGTGGATGTCTTTATGCGGTTTTGCAATCGCCTCCCACTGTTACAAAATACATTATGTTTTCACCAAGTCGGCGAGTGCTTTATGGACTTTTTGGGCAATTGTTCGATTTTAAAGTGCTATGAAATACGAAGAACATACAGAGGGCTGGACAAATTGCACCCCCGCACGTAAAGCGCAGCAACGCATCGCAATTATGGTCAACAAAATGACCGAAAGAGACCAACTCGCTTTTAATTTATAAGAAACCACTATATAAAAACTCACTGGTAAAAGGCCGAAAAATTTAAGAAACTTTCACTGGTAAATGTAAATCATTAAGAAGCAATTCAAATTTTTATTCTCGTTTGAAAAACGGAAGATAACCACTGCGCATGGTTTTACGCTGTACAGGATCGTGCTAACTACATAGCCTTGCAGGATGTCGGTACCATGTATGATCCGACGCCCGCATAACATCCTTCATTATTTGACTGCCTTTGCCAGCTCAGAGACCGTGAATACCTTTGAAAACATTTCCTGATAAAATGTGTCCTGAAAGGCCCTAGAATTAAGAAGCTTTCACCGTTGAAACTTCAGCGAGGTTTCTTATATCAAAAAAAACCTTGGATGCACCAGGGTTTCCTAACAGGCTGGTAACTGTGTGAACTTTTTATACAAAACCGCCAAATTAAACTCTAAGGAAGACGTAAGAAATTCAATTAAAAAATGTACATGCTATCGAAATTACGAAGAGTGGGACTTGAGAAGACAATTTTCGTAGACTTTAGATAGAAAATGCCAGTGACTTTTCTTGCATAATGGCGAAACGGGTCGATGATTCCTGCATTCAATGAACCCACACTGAACTTGCAGTGAATTGTCAATTTTCAATTTAGGCCCATTTTACCATTTTCTTCCTTTTCATTCTGCACTTCCTATTGATCTCTCCCTTTTTAACTTGTACTCTGCTTTCCTACCATTTGCCTTGTTTAATGCTCTATCAATTTGATTACAGTATATTTGAGCTTGCAGTAAAGTTCAGCACAGAAATAGTCGACACGCGTCTTTTCTCCTGCTCAACTGTAACTTTACAACTGTGAACAATTGTAAAGTTCACCATCGCAGCTAAGTAGGAGCCTCACAACACACAATATCGCTGGCTGTTCTTGCATTGGTGACCACGACGTGATAAGCAACACTTCCGTACATAAATAAAGATAGCAGTTACAGAGTATGTCTTTCTCTAAAGAAATCTTATTGCAGTAATAGATGTCACGCTTGGTAACTGCAGATGCCAAATCGCATTCAACCATAATGAGGAGAGCGAAGACGATATGAGAACCAGTGACTACAGTCTTAACTATGAATTGCTTTGTGATCAAGAGGCTATCATAAAGCGTTGTTACTTAAGATATGGATTAATTGTTCATTGTGGCATTTCAAGATACACTTGATATGAATGGCTCTTCAATCTATTAACATGTCCGAGACGCTACATCTTAAGGTCCGAAGCGAAAAGTATGTCGTGTAACTTTTTAACACACATTTCAATTCATTCTCAGCTGTCTATAATCAACTGATACCAATAAGGTTAAAAGTATATTGGCCTGTTCTTGATCTCGACTTGAGCTGGTTTATGTGGACGTTGATGATTGACACCATTTGTGGCACCCTCCCACAAGTTTGATGCGTATGGCTTTGGTGACTACAGGGGAGACAAACCAGATGACATGAAGACCCAAATGTGCAGAAAAGTGACAAATTTGCAGAAAAGTGACCGATTTGCAGAAAAGCGACCGATTTGCAGGAAAGTGACCGATTTGCAGAAAAGCGACAAATTTGCAGAAAAGTGACAAATTTGCAGAAACCATTTAAGTTGCATTTAATCCGATTCAGCTTCTAGTTCGAGTAAGGAAAAAGCTACTCGAAATAAGCACCAGTAAGATTGCATTTTAGTACAATGGCTAGTCCCCAATACCCTGTTGTACGGCCTTTAAACCTGTAAACAATAAGAATGACCCCTAAGAACATGAGGTAGGCTAGCCTTGGAACGACACTAAACGACTTACATTTGAGCCAACATGAATATAAAAAAATTGTTGGGGCCTTACAACGTCTGAAGTCCCCTAGCTTCTAATCTACATTGACACCTCGCGTTACTGCGTGTTTCCAAGGAAATCCTTTGAGCATAATTCTGCGGATAGCCTCCCACGCCCCACTCTACTTCCGTAGATCAACATGTCTTTCAGGGGTGTATGTACAAAGGGATTGCATGGCTTTCCAAGCACAATAACTTGAACAGAAGTATCGAACATTGGTATATAAGCCCTGTTCGCATATCCAGAACTTTTACTAATACGAACATCGTTTTGCAAGCGAAGCTTCATACTTGTGACAAGAAAAAATTGCACCGATTAGCATTGATAAAATTTGTTCTTGAAGCAAAATAACAGTCTTTATTTCAGAAATTGTAAGAAGAAGCTGTGGAACATGATTATGACCTGTAGTTTTCCGAAAGAATGTTTGCGTACTTTAAAAGGTAACAATCTATGCATTAGTATATTGTTGACAGGTGTATTGTCCAAAAGTCGCAACGCACGTCTAATTAATATAGCCTCTTTCTTTCCGCACACTGGCATCGCAGCTGCAAAAGCCTTTTCAATGGTAGACGCAGATAAATAGTTATTCTTGCAGACGATACATCGATTGTTTCATGTTGAAAATATTTGCAAATATTTCGTTTCGCGATGAGTAGCCATTGCAACGAGACACCTTGGACAAAGTTTGCCGAAGCGTGCAAGTCCTTTTTCGAATGTTCGATTTGTTTATTTTGACCTACAGTAGAAGGTAACTTTTTCATAGTTATACCGTTCTAAATGGTTTGCTGCTCAACGTTGGGTTGCCAGAACAGAAAGGTTACCAAGAGAATCGATCCCATAACTCTAGCCAATGATTGTCTTAGTGGTAAGTGCAAACAAAAGAGCCTCCATCCGACGCAGTCCTTATCTCAAAGAGAGACCGTCATCATGTGAAGCCTCATCCTCAATCAACTTCTCAGACTCTTTTCTTACTCTTTAGAAGTATCAAATATGAACTGGAAACCTACCTCAACCCCAACTCCTCTGTGCGTGGGGTTCTTTCTGGAGCCCCTTCTGTTGTTAGTGCCATTGCCAGGGCTTTCGATGTGGTCATCAATCTTCAATGCAAGCATAGAGTGGGTCTCTTTCACCAGCATATCCACGCCAGCATCGTCGCTTTTGCTCAGAGATGGGCACGTCGTCGATTCGATGCTAACCACCTTCCTCCTTCTTTCAGTAACTGTTTTTGGTTCCTCTCCTGCTTTTCTGCAAATAACCCAATGCCAAACGAAGAGGAAGTGCTTTCTTTTGCACATTTGCAGGGCTGCCAAGAAAAGGACAGCTACCAAGAGCAAAACAATCGTGGCAATTTTGTAGAAATTTGGCCCTACAAGAGACAGATGAGAGGCAATGAGGTTATAAGAAACAATGATGTTCAAAGAACTTTCGCGTGCCAATCTAAAAGAGCTACAAACTCAGTCATTGAAAGTGTTCTTACGTCAATTTCGGTACCTATAACCATATCGGTAGAGGGGCCTAAGAGGTAAAGACTCTTTTTTATTGGGTTGTTGAAAAGTCATTGAGCAAGTAGCGGTGTTAGAGGGAAACTTTCTTATACCGAATCTTGCCAGTTAACCAGAAGTAATTCAATGCTTTCTAAACGTCATCTTTATTCAAAGGCTGTATGCTATACAATTTACGCTGTTGGGTGAGTTTGAACTAATTCACTCGCCTTAATTGGACAAATCACGAACAAGTGTCCCGTAACACTTACAGAATGACCTTTGGATTACCCATCACGCAGCCCGAAAGCATCGATGAGTACTTCAAATGAGTACGAATAACCAATGAAATAAACGAACGACGAAACAGAGATGCGATGCACATTACGAGGGACAGAAGAAATGCGACGAATATTGATAAAGACATTGCATTTCTCTAAATGGAATGCTTGTAAAACACGCGTCTGAAACGAATGAAATTAAACCCATAGGCCTGACAACAAGTCCAGATTGAAGGCCATATAAAGATACAAAGCTATTCGACATGATGATTTCCAATATGACATTGAATGCTGCATTGAATTAAAGTGACATGCACTCCAATAATAATATCTTCTATGATTAATGTCAGTGGCGTTAGGTTTCAAAGCTTTATTTCAATTACAATTCAGATTTATTGAATTTATTTCAAACGTCTTAAATCCCAATAAGGAATATTAGGTGATGAGTCTAAAGCTTCATTGTGGAATCTGTTTATCGATGTTAGGAATTCGTTCTTGATATTGAAAACTTAGTCCACATATCATCATTGTAACAAAAACCAAAAAGTTTACATTCTGTTTCATTCTTCGATGTAATTAACTTCATAGAAGTCTGTGCAAAGCTTTCCTTTTATTAGTTGCTTTGAATTTACAAAAACACAGAAATTATTAATTGGATTATACCAAATAATTAAAGCTTGCATAGAAACGAATTACCAATCATTAATGACTCTGACAAAATTGTCATCAATGTTTTTTCATTCTTTTGTTGAAGGAAACCAAGCATCTTAAGGCAGCCTATCTGATATTAATTTGAGTGGGACACCTGCCTTGCTAAACGTAAACGCGTTGTGTTGAATTTAAGGCCACATTGCATCCTGCTACCAAACAGCATTCTGAACAAAATTAACCGTAGCAACGTAGGTCTAACCGACTTAGATGCTTATTAGGTACCGCAAACACTCAACGCATGCCATGTGGAGCTATCGATAGGTCTTGCATAACAAGCTGTGCCGATCTTTGCACCTACTGTGGATAGATACACCAGTAATGTTTTATTGATTTGTAAAAAAGAAAGCACGTTGACTCGATCGCAAGCTGAACACTGCGCTTACAGGACGTCAAAAGATGCCTCAAGAAGGGATTTTGGAGAGATGCCTAGTTAGGAGTGGAGTATAAAATACCGAATAGAGTGTAAATCATGGGAATTAGAACACCCTTTTAAGAAATAAAACTGCATGAAAAAGAATATCCCAAAATAGTGTTCCAATTAAATATTTCAAGTGCCAAAGCACGAGGGATATGAAACATCTTCTCCACGTGTTCCTATCCCCTCCGACTTTCACCCTTCCCACCCACTTCCCACCAATCACTTTCGTCTCCATTTCAAGGGCGGCTTATAATGATAAAGGGCGTGGTGTTTTCTAATATTTCAAAGCTGAAATGCCCCTCACCCACATGATAAACAAAGATGTTTCTTAAACATGGTTAATAGCGATTTTTGTATAAAGACATGAGATCGGACCACAACCATTCCGATGATTGTAATCATTGGTTGATCGCACCCTTTTAACAGGTGCAAATCACAAAACGATCTGTCAATCGATCAAATCTCATTTAATCCAATACCTATTGCTAAATCTGCAACATGGAATCACTTCCCTCCGCCACAATGTTCTCTATCTTATCGGAATAAATACGCAGTGGTGTGTATTTTGGATGGAGATCCGCTAACCGTTACCCGGATCTGCTAGGGAAACAGGTTCTCCGACCAAAGAGTCGCTACGGGCGAAAACTGGATGTTTGACTTTGCACAGAATTTTTCCTTTGAAGTAACCACTCTATTTAATTGGTCGGCCACTTGTCAATGCAGGTGCCCACGAGCGATTTTAAATTAATATAGCAGGTGCAAATAATGAAATGGTGATATTGTGATGGAATAATGTTTAAACTGTAACTAATAGAGACCGTAAGGATCGCCAGAAACGCATTCATCCCGACCAATGTGTTTGTCCGCAGCATGTTAGAAAGTGGATTGACTGCGAAGAGCAGGGACATCATCTAGGCGGCCCCTTTGCAGGAGCTTTTCAGATTGATTTTAACAGTGATGAATGAACACGCTTAATCGCAATATGCTTAAAGCTACAGCCGCCAAAACAAATCAGTCTCGCGCGATATTCCAAAGCTTTTTGTCCAGAGCTCATTTACCCAATGCGAGCAACACGTTTCGTTGCAATTAAGCGGCTTCTTTTATTGTAGCACTCGCTAAAGATAAGCTAAACTGATGCATCGATACAGATAATGGGTTACATTATGAACGCCAAGTGTTCCAAAAACTCAATCCCTTTAAAATAGATTATTATGATAAATAATCCCCTCTTAAAATTCATGACTAAGCGATCAACTATATTCTAATACATCATTAATGTAAAGCTAGCAATTGTACACAAAGCTTAGAGAAAGTCTATTGGATACTTTGCAACAAGGCATATTTTGAAGAGGTATATCTCAGACAAACATTGATGGCCTTTTGGCCCAAAAAGTCAATAGAAAGTAACACTAGACTCTGATTTGGATGCACTCATGCAATCAATCCATTACTTCATCATTGATCTTTTACAACGTTCAAAATTTCCTCCTTACAGATACGCCACAAAGGAAACATTTGCTTTTAATATCAGCGCTGACTTTCTAGATCAAACTCCAGTGACACTTTGGGTGAGGCGAAAAATAGTAGCTTTCCTTTGGTAGACTATTGAAAAAAAAGATGGATCAATGTATGCAGAACTGAAAATATTTTACTGCCTCTAAAAATTTGCTTTCTGATAATTGTTTTGATTTTCGTTATACTTCGTGAGATTATAAAATAATCTCGATTTTGGCTGTAATTTTAGCCTTGATTCCATCCAAGGCTTCCAGGCAGCTGGTATCTCCAAGTGAAATGTTTATTAGGACATCGTTTCAAAGAAGCTCTTGCCGAGGCGTTTGGCAAAAGTCAACATGAAATGGCAAATGGCGGGGCAGTAAGACTTTCCGATGATTATTGAGGATTAGGATATAGGCTGTTGGAAATCTCATCGACTTTCTACCTGAACAGATTTACTTGAAAGCCTTTCATAGGTAACTTACACTACAAATTATTTAATGACTCCTCACGTTTAACTTTGTCTCCTTGACTGTGATTCAAACAACATGGAAAATGGGCCTCGTTATCTGTTTATATGAAATCTTTACAAAAGTTTGAAGTGAAATCGCCATACACGGCATTGCATAGGGAATATCAATGCACACCATGACTCAATTGACTGGTTTTTCACTTGCTATCTCATAGAAAAAATTCTACAAAGAAGATGAATTGTGCGGTTTAACTTAAAAACACCGATCAAAACCTTTGTAACTGCTTCTTCAAAACATAAAAATTTCCAAATTTTTTCGAACGGTGAGTGCTGCACTCACTTGACTGAATGGGAAAATTTTCCAAATAGTGTACATCCACTCTAAGTGAAAAATCTTTATAATTTATATCAAAGCTTTGTCGCTGAAGGGGTCGTGAAACCGACTGAATTGTTCAGCAAGACTTTTGCTTAAGAAGTGTATACTCTTCATAAGTTAACCACAAAACTAGTCATCAACGTAAATGCGCCTTCTTAACGTCAGATAAACTTAACTTACATACTCGCTGAAGGGGTCGTAAAACCGACTCAATTGTTCAGCAAGACTTGCTTAAGAAGCGTATGCTCTTCATAAGTTAACCACAAAACTAGTCATCAACGTAAAATGCGCCCCCTTAGCTTTGGATCAGATTAACTTACAATAGTCTGTGTAACAATTAGTCTGTTTCGTGACATTGAAAGAATCTGTCGGAATAAACCCACGTAGCGAACTCGCTTAATGTCTGCGCAATGCAGATCGGAAAAAAGCAGAATCTACCTACCGGATCCTTCTGGTCCATTAACAATGACGTAATCATGGCTGGCTCTGGTGTCGTTGAGCAAAGGCATGCCAGCTCGGTGTCTCAGGCAGCAAGAGTCACGTGTAGCCAGGATCTAAATTGGCATCTCGATGCAAGATGGCACATACTCAAATTATAGTCGTGATTTCGACTATTACGCCGCGATCTGTTTAATCAATGTCTCTTGAAACCAGTTAATGTGGTCTTGAAGGCAGAGGCTCGCGTTAAACAACGTGGCAGGTGGATAACTGCTCAACCTACAAGTTGAGGAGTGAAAATTGTTTGAAAAACAAGCATACATTTAGTGATAGATTGTGGAACTCACGAAACAAGCTGCAATTAGAGTGAGCCGATGTAAACAAGGAGATTTAGAAAACATTGATTAAACATTGGCAAGTAATAAAAGAAATATCCCGCATTGTTGTAAAGTCAATAACCGCTCACCAGCACCCAAATAACGCACAAATAGCCACGGGTATTTGCAGCACTTCAGCCAGCAATTTAGTCATCAATGTAAGTTTACGAGTGGAATCAATGACAGGAAAACAACTCGGCTAGCAAACTGGTGCGAATTCAGATCACCTACCAACGGTTATGGAAACTGAGATAGACCTCTAAGCAGAGATGGCATTCGCAATCAAAAACAATCTTCAAAGGCTGCTGTTTAAAGGGCATTGGTTTTCATTCACTGCGATTCAATGGACAGTAATTCCGTCGCCATTGTTGCTCACAGCGGCAGAAAGTATAAATTTGCAACGTCATCTTGCAAAGTGGTCGAAGCACAGCGCCTTGTCATCCATCTTAACTATTTAGTCGTGCAGGACAGCTAGCTAATGTTAACTGGGAACAGCTTGCGCACGGTCTTGCCCGCATTAGTACCAGATTTGTGCTACACTTCATCCTTCCCGGCTATGCTTTCTCTGAGGATTATCACTTGATGTGTATCAAACGATTAGAGATTTAAAGCACTGCTGACAAAGGCATTTGAATCTAGATTACCTTCAACGCTTGCTTAACTCGTGTGATGACATTTCTTGTCTGTTTACAGCCAGGTGTCTGTTCTAAACCACGAAGGAAAACAACTGTTGCCGTTTGCTCGGACGTCTTCCTGTTGTATTCAAGATTCTTAATCCTACGTTGGCAGGTTGTCTGATTGGCACAAAGATACTATAAAAAGGAAACCAGCAAACAGTATTCACAGGGCATTCATGTCACCCTCCTTGTGAGAGGAAACAACGCAACCACAAGGCGATTCAGTCATTCAATATTCCCATACTCTTGGCTGTAAGGTTACTTGATCGAGCTCGGTTGTTGCCAAGTGTGGAAATGCCACCGAATCCCTGCGGAATAAGGCTAGCGTGAAATACCATAGAAGCAAATCATTACTTCTGACATTTAAGGCAGAGAGCATAAAATCATACGCATTGGGGCTACCGTAAATCCTCGAATTGGCCCCCCCCCTCGAAAAAGCTCTCCCCTCGAATAAGCCCCTACCCTAGAACTACAAATTTCCAATAAGCCCCCCCCCTCGAATAAGCCCCCCTCGATTTGTTGATTTTTGACTCCTGAGGTTGCCTTTGGCATTTTAGTGGATTACCACAAAAATTTATATATTTGTTAATAATTTAATCAAATGTTACTTTATACTTAGGCTATTTTCATATTATGAGAAGAAAGAAATTTCAGAAATTATATTTTTATGTGGCATGTTCCAAAAATATCAAAAATAAATCAGCCCCCAGGGGGCTTATTTACGGTAGTGTCAAATTTGGGTCTTTTCAGCCCCAAATGGAAAATATTGCGAACCTTTTATTCGATGTGAATAATGCAATGAATGATTGGAAAGGAACATTGTGATAGTAAAAACATTATACGATAATCGCCCAACCAACCAGCATTGTGATAGTAAAAAGGAAAATTTCTCGAGTACGAAGATCCAATGAAAATGTTATTGTAAACACGTGCACAAAAGTCTGCTTATCAAGGTTATGGCTCCCAGTCATCTGTTCTAGCAAAATAACAAAATCGATGCAGTTGAAATGTTTGGTCATTTAGCTGCATACACTGGGGAACCTGTCCTATTTCGAAAAGGAGGACATGATCAACTTCTAGATATTGCAAAGCATAGAACGAATGCATCTTTTTCACTCGATAGCATTCGATCGCAGACCTAGTCCAAACACAGACACTCAACAGTTCGATATAATTCTTCAAAATATACAAAAACGAAAGAACTATATACCGAATTGACATTTATTATATCGAGAAAGAATTCGACATCACTTTGGTATCACTCTTGCCAATTAGAGCAAAGAAAGTGGAAATTATGGAGGTGTGTTTCGCACTCAAAGACCTTGCGCGAGACTAGAACCTAAAATTGGCATACCTAAAGCACCTTTACGATCAAAACTCTTCAAATTGTGCCGGAGTCGAAGGAATGGTTTTCTTAGAATATGTGAAAATGAACTCTTTCCGTCTACAGGAAGCAAAAATCTTCTTTTCTGCATCTTTCGTGAATACATTTGAACAACATTGGACCAAGATGTGATGCCTACAGGACTTCGTCCAAACCAGAGACCTTATCTTTAAACAAAACTTGTTGATAAAGATTGCCAACACATCTTTATCAGGGATCGAAAAGGTTGCTGATTTAGAAGAAGCCATAATAAATATGATGACCAAAATTAAGAAAATCGAAGCAACCAAAGAGATGTTGGCATCAGTCGAAAGAACCTTGCCGCAAAAATACTTTGAAAAAAGATCTTCCCGACACAATGGCATTTCCACCACGCAACACTCTGCACAGAGCGAAGCTTGATACTTATGGTGAAGTCATTTATCTTTGTTGACAAATGTTTCCTTCTGCAGAACTTGAAAATGCCTTATATCTTCCAGAACAGTACATCACATCCAAATAAGATCTTCGGGAGTCAGTGCTTCTCACAGCAGAAACGCATCAAATGAATGAGCACATCGGGAAATCGCAACAATTCCGTGCAAAAGGAAACTTATGAACTCTTCTTACGAAAGAATTCTTGTAAATCGACAAAATAGAACCGCGAGAATCGTGCGGTTACTAGTTCGCCTAATCGCGATAGGATTGATTGCAAAACGTGTCGATATAAGTTACGCCTGAGCTGCAACAAAAATTGTTACAAAAATAATAGGCAGCTTACATGAAATTCTGATTTCAGTGAAATTACACGTGGAAAGTGCCTCAAGTCACCATGACAAAATAATCATAATTGAACAAAATTTTTACGTTTGAGATATTAATTTCTCGGATCTGCTTCCTTGCTTTAGAAAATAGAATTCTTCGAAGCGCTATTTGACAGTAAAAGAAAGCACAGATAATAATTGACTGGTCCATTAATAATTCATTCTTGAGACATCAATACTAATTTTCAAACAAGAAACACTTGCATTCTAAACGATAAAAGATTTTGGCAATTTTATTTGTGCAGATGGATTTCCATCAATATGTTTCTCATTTTGCGAAACATAGGAACTGTTTCTTCTAGTTTCTGCGATGCAGGAAAACGGCAATTAAAAGCCTGGCCTAAAAGTCTGTTTCGCATTATGGTGTCGGCAGCGCTGTGAAAATCGGAAATCTACTGCAGATGTTCTGGTCTCTTCTCTGTAGGCATTATTCTGACGCTTAATTGTGTTTTAGGAATTCTTCTTTCCACGTGTTTCTATTTCGGTCCGAACTGAAATTTAGAAATATTCAAATCGATGAGTGAAGGCAGGTGGGTGTTTACACCTGTCTCGTTATGTAACAAAAACTAGTACCGACATATGGATACCCTCTGGGGGCCAGAAGGTCGAATCAAATTAACTGGCTAAATTTTAATTGTTTTAAGGAAATCGGAGGTAAGGGCAATCAGTAAATGACAGCGTAAAGAATACTAAAATTTGATTTTGATACCAGGAATGTATTACCAACAGTCTTAAACAAGCATGTTATAGCTAAAAAAAAGTCTGATTCAGTGGCGTAGCGTGAATCTTTTTATAGGGTATTCACTTTCGCCAAAAAGGCGTGGTTGGGCATGGCACAGAAGAGAGTCAGGTAAGCTAGGTGGGGTGAAAAGATTTGAATAACTTGTGCTGGAATCATAGTGAGTTTTTCAAACCCAGGCTGCCAAACTGTAAGCTTACAATAGCGAAATGTGTTACGTTTGTTGGAGTTTCCTTACGACGAAGAAGTTGATGCTTGTGAACCAACTGGTAGGCTAGGCCAATGCGCCTTTGCCCGAGTAAGTAGCACTGAAACTATCAACAAACGCTTATAACATAAACGTAAGCTAATTAAGCAAGGCAGTTTGTGCCACACAATACGCGCTGACAGACACACCAGAAAAGTGCTAAGTAACACAACAGGACACAGCATGGCCTGTGACTGGCACCTGAGACATTAAAACTCTATTTGGTACAAAATCCAACCGCTACTAATTTCCAATGGTTGGTTAAGAATTGTGACGTTTTAAACGGGCATAGAGTCCTTTTACAAATACAAGGGTTTAGAGGTGGCAGAAGAAAATTCCAAAAAAAAAAATAAATTTTGTCACATTAATGGTTAGACAAAGTTCAAAAACATTCTAAACATGATACTGATAGGACTTTGAAATATCTGACTGAAAGGGGAGGTTATTTTAGGCCGAATCACGCATTCAGTGAAGCTGCCACTTAAGAAGTTTGCATCAGAGGTTGACTTGAAAAAGCCATAATAGTGCCAATACCTTTATTATTCTTCGTAAAATATAAAAACCTGATCCAATAACTAGTCCAAGGTCTTGGAGCTTTCGTTAGCTAGGTCGTTTGCATTGACAATACTTCCTGTTTTCCTCAACATTAAGCCATCTATCAGCCCCAAAACGAGATTAATTTTCAGCCTGCTCCGAGGTTGGAAGCAGAACATTTTCTGCTTATTTCTCAATTGTTTGAGCCAATTAGGTGTTAATATATTCATGAATTCAGTGCGCTGATTGGTTAGAATTGGGCGGAAGAGATTCACTGCTTATTTCGTGACGCAGTTGAGTTGAAAAACAAAGGGAGACAGTGGGAGAAATAGCCCAGCTTCTCTTCCTTCGCAGCGCATTCAAAGAAAAGTTCAATGTATCGGCCTTGGTGCATCGACATACAAAGCGAACAGAGAAACGGAACCTACAGCAGAAAACAACTATTAAGTTGTTGAAATCAGTTTCATTTATGGGTTTTAATGTAGTTACTGGGTTTGAACTTTAATGAAAAAGATCATTTTGGAAAACATTTTGCCCTGAAATCTCAGGGCATGCACTGCATACCTTGCATACCCTGACGCTACGCCAATGGTCTGATTTCAATTTCATTTTCAATTTCAAGTCATACTTAGGATGTTTTGATAGCCCAGTTTGCCAGTGTGTGCACCTTATTGCAAGCCAAAATATAGGGTAACTCTTGGTGTATTTATCAGGAGAAAACTCGGGCGCGATGCTCTGTAACCGAACCAGTTACGTGGAAATTATATGATGCTATCTGCGGTGTTGGGGTTGCAGTGCCCTCAGCAGATAGGCGTGGCATCTTATGACGAAAACGTCAATGTCATTAGTTACCGCTCAAAAACATCCTAGCAATTCAGTTGAACAATCAATCAACAAACAAGGATGCTGATTAAGAGTAGTCTGGCAATCGATGCTTCGCAGTGGACGATGCGCAGTGAGTAGTTATGAAAATTCATCAACCCAGGAACAAGCTTGGTACATTTCGAAAAAAACAAGATCTGCTTAACTAATGGTTTCATATCTCTTTCTGGTGAAAATACACTTGTTTGAGAATCGTTCTATTGAACAACCGAAGAATTCTTCAACTCTCAAACATTTGTCTTCCTGACTTGAAAATGCTGAGCAAACATCCACGCAAACAGAGCCATTAAGAACTGAAGCCGATAGCTGGACTCCTCATAGCAGGCAAAGAAAGAAACGCCTGCTTCAACTACATGCAGGCTAAGTCCTAAAACGACATTTTTTCGCAAGGGCGTGGTTTCGAAAGCAACACGACTTCAGTAACAAGAACTTTAAGGCAAACCTGACTATTCCAAAGTGAGGGTAGATCATGACAACTACTTCTACTAAATAGAAAAGAAAGATTTTTTCAAAGAGTACGTTGTTCAAATTATCAAAGTACAAGCAATTTCTTTACAATCGACACTTCAGCTTGGCCCAATAAGGCGGGTGGATGACATGTTGGGGCCAATACTCTTAGCGAGTGTCCAAAAGAGGGAATCAGTTCTCTGTGATTATCAACTAGTCTTTCCATTCCGCCATCAAAAACAAATCCCTAAACAGAATATCTTTAGAGAATTGTGGATGATTCTGTTGCAATGTCACAGTTTTCACAATTTCCTGCTTCCAGGCAGCCTAGCTTTAGGAATATACATAGAATCCTGGAGACGACCTTTATCCTCTAACTCTCTAATGTACCTTAACATCTCCCACTTCTTCAGTGGACGCCTTGCAATTCTGCTGCAGACGCCAGCACTTATCGACTCCATTTGCTCTTCTTGACCTTCGAAGCCTCTGGTGCTTGGAATGTGGACATGGCTTTCGGCATTTGCGACTCGACACTGCTATCGTGTGAGCCAACATCCATGGTATTTGCCCCACTGCTCGACGCCTTCGTGAACCGATTGTACCCAGTCTAAACAGAAACACACGAAACGTGAGATTCAGCTTGTTCAACTCCTACCATCGAAATGCAGCAAATCAATCTCCCGATTAAATAGAGTTACTTTTGCATTAGGTTGCTATTCTCAAAGTACATAGCCTACAAACCAACTTCATTCAAGATATGTGAACCCAGATAATTTACTTTAGGAACAAACCTGACACACAAAGAAATAATCTATTTTTAAAGATCTGTGTACAGACTTTAACTTTGTTTTGTTCTGTGATGAGTACAGAGGAAACAGACCAGGGACAAAAGTACGTAACAGGGAGTTGCAAATTGGGTTTGCTGTCATACTTTTCTTTCTCTTCAAAACGAAGTAAGCATAGTGTCGAAAAGAAAACATTTTCAATGAAAAACGTTATAGCTCTCTTCATGACAGGTTTAATAACCTTATGGTCATACTCATAGGAGTATAAATTACCAAGATTACATACCTCCCAAATTAAAATTTGTCAGAGCAAAGAGAGATTTAACATACAAAATGCCAAATAGTGTAATTTATTTGGAACAGAATAATATGAAAGTAAGCTGGTCCGAACAGGGATCCTCGAGTGTGGCACGATGGAGTGATGACGTTGAATTGTCTGTGCATCGAAGGAGATTTACTGATAAGTGTGAGCTTAAGTGCGAAAAAGATTCACAAAAAAGAAATCTTTTATTGACCAGCGACAAAAAAACGAATTTCTACAACATAGACTTCGACCAGAAGCATTTTCAGATGTCAGGTAAGAGCATTAAGACCAAAAAGCAAAATTTTACAGCAAAATCTCAACATGATAATGTTTTAGTCCTTAACTTGAGTTTATCTTCAACTTTGTGTTCACATTTGGTGCTTACAAACTCAGCAGGTGGTGAAAAATTGACGTTAGGCCATTTTAGATCATGGAAAACAAATGAAACATCCTTCCTCTGACAGTTGCTCAAAACCTTCCCTAGTTTCGCGATTTCAACCCCTGTAGCTGCCTTCATCCCTGTCCCATTGGACATGTCAACTAATTACCCCATGAAAAAGCTTACTAATGAGCCAGCGATTGGCTTAGAAGGCTGTCACTTTGTTACATTTCAGCAAGTCCCCAGAAAAAGGGCAACAAACGGAAATAAGAACAAAATAAAAATAGTCCAGACAAAAAAGATGAAAAATACCGAGAATGCCGATTTGATGTTGCTGAGGCGACTGGAACCCATCGAGGAAGCTGCTGCGTAGGAGGTTAACAAAGACTTGGTTGTCTTTCGCCTGGACGAGCCGAAGCCTCCTTCTGGAAGATCATCGTCTTCATCCAACGGAGTCTACAAGAGAACGTGATCCGCTGCTACAAACGGAGTCTACAAACACTGATGCATCGAAACAGGCGTGTTAGTCATAAAAAGCAGTTTGGCAATGTGCAGGACGTGAGTGCGTTATGCAATACAATACAATGAGAAAGCATACAACAAAAGAGATGGGTGTCACAAACACACTTATAGCTATAGATCATAAAAATAACTGTACACCAGTTTGAAGAAACCAGCCTTGTGATAACTGAAAATGAATAAATCTTTCGTGGTACAAAATTTCACGCTTGCGAGAAATAGCGGAATGATTCCTCAGTGTATGCAGAGGCCGGGAAATAACCAACAACTGACATAAATAAATAGCAAGTTGCGGATTGAAAACATCAGGGAATTGTGCGAAGATCGTGCGATTGGCTGTCTAACGACAAATCAGCATCTAGTTCACACCTTCTTGACAAGAAAACAGATATTTACAAGGTCCTTGCAAGAACACAGATGGAAAATTCAATGTTCTGCATACATTCCTAGGCATTTTGCCTCTAGAGTGAAGGTGACTTCTAAAAACTGAATTATAGCGTATAGATAATATTGTATGTTGAAGCAACTAAAAACACGAGCAATTTCCTCCTTTTTAACATTTGGGGTTAAAGACGGCAAGAGAGTGCAACCTTTTGGGCAAAAGTGTTCTGGGAGATGTAAAGCACCATAATAAAATGAGGGCGAAAAGACTGAAAAAACCATTTTTAAGACACAAATTAGGATTTTATAGTCTCCCGGAATGCAATTCATGGTACAATTAGAAGTAAATGAGTATCATTTAAAATATTGGAACATTGCATACACTATTTATATTGCCGCAAAAGATGGCCCATTCATTGTTCCTAAAAGAGCTGGCGGAAGTACAACACTACAAAGAGAATTATTAACAAGAGCCTGAATAAAATATTCCTTTTTTACTGAAACATCTTTCGTACAAGAGACCTAAAACTGAAAAGGCTTTTTGTACAAATGAAAATCAAGAACCTACACAGTTATTAAATATACAAATACTGTGAGACAAATTATTTATTTATCAACGGTCGATTTCGAGCGAGGCAGGTGCAGCGAATGTCACATTTTCTTGTTCTCATGCTCCATATTTTGTGGCAATTAAGGAATTAATCGGCACTTCAAATTGTCATGGGTGTCTGGATATTTGGGAAGCTTCTGACAATAACCGCAAACACTGCAGGTGCATTGCACGGCCAACGCACACTTGGCTATAGAAGTTTAGTAGGCAAAACCAAGAAAGGCATCGGTCAAAGAACATAAACAGGAATGCATTGATTGAATAGAAGCAAATTGAATGGTATTGAAGGCGTAAAAACGTACATTGTCAATCTGTGCCAGCGCATCCTGGATGCCAGGGTGACCGAGGCCAGGGCGATCTCGAGGCTTGAATTCCTTGCTAGCAGAACTCTTGCTCTTCTGTCGAGCCCTGGCTTTTCGAAACCATGCGTTCTAGAATGAAACATAGAATACACACACATCAGGCCAACAAGACGGCCGTTGGAGAAATGGAGCTATGTTACAAGTCTGTGAGAGAACAGCCTGGATCTGCCCTAGGTTGGTTTGAGTAAAAATGCCCGAAAGCACCATTTAGCAAGGCAATACCATTTAGCAGCCTCTGAAAAATTGATTCATTTTGAGAACATATCAATGCTAATTGTCTGGGCATCCAAAGGTTTAACATGATAAAAGCAGCAGCAGACAAGCTAAACATATATTAGTGTTTTTGGTCGAAGAGGGGGAAGGGGGTATGAAAAAGTGAATTGCACAAGCAAGTGCCATGTGATGTGAACTATCACCCCAAGGGTTTTAAAAGGAAGCAACTACAAAATTGCTGAAGCCATTCTATATTTTGTAACATGGACTTGAGACAATATATTTTGAAATCTAAGGAAAAAAAATTCTTTTAGTTACCTTCATAGCCAGCTCCATTAACTCCTCCGAAACTTTTTGATTCGCTCCTTCCTAGAAATGAAAAACGCAAAAGGGTTAAAAAGCCACCAGGACTTCAACCACTGGAGCCTTACCACAGGAAAATATGGACAACAACGAGTTATTGTTTAAAATTCCGTTTGTTTCAAGGTTAATACGTCTGCTTCGGCGCAATACGACCAAGGATCAGTAGGACACTTCCTGGTTTTCATCATTTCATTACAACTACAAATTTAATCTTGATTCTCAAGCAGGAAAACAATAATTAATACTGTGATGCAAGCCACAAATGCGTACAGAAAAGAAAAGTCAATACCAGGGTTTCTAATTTCGCAAATCATCTTTAATTGTAACCTCGAGATTTTCAAAATGAGTCAGAAAATTGAAGATTTCAATTGAGTGGAACATGGTGATAATTTTCCGTCGTTTGTTCTATAGATTCAACATCCTTTTTAAAACAACTGTAATAATGAGTTCAATTCACACAACTCTACGATAAGATTAGCTTCCCAGGACGGAAATTTCAAAATAAATGTATCTTAGTGTCTTTTATGACCTACAACCGTTTTACATTTCGTAGTAAAGGGATTCTCGTGGACTGTTTTATTAGACTTGCAAGTAACTAAAGTGAAAAATTGGTAAGTCATTGTAAAATACAAAGAATTTGAAGCATCGCTGTTGGGCTCCGGTGTACCTTTAACATGGAGAAATTCGGGATGCTGAAAATAGGAAGCTTTGTCAAGAAAGTGCCAAGATCAAGGAGATCGATTTTGATGATGCGCAACAACAACAACAACAACAACAACAGCAACGAATCACTTAACCAAACCACAATGGCAGCTTTGTGTAGTAACAGATTGCCCAGCTCATTGGTTCTCAAGAACGGAATTGGACTATCATAAGTTACAAAGTATAATATTTGAGAACATTTTATGCTGAGGTGTTTTCGGCCGGCAGCGCAATAGCATGGCACAAAAGGAAGCAGGGGCAATCAGAACAAGACACGTAGTTATTCTTAGTTTACGCTTAGTTACAGCTGCGTAGTTTCTCTGCCAACTTTATTTACAAAATTAATGCACACTATAATTCTGTTAACATCGGCGTTCATAACACCTTCGGAATAAGTTTTGCTAAATAAGTTACTAACAATATTTATAACCATCTATGTTCATTATTTTACAGAGTGAGTTTTTAATGTAACTAAATGGGCAGCAATGAATATTTTTGAGTTTTAAAAACTAACGTTAAGTATGTCTCGCAATTAGTTATGAACTGCGAAACAAATCAACAAAGGTATTTACAGATTCTTCTAACATCGTTTTCCAAGGTGACGGCTGCTAATATACCGCTTTGTGCCATTAGCAAGTGCCAAGTCATTCGCTTTCTATTTGCAACAACCTGTGCTCCGTATTTGTTTCTAAAACACTAAGCGAAGCAAAATCCGTGGAATAATAAATTACGCGCAGGAAAGTCTGCTTCTTTGGATGCGAAGCGAATTCTTTATCAAATAAATAAACTGATATTTTCTCAATTAATAAAACCAATTTTGATATTGATAAAAATAACAGACATGTCTAGTGGAACCACCAAAAGAGTCGAAATTCAATATTTTAGAAATTCGACTACCATGAAACCCATAGTCAACATGGTAAAGGCTTTGAGTAATACTACCACCCATTACAGACCCTATACTAACGGAAAATCGACAGATGGGGCGGAATGCGCGAATTCGAAAAACTACCTATGAGCAAAGGTATCACAGAAACAAACTAATAAATAACAAGATATCATGCACTGAGTAGACACATGCCATCTAAAAAATGATGAGCGATGCGCTAGTGTGTTCCATGATCACTAAAAACCATTGGATTCGATCAAATTTAAACCTCCTAATATGATTTAATTGAGGATCAGAGGGATGAAATCGCGGCAAGGGCTTGTCTTTCATTTGCCAAATGAAGCATTTAGGCGGTGCAAACTTGCAACATGTGCAGATCTGCAAAAATTGCGAGCGGGTTTTCTTCTTCTTCGAGGACAGAAAAGTTCGACTGCATACTCATAGGATGGAGCAAAACGCTAGTACCTGGGTTACTAATCAAGAACAGTCTCTACGCGCAAACGTTTTGAGAATTCTTGTTAAACAATACTTAATACCCAGGGATTTTCTAAGTAAATTTGTAAACATTACTCTGTTGCCAAGATGAATGTCAAAAGAGAGCCGCTTGACAAGCTCCCTCGCTCTACTTCATAGACATACAAGTGGCAGTCAATGTAATACGCAAGTCAAGACGACAACATGCTCGAACTATCGACCAACAGAATGGGAGGCTATAGACCAGTAATAACCCTATCCATCTGCTTGAAACAATACACTTGTCCTCTACGTTTCATAAAAGTTTCCACAGGCATCTCTATGTTTTAAATAAGTCAAGATCAGAGCCTTAATTCACCAACGTCTTCACCCTCTTAACGCCATAAGCACAGCCACTTCAGACCCGCTGCATAAAGTTCTCAAACAAGAGACTCCACCGTCAGGGTATCTGGGCAACTTTGCGGACTGGCCTTTTGCGTCGTTACTTGCTTGGGGTTTTGCTGGTTGTTTGACGACATGCTCTCGTTCTGTTGAGGCCTAATCCCAAGGAAGGCTTTCAGCGACGAGCGAAGCTCTGTGTTTTTCCAACTGTAAATCACTACATTAACAGACGAGTTCCAGTGCCCTAACGCTAACAGCCAGAAATAGAGAGAAATGAGGCCCGAATCTGGCGCCCATTTGTCGATGTTAATGCCCCAGACGAAAGAGGTGGTGATGAAGGGCATCCAGCAAATTACCATCGCCAGCAGGACGAAAGCGACCGTCCGCGTCGCCTGGCGTTGCCGGCGCGACTTGTTCTGGTTGGTGATGACGTCATCGCTTACTTTCTTCGTCACGACGCGGTAGATGGTGAGGTAGAAGAACCCAGTGACGGAATGGTCGAAGAAGGCGGCCGAGAAGAGCACGATGTGGAAGACCTTCTTGCCGGCAAAGTAGGGCAGGAATGATATCAACACCGCGGCCACCCAGATGTAGACCAGGGCAAACCAGACGCGGAAGGGCGTCATCAGGAAGTGGTAATGTAGCGGCTTGGTGATGAATATATAGCGATCGATGCTGACAATCAGGAGGCCGAGAGCAGAGGCACTCGATGCCAGGGAGCCGACGAAATGGCTGACGCGCTGCAGCCAGCAACTGTATTCGGACCCAGACACGATCACGGAGACGTACAGCGGCTGGGCCAAGCAGCTGACCAGAATGTCGGCAATGGCCAACGAGGCGATGAACTTGTACGCGGATTGGGAGCGAAGCGGCTCCCGCTTCATGATCACTATCAGCACGAGCGTGTTGCCGACCAGAGCGACCACCGCCGACGCCAGAGTAATGGGAATCACGAAGTACATGCCCTGGACGCTCGCGAAACGCGGATACGGAGAACAGATCGTCATCTTTGCAGCACCGAAGACACCTCTCTCTTGAGTTTACTTCCCCAGGCTGCAGTGGAATATCGATTTAAAGTTGCAGCTGCGTCTGACAAGATGTCCTTCAGCCACCGTTGTATGGAAATGACACGATCAGCAAACTCTGCTAGTGCGTTTTTTATCGCCTTAACGTCGCCATCCAAATATCATCGGCTGGACATGATCCCAAAAACGAAATCGGAACACTTCAGCAGAACGCGCTGGGAATTTGAGAGAGTTAAACGGGTTCGCTACAACAATCGTTTCAATAAACACCAGCACAATGAATGGGAATTTTCCGCTGGTTCAAAGCAAAACCCAACAGCACCGACACAGGTCTTGTAATCAATGCTGTTCTTCTTGCTCTGTCCGCTTTCTGCTTATTCAAAAATGCAAATGTTTTTCCATGATTCAATTAAATACCAACACAAAAACTCTGTCAAAAGTAACTGTTGATACTACTTGTTAGCATAGACTTCTTGTTCTTTTTTAGCTTTGTTTGTCTTGATTCGAATTACTTCTCGCGACACACTTGGCACAACGAAGGCTGTGGGCATTTTCACCTGGTCGTCTTTGTGTGATGCAACAAAACCAGTCACGTGCTTCGCAAGAAGAAATCGAGTAGTTTTGCGACTAGACAGTGAGACCCGACGCGAAACGAAGGTTCCTTTTGAATCAACAACTTGACAATAAAAGTGTCGAAGGGAGGATTGTTCGCCAATAGGCGTTAACAAGAACAAATGTTCTTCAACCACCAGTTACTTGTGAGAATCTTGCTGTTGACTAAGATCTTTTCTCTTCTCGATTCTCTGTAAATAAATACTAAATACCTATAATATCGTGGTCATTGTCCAAAGCATTCAACGTAACCCTACCGACCTTTGATATCGTAGCGCCAACGCTAGAGTATTCCCATTGCCAATCAGCACTGATGTACAGGTTGTTTCAAAGCCGTTTCGTTGATTGTGCAATGAACTGTACCGAACGTTAGAACTGTCGATGCGTCCCAAAGGCAGCCTTCTCTCTGCTTCGGCTCCCAACAACAGCCTCTCGTGGTAGAGTGCGCGAGTATATATCGCACTCGGATGACCGTCAGCGACTTTCGTCCGAGATCTGCTCACAGCAACTTCCCACGGCAGGCGCTACTCTCAATCCACCATTCACACGGGCGGACGTTTTCACCAAGGATGTCATCTATTAACCATAAATTACGTGGATCAATCGGTACGACCATAAGTTGGCTTGCTAGTTTCCCATGATTAAATCGGAGCCCTACGTCACCTTCAACTCTAACAGATTTAAAGTATCCAGTGATTAAAAGTGGCAAAATTGCGCTTTTCTACTAAGATGTTGCGTGTGTGCAAAAATGCACTGACTTCGAGGAGCTTTGAAGCTGCAAAAATGTCACTTCAACCGTCTTGTCCTCGCAGGAATTTAGCCACAACAGGGAAGAAAAGTGAAATTCAAGATTATCGCCGCCAGACCTGAATTCCATTCAACAAATAAAGCAGTCTCTTGCAAGTGAACAAGTTGTCAACCAATCTTGAAATGCCGAGACTTCTAATCGCAAAATGTATATAACAAGGACTGCTACTTGCGCTTGTTAATCAGCGAAGAGCGAACTGAAACTCTCGCACAGCAAAGATGTAAAGCCATGTACAAATGTATCACGAAGAATGACGTCTTTCCTCTCAATGCAGCTTGGAGTCTAACACGATCGATCCAAACTTTCTGATAGCCAACTTTTACTGTCAATACCAGCGACGATTTTCTTTTGACAGGTAGAATCAGATGTCTAAACAAGGAGGGTCACAGAGATTGACTCAGCTGAAACCAAATGAAATGTCCGAAATTCTACACATGAAGATCCAGAACGGCAAAAGAATCCCTTCACCTGCTTTCCATGGCAATTGGTGCGTGTTGCTCATCGTCACATGACAATCAGCATATTGGTGCTAATGAATAGGATTCAAGGTATCTCTGCAGAACAGCAATAGCACCTATTCATGCTTGTCTTTGTAGTAGTAGTCTCGGTGAGCAAATGGCAAGAGCCATTCAGTTGTCGCTGATTCAATGCTGATTAGCGCCACTCCAAAATGCGCAGTGACCTAACAACGGCTACACACGATTCAATAGCACTCGAAACAAGAAAAAACCACGCCGTTTCCATGGGACGCGTATAAAAGCTCGCTGATTGAAATTTCAGATCGCAATGGCTCTTGTTGATAAATAACAGATTTTTCTACAGTGTAAAATTGCAGTTGACGACGCGAGTTTTACCGTGTTTAATAATTCAGGTTCGTTACGGCCTGTTGTCCTGTAGAAATGATGAATAAGAAACAATAGGCTGGTGGAGATGCTTCACTCAATGCTGACGATGATGGGGGAAAGCCTTTTATACGCAGCTTTGATAACTTGCCAAATGAGGAATCATAATATTCATAATAACTGCCCGTAGAAATTTTCTTTGGATTTTTGGTTCAGAAGTAACACTGATGTTGTATTGGGCTCCAAAAAGGGTTAATCACAAATTATGGTCTGTGGAAAATATGAATGCTAATATTATCATAAATGACAGTATGTCAATAGTGTTATCATCTGTAACCAATGTTATCGTTATATTTTATTATTATTTCTTCGTGATGCCACAATTTCCCTTGACATCGATGGCGATGCAAAAATTTATCATTGCATTTCAATTTTTAACATTCGTTACTTTGTAGTAATTGCATCACTAAATCATTAATATTAATTTGTATTAATATCATATGTTAATGACAATATTCATGATCATATGGTTTGCGTGATCATATTCACTAAATATATGGCTCTGCAACCAAAAATATATTACCAATTATTTTTTAAATCTGAAAGCAACCTTAAAACAATATTATAACAAGATAAATATGAAACTTATGCAGCGAATAGTTTCTTCAATGAAAAGCAATCCATGGCATATATATAGATATGTTGCTGTTTTGAAAGCAAGAATAGAATAGAAAGCAAGCTCAGGATAGAGAACCTAACAACATACATCAATTATCAACAAGTCGAGGAATTTTCACGCGACAAATATCACAGGCTTGATTAAACTACTGGGTGTAATGAACTTTCTGTTGCTGTTGTCGAATTGGCGCGAAGCTTTAAATAGCATCATTGCCAATGAGGCAAGCTACCATGTGTTATCTACTTCGTTTACTGGAGTCAGTTATCGACAGATCAACAGTAACAGATGGCGTGGAACTCCAGTAACAGATGGCGTGGAACTCCAGTAACAGATGGCGTAGACATCCAGTAAGAGAATGCATCGAGCCCAGAACAAACGTTCAACAACAGTCTGTCAAAAAGTCGATTGCCCAAATGGTAATACTTGCAGATCAAACAAAACTTCTCAATAAATAAGCAATAAAGAATTGGACAATCACATCATTGTTT
Source organism: Nemopilema nomurai (assembly GCA_003864495.1). Taxonomy (NCBI): domain Eukaryota; kingdom Metazoa; phylum Cnidaria; class Scyphozoa; order Rhizostomeae; family Rhizostomatidae; genus Nemopilema; species Nemopilema nomurai. The sequence goes on from ML133487.1 coordinate 496,332, forward strand.
GACAAAGCTTTTGGCTGGTAGTTGAACAAATATATTCTAAGCTGATTAACAGAAAAGCGATGTTCATCAAATTAATTTCAGTTTACCGGTAGCGAAAGCAGTCGGTCATGTCGCTTCGCTGATTGATAACAACGCTTAAGAAACAGGCAAATAATGTTTTCAGTGCAAAACAAACAGATTGCAGAATAGTACATTCACACTTGTTTCTTACAACTTTTTCTCCTGCGTGATTACTTGCACAAATTCCCTTCCAATGAAAATGAGCATAAGGGATTCTTTACCAGTCGATCTAGTCATTGTGTCAAACAAGAAATGCATTTGAAGAATGGAGCCACCTCTGCATAAAAAAGCCTAGCGATTTCAGGTTTCACATGTCGAACTTAGCAGAGTCAAGAAAATAAAAAAGGCCACAAAGCCACATAGACTGAAAAGTTAGAGAGATCCAACAACATCACCAACTAAAAGAACGCACCGTCCTAAGATTAGCAAAGTGGCACACTGCCATGTCACAGTGCCTAAAGGAATTGAGGCTGAAATTATGTAGATGCAAAGGTTGGTGCAAATAAAACATGTTTAAGTCGACGAAAGAAATAGACCATTTCAGGAAAAAAATTGGAAATAAAGGTGACAAAAGATATGCAGCGAAAGCATCAGCGAGTTGAATTAGTTGTTTTGCAATGAGTTTGAAGAGTGTCGAGGGAAAACAATTATTCTAATTGCTAGCAGTTGACGTTTAAAATGGCTTAAAATAACTATTGAGATACTATGGATTGCAAAGAAATCAAAGTTACTCGTAAGATGTATTCATAGTGCGGTGTAAAAAGGCAGTTTCTACTTTCTCATTGATTGATCATGAAGTGCAAGATTTTACTTGCATAGACTTCTTGTGCTAATTTTAGCATTGATCAGGCCATGGTGATGACTCGAGTCAAAAGACAAGACAACACGAACACGACATAAACAGAGGGGGCTAAATGTTTTAATGAATGGTCCTTAAAGAAAAATGGAATTAGCATTTTGATTTTAGGACCATTTACATAAAGACGATGATTGACATTGTGCCGTTGACTCGGACGCAGCTGTGTTGTTTTATTGCGGCCCAGCAGGACACTGCCGGATTCGAGGCAGATGAGAAATGGTAGCTGTCTGCAAGAAGCTGTGGTAATTAGGAGAATTCTAGGTATGACGTAACTATCAAGCTGATGTACAGAGTAGAGACTTAGTTAGCGAATCAGAACTGGAAAATCAAGAGGCCACCACATCAGCCATTTTAGGATGATAGCAGACCAAGCATAAGAATTTATGAAATTACGTAAATGTTCATTAGCTACTGCCCAATTGACTTTCAGCACAGACTTATGCATTTGACGAGAGTTTCAAAATGATTGATTGCAAAAGATCTTGATCAAATTCAAAATATTGGACTCGTAAACACGATGTTCCAGTAATTACATAGACAGCTGGATATTATTCTCAAAATTTCAAGAAACATATATTATATTGCTTTGAACAGTTAATGCATTCTGAATACAGCATAAAATTATCCTTATGCAATGTAAATCGCATCAATACAGGATAACTTGGGCTTTTTGTCTAAGAGACGATGCTTATGCGGATAATGGGTTGCAAAATCAAACGGGCAATTCCGGGATAAAGCAGCTGGAATGCAGAATTTTGCAAAAAAACAAGCAAATTGAGTCGATTTCAGAAATAAGCCTAGCCTAATCGTCTTCAAAGCTACAGGTGGATACACGAAAACTTTTAACAGAAATGAGATTCGATGAATTTCGGCAAAGTCACAAAGCAAAAGCAAGATTAAGAAGAACTGGGGATCAAACCACCAAACACAGGTACCATTGTGTAATCAGAGGCTATATCTCTGTTTGGGTTAGAATTGCCTGCAGGCAGGCAGTCTATTCATATAATAATCCCAAATTTATTCAACCTTAATGAACAAACCTCTAATGGCGGGTGGGATCAAAAGTAGGAATCGATGACCAAACTAAGAAAGTTAATGTTATTGTTAAAGCGAAGGTTGATCTGTGTATCAAACTCAAGAGAAGACAATGCCCACAGAGTAAGAAAACTCCATTATCCATCCTCCTTGTAACCCGAGTTTTTGCTCGACTTTATTAAAACACACTGAGCCATTATCACAAGCAAATTAGTCTCTCAACCCTAACCGTTGGGCAAAGCATTATCACATCTTGTCAGTTTAACAATTTAGATGTCACATACTTGTAAAATGTTTCAGTACGACACACCACAGCGCAGGGCATAATACTGCTCAGTCTTATCATATCATATTCTAAATACTTGAACTGTTGGCAAAGAACACATTCTAAAGTTATCCTTCCGAAATAATCTTACTGTGTTTAAAGAGCTCTTAGGTTTTAAAGGTATGCTTGACATATTTATTTGAGGGAATTATTGCCCTGCAAAAAAGATTGTCTATGGAAATGATTTGATGTGAGTGCCCCTATAATTAGTGACGCTCCTATCGCAATTGAAAAAAGACTTATGCGGAAACACAGCTGAAAAGTCGAAATCTCGTATGATTGTTATTTACACTTCTTATGCCCGTGATTGTTTGCAAACATTCTTAATCCGTAAGGCAGATGTTCTTTTTGCCAACAATAATACGGCAAAAATATATGTTCATAATACATATAACAAGTGATGGCAAAATATTTTTCTTAGCCACAACAAATGCTCGGCTCCTTTCTGCTTTGCAGCCTGCCTATATATCAGAAGGAAAAACTAGTCAAAGGGAAGAAGCTGAGACTAAATCACCGGCGATGTGCTAATGAAATTGTGACTACTGACATGGTACCAAGAAATAAATCAGCAGACCTTTCAAAAATTCAGTACACTGGCAGACTGCTTCATCGAAACCCGCAGAAGAGCCATCAGACATGGTGATGAAACAAGACGTTGATAGACAGAGCGAGCCATTATACATATACTACCAGAGTGATTTATTAGATTGGAGTCGAATAAGAGAATTTGAATGGAAACAGGGCTTCTCGGCAAAAGCGACCTAAAGCAATTTAGAGTTGTCGGATAAGCCGTCTTATAGACAGGTCTTATAGACACTCAAAACAGACAACAGGCCAATAGATATCAGAATTACAATTTATGAAAACAGCTTATAGTTTCCAAATGTCTGACATTGCGGGTTCAAAGAGAGCAAGAAATGATTGTTGCGCTTAGAAATCGTAAGCCAGATTGAATCGTTTTCCTATTAGCAAAAGAGGTAGAGTAAGTACTGATGGGTGAGCGAAAAAAGTTTTGGGGAAGCAGTGAGCCCTATCAATATCGTATCACCGAAAATCGCCTAGAGAATCACTTCACTAATCGGCTAGCCCCAATCGTTTCGCACAACCCGACTTTCGCTACAGATCAGCATATCTCACATGTACATTGGTATTTCAAGGCAGACTATGATTCTGAATGTCCATGTTGTGTAAACACTGCATTTGGCAAATCCCCAAGATTAATAGCTCAAGACAAATAGATCTGAAACATGGACATCTCAAAATATTACACTAATCTAGCCATGAAAACTTTCCCATGTTTGTGTTTTGTAAACTTCTTTGCAATGAGAATAATCGGGCTATCTTCAAATAATTCTGTTATATTTCAAAAGACTTTTTTAATATGAATTGTCTGTAACAAGTTGTTATGTTTATCGGTGTTTGCAATCAAATTTTCATTCAATGATTTTTCGCGAAACTAATTAGATGATCAAATTTTCTTGTTCACTTTTTAAAAGCAATTCTTTGTATTCAATGCCCAAGGTACTGAACAATTTCACACACAACTTTGAGTAAACAAAACTAATCATTGGAAAGCGAAAAAAAAGAATGGTCTTTTTAAATGACAACCCACTGAAGCATCTCCAACTCGTTTTGACGATATTTAAGTTTGGACTACACTTATTGAAGCAGAGTCCAAAGTAAGACATGGAGTTATCCAGCAGAGAGCTATCGTCTTGTGATCAAATTGGTTTATGTAAGCACGTTAGGGTTCTGATTCGTAGCTTGCCATCACAAGTACCTTTGTTATTCAAAACAACCGGTGGTATTCTTCATATTCTCTCTTAACTACATTTATATCCCTTGTTTACAGAGATAAACAGCAAAAACAATTGCGATTCCATCATTTAACAGATAAAAATTATGGTGAAATGAAATATATGAAGATTATTAACGTAAAAATCTGACTCAAAGCTAGAGGCATTACATACCAAATTCCGAACCAGGTCGCCCGTGAAGTTTTGGTCAGCTGGAGTTATCAGTGTATACGCGATACCTTTTTCGCCTAGAAGAACAAATGTGACAAATAAAAGATCTGAAATAATTACAAGATGTGCCGACAGAAGCGCAGAATGATCTGTGTCAATTTAGCAGATGCGTCGGAGAGGAGAAATATCTGATGCGGGAAAAACGGTCGTTGGAAAGGGAGCTGAGCACTTCATAAGCCTTAAATAAGCAAATCATAACGAAGAGTCTGACACAAATCGGGCATCCATGCATTTCATATATAAGCGCTGAGCATGGGCTTTGGAACATGAATTCTAAAGGGAAAAACAGCACTCTGGCAAACATGAAGGATAATATCTTATTAAACAATGATTAGCACAGCAGTCTTTTAGATTTGCGCAGTAGTATCAAAACTACTCATTCTGCAGTCAACTGTTTGAAAAAGTTCTGGATTTTTGCAAAAGTATCAAGGTGTAGAAATAACGTCTCCGTAAAGAGGTAAATACTTGGAGGTACAAAACAACGGTAACTTCATATCAATTGACAACTTAAAGACACCGAAAAATTAAGAAATCAATTTTTAGAAAAAGATTTATAAAACGGTGGCAAGTTTAGTATTATTGCACAGGTCTGAGGTGTGGACACCGACAAGGAAAGAGAAAAGGCAACAGGAGATAACAGAGACGAGGATGCTACGTAGAATTATGGGGTTACTTTGCAACAAAGGAAAAAGAGTGAGAGAAAGAGTCAAAGATCGAAAAGCAGCAGCATCAAAGATCGAGTGAGAGAGAACAGAGTGCAATGGTTTAGATATGTGCAAAGAGCCGACGTTGGAAGTTCCGGTAGTAAAGTTTTCCAAACAGAAAATGAGGAAGAAGGCGAACAGAAAGAAGATGGATGGAAATGATCAGAAATGGGTACAATGACATCAAAGGCGACAAACGATCGGCAGGAAAAGCGGAAGCAGATTCGGACGGCCGAACCTGAAAGACTCGGGATACGGATATGGGACAGAAACCAGTTGAGACAAAAATTAGGGTCTACGAAGAAATGTGATTTCAGCCTGCCAGCCCCAATGACAGGTAGATGGAAGTGGATAGACCTTCTTGCCAAAAAACGAGCTTCCAATTAAACCCAGTGTCTTTGTGACAAGCACCTCGAAATGTTGATGTCTAGCAACGTCATCTACGCTTCAGCTGCTGGAAATAGGCTATAGACTACCGCAGGGTCTAAAACCAAACCCAAACATTGTCATGCGAATTTCGTACACATTTCAATGCCAAACTGAGCCATAAATATTTGATATATTCCAATGAGTGATGCGGAGGAGATAAAGCTTACCGGCACGACCAGTTCTCCCGATTCTGTGTGTGTGCGTCGTAATATCGCGAGCAACATCATAGTTGATCACAGTTTTGATGGACGTTATGTCTAGACCGCGGGCTGAAAATGAAAACAATATTAACAGCCTTAATGGCATCTAACTGGAAAAACTGGCGTTTTCATCACACTAATGCTAGAAACAGCTTCGGAAAGGGAGGTTTAAGCTTCTTCCAGAAAATTTTCTCAAAGTGGCTAGATTGCAAATGTCGAGAACAGGACCATATTTGGTAACTGACCAATCAGCGGGTCTTTTTACATAAAATCTTCATTTAATCAGATGAATCAATTTTGATCTTGTTTCTTCATTTCGCCATTTTGAAACGGGGTTGTTGTGAAGAGACTAATGTCGAAAAATTTACATTAATTTAAAATCACGATTTTTGGCCTCAGCTTCGTAACTACACTGCTGATAAACATCTCCGAGCCCTGAGTTGAGCTATGGTCCGTTACAGAAATATATCTCCCATTACACATGTCATCCGTGCACAACTCACCACCAAACAAGCATTAACAAAATATTTCTAATCTAAGGACGATGAATTAGAGCTAGATATACCTAATTGTACCTTAGTGCAGTTCTACTTTTTTCAGTTCTGGGTTGGAAAGGCTGTAGTTATCAAATCAATGTAACTAGATGTCATATCGGGACCCCGAAAGGAATCTTAATATGATTTTGGTTAGATTTTCTATACGCTGACAATTTAAGTGCAAATAAATCAAAACTACTCATAGTACAGCAGTTATGACAACAAGAGACCTCGTTAACTCGCTCAACTTCTAAGGACTTCCTCCATTGCCTCTATGGCCTACACAGTTTGACATTTTGGTGGGAAATCTGAACACCACTATGGATAGACATGGAAGTTCAATTCTAGTAACATTCTGTGGCCAAAAATCGTGATTGTAAATGAACGTAATTTTTTCCGGGGCAAAAGTTTTTATACATAAATTCTTTCGCAGCAACCCTGTTCCAAAATGGCGAAATAAAGAAACAAGATCAAAATGGAGTTATCTGATTGGATGAAAATTTTATGTAAGCAAATTCGCTGATTGGTCAAATACAAAATGTATCCTGTTCATGTCGAGATTGGCCTCATCTGTGAATGAAAACGAGGCCATGAGACCGTCCGTAAGCTTCCACCGCTATACCACCGTTAATGTCAACAGCAGAGACGAATATCAAGTTACTTTTCCCTAGATTTTAATCATGTCTCCGGTAAACCCGCTGTGTAGGCTTCACTTATCTTGGAGGTAATAATACTATAGCCACTTACACTAACCCCAAGAGCATTTGGCAAACTCCCTTCGGAAAAGTTTGAGTTACTATTTTGTGAGAAATATACATTGGAAACTTTTCAGGGAGGCTTAAAACAATAGTAATATGCTGAAAAAATATTTGTGGCCTAGCTTGAGATACAAGGCTAATCAAAACAAACTTATATAACTAAATGATTGATGTTGGTGGACAATGAGGATGCTGTTTCTCACAATTGTGATACCTGCAAATAATCAAAGGACGACATTGCCTTTATTGTATTCAACTTACCAGCAACATCTGTTGCAACGAGAATGGGGTAATCGCCTCTTTTAAATTCGCTCAGCACTCTGTTTCTTTCGTACTGATCAAAGTCACCATGAATCAGGCCAACTGGAATAAACAAATTACAAAGCATCAGTATTGCTAACCGATTTTTCAGCTGATTACTTGTCTAAAAGAAATCAGTTATTTTTTCAAACGTGGGATTCGTTAAATCACTAATACTAAATGACTAAAAGTTAACTTCAAAGCAGCCTTCATACACCTAGTCAAGCGGTAGAACATTAATAAGCTATGAGCATAACTACAATTTGACAAACTTTAGTGAGCTAAGCTTTGTAATACTGTATCATATAGGCCGTTGTTTAGAGACTAAGCAATAAAAATGGGCCCTTTTGGAGCAAGTGGTCATTTCGGGCAAAAAAGAATGTAGATCTTGACCATCTACAGCTGACAGAAGGAATGGATCGGTCACATTATGACACGCCAGGGACTCTTGAGAGATGACACCGAAAGGAGGCTTATTGGCAAAAGAGGCAAAAAAGAGAAGATGTTGTTTGATCACTGGAAAAAGAAATAGGCCGAAAAGAGGAAACAACATTGAAAGATCAAGTTATGGTTAGATGTGGATGGCATGTGTGGCTTAAAACTTATGTCCCCGAGCCAGAATAGAGAGACAATGCCTGCCAAAAGTCCTTTAAAAGGCCTCAGTATATTTCCTGTTTTTCCAATGGCTGTTAATCCATTTTCTCCACCAAAAACAGTGGTGGTATAACAAAGTTTAACATCCAGTCAACATGGGGAAGAGAGTTGGGCGCAAAAATGACGCATTGTTTAGCAGCAGGATGACATTCTTTATAGGTGATGTAGGTGGGGGGAGGGGGGGGAAACGCGAGTCAAATAACTGCCGTTAGTGTTTCGGCAGGCATTGAAAAAGTTCTAAGAACAGTTCGGAATGAGCATAGAAACTCATGGAAGTACAGACCAGCAAAGAAGTCTCCTATTTCCTAGAAGGAAAACCACTCACGCTCGTGTCCTTTTTCTCGTAGGTTCTTTGCTAGTTCTTCACTGTTCGTTTTCTTCGTCACAAAAATCAGGACACTTCCACCTAAAATTCAGTAGACAGTTAGAGTGCAAACCGGCGACTACATCAAAGATTAAAGCCAAAAATCAAGATTCAAAACAGCACTGTTGAAAGACATTTTGCGGGTAATTTGCAGAAATTTTTTTCATTAGAATCGGATAGATAACCTTCGAAGCACAGAAAATCACTGGCCAGTTATTTTGCATTGATCGTCTTTTTCATAAAAGTAAATTTCTACGAATTGTAATTATTAAGCCCCCTTTTTACTCCTATTCTTACAGGTGAGGTTTTATAAAAGAACAAGATTTTTTCTCTCTCTGGAGGCTCGATTTACACGTTGATGACAATGATCATGTCAGTACGAAACCCTGAACTAAAAATGACAATATCTGGGCGGAACATTTAGACCAGATTTCGCAACATACAGCTTGTCAATGTGTAGAACATAATCTGAGCTGATTACCTGAGCAAAATTCCACGATATGACTCAACAGCCAATCCCATTTTTGGCTTTGGGCTTGGAACACCTCGACTACTTGCAGGATATCTTCGTTTGCCTGCGAAAATTAAAATTTGCGCATTTAGATGAGTCTGAAAACAATGAAATATCAAGCAGCTTTGCTATTCATTTCAAAATTCCCCCACGAAAAGCCCCAAGTGTCCAGTATTTCATTGATTTGAAAGCAGATTTGCCCTCAACTGAGTAAAGTTCGCTTTAGGAAAAATATAAAAAATTAAGACTAGTTTTTGTCTCCTTTATTAATCACGATTAAGAGCTGCCTTCGTATACCAAGCAATCTCTAGCAAGCTGTCTTAATTCGGAAAACCCAAATCAGAGTTTGACTATGAAACTTCGGATCAGTCCGCGCAGAAAACAAAGGAACAGGCTTGGCATCTCACCTCGCCGATTTCTCCAATCACTATGCGAATTGGGTCGGTAAGAATGTCCCTGCAAAGTCGCTCTATCTTCTTTTTCATCGTCGCGCTGAATAACAGACCTGAACACAAAATCAATCAATCATTCTTGCAGCCTTTCACACAAAAAACTGATTTCTCTCTTCAAAACCAATCAAATATCTATAAAAAAGCTGTCAAACTGACATTACAAGCGTTTTATAGGAAAATAATTTTAGCAAACAGAACCTAGAAATTAGCTGAAAAGTCTTTGATAGCCAAAAGTGCAAATTTGAATTCGCAATATAAAAGCCTAGTACTTACATTGTCTATCTGGGCGCACATGGTTAGCTATTGATCGAACTTGTGGCTCTGTAAAAAGGTAAAAACGAAAGGAAATCAAACACCTAGAATCAGTAACGAAATGTCCTTTTTATGGCTGTTTGCTTTCAATTCCAACAACAACAACAACAACAACAACAGCAGCAGAAGCAAAGTCTCGAGTTTGGGAAACATTCAGCCATGGTATGGATCTGGGCACTGTTACAAACACACTACGCTCTCTACCCTTGTAAAAGCCACAAAGTGGAGAAAATCACTTTATGACCAATAATCTACAAGAATTCTTTAAAAAACCGAAGAAAAATATCATAACATGAAAAGTGGCCAAGGGTTTGACAAAAAAATTTGTTGACGAAAACTTTACTGTGAAGAAGGTGACTTATCAGAAATGAAAATTATTTGCAAGCGTCGTAGAGCCCAAAAGAAGCTTTGGTCGGTTTTGACCTGTACATAAAGGCCCTGCCGCTTAGCGCATCATCAATCGGTTACTTTGGCTTTGCGGCAAATTCGTTAATTGGGGCTTATGCGGTGGAATCACCGAACTTTTTCTCGCACGCTCAAACATTCCGCGCCCTTGAAAACTGAACTGGAAATAAGCAACAGATGGAAACGGTAGTAGCCTGCCCAAAAAGAAAGCAGGTTAGGCCGAAGCACTGGAGGTTAAGCAAAACGCCACGCTAATTATGAATTGATTCGGAAAAGGTCTATATTGGGATTGCATCACAGTTGTAGTACATATAGCTTGTGTTTTGAAATCAAAGAGAAAGGCTCACTAAGCTTCAAATTACTTGGTCAAATCACGATTTTTAGAACAACCGGCGTCAAAAAAGAATTAGACAATAATTGAAATATAGTAAGGAAAGAAAATTACACAGATGATATCGAAAAAAATGATCAAAAGGTATTTATTACGATGAATAAATTTAACAGTTGCGTTCGGGTCCCTTGGCTTTCTTCGTTCATTGGTCTGGATTTACAGAAAGCAACTGCCAGGGCTTGAGCATGAAAATAACTTTACCTTGTTGGGTCAACGCGCTTAACCGATTACTTGGAAGACGGGAGTTACAGATTCAACAGATAGCTCACTCTCTTGTGTCTTACTGAGCGCCCACATTTTTTAATTGAAGAACGTGAACGTCATGAACCAGAGATGAAGGGAAGACTTGACTGCTGTTTGACTATAGTATCGTGAGATTCAAGCCAGCCTTCTAAGCATGTGTTGACAAGAACCAAAATCGGCACTTATATCACTGATTGAATACTATTAATAAATTTTACTTAAGACCATCTTACTGGTATAATGAACTTTACTATGTATAAAAAATAGCAGGTCAATAAAAATGACAATAGTTGCCGAAAAACATTTCTCATCCGTGCCCTTTTGACGGATACAGGCAAATATGTGTTCAAAACCTTAGAAACACTCGACAAATCAATCAACATTATCAAAAAGTGACAGGCCGAACAATTACTCACCGAATCCCATATCGAACATTCGATCTGCTTCGTCAAATACCAGGTAAGTGACCCGCTCAAAGTTCGTGGCTTTTGCTTTTATAAGATCTATCAGCCGGCCCTGGTCAAACAGAGAAGTAGCCATATTACCTTCAGAAGCAGTGAAAATTACTCGACATTAATGGCAAAGACATTGATAGCAGAACAGAATCTAGGATAAAGAAATCCAAGTAGGACGTAGTGACAATAAAGACTGCAAACTGTCTGGCAGCCCGATGCAGACTTTGGTTGAAAAAGAAACAGTTGGCTCACAGGAGTAGCAACGACGATCTCAGCTCCTTGTTGCAGTGCTTTTGACTGCTCCCACTTGTTACCTCCACCGTATACAGCAACGCTCTAAAAAAAAATTGATCTTTTTGATGGTCGACGAGGGTTACCGCCAGATTTATTGACGAAATTGTTGGGTACACCATAGTTACATATTATAACAAACAAAACTACGCGACAAAGTTTAAATACACAATAAAAGGACTGATGCTTAGGCCCAAATATGTTGGGTATGAACAGAATATATAAAAGCATTTAGTAAGGGTTTGTGTATATTCAATATTCTGCATATTTTCCGAGCATCAAGAATATCCCTTTGTCCTATGAAAGTTGTATTGTTACTGAGTAGGAAAAAATTTTGTCACTTCTAGTTCAATTTCTTAAACAGTTAAATGAATTTCTTAAACAAAAATTCAAAAATGTCAAACATTTTGATAACTTGTAGCCTTTGCATTGTACCTGCAAATTGTAGCACTTTCCAAACTTCTTTGTCTCAGCGTGAATCTGCTGGCACAATTCCCTTGTTGGTGCGCAAATAAGTCCAATAGGCCCATCGCCATCCTTAAGTTCATTCTGTGCCATTATGTGTACCAGCATGGGCCAGATGAAAGCTGCAGTTTTTCCACTGCCAGTTTTTGCGATTCCTATGATGTCCCTACCACTTAACGCAACTGGTACGGCCTATGGAGACATACATCGTCAAAAACGCTTTAATTGTTGCTTATCAGCCTAGAATACATTGCCAATGCAAATTAAACAATTAAAACTATAAAACAACAAGCTATTAAGACATGATATTTCACTAATAGCTACACATCTATTTTATCAACCTATGATCAACCTATATCAGGTCTATGACGTTAATATTTGTAATACAGTAATGAAATGCAGTAACATCTAACTTTCCTGCAGTTTGTTATCAGTTACACAAAGACTACCCCCTTTAAAGTTGATGAAAACTTAATAGTCAGCATAGCATTTATGAAAAATTCCATGATCAGATTACCACTTCTTATTGCAAAGTTTTCTGAGGCGGCTATTTTACACGAGTATCTCATTAAGATCCATCGGATTTGAACAAATGCATGCCCTGGTTAGGCAGGCACATTGAAAATTAAGCAAATAACAAGGAGAATTTTACCTGAGCCTGAATAGGAGTAGGTTGAGAATATTCTGACTTCCTAATTGAAGACATCAGGAAGAGATCAAATCCAAAATGTGCGAAGCTGATAGCAGGTTTTGCAGGCTCTGCACCCAAAACCTAACAAAGAGGAACTTTAATCTTGAAATAGAAGGAAGTAAGAGGAAAAAGTAATATAAGTAACAACAGCAAAAAATAACAGTTCAAGCGCAGTCTCCTAGTTGGAATCAAGCAGCAATAAGGTTGGTGGGCCAAGCACAGCGACATCTGCCCATTTATAGTTAAGGCCAATCATTCAAGTTTGAGATATTTTCAAAGCATTTGTCAAATTTAATTTTTTACTGCCATAATTATTGTCAATTGTATTGAAATTGCAAGATTGCTACAAGAATGTCATGATAAATTGATATTGAATATTGTATTGCTATTAATAGCAAAAAAAGCTCACTCATACCTTAATGCCTAATTTCTGTCTGAGAGCCTCAACTTCACTTCTTGATAATGCAGAGATTTCGCTATGTTCTTCATAGAAATTTCTATCAAAGTTGTGGTAATCAATCTACAAGAGAAGAAAATCATTGTTTATGAAGAATTGAATTGAAATAGTTTATATATCACACCAGTAAATATTGATGCCAGTTAGGAAAATATCAAATGCCTGCCTCTAAAAACAATCAAGAAGCTCTTTTCTTCATTTTCCTTCATTTTACTTTTGGAAAAGTTATGCTCTTTTTAATGTTAGAGTGCTGCTTTGCAAGTCCGTGATCAGTACAGTCCTTTTGGTTCTATGCAGGCAATCACCCACGCCTTTGCCATATTATTGATGTGGGCAGTTGACAACAAGAGAAAGGAAGAGCAGGTCGCTATTTTTGTACTCTGAAGAAGAACTTTAAGAAAACAAACATTATCCAATTTCAAGCCCCATCTTTATTTTTTTACTTAGCTGGTCAAATCTGTTTTCTCTTTGTCGGTTTTTAAAAAGTTACAATATTCCCATGTGATAGGTCAAGTTGCTATCATTGTTGACATTATAAATCATTGCATCAAATGTTTTAGTTATAAACTGGTGGTAATCATGCAATCATGCATTTAGATAATCATGTCATAGGCAACAGGATTTCTTGTGACGATTCCTAGAGAGTACAAGCAAATAACTGATCAGAGCAAGACTCAAACTAACAATCCTTGACTTTCCATGACAAGTCCTTCAATAATAATTTTTCTGCTGACTGTTATCTGGGAAAAATCATAAATGAGTACTAAAAGAGTAGTTACCTCTGAGTGATCAACTGGTGGTAATGGCTCAATTATCTAGAGAAAGTAAAACGCTTCACATGAAACTATAACTTCAAACTCCAGCTAATGCTCAAACTAAGTTGAAATCATCAGATGGGCAAACTCATTAACATAAAAATTAGATAACCTTCATGAGAAAGCAAAAAATGAAACTCTTTTGGCAGACACAACTATCGGCATGGTTTATGAAAAAACTATGCAAGCTTTGTTGAAGGCTGTGTGTTTTGCAAATCGAGCCAAGTATTGATTTAATGGCTAATAGGTTTCACCATTTCTTCACAGTATTTCTGTAAAGGAATATACCTTTGATTTTTCTGGTGGTATTGGGTTTCCATCACTGTCATAATCCCATACATCCTCATCATCTGGATAGGGGACAATAAGACCATCTTTGACAGCATTGAAGTAAGACTCTTGGTCATCTTCATCATCAATGTCAGTTCGTTTCCCTCTAAACAGAAAAAAGAAATTTTTCGGGTCAGATCATTTTACTACAGAATATGTAAGGAAACAACTCTCAAGACCAGCAAAGTGGTCATCATGGACAAGATATTTTTTAGCAAACAATGATGTCAAAAAGGGACAAAAGGTAACACTAGAAAATTTTACTGCTGAGCATTGTATAGACCCAAGATTTACTAAATATAAAGTCATGAGCACTGATTAGTTACAGACTTTATATAAATACTTACTTATTTTTACCAGCAATTGTTGTTTGCTCCTCCTGTTGCTTTGCTTCAATTTCTTCCTTCTCCAGGTCATCCTATAAGGAGAGAAAAAACTACTTAACATAATTCAAAAAAGAAATACTCAAAAAGAAAGCTGCATTATTAAGGCTCTTATCATGATGAAATAATAACGACAGCCATTTCAAAATGTCACTGAGATGTTACAGTGCAGTAAGCAAGGTCTTTCTCTGATGAGCCAAGTTTTACCAGTGCATTAAATCATAGTCAATAGAAAAACACTGGTCTGGAAGGCCGGCAAACATCAAAGGGCTTTTCGCATTATTTGAAAGCATGTTGAATTCTCCAGTCACGTGACAATATCCGTGCACAGCCTTGCACGGAAGTGTTTTATAATGGCAGAAAACAACGAACGTCGCAGATCTTTTCGTACAATTTCCCAACATAATAAAAATTCAGAGGTATCAGATGAAAATTTGGACGCAACCTTTGTTGAGTTTGACGATGAAGTAAGCCTAAGTAGAAGATTAAACCGATCAATGACTGATAAGGCCCACGTACGTATTTCTAACAACTACTGGTTGATTCTTTCCATCTTGCTTGCTCTCTCAACAAAATTTACCACTCATGAAAATACTTCCGTTTTTTAATTTTTTCCTGAAAGATCAGAAAATTAATTCAATTAAGTTGGCAATGCTGTTCATCTTTCTTTTTTCTTATTGGCCAAATTTCGGACCCTGATTGTTGGTATGCTTTCTGCATGGAGACATCAACATCGGCATACAATAGATTTTGTAAGATCAAAGTAAATGTACAATTGAGACAAACTAAATCCTTGATACCCAAGGTTTCAGCGAGAACCAATTCAGTTTCCAATGTTGTACTAGTTTTACATATTCAATAAATCAAATCTTTCAATTAGCTTGAGTAGCTTTCTCAGAATCGATCTTAGGCCCCCAGAGTTATCTTTGCTCTGTTTTATTCGCTGTGATAAAATCGGTTAGGCATTTACATTCAATTATTTGTACCATTAACAAAATTGCAATTTTGAAATTGCATTTGATAAAAATTCTTTGACATACTGTGAGAGGATTTTTTGAGTTTCTTATTGTTGAGTGCCGTCGGTACGAAATTCATGCAGTGCCGTCGGTACGAAACTCATATTGAAAGGGGTGGGCTTACAGTTTTAAAATTGTTTGGGGCCTGAAAATGTACTCATGATAAAATAGACAGGTCTAGGCTCCTAACCGCTGGCTTCAAGGTTCACTCGCGATCGATCTTTCATCGATCGAGTAAATGTTTATGAAAAAGGTATACAATAGGAAAATCACAAATTTAACTAGGCTATTAGCATCAAATCGAATGCTAGATACTTAAAAAATTCTATTTGCTCTGGTAGGAAATGTTTTTCACATATAGAAACTCTGTCATTTTTCACTCTTTCTTTGAAGGCCTTGTCCAGTACCCTGCTCTTCGTTATTTCGTTCAGGAGAAGTTCCCTCCATTTCATTTTTTTGTCGTTATCTGCCGCTGGAAGTTCAAAAATTCCAATACCTTTCGTTCTATGGCTGCTTCCACAATTAAAACTGCACAATTATCGCCGGGCATGATAAAATTGACATGATATATATCCACGATCAAAGCATACAAGAGTAGTGGCCGAAGCAGTGTGCACGGATAATGTCACGTGACTTTCAAAAATCCTAACAATAAGATATTCTTTTGATGTTTGCCGGCTTTCCAGACCAGTGTTTTTCTATTGACTATGATTAAATGAAGGCACTACCTCTATACCAGCCATGAATTTGTCCAGTTCATCTTCCTCTTCATCATCACTAGTCCGCAAGTATGGGGGAGGGCTGTTTGCTGATCTTTGATAAGGTACATCATCAGCATCCCATCTCCTAGAAAAATAGAAACATCACTGGTATTTATATTTTTGACTTCACCATCTAATAAGTCATCTCTTATGGAAACATTGTTGCTGAAATTGGCAGAATTGCTACACACCAAAATGGTAAAGGATAAATGAAACGAAGTATGAATAGAATTAATTCTTAAAAATGGAAACGTTAATATTCATTCATTATGAAAAATATGCCAATCTAGTCTAGAAATAAGAATAACAATCATACGATTTTCTTTTCTTCTTCGATTTTCTATCCTGTTTTTTTGGTGCTTCTGTTGGCTCAGTTGTTGGCTCAAATGGGTTGTACATCTCAGATTCCTTGCTCTGTGCTGGTTTGAAAAGATCGCTCTTTGCATGCGAACCTGGGACAAGTTTGTTACCTGATTTGAGGGGAGGCTTCTCTTTACTTTTCTTACTCTGCATGGCAAAACCTGAAAATCCCAATCCTTTCGGCTTTTGTGGCCCTGAAGGAAACATGGTTTCTCTTTATGTATACTTTGAAGCAATTTGCGCTTGATACCAAAGTTTCTTTTGAATGCTGATGAACTGATTGCCTCTCGCTGTTCAAACCACCATTTTGTGCGAAGCAAGACGTGGAAAAGAGGCTACGGAGAAAAGAGGTCACTTGCTTCCCCGCCAAAAGTTCTGTGGAAAGAACACTTCCACCGCCATTCTAGGAAAAACATAAATGCACCATTAATGCCAAATTGATAAGTGTAAACGTAAAAGTGTTCGCAACTCAAAGAAAAAAATTTGACTCTTGAAATATGCAAATAAGATCGCTCTATTCCATAAAAAAGCATTGTTTTTGACAGAAAAATACTTACAAACTAGATTAATCCAGTTAATTAAAGAAAATTTAAATACATTATACAAAAATCTACTCAAGTGCCCTTGTATCCTTGATGCAAAGATCCAGAAATATTCTGCAATATTTCTAATTATCGAAATTTCATTTAAGAATCAGGAATTGAGGATTTAAAGGAGAACTGACACGCAAAAAAAAGTTTGCCTTATTCTACGCAGAATGTGCCACTGAATTCAAATCTGATAATTTTTTTTTCATTAGCGTCACCATTTTCCTGTTTTGCGCACTTTTACACGTCAATTACGTCACTGCCATTTCTCGGGAATTTTCCGAAGCGGAAACAAGATTATCGCAACGGGTCGTTAAAATTGATCAGCTGACGTCACAAGTGATATGTTTATAAGGCCGTCTATAAGGATTTGACCATAACGGTAGAAACTGATCCAAAACTTGGTGCTCTACAGTAACTTTCTGCCTTAAATAAACTTAAAAAATGGTTCATTGTGCTGCCTATAATTGCACTGGAGTTGGAAAGTCTCTTTTTCGGTTCCCGACGGATCGTGATCTGTTAAAACGCTGGCTTGCAAACCCGAAGCGGGAAGATTTTAGGTCAATGTTTGGGGGGTTTAAAACCTTTATACTCCGACGACGGAAACTGGCTGCAAATGTTTTGCACTGCACAAGAAGGTATAACTTTACGGACATTTCTGCCAAGCCTTCGCCAAATCCATCGGATGAATTGTCGATATGCAACGTGCCTAAATAACCTGAAAATGAGACGTAATGAAATATCGTAAATGTTAGACTAGAATCAATACACGGTAGAAAAGGGGCTATCAAAGAGCAGTTAATATTTTGTCGTTTACTTACTCGCAAGCAGGAGTATCATCTATATCTCCTCCTTGCTCTTTGTCAACAGATTGATAGATTGGCGTATCTGTGGGGTTTCCGCACAGCAAAGGCTTTCCCTCCCACATGGTGACACAGTTGCCGCATTGGCAGCCCAAAATTAATTTAAAAGTATATAAAATTCAGAAGGAAAAATTCTGAGCAAGATTTTGTCGGTACGGGCACTCATGAAACTTTTAGGCCAAATTAACCAAAAAGACCCTTCTGACAAAAACATCCAAAACCGAAATAAATTACTTATTTATGGAAACTCGATATCATATTAATGAAATAAATTCATGTTTATTTCTAAAACAACTTACCAGTTTGTATTTCCAATTCGTTCTGTGTTTATATCGCCATCTTCTTCACTACTACTGGATGACGCAGCCGAAGCAACAGTACCAGGTTGTGGCTCAAACATAAACGGTTGAATGTTTCCAGCCACTTCGATATCCGGGTAAAAAAACTCCGATTCTGATTCAGAATCTATCGAATTGTTGAATTACCCGTCAAAAATGCTAAAAAGATTCACAGCCTAAGCACTACACGAAGACGTGTCTGCAGCGTTTTGTAAAGGTTAACTATAGCGCCATATTGTACGTGCTGAGAACATGTCACTTGTGACGTCAGTGATGATCGCCCACTCGTGTCGATTTTCGCCTTGACTCACAAATAGTCGGGATAATTGTCGTTTCTCAACTTTGGACGTCTATCTCTCAGAAACGGTAAGCGTTATGTCAAAAATTTCTTCAATACCCTTATTTTCTCGACACAAACTTCAATTTTAGCCACACTTTTTTTTGCGTGTCAGTTCTCCTTTAAGGGCTTTTTGGTGCTTATATTACAAAATAAACATAAAGTAGTATTGTTGAATTTGAGATGTTTTCATATGAAGGTTCGCAGTTTAAAAAAAAGAAGCCTATCTTTTCAAGAGAATCAAAAAGATTTTCCCTTCTAATGAAGCAACTTTCGAGACTAGTGTCCTAGAGAGCTCTGAGGGCATTTCGATGTGGACATATGTCTTGTTACATAAACAGATTTCCAAAAAACAGAAAGATATGCATATCTTTTCCTGTTTTTTAGTTATGATAATTTGAAATGTTAAGTGGCTGTGGTTAGTTCCATAACTCAAAAAAATAAAGGTTTTCCTTGACTTTGCAGGAGGCATCGTAAATTAAATTTCCTCAAGATGGGCTAGGAAACCGTTGAAAAACTGGCCTAGCACTGAGCAGTGGCGGATTTAGAGGAGGGGCCAACTGGGGGTGGGTAGACTTGAGTTGAAGCTGGTCTGGCCACCCTCTTTTTCAAAATTTGTGCCCCTTTTAGAAACCTTATGTTGAATATTCTTCTTGAAGCGAAAATTAGCCTTCAGGCGACGCCCCATTAGCATCCAAAATCTTTGTTGAACGAAAATGGCTGTCCAAAGAGAATCGCTTGTGGATGCACATGTGTGTTCAGGAAAATTCTCTCAGTCAATTCAACAGCATCGAGATGCACAATCTGGCCAATGGTCGACCTTTTTCCTTTCCTCATCATCTATCACCAGAGTTTTAGCATGACTCCTGGTCTCTCGATTTTTCTAAAAATCAATAATAAATGAGAAGCGCCAAACTGTCTATTCTGAGCAGTGCATTTATTTTGTCAAATTATATTCCTGGAGGCCACTCAAGAAGGCTCAATTTAGAAAATTTTCATTTGTGTCGGACCCAACAACTGTTGACCTGGGTCCTCCTTTGTCACGAAACTTGATTCTCAGTCATTCCAGGTTCAATTTCTTGTCACCGTCTCTGAAAATAGATACCTTTAGTTATGTTCCAACTATATAGCTCTGCTTCAAACCTTCCCTGGATCTGCCCCTGGCACTGAGCCATTCACTTGTCTGATCTTTCAATGCTTTGAGTCCCCAAGGAGCAATGGCCTTCATTTTGAGCATTACAGCAAAACAAGCGAATGTACAAAGAGAAAAACATTAAAGTTTGAATACAAAGTGGTGAAGGGAAATGCAGTGGCGTAGCTAGAGGGGGCGGGGGGGGGCAGCTGCCCCCACCAAACTTTCCCAGCTGCTTGTCGGAAAATTTACCACGTGAAAAATTTCATCAATAGATATCTTTTTCAAGTTTGAACCTTAGAAGAAAATCAAGTCAATTTTTTAACTGTTATTGATAGAGCTTCACGCGCATATCCATTCATTTCATAAAACCAAATGGTTGCAACCATCAAACTTCAAAGTTTTTGCTCAGAAAATTTGTCAACATCACTAAATTTCGTCGGAATATTGTCGGAATTTGACCGACTTTCGCCCCTCCATCGCCAAATCGTAGCTACGCCACTGGGGAAATGCAAGAATAAAAAGTAAAAGAAAATAAAGACGTATTCCTGAATCACCTAGACAAATACTCTTGAATTTTCCTGGAAAAATCAATTGCGATCGAGGGTGCTTTATCTAAGTTCATGAAATAGTGTCTCTGTTTGTAAGAATAACAGAGTGTATCACCCTGGAGAGGGGATCAACACCCTGTCTTGTTGAACTTTTGTCTATTGGCTGCGAAGGAGCAACTGCAATGTGAACAGCATCTTGTCTGTGGGTTTCACCTGAAACAGGTGTGCAGAGCCTGAATGCGTGGAAATCAGAAATGTTTAATCGTTGTGACCACTGCGATTCAACGTTTCAATACCCAATGGAACTGTGCATTCAATCTACTACAAGCACGATTAAATTGCCATTTTTTCGAGCCTGATTTCGTTTCAATGTCACCTGCTGAATATGATTGACACAGACATGTTACCATGGCCGCCCGCCTGAAGCGTATGTAAACACTTTCGTTTGCCTTCCACGCAAAACGGATTCTCTCGAAGGGTTTGCAATATCTGATTTTGCATTGGAAATACACTTCGTGGAAGATTTTTTCCACCATGAGAACAATAAGATGATTTGCAGACAGACGTTATTTGGAGAATTTGCTATCCAACGTAAACAAGTTTGACAATCGCAGAATGCTGATGCCATGATGCAAAGAAGACCGACTGTCTCCAAAGTGCCCTCGCAAAATGAGGTCAGCCTGTCTGCAATGATGGGCATGCAGACAACGGAAGAGCTGACCAAAAACAGTGATAACGAACACTCGAGTTCAATGGCGGCCAGTCGTGTTGCAGCAACATATTTCGACAAATACGACCGTGATGATTTGCAAGAAGCACTTTCATCTACTAGCCTTGATTGGTTCCTGTCTGTCGATGACACAAAAATCCAAGTTGATCCACCAAGCGGCCTGGCATCAAGTTTAAGGCATCTAGACGACTTGGATGCTATATTTGTTTTGATACCAGCTCCAGAAAATGTTACCCAGCCACTTGAGCTCCGGGAATTGCACCAAATTCTAAGGGAGCTGATTACTGGTATATACATTCTCAATCAAATTCCAGGCATAAGTCTGGAGACAAATTTTGACAAAAGTACATCTTGCCAAATGCCAGCATGCTACCATGACACAAGAATTGGTCAGTTAATGGTTTCTGTTGATTACATGTTAAAAAGCCTTTGGCATGGAGCATTTTTTCCAATGGATAAAAGATCCAAATTCAATGAAAGGTGGAGACAGGCAGTTAACTTGAATACGGTGACAGGGGAGGCTGAGACGCGAAGAAGTCACCAGCTTATTTGGAAGGATGCAGGTTTTGTTGACCTTGCTTCCGATGAAGACTTCAGGGAAGCTTTCTCAGAATACAGTTCTTCAGTTTTGACTGATAAGAAGTTTATTGATGAACAGAAGTTTTTTATGAAATATGCAGATGACCTTGCAATGGTCATTTCATTTGAACAGAACACAATAAGGCATTTCAAGAATATGTTTGTTGTTGATGTGAGCACACAAATCTCAACTAAAGTAAGAAGCCAAAACATTGACCTTAAAAGCTTTGAAAGGCTTCAAAGGCAATTTTATGCTCAAGAGCAATTCTTGAGAGACAATCTTGATAAGAAAGAGCACACAAGACGTGAAATCACCCTTCTAAAGTTTGTAAGCCTTCTTGTACCATTGCTGATTGGATTGAAAAGGAAGAACAAGATACCAAAAACCAGTGATTTCCTGCCACCATTAACACACGAGGAGTGCAAGACTGACAGGGAACTACCTCCATTTGTTATAAGCGAGGACCTGTTTTGTAAGAATTTTGAATCCTCAGATAATTATGTAGGCCTTCATGGAGGCATTCAGTTCCTGAGAGATACACCAACTGATTTCTTAGTACCTAGTCTTGGAGTAAGGCAAGACTACAGCAGAATTGTGCAAGCAGATGAAAACAATTGGAACAGACTGAACAGAGCTGGCCCTCTTCTTGATAGTTATCCTTTGAGTCCAATTGAAATTGACAACAAACAGTATTTTGTGTTTTCATTCTGTACAGAAACATACTATCCAATTACACCAAAGCTTCCAAAATGGGTACATGCCCATTATGATGAGATTGCTAAACTGAAACCCAAGAGGCTTCCACTTTCTGAAATCCATATCCATGAACAATTCAGAAAAAGATTTGGGTACCAGAAAACAGTTAAACTGAAACAGGTCCCTGCAAGTTTGAAAGCTTCAGCTCAAAGAGGCATGACATCTGTGTTCCATACCATCTGTAGACGACAAACCCTAACAACATTGGGGTCACTAGATCCCCAAGGGATGTCACTTTTGCATGAGGCTGGATTGATGAACAGGCCGCAGATCATAACTCAGCTTGTTACTATTGGATTAGATGTCAATGTCAGAAAGTTTAACAACATGACAGGTCTTGGGATCATGCCATTGCATCTTGCTTCTCGATCAGGTGCAGATGAAAGTCTGGAGGCATTGATTGCTTTCAAAGCTGATGTATCTGCATTTGACTCATTGGGATTTACAGGTATTCATTATGCTGCATATTTCAACAATGTCAACTGCATCAGGATATTTGTGAACAAGGACAAGAATCTGCTGGAACTGAAGACAAGATCTGATTCTTTGTCAACACCATTGCTTCTTTCATCTGCAAGTGGAGCTATAGAAGCACTGAAGTTTTTGGTAAATGCTGGTGCAAGATTAACTGCAGTTGATTCAGAAGGGAACAATGTTGTAAACATAGCTGTCCTTCATGAGCACACCAACATTCTTGAGTACTTCATTGGCAAAAATTTTGAAAGTGCTCCAGTTTGGAAAGTTCTGGTGGCAATGCTTGGCAGCAGCAACTTGTTTTACAAACAGCAGGCAGCAAAGTGTCTTGAGGCTCTATCACTGAACAACAAAGATAACTGGGAACCGATTTTAAATGCTGATGGAATTCCAGTTCTTGTCGCACAACTGGGAACAGATGATATGCCTCTGCTTTCTATGGTGGTTTCAGTATTATGCAACATTGGAGAGCACGAAGAGGTTAGACACAAGCTGACTTTGGAGAGTGCTATCCCAAAATTAGTTGAGCTGCTTTCTTGTCCCATTGCTTTGGTCCATTCGCGTGTTGCAGTTATTCTAGGTGACCTTGGTTGTGTTGATGGGAATCAGAAATTGATAGCAACAGAAGGTACACCTACAATTTTTATATCATTTTGCTTAAAATAGATTCAGTTTCAAAAGTTTATGGATTGAGCATTTTTGTCCCAAGGGTTTCCTTCAAGATAGGACTAAGGCAGAGGAAATTTTGAATAAACTGGAAAACAAGGCAGCATTGTTGAAGTACAGCAATTCATTCTGTCTTAATTTCGTATACAATTGTCAAATGTGACATTTAGTACTTTTACTGAAATAATATAATGAATGTTAGTATATTTTCTTTATTTCCAATTCTGCAGGTGGAATTGAGAAGCTAGTGAAGCTGTTGTTTTCAGAAACAGAACATGTTTTAGTGAATGTGGTAAATGCTTTACGCGTCCTAGCTGAGAAAGACCCAGAAAACCAAACATCAATTGGACATCACAATGCAGTACCAATAATTATAGAACTTATAGGTATGGTTTCTGTCTCAATTATTCCCAGTGGCTATATATAAATGAATCAAAACAGCATTAGAATCTTTTTACCATATTCACCTTTTGTCATCAAATTCTCAATGGTCACTGATCTGTTGTTTTAGCTTTAAATCATGTTAAAGGTCAGGGAATCAAAAAGAAAACATAACACCTATAGAATATGAAGAAGATGATTGAAATAAAATGACTGCCTTCGTTGAAAATGTGACTTTAGTTATAACTTCAGTCTGAATTCTAAACAAACATTCAAGATAGCTACCAAGTTGTACACCTGTTTTATCCGACCTATGTTGAGCAGGAGAAATTTCATTTTCAAAATAACTGGCATTTTCACTGAAAAGCAAATTGATGTTGGTTTTGTGCCCGGTTTTGCAATACACATTCAATCTAAGGCTTTCAGACAGGCATACTCCGTGACCATATCACAGCTTAGATTCTTGTGAACAGGGTCAACTTCAATTCGACTTCAAGCAAATGTTGCTGCATGCATTAGTGCTGTTGCACACGAAAACAGAGTAAATCAAGACATTTTCGTGAGAGAGGGTGCCGTGAAGCCACTGGTCAAGCTTCTAAGGAGCAAAGATTCGAGGTGCCAGTTAAAAGCAGCTCGTGCTTTGCAAGCACTGTCAGAAGACAATGCATATGCGCAAGAAGAGATCGACAAACACGGCGCTGGAAAGCCTCTGATACGTTTGCTAAAGTTGTGGGATGTCGCTATGAAGGAGCAAGGTGGGGGTTTTCTTGTTTGAATAAGTGTCGGATAGGAAAGGATTAGTCAACTTGCTCGATATAGTTAGATGAAGATTTTATCATTTACATTGTAAAGAAAAGCTCCTTAGAGCATTGTCATCATTTCGAATGAACTTAACGTTAAAAGCTGGAAATGTGTAAATGTTTTTAAAGTCTCTCTTAAATTATAACTCATTCGTAAGAGATCTAAAAATCTGTTTGAATAAAAGAGTATACGATTTAATTACACACGGATCAGAGAAACTGTTTTCTGGAGGCAGATTTTAGTTAGCATTGTTTTAAATTTTCCAACCCTGTAAATTTGTGGTGAAAATTATACAAATGCCATTCAATGACAGATGAAATGTTATTTTTTGCCAGGAAAGGCCTTTTCAATTTAAAAGATTCTTTGGACTTCTGTATTTGATGCAATAACAACTTACTTTCAGGCGCGACTGCTCTCTGGGCACTTGCAGGTGAAAACATTGAAAACCAGAAACGGATCGCAGAAATGATCGGAATAAATATTCTGGTAGACATGCTGATGACAAAATCGGAGCGGCTTCAATACGTAGCTGGGATGGCGCTTACGGCTCTGGGGAAAGAGGATATTATAAATCAGAACAGGATTTCAGAAGGAGGAGGGATAATGCCTCTTGTTCGTATTTTGCGAGGAATCCACGCATCACACTCTTCTGAGAAGGTAGAAGCTGGATTTGTTTAAATTATTCCCTTGGCCTTTACCAAAAAGCGATCGTCTTTTCTTTTGACGAACCCGAAATATTATTGTGGTTGAGTTATCATCCTGTCTTCTGGAACAGTTTAATCAGATTCGTGCCTTGAATTATCCATTTTATCTGAAGATGATGTTTAATATGAATCATGATGTTGTGATTATGGTTGATTAAAGCTCACATAAGAAGCTTATCTAAGAAGGCTCGTTCTATTTTCAAGGTACTTACAATGGCGATTGAAGTTCTTGGTAATTTGTGTCTTGGCGTGGCTCACCAACCAAACAAGGCACTGCAGAAGGAAATTGCATCAACTGATGCATTGGCACTGCTGATTAATTACATGTTGAGCAACCGAGATCTGCAAATTAAGGTACCTTTTCGATGAAAGCCTTCAAAATCGTTCTCTAAAAATTTTCTCTGGAATCTTTAGTGAAACTGCAAACGTTTTCATGAAATGTGCAATTTTTCACTAGACATTTTGTACATGTTACCTTTAGTCTTTTCAGATTCGCTTTTTATCTTTAGTTTTGAGTCTGCACAAAATTTTTCATAAGTACTAATTTTTGCTAATTCACCCTGTATCGTGTCGTGCATAGGTAGCCGCAGCAACAACACTGGCTAAAATAGTGCTTAGCAACAATGCCACTCAGGAGGAGCTAGGCAAGCACAGGGCTTTTGCAATATCACACGTACTGAACCTGATCCGAATCAAAGACATGGGCATTCGACTCAGAGCCGCAACCGCACTTGCAACCTTTGCCTACAACAACATTGAACAGCAGCTTGCGATTCGTAGCTGCGGAGGAGTGATGATGAAGTCAATAGAACACTTTTTGGAGTCTGTGGATGAGAACCACCAGGCTTACGGAGCGTTTCAAATCATCGTTTTGGCCCGTGTAATCGTCGATGTAGATCAGGTAAATTAATATTTCTCCTCTGCAAAAACACCTCCTTCGCCCAGAACACCCACTGATTCAACAAGTGCAGATTCAACCCAAGGTATTGGTAAAGCCTATTAATTGGATTTCAGAAAACTGACTTTTGTCAATCATCTCTTGTTTCAATGTTCTTAGCCTCTGACGAACTAGATGTATACTGATGGAAATATTTAAACTTGCATTTTAAGAAGATTATAAAGACATGAAAGAAGTTGTCTTAAAGGAATTCAACATCGTTACTCAATCTGGGGATACCACCCTTCTGCCTAAATACCTCTTCCTTTCTTTCTGCCTAATAAGACAAGCACAGTTGTTGCATGTCATGCGCGTATCATCTATGCTCACGTCATCATCATCATAATCACCATTTCAGGTGACGCTGTCGGCGCGGGGCGTGAAGCTACTCGTCAACTTGCTCGACTCAACGGCGGATGAATCCAAGGTCCTCGCCGCCAGTTTGCTAGCCAGTCTTGCGCACACAAGAGCGGGAATCCCCGATGCCATGATCGTGGCTGGTACGCATCTCTTTCTAGTTATCATTGTTATTATTACTCATTGCTTTCATCAGCATTTTCAGCAATGCTGCTCCGGTTTCTGATTATATTGTTCATTGGAAAACCAGTCTTAACTGTTTATATGCACTGCAGCATTTACCTTAAAGGAAAGAATGGAGGTTGGTTTATTCAATTTTGTTGCTGCGGGTTGTAACAGTTGGGAAGTTGTTGTAAGCAAACGCCTTTCTTCGCTCCCAAAAAACACTATGATAAATAACATGTCAACGCAGAGTTCGCTTTACCATTAATAATGCTTTCAATAGGCGCTGTAGACAACTTGGTTAAGAACCTTCATTCGCAAAACGGCCAGGTAAGGAGGAGCTCCGCAGTCGCTCTTGGTTACCTCACTTTCAACAGCACCGCTGCGAGGCTACTGTTGACAGCTTGCAGGAACACGCCGGGCCTGTTTGATTCACTCGTGAATAACCTTGGCAACGGTAAACTGAGCATGGCCTTCGCAGAGGAGTGGCAAAGAAACGTCAATGTCGGACTGCCTTGTAACAGGTAGGTTTACGGGGTAATGCTTTACCAACTACAGTAGGGTAATTCAATTTGGGTGATTCTGGGGGGGGGGGAGTTGGGGGCTTGGGTTGAATCCAAAGTTGTTGTTTGGTCCAAAAACAATTCAGCAGGGTAGCTAAACGGCAAATGTAAGTAAAAAAGTGGAGCTTTCTAAACTTTTCACTCTAATTGAAAGACATTCAAACAGAAAATAAAATAAAATTTTAGATGCCAATCATTCGTAAACTTCGCTTCTCCACTTAAGTCTTCTGTTTCGATATTACCTAATTTCAATATGATCTAATTTTGATATTTCTGTAATACATCAAAGTCGAATTGTCTGAGATGGATGTAATTTTGTTGCAAAATATCTATAGATCAATGGAAAATTTTACATTAATTGACACTCTTTCCCAACAACCCGAGTTTTTTCTCGTAGTTTGGAAATCAATGGTGGCCCTCCTGTACCAATAAAACAGCTTCCAGAGAGACGTAAGTTTTGCGAAAGCTACTGTTTGCATCCCCTGAACATTAGTACGATTTCAAGATAAAGACATTTTACTTTTATTTAAAATATCCGAAATTGCTCTAAACACCTTTTCTAGTAGTGTTACCTAGTAAAGAAGGAAAACTGACACAACAGCATAAGATCCCAATATTGTATTACTGG
Organism: Nemopilema nomurai; assembly: GCA_003864495.1. Classification (NCBI taxonomy): domain Eukaryota; kingdom Metazoa; phylum Cnidaria; class Scyphozoa; order Rhizostomeae; family Rhizostomatidae; genus Nemopilema; species Nemopilema nomurai. Next base: position 524,468 of record ML133487.1, read on the forward strand.
ATGATTGCTTTACTTTCAGGTCAAAGGCCTAAAACAAGCCAGAGTTTGCCTGCACTTCGCACTGTTTCAAGACAAGAAAGAATACGCCGGGTTGTTTCTCTGGAACCCAGACCGAAGACCGCGGCCGGTCGCCTGCCCAAAAGCGTCAGTCTACCGGAATGCAAAGAGAAAGGCAGTACCGTCCTGACCAGGGCTAGCAAGTCACCAAAGACGACGTCCTAATCCACACTCCCACTGGCAGTAGAATCGACAGTTGCTTCAGCCAAGGCCAAGCTCCGGATAGTTCTTTCCAAAACAGCTCCCGTTATTATCAAGGAATCAACGTTTCATTCTAACACTAGGGTATGCTCTCTGCTAGAATCACATTGGATTGCATTTAAAATATTTTTGACCATTAGAATTATACTTGACCTGCAAGATAACAAGGCAGGATAATCATAGTAGGAGATAAGGGCTTAATTGCTTAAGTAGAAATAAAACAACGCTCTCTGATAAGAGCAAGAGATAAACCTCAATAAATGATTGCAAAGCGCGCATCCAGGCATCGTTTTAGAAGTATGAGCAATTTCTGCAATGCCAAATTGCACATTGTTCTTTAGATATATATGTAGAATAAATATCACTTAAGTAACAAGGCTTATCCCTTTGCGACACGGGATTTTTAGATATATTAGATTTCTTAAACGTTGTTTGCAATGAATTTGCCAATACGTTTTGTGTATGTATATGGTGTACGAACTAAAATTGAATTTATGAATATAATTTGTGTAGCATTTTGGCATTTCTTAGTTTCAATTTTGGGGCTAACTAAAACCTTCTATAACTTTTATCCGTGGAAATGTTAGATATTTTAAAGTAGCATTTTTATGGATGTCACAATATTTCATATTCACGAATCAATTATTTGTATCCTAATACACTCATTTTTTATACGAAACAGGTTTTAATAATTGGGGCACTAAATTTAATTTCGTCTATCCCAGAACTTTGGTTGGATGTTTTTTAATGTAAATCCTCGGTTTCGAAAGGGGGATGCAATTACAAATGGTCTGCTGCGTACATAAACCACAGTTTTCGCATACTTGAACAAATTTTCGCCGGACCCTCATCTGAGTATGCACTTGTTAGAAAATCGATTGTTTCGGCGTAATTCGATTGTTTCATATTTGCTATGCTTTGGGTACTGTCATTTCCTAACTTTCCTTAATTTTCCCATCCTCACTTAATTAGCATGTTTTTTTGAGAAATGAGTGTAGTTTCAAAATCTAGATGACTGGCAAGAGATCCGTTTAATAGTAGATCCATTTTATAATAACCTTGATGAATATCGGCAGTAATTTATAAGCATTTAATGACATATCTCAATGGCACAAATTTAAATGGCAAGTGACTGCATCTTCCTTACATGTCATCTGTTCTGGCGACGATTTCCCATGGACAATCGGTCGGGGCCACCTGCCCTATTATGATCAACCTTAAAAAAGTCTCAGTCGTGGCTGAAACAAGACTTGAAGTACTCTCGCGCAAAAAATCACAGCTTAGGCCTTAAAACCAAAGGGCGCCTTTGCAACAAAGAACGAGAATGAACTTGTGATTGAAGAATCCTGCAATAAAGATGCCGGGTGTAGGGAAAAGGGCTTAACTTTGAAGGAGATGGAAGAAAGAGCAGATCGTATAGTATCAGTGCAAAATAGACCTAAGTAGACCATGATATACCATGTTTAAAGAATTAAACCGTTGGTTTAGACCATTGGTAGGAAGACAAAGCTTATCAGAATATGGAGCGAGAGAATTACATGTGATAAGTCATATTGACAAACTGGTCAAGAAAGGAAAGATTTTCAGTGTGACTTAACTGTTGCAGGGCATTTGATTTCGCTGGCATCCATCTTTATTCGTGTCACAAATGAAGTGAGACAAATCCACATTTAAATGAAGATGCTTGTTAGACAGGCTAGAAAATGCTGGCAACCCACTGAAAATGTACCATCTTGAACTGGCGTCACTAGAGGTGCCTTGTCAAGCTCCTTCGAAAAAAGGTGTTGGAATTCCTGTTAACAAAATGCTCATGCATTCTCTTTTGATAGTTCTGGGATGTGTAGGGTCTCTTCTGTCTTTCAGTGCTTCGCTGCCATAGTATTCGGCTCAAAACATACACTTTTCAGAATCGGGATCGGACTAAGCCTCGTTCTCTTGGACTAAGCCTCGTTCTCTTGGACTAAGCCTCGTTCTCTTGGACTAAGCCTCGTTCTCTTGGACTAAGCCTCGTTCTCTTGGACTAAGCCTCGTTCTCTTGGACTAAGCCTCGTTCTCTTGGACTAAGCCTCGTTCTCTTGGACTAAGCCTCGTTCTCTTGGACTAAGCCTCGTTCTCTTATTCAATCTAAACCCATAGGACCAGGACATGCCATTTCGAGACAAATACAAGGCTATACCATGTCATGTTAATGATGTACAACATCACTTCTATAATCGATATGGCAACAAGGCCAAAATGATTCCAAAGAATGAGGATGACGAATAGGGCGTTGAAAAACCGCTGTATATATGAAATGTAGACCGCAATAGAAATAATGACTCAAGATGAACTGCCTGTTGAATTATAAAACACACACTACGACCAGTCTTAAATGTTGCTATTTAATCATCCTGATAAATAAGCAGCTGCCAGAAAGCACTAGATTAGTACATAAATTACATTTATTAATCAGAGAAAGTCACCCTGGTAGAACGAACAGAAGCTAAGGCGATTTTTACCTTCTTATACCAAAGAACTGCTTAGAGTGAAAAATCTTTCTGCTTTGCTTGTCTGCATTTCAAACCTAAGTGAATTGTCTTGACTAATAACTGCGAATTGCAAATGACAATTGTGTGTACAGAATTTTATTTCGTACAAAAATAATCAATAGATCTTTATATGCGTACATGAACTCACAAGTTAATCAGTGGGACATTTACCTGGGGAATGAAAGGCCAGGTATGTTCAATTCCACATCAAAAAGGCTCGTCCCGTTTTAACGTGGAGCTTGGGTAGTCTCTGATATTGTCGAAAATTCTCATAACATCGGGGTGGGAACTTAACAGGTCGATTAATTTGTCCGCCTGCTGCATCTGGTTTTCGTTAAGATCCACCAACTTTGTAGCAATAAGCTCGTCGTTTGCCGAAAGCACTTGGTACCCATGGTCCGAGCAAAGTGAAGATTGAACAGCACCGAAATCAGACGCAGCACACACAAACTGTAGGTCAAAAACAGGGCATGCAAAATATCTTCAATGGAAAAGAAATGATTAACAAAATTGGCAAGAAGTAGGCAGGGATTCTAGATGCTGAAATAGCTGAGATGAGTAGGATGACAGAGTTGTTTAACGCAAGAACCGAAGGTGTGAATAGCCGTAAACACAGGCCGAGATCTTCTGACTTTTTTATCAACGACGATCTTGCGTAACGATGCAGTTCGTTCGACAGAATTACAGAAACAAATGCGTAAAAACTACAGGGAAAGACTGTCTGTACACAGAGAAATCCGTGATCGATAACTTTAGTCAACATATGTTTATTAATTCATATGTGATAGCCTTTGAGTGTGTCAAAGTGAGGTGGTTAAGGTATATTAGCAGGGAGTCCTAGTTTAAATTCATGGTACAAATTGAAAGCGTTGTTCAGTGAATCAAGGATAACCTTTTCATAAGAAAACGAAAAAGTTCAAATTATCCGCTTCTTGAACACAACAAACAACCAATACACCAACTTTTTAGTTTTATATGCTCTTGTAACCTTACTTGTGCGCTGACTAATGTTGATGAGTGCAAATCTTACTTACGTTGATTGCATTCAACAACATAAGTCATTGTGTAAGCAATTGCATATTGAAAGTGACAACTTTACATTAAAATACATCTATATGTCGTTTCACCCACTGTTTTATCAATGAATGCGCTTAGACGCGAATTACATTAGTGTAAGCCAGACTGCTAAAGCATCTAATCCGATCTGGATACTTAGGCCTAGTCGAGAAAAGCACCGTTAACACTTACTTGAAAAAGTGTTAACTGCATCATTTTAAGTAGTGCTTAAGCAATGAAAATGAAGTACTCACGCGTATGACGTCATTCCCATCCTCGTCACTATCAAAATACACGTTCTCTGCACCACTCAAAATTGCTGCATCTTCAGCCTGGAGAGAAAATGGCATTTGAAGGCTTGATCAAACCCTATGTTTTCTCTGGATTAATACAAAGTTTTACATCCATGTCCACTAATATAGTTCTACAGTTACTTCAATACTAATAGCATCTACACTCTGTTGTAAACATAAAACAATGGCATAAATGTTCTCTGTTTATGAAGTGATACTATTATTTCAATCCTAATAGATACAATTATTCACAATGTTGCCTTCCAAGTTTTCGGGTACATGCATTGATTATACTTGGGAAGATCTGCGAGATATTGTTTAAGCTAACAGTTAAATCTCTGGTTTAATCAAAAACATTAGGAAGCCACAGTAGCTGCATTCTATACCTATACAAAGGTTACAATAGAATAAAGGAATGAGATAAAGGCATAGACTTCATGGAATTCAATGCTCACCAAAAAATAGTGTAAAAAGACTTTGAAGCAACAGCAGTTCTAAGAAAAGTTCCAATAGCAAGGACTTTGCAGAAAGACATACCTTAGTTACACTTTCATGATCATTGCCACATCTCTGAGCAGTCACAATACCTGAGTGAAAAAGTTGGGACACAAATTTGTAAACAAAGAAAACATTTGCTGAAAGATACTAAGGGAAGCCAACTGTTTGAGAAAAAAATGATTCTTCTGTAGTTGGATGTTGGCAAATGTGTTGTCATCCACTCTAGTGTTTACTTTTGGGCATCTATAACTTGTCTGTGCAACTGATTCAATGGACTGATCCATAAGTTTAAATGCTGGGTAACCTAAAAAAAGTCATGCTTAGACCCAATCAAGTGAAAAGAAAATTTGAAGGGTGCTTGGTATGTTATTAAGCTGATTGATACATTTTGAATTTCAAATTGTATCCAAGCAATTCAATTTAACATACCAACTTCTACATACTCTAAATGACTAATAAGAGCAATACTTTCCAAACCTACCTTTGCGCTGAAACATAAAAGCAACTGATCCCTCTTCACTCTGAATACCCCTGTGAAAAAACCGCTTTTCGGTTATTCAAAGATTTAAGAACAAGCTGGGAAAGTTCATGATTGGCACATGGCTAGTAAAACCAGAAATTCATTTTCAAATGGTTTGGTACATTGTTCGAAGTGCTAGCATCTTCTAGAATTTCCAATCCAAAACATGTGAATCTTTTTTCACCTACAATGAACAGGAAGAAGGAAAGAGAATAGATACTTACCCATACTTTTTTAGTATTGTATTAAGTTCTGGGCGAGTCCTTTTTACATTGGGGGTAAGAACCTCAAGCACAAGACCACACCTTCCTGGCCCCCTGATTTCTAATGTTAATCGAGCTTTGGTCTCACTCCCAACCTAAACAGAAGAACCTCACATACATTAAAGGTTACTAAAAAATCAAAGATAAATTGCATGCAGATTAAACATGAGACAGGATTAAAACATGATACATACTCGCAGCCCTGATTTAATAGCAGACTCTATGCTATCCTTTGGCATCTTGTAGGCTTTGGCCCTTGAAATTATTCCATCCAATTTAGAGTTTGATATTGGATCTGGTCCATTTTCTATGTACAAACAATAGAAGCAAATTGAAAATTGTCAATACAAAAATATTTTGCAGCCAAATAGGGTAGTTAGAACCAGATGTACTTTAAATATCCAGCATAAAGACCTATGCTACCAAAGAAAAGGAAAAATTGTATAGATAATACGAGCTTACATAACACTCTTTTACAAAAACAATCAAGTTGAACAGAAGGCAGATGAAAATTAAACTCGAGCATGTTTCATACACTTGATATAAGGCTTGAAACAGGCTAATATCAAAATATTGAGCAGAAGGCTGATCTTACAAATGATAGAAGCTGTTTTGTTTCTGTTTAGCAAGCTTTATTGACTTGTGATGCATGTTTCTTACAAGCAGCTTCAGGTGTGGTAATCATGATGTCAAAATAAAGGTATAAAAAGTAAATTGCTATTTGCAGTGTTGGAATACATAATATGAACTTGTACTAACGAGCATGCCTTTCTGTTAATGAGCGAGATTCAACCTTGTTTCTATTCTGAGGGTTCTGTTTCAAGGGAGTTACAGGTATCCACAAGTTCCTGCATGAATCACGGAATAACTGAATTGTCCCATCAGGAACCAACTTGGTTTGCAACAGAGAGCTTCTTACTATCATTAGTCTTATAATGTCTATAGAATGTAATGAAACCATGTTAAGTTGCCCTGTTTAATAGGATTCTGCAATTACAGATAATTTTTCAACTTCTTTACCTGTTTGCAGGGGCAAAAGCTTGCCTCATTTTTACAATGAAGTTCAATGGATTTATCAAAGTTACTCAAAAACAAGTTTTCACAACAATGGATGTTTGAACTTCACAAAAATTGCTGAGAGGATATACTAGAGGCTGTCACTCTCAAATTAACCAAGATCACTCATTATAGTTATACCTTAATATAAGCTTGGCCTTTCTGTAAAACTGGGATTAGTAAAATTCAGAGACACAAAATTAAATTTCATTGGTACCTTTCACCGCCTGTATTATTTCAAGTGAAAGTTTTCCAAACTTCTTGCTTCTTTCAGCATCTTTATGCATTTTCTTGAACTTTATATTTGCCCAGTGACTATGTCCTGCCATATATCTTACTTGGTTTACACTAAGGCCCATTTTACTTTCTGCAGCATATCTAAAGTTCCGTACATTTGAAGTATGGAAGTCTTGATCAAAAAGTTTAGTATGCAGGCATTTGCAAGCACAAAATGAGCCTCTAAGGTTCCCTTGGAACGACAGAAAATTGTCACATCTAGATGAGCTTAACGAACGCCACGAAACTGTAGTGTAAATTTTTCTGGATAAAAAACACGAGCTTGTAATCACCCTCATGTTCATAAATTTTGTTCTACTTTTCCTTAGGTATATGATCATCCGCCATTGAAAACGAAAATGAGTCTATTCTCGTTTTCATTTCACACCGCTGATCGCTAAGAAGAATCCTAACTCTAAAACCGAGGCAAAGAATTGCAAGTTTAATGTTTAGTGGCCGCGAGGGAAGTTAGATCAACTAAAAACAAACCAAACAAAATGTTTATTTGATTCGCCAATTTGACGTTAGTGGCAGGCACTTTTGATGGCTAAAATAATTTCTGACCCGGAAATTTTAAAAGCTCTTCAAAGGGGTTTGGAGCATACTCCTCTTTGTAGAAAACTTTAAGAAAGAGTTCTAATTTTAGAAAGTTAATCCTTTGACCTTACTGCAATTGCATTTAGGGGCACCTCAAACAGTTTGACTTTATAGCAATCGATTTAGAGACGATTTTGCGATGGAAATTCCTGGCAGAAAGCGTAGCATGTTATCAAAAAGTCAGTTGAAGTCAATTTAACGTCTGTGAAGTCTAAAACGAATCCTTGGACAATTGGTCGGCGAACAGCCTTCTGGCATACACTAAAACATCGAGCAACTGGTATCTTTTCGCTTTCATTTTCAGAAGCTTTGCAACAACTGCTAGGACCTCACCACTGTGCATTTTTAGAAGCTCTCCACTAAGTGCCACCATCATCCTCTTATTGATCGTTGTTGTTGATTTGTTCGTGTCCATTTCAAGCAACTAGAGGGACTGGTGGGCCAAAAAGAGGGACTGCTGGGCCCAACAAAAGGGACTGGTGGGCCCAAAAAGAGGGACTGGCGGGCCAACAAGAGGGACTGGTGAGCCAATAAGAGGGACTGGTGGGCCAACAAGAGGGACTGGTGGGCGAACAAGAGGGACTGGTAGGCCAACAAGAGGGACTGATGGGCCAACAAGAGGGACTGGTGGGCCAACAAGAGGGACTGGTGAGCCAACAAGAGGGACTGGTGGGCCAACAAGAGGGACTGGTAGGCCAACAAGAGGGACTGGTAGGCCAACAAGAGGGACTAGCGGGCCAACAAGAGGGACTAGCGGGCCAACAAGAGGGACTGGTGAGCCAACAAGAGGGACTGGTGGGCCAACAAGAGGGACTGGTGAGCCAATAAGAGTGGCTGTTGGGCCAATTGGCCTGTCCCTCTCAGCTGTAATGTCGAATTTCCAACATTTGAGTATCAGAAAATGTGCGTGTTAATCTTTTTGAGCTTACCATGACTGAAGGAGATGAACTGATTTATTGGCTTATATAGGCAACATTCAATATATTGATAATTTATATATTGATATCTGATTAGAGTTTAATCATTCTCGCTATTATGTTCCTATTTGTTAAGTTTGCTATATGCTATATGTGACTCTTTAGTTAAGAAATATAAAATTTTTGCATGCTTTTCACATGAATATTAGATTCTTATTCTTTCTGATAACATATTTTTTCACATGCCTTTGCACTAAAAATTTTCCCCCACATATCCTAATAAATTTAGCACCACAAAATACTTTAATTGCACCTTGCACGATATACACCGCAAGATGCTACCTTGCTTTGATATAATGAAGTTATTAGGAGGAGGAACGTGGCTCTTGCGAAAGGTCATTTTTATGAGATTTCTTATATGACATGTACCCGTGAAAAGCAAGTCTTTGTTTTATGCTTACTGTTTTCATCACGAATAAAACCTGTCGAATCTATAAAGCCTCTTACAAATGGAAGAAAACGAAAAGAATGATTCTATCTATATTGTTAGAGGTACGCATTAAAATACCTTTCCAAGGGGGATCTTACCCTTCTTCAGACTGGGTTAAGGATAGACTTCTTTTGCGCCAAGCATCTAAACGCCTCGAGCTGAAAAAAACCAGTGATGATACTGTTTAAGCAACGCCACAGGTATTGCCAACAAAATTGTCTCAAGTCCAAATTTTGCCAATAAAAGATTTCCAATTATTCACTTGCTCAGCCATATTGCGAAAACATCAAACCAAAACTGGGATTTTCGCGCAAACAACTATCCTGATTATGGATATATATAAACTCATGATTGGCTTCAGATAAGATGCACCCTCAATAACAAAGAAGCCATTAGCTTGCAATTTTGCTGGAGTATACTACGGAAGTGTAGCCCAATCAAACTCCTCTTAGCAATTGGCACCCGTTCGTAACGTTAGCACACCTTCACAAATGTCTACCACGGCCTTCTAGTTCACTGGTAGACAGAAAATGGTTTCATTCTAGAGCCCCTTTAAAAATATGAAGATAATAGCTACTAAACGGCAAATAAAAAGTAGCTTTATAAAGACAAATAGCTCCAGGTTATATATGTGCAGAGAAAAGTAGCTTAAGAATAAAAAGAATATAGATACTTAAGGGTAGAAAAAGTAGCTACTAACGGACTAAATAAAATGGCGCAGTAATTAAGGGCATACCATAATTCTCTTTTAAGCCCGCCACTCAAACAAGCCCCAACTCAAGTGAGTATTCCTCTCTTATAAGTCCCCCTTCAAAGTGCTGGGATACAAACAAACCATAAGGGGGGAAAAAAATTTATCATACACATCTACTAGCTACTTAAGAACCTATACAAAATAGGAGAGGATTTAGAACTGATACTTAAAGACAGAGAAAAAGTAGCGCTTCTTGAAGACATTTATATTGTAGTTACTAAAGGACAGACAGAAAGGAGCTTCTAAAGAGCAGATAAAAAGTAGTGCTACTAAAGGACCTATAGCAGGTAGCTAATTCAAAATATAAAGTTGATAGCTACTTAGGGACACACAACTAGTCGCTACTTAAGGTTAGACAGAACGTATTTATTACTTAGAGCAAAATTGAAATTAGCTTCTTAAGGAAATAAAGAAAGTAGCTACTTAGGGCTAGATTGAACGTAGCTACATAAAGACACAAACATAGTGATTACTCAAGGTTGGACATAGTGTAGCTACTTAAGGGTAGATTGAAAGTAGCGATACTTAGGAATATATCGATATTAGCTACTTAAGAATAGAATGAAACTAGCTACTTAAGGACATAAGATAATAGTTACTTACGGGTAGTTATAGAGTAGCTACTTAAGAGTAGATTGAAAATAGCTACTTAAGGACATATAGATAGTAGCTACTTAAGGGTAGATTGAAAGTAGCTACTTAAGGATATATAGATAGTAGTTACTTAAGGGTAGATTGAGAGTAGCTACTTAAGGATATATAGATAGTAGTTACTTAAGGGTAGATTGAAAGTAACTACTTAAGGACATATAGATAGTAGCTACTTAAGGGTAGATTGAAAGTAGCTATTTAGGGGCATAAAGATAGTGGTTACTCAAGGGTAGATACAGAGTAGCTACTTAAGAGTAGATTGAAAATAGCTACTTAAGGACATATAGATAGTAGTTACTTAAGGGTAGATTGAAAGTAGCTTCTTAAGAGCATAAAGATAGTAGTTACTTAAGGGTAGATTGAAAATAGTTACTTAAGGACATATAGATAGTAGCTACTTAAGGGTAGATTGAGAGTAGCTACTTAAGAATATATAGATAGTAGTTACTTAAGGGTAGATTGAAAGTAACTACTTAAGGACATATAGATGGTTGTTACTTAAGGATGGATATAGAATAGCTACTTAAGAGTAGATTGAAAATAACTACTTAAGGACATATAGATAGTAGCTACTTAAGGGTAGATTGAAAGTAGCTACTTAAGGATATATAGATAGTAGTTACTTAAGGGTAGATTGAAAGTAACTACTTAAGGACATATAGATGGTTGTTACTTAAGGATGGATATAGAATAGCTACTTAAGAGTAGATTGAAAATAACTACTTAAGGACATATATAGAGTAGCTACTTAAGGGCAGACAGAAAATAGCTACTTAAGGACATATATAGAGTAGCTACTTAAGGGCAGACAGAAAATAGCTACTTAAGGACATATATAGAGTAGTTACTCAAGGGCAGACAGAAAATAGCTACTTAAGGACACATATAGAGTAGCTAGTTAAGGGCAGACAGAAAATAGCTACTTAAGGACATATTAATAGTAGCCACTTAAGGGCAGACATAAAATAGCTACTTAAGGACATATATAGAGTAGCTACTTAAGGACGCATATAGAGTAGCTACTTAAGGGCAGACAGAAAATAGCTACTTAAGGACATATATAGAGTAGCTACTTAAAGGGCAGACATAAAATAGCTACTTAAGGACATATATAGAGTAGCTACTTAAGGACGCATATAGAGTAGCTACTTAAGGGCAGACAGAAAATAGCTACTTAAGGACATATATAGAGTAGCTACTTAAGGGCAGACATAAAATAGCTACTTAAGGACATATATTGAGTAGCTACTTAAGGACACATATAGAGTATCTCCAGGAACTAAGCAGCTACTTAGTACCTGTACCTTAAACAGCTACTTCGTACCTGTACCTTAAGCAGCTACTTAGTACCTGTACCTGAAGCAGCTACTTCGTATCTGTACCTTAAGCAGCTACTTCGTACCTGTACCTTAAGCAGCTACTTCCTACCTGTACCTTAAGCAGCTACTTCCTACCTGTACCTAAGCCATTAAGTGCAGGTACGAAGTAGCTGCTTAAGGTACAGGTACGAAGTAGCTGCTTAAGGTACAGGTACGAAGTAGCTGCTTAAGGTACAGATACGAAGTAGCTGCTTAAGGTACAGGTACTAAGTAGCTGCTTAAGGTACAGGTACGAAGTAGCTGCTTAAGGTACAGGTACGAAGTAGCTGCTTAAGGTACAGATACGAAGTAGCTGCTTAAGGTACAGGTACTAAGTAGCTGCTTAAGGTACAGGTACGAAGTAGCTGCTTAAGGTACAGGTACTAAGTAGCTGCTTAGTTCCTGGAGATACTCTATATGTGTCCTTAAGTAGCTACTCAATATATGTCCTTAAGTAGCTATTTTATGTCTGCCCTTAAGTAGCTACTCTATATATGTCCTTAAGTAGCTATTTTCTGTCTGCCCTTAAGTAGCTACTCTATATGCGTCCTTAAGTAGCTACTCTATATATGTCCTTAAGTAGCTATTTTATGTCTGCCCTTTAAGTAGCTACTCTATATATGTCCTTAAGTAGCTATTTTCTGTCTGCCCTTAAGTAGCTACTCTATATGCGTCCTTAAGTAGCTACTCTATATATGTCCTTAAGTAGCTATTTTATGTCTGCCCTTAAGTGGCTACTATTAATATGTCCTTAAGTAGCTATTTTATGTCTGCCCTTAAGTGGCTACTATTAATATGTCCTTAAGTAGCTATTTTCTGTCTGCCCTTAACTAGCTACTACTATTTGTCCTTAAGTAGCTATTTTCTGTCTGCCCTTGAGTAACTACTCTATATATGTCCTTAAGTAGCTATTTTCTGTCTGCCCTTAAGTAGCTACTCTATATATGTCCTTAAGTAGCTATTTTCTGTCTGCCCTTAAGTAGCTACTCTATATATGTCCTTAAGTAGTTATTTTCAATCTACTCTTAAGTAGCTATTCTATATCCATCCTTAAGTAACAACCATCTATATATCCTTAAGTAGCTACTCTTAATCTACCCTGAAGTAACTACTATATATATATCCTTAAGTAGCTACTTTCAATCTACCCTTAAGTAGCTACTATCTATATGTCCTTAAGTAGCTATTTTTAATCTACTCTTAATTAGCTATTCTATATCTATCCTTAAGTAACTATTATATGTATGTCCTTAAGAAGCTACTTTAAATCTACCCTCAAGTAATAACTATAAATATGTTCTTAAGAAGCTATTATCAATCTACTCTTAAGTAGCTACTCTATATCTACCCTTAAGTAACTACTATCTTTATGCCCTTAAGTAGCTACTTTCAATCTACCATTAAGTAATAACTATCTATGTGTCCCTTAGTAGATTTTTCAATTTACTCTTAAGTAGCTACTCTATATCTACCCTTAAGCAGCTACACTATATCTACGCTTAAGTATCTACTATTCATACACGCTTAATCATGGCAACTTTTTATCTACCCTTAAGCACATACTTACTAGCTACCGGTAAGTACTTCCTACGTTAAAGTAACCAGGTTACTTTTTATACCCCCTTAGTATATACCCGCAATGGGCCCCTAAATAGCTATGTCCTATCTTACTTCGAGTAAGTACTTTCTATATCCTTGGAAGAATCTATCTATTATTCAATAGCTACGTTCTATCTTCCCTTTAAGATCTATTTAAGCAGCTACCCTTAAGTGTTTTTAAAAGCTATCTACTACCTACTGCCTGAAAGCAGCTACCTGCACTGTCCTATTTTCTAAATAAGCTGCTGTTATTTGCATCCATCTATAAGATTATACCTCACATCTAGTCTTAAATAGCTCTCTTTGACCTAATCCATGTAAATAACTCAAGATGCATTCATTATGCTTTCGGGTAGCTCCTATCTTTTGCCATTAAGCAGCTACTCATTCCTGTCCTTGAATAGCAAGCTTGCATATTTGCTTAAATGACTACTTTATATGTACTTTAAAGCAGTTAGTATATGCCTTCCCCTGACTACCTTTCTTTCTCTTCGTCATAACATGTGTTTCTTTCAATCTAGCTTTTCGAGTACTTATTCAATTATCCGGCCTTCTAAAGACATGTGATTTCAAGGTGCGTGCGGATAAACTGAGATTGCGGATAATCAAAAAAATATTAATAACGACACAAGCCATTAAAATTAAGCAAGATTTGTCATTTTCTAAGTTTATCTCTAAAATACAGTTAAGATGGGCTTTTCTAATGTTTATCACTTGAAATCATGACATTCACACTTGTGTGCTACTGTTTTGGAAACTTTAGACCTAGTATAGGCGGAATAATAGCATGGATACTGTTTCACAGGCTGTGTTTATTTTTCTTGCAAAATGTCTTTTCACATCAATTGTTTCAACCTACTACTACCTCAATTTGTTGCCAAAAATTAATAAATGAATTTATATAGAAACTGGAATTGCAGAGCCAGGGCCCCAGCAATAAATTTCATGATGTTTTGTTGCAAATTAAACAAAAATACGCAAGTTTCATGATGTATCGTTGCAAATCAAACTGAAATAAACAAGGTGGCATAGGGTATAATTGCATCCAATTACAACTTTAACAGTACCTATTCTTCTGTCTGTGTGTCTTTAACAAACTCAACTCTTTTAACTGCTACTCTCTATATATCCAAACTATAAACAGATTATTTATAGATAATTGCATTCAATTGCATCTTTAACAGTACCTATTCTTCTGTCTGTGTGTCTTTAACAAACTCAACTCTTTTAACTGCTACTCTCTATAAATCCAAACTATAAACAGATTATTTATTGTAAAACTGCATTTGTTTAGAATTCCATTCGCATTATCTACCTAAGTAGTTGGTTGCTATCATTAAGACCAAGTTACTGTTATCAATAATTTTCCCTTTTTGTGCAACTGATGTAGATAAAAAATTTACGACTTACAATATAATATGGGCAAGGTAATATTGTGAGTCAGCTATTGGCATAAAAGATTAAATTTTTATTATCATCAGTTAGCCTTTTTAGTTGAAAAATCTCTTCCCTTCTAACCAACACATCACAATTCAAAGGTTGAAAGATACTTTTGTTCTTTTTGATGATACAATATATTTCTTGTGGGTATTATTTCAGTTTTAGTGAACAAGGACTTATTAAGAGAAAAATGAGCCATACATTCACCAGCAAAATCTTGATCAAAATAGAAACTAATGCTTCAAGTAAAGCCAAATATATAGGTCTAGAGTAAAAATCATAGCTAAGAACTACCAACTAAAGAACTACTACTATAAATTGATAGATAAGTGCTAGCTATCATACATGTATTATGACTGAGACATTGAAAGGGAATAATTAACTCACCTCTTCTGTATAGTGCCATCAGTTGAAAAACACCTTTTAGCTACTAGCGCCAAACGTTTTGCCACAACCAGTTCTTGATTTAGATTACATTTGGCCTGTCAAAACAAAGTAAGCAATTAATGGTAGCTATCACAGAAAGACCTTAGCAACTAACTACAACTTGCAAGCACTAGTTGCCTAGTAGCAGTATCATCAGCTTAAAAATAGCAAACTCCTTTAGTGTCCAAAAAGCTTTAAAGGGCCAGAAGACATGGTTTAAACATACTGTTGTCTTGTCTCTTACAATGGCTAAGAAAGTAAGTCCACATCATGTGTTTCATGTCTAATTTGGATAAGAGTCTAATAAAGTTCTTCCATCAGCCATAGCCCTCTTCTACCCAGTGAATCTGATTTATTAGTAAAGGAACCTTGCTGCTTGCTCAAGATTGGTAATCAATATTAGCGGCAGAGCTAGAACCATCAAACATAATTTGAAAACACATAGAGAAAAAGGATAGCACTAAAATCTAGAACTGGAAAATTTTAAGGAAACTTAGTCTTAACAAGATTGGTAGTGGTTTCTGATAATTGATTATATTGAGATGTAACAGCTAGTAGAATAGTCTGAAGTAACTGGTCTTCCACTAGGAATCAGAAAATTAAGTAGGTTTATGTCCTTTTGCAAAGATCACATAAAAGGGGCAAGAAAATCAAGCTCTGCCACAAAAAGGAAACAAGTTTTAACAAGGTAATTTTGACAAAAATTGATCAAAAACATTTCTGGAATCTGTTAATTTTTCATATCAATTTACCCTGGTTCTTGTATCAAACTGATGTAAATAACATCTACTTGGAAACAACAACAACACATTTAATATATTTCAAGTCTTAAAACAAACAAATAGGCATTTCAGGCAAACAAATGAGCAAATAGATTTCCGAGAATGATGAACCACAATTATTGTCAAACAAGAAAATGACTTGGTTTGATGTGATAATGTACCAACTCAATGGGTACTATTTCCTTGATGTGAAATTATCAAAAATGGCTTAAAATGTGATTTCATACCAAATATGCTTGTATAATCATACAATATGAGACAAATCATGATTCAGAAAAAATTATACACTTCACTGGGAAAAGCAAGACACCAATCTAAAATCAAATAATGGAAAAGAATAATAACTAACCTTTTCAATGCAGGGCTTGCCAAGCCCTGAGTGTGGAAACATTTTCCATTTTGAATCCTTGGCCTGTAAAACATCATTAAAATGTGCATGTGACAAATAATTAATATTGCAATTCAACAGCTAAAGTTTCAGTTTTTCCAAACGGAAATTATCTCACTGCATATTAAAAAAAATGCAATTAAAGGAGTTTAAATGAGACGCTCTTAGGATAATAACCAATTTAAATCCAACTAGTAGCAGCTGGAATCATTGAAAATTTGTGGAGATACTTCATTAAGAATCGCAATTGATAAAAAATTCATTGTAAAAGCTATAAAGCTAAATGCTATAGTGGTAAGCTGTTTCTAGGCTGGGTCTTTCAATAACAGTTAAAAGAATATTTTTCAGTTTGAAAATCGTGTGATCACACGTCCACTTGAGAAAAGGCATTTTCGATGACGGCTTCAGTGTTTTAGACAAACTCTTAGGCCAATCTACAAAAAAGCTGTACTTACAAATGAAAAGTTCTGATTTGACATTTTTATTCTTTTTCTCCGTATCCCATTTCTTTCCATCAGTCCTTGACACAACTTGCCATATTCTACGCTTCCTTTGGGCTTGGGCATCCGGCTCCATCTTGTTGCCAAGTTGACCTTTGCGCTCAGTTTGAATGTTCCCGCCAGGTGAAGGATCTGCGAATGGCGCTCAAAGCAGGCTGCTGTCTTTCAAGAACGAGAACAATAGGTCGCTCGATCCAGTCTTTTCCCCCTCGCAGAGGCTGTTAAGGGCAGCGAAGCGACTGGCGGTATTGCCATAGATTTTATCCCAAGACGTTGGGAAATTCTAAATGAGTTTGGATTTCTCTTACGATTTTTTTACCAAAAAAAACTTTGGGATAGAATCTTGTGATTTCTTAGATCAGTTAAAAACTATATTTGGTGTCATTGGACAAAAACATATGTCAAAAGGTCAATATATATCAATATACAAAAATTATGTCTCAAGAGCAATAAGTTATTTAGAAAGGACTTGTAAGATCTATAGTTTTAAGATATGATAGGTTGTGAATGGTAGATTTATTGATGCATTGTAGTGTTTTCCCCTTCTACCTGATGCAATATAAAAGGGGTTGAGAAGTTTGCATAAAATTTACGAGATATAACCATAAATTTAATTAAGTGGGTTGCAGAATCGGGATAGAATTTAATAATTTTAGTCGCTAAAAAGGATGAGATGTTGAAAACGGTTCAACATTTATATGCTTGCATTTTGGGATATTTGTAGTCTCGTATTGAGATATTTGGAAATTCAATCTGGCAACACCGTCCACAGGCGGTGCCAATCTGGTCTCCATTCCAGGTAAGGCAGGTGATGATTGGCATCAAAATTCACCTAAAAACGGCGAGTATCTGGTCTTTTGGCCTGCGTACAAATGAACATACATTCAGTTGCTACCACATGCGCCATTTAAACTACTAACCATGGAGTCAAATTATTTTTGTTCTTGTAGCAAGTCACTACGTATGCACTATAATCAAAAAAACAAAAATTGGTCCAATCTCAACAAAAACCCGGCTTACAGGAGAATTTTTATAATGGCTTTTTTTTTAATAGTAAGTAAATAAGTAAACTGGGCAGAGCAATATCGAAAGTTTGCAATTTTGTAAAAGCAGGGCATGATTGCACACGTTAGCCCCAACTTGGGGCAACATGACAAAGTTGGTTGTGAGATGTAGAGATGAGTCCCTTGATGACAAAGACATAGAGATGAGATGACAAAAGCAGTTCATTTCATGAAGTCAATCAAAACAAATTAAAGTGAATCTCTTTTTACCACTGCTTCAAACTCATATGAAAGCATCCTGATCTAGTACTTTTCATAAATTGTATTACCTTTAAATGGAAACCTATAAGAATAAGACATCGTTCCTAATTGCCTGGAGTTGGGAAGCAGAATATTAGCCACAGAAGTCACTTGGCAACACAAGAAACACTAGACGTCACTTGGCAACACAAAAAACACCAGAAGTCACTTGGCATGCAACTCATTTTATGAATTTATGGACACTGTTTTGGAATCAATAACAAAACATGATTCAAAGTGAGTGAGAACCTCTTTGCCACATCTCACCTCTTCTCTCTTCATAATTCACTTACCAACGGTTACCTTACAGCCACTCAAGATCTTAGTAAAGATCTAGAACGATTTTGTTTACAAAAAACAGTACATACAGAGATCTATATGTTTCTGAACTTTTGGATTTTGGTGCTCCACTTTTGCAATTCAGTTTATAACAAAATAACAAAGAAATTAATGTTAATGACCGGAGCGATGATTATGATATAATGATTGGCAATAATGATATCTAGGATGTAAGGATTGGGGAACAGGATCGAGACAATCATGATATCTGAAAAATAATGATGGGTTAAATGTGATATATAGAAAGCCAACTGCAAAAACTCATTTACCATGGAAAACGGTATACTTGATTGTGAGAAAAAAGATATTTGTATGAAACAGTAGCCTGGCGTGAAATGAGTAGTCTAGTATAGAGTTTGGAGCATCGACTGATACTTTTCATGGTACAATAGTCTTAGCTTTACGTAAAATTGATGTGTTCCAAAGCAGGGTTTAAGTTATGTCAGCTGAAAAAATTCTTTCGCATTGCACTTTTTATTTTCAAACGTAGACATATATGATAAATTCAGCTTTAAGAAGCTTTTATTCGCTTTGCAGGAATTATGTTAATTTTCATGTCAATCATATCGTCAGAATATTTCCTCGCAAAATTTGACAGTTTTGTAAAAATCTCCATCCCTGAATCAATCAAATCTAAAGTGCGTGCAATCATTAAGAACCAGAAATAACATCAGTTATTCGTAGCCATGATAATTCATTCTTGATAATGTATCCTCTCTTTTTATAGATTCTTAAACTTACTTCATACATAAAATGATTGTGCCTAAAATAAGCAAAACCTGCAGCGTGTAAAAAAGGCAAATGAAGAGGGCAGCATTTCGATCTATTTTTATTTTTGTGAATGGTGGTGTTGTGCTTACTAAAGACTTTCCACTGATCTCAAACGTCCATTATTGCTTGGCCTCGATTACGAAAACTCGGGAAACCAAAGCAGCACAATGAATATTTTCGCTACTCGCCAAGTGACTCAAAATCAAAAATAAGACTCTAAAGATTGAGGCTCGTATTGGTACATTTGAAAATAAACTCAGCCTCCTCTCTGAAGTACCCTTGATATTAAATAAGGATGAATCTTGTTGTGGTCTTAATCTCCCAATTCACGATGCAAGACTTTTATCCAAATGAAAACACGTGACATGACGCCATTAGAAGTCAATTTTGAATTCTCAAATTTTGCCAATTTTAAAACTTGCACACAAGCTGCCTATTTCTAGGGAAAAGCACTTGATGAACGATATGAAATTCATGCCTTTCCCAGGTGCTATTTTTTGGGTAATTTTGTATCACAAAAAGGACATAGCTTCAATTTTGCGAATGAGTCGCAGACCAGGAAATCTCATCAACCTATACTGGTTCAAAACCAGTCGCCCTTTGAAACTCTGCGATTGTCTGGAAACTGTTAGGCCTTTGTTAGGCCAATGCTTCGCTTCCTACAGCGATACAATAGACACGGAGCAAGTGAGGCCACTTTTATATCAAGTTTCAAGCGGCTGCTTCCATATGGATTATACGAGACAATCATTACTGTTGACAATAGAAGAAAGAGTCTAGGCCCAAGAGAAAATTGAAGATAAACATGCAACACAACGACAATAGCAATTTACACCTTCATTTTTCTCCTGCCATTTGCGTCTTTTCCTTGCAAATTATTTATAGTTATTTTTCCATATTTTCATAACTTTCGCTACGAAACAAGTTTGAAAAATTTGCAAGATACATTAACTGAACGACTAGCACTCTATAATTTAAAGCATGGAATGAAACATTCAAGCGGCGGATTATTTTAATTCAACAATGTTTAAGCGGTGTCTCTCAAGGTTGGGCAGAGCAAAGGATATCACAACAAAGCGTTTAACACGTCGAAATGTCCCATTCTACGAGTCACGGTCTTCGGAGACACATAAATCACTACCAAATTGCGCTTTAAAAGGAAGATTGTTGCGAAGGCCAATTGCTTGGTAACCTCAAAACATTTGCTGGTTATTTCACAATCTTTAACAAAGTTAGCATTTTTGACGCAACTGTGCGATCGGGGTGCAAAAAGCCTCTAAATACAGCAAGGAAAATTAGCTTGCGTGGATACATTGATACTGTGATTTAATGTTCGCCAACGTGCTATGCAAAGACGAGATCTCTGGTCAGCTGATGCGTTTTAACGATTAAGTAAGGCGCCTGGAGCAGGACTCATCCTTTGCTTACCGTTCTAGTCTTCACAGTTAGTCTTTTTACGCCAGAAAGCTCATCACGACAGCTTCAACACTCGGCAAAAACAGAAGCAGATTCGTGAAGTTCGTGCGTCTCACATAAAACTACGACGCCTACCGAAAATGGAAGAAGTTTGGAAACAATACCAAAGCCTACTTCTCCTGCTTGGCGGAATTTGTTTGATAAAGGTAGGAAGAACGTCAATACCATCTAAAATCTACTATCATTTGATTATTAAAAAGTGTATATCTTTCGATAGTTAATAAAGTGTATGAAAGTGTTATAGCATCGAAAGATATGTTTCATTTCTTTTTAAAGCTAACATGGTAAAATTTTGAGCAATGCAATTGTAGTTGATTCTACCAGCTGAAGTCCCCAGTTTTCATACTTCTGCTAAAGCAAGTTTTGTTGTTTCATCAAGTTCAACATGATAAATCACAAATAACACCCAAATTGACAATAGACCAGATCATAAGCGCAGTTAGGATTCAAAGGGGAGCAGTTACGTTTTAATTTGAGTCGAGACGCGTGAAATCTTGGCTTCAGATTTACACAGAAGGAATTGCTCATCATCAGTTGGGAGTTGCAAGAATTTTCGACACGAGTACGGCGTTGCATTTTGAAACAATCTTTGTCGACATTGTAATTTGCTTCGGAGCTGACGTCATGGTGCTTTGCCGTGACCAGCTTTAGGTCGCAAACCGCATTATGTTTCTCTAAAACTGCCCCCGCATCACCCAAAGCACACAATAACATGGCCAAACAGGCCTTCAAATTTGACATCGTTTGCTATTGGCTGCCGCCATTGGTTTTGGGAACGCAAAGAGACATCGAACTAAGCGGGGTATGAACAGTAGCTGTATTTGATTGACGGATCGTTAAATTCCATAATATTCGCGGTAGCAAAACTATACGAGCAACCAACAACAAATCCAATTCAACAGCTTGCGATTATCATTTGGCAGATTGCGATTATCATTTGGCAGCTTGCGATTATCATTTGGCAGCTTGCGATTATCATTTGGCAGATTGCGATTATCATTTGGCAGCTTGCGATTATCATTTGGCTGCCACTGACTAGAGAAATAATTGCAAAAATAGATACAACGAATAAGGCGCAACAAATCAATGTCAGTCGGGTAAAGATTTATAGATGTACCACCAAGCAACTAAAATTTATTCGTGTGTATGTCGGGCTATTACGATAAAACAGCATGTTCCCACCAGTAACTGGAACAAAAGTCCAGCTAAAATGGAGCAGCCATCACGCTTGACATAAGTGTGATTCAGCTCAGTCCAAATAGAGCCAAAACACCTACTGACAGCAATTTTCGTATTAAGGCAAGCGAGATCGACTTTCATCTAGGAGCTTTTGAATGCGTTTAAATTTCTGTGAAAAATCCCATTCCATGTAGACAGAAAGAGTTCATCTTTCAACTTAAACTCTTCTACAAAAAGGTGTGGAAGTAAAAGTCATTGAGTAGAAGTGATATACTTAATGTTTTCTGTCTCCTTTTGACTCGCTTACCGTGTAATCTCTAATTCACCTTCATTTACTCGGCACTCTAGGTTGACGCAGCAGCAACAACAACTTCCATAACCCCGACTCTGGTAACCTCTTTAAGACCAACACTATCTCCTGCGCAGCAACTGGCAAAAAGACTAATAGAAGGTTGCATATACGATATATCGAATTATCGATTTGGTGAGTTGTACTTATGTGATTGCTCAGTGTATTACAGCGTAGGGTTATAACGTAACTCAACGTAATTTGTCCTTCTATTTCTACCTAAAGTGTTTGCAGCATGCAAAAGCACTGGTTAGGTAACGACAATACCCTTTCACGTTCTTTCCCTGCTTGTCAGCTTTTTTGCTAATAAAAGGCAAAGAGCTTACTATATAGAAATGACGTCAACATGCATGCTATTTCAGTATGATTATCATTCTGACTGTTAAAAGCTGAATGCTCGCCATTTTTGCGTGACTAAATGCATTTAGCGGCATCTTAAGATACTTTAAGTAATTTGATGTACGTTAAAGAAGGTTTATTTTTACGCCCTTCTTTAATGTCTGTCAAGCCTGGTTTCTGTAGAGCCGTGATGATCGGAAGCTCGCCCGCGCAGAAGTCAAATTCAGTAACTATGCTTGTAACAGTCATTAGTTGAGTGTTGATATTCCCTCACCAAGGTTTATATCGCTATCTATTGGATGTGCAGGCATCCGAAAGGGATGTTACCTTGCAAAACAAAACTTCCTGGACCGTGTTTACGGCCGATCGGCGACAACGCAAGGCTTAACGCCGAGCATCGGCAACTGATTCTACTTTCCCAACATTCTTCTTCAAAACGGCGGTTCCCTCGTATCGTCGAAAATGCTCCCAGCTTCCTCCTTGAAAAATGACGTCATTTTTCGTTTGCAGATCTTATCAACGCTACGAAGTGTCATGTCCAATACACCCTTATTTGCTGGCCTCAGGTGCAAGCGGGAAAAAATATCAGCATCCAATGCCCTGAGATGTTCTTCAAGCCTGACAGTAAGTTTGAGATACCTCTACGAAGCCAATCTCATTTGGTATTGTAATGTCACTGTTGCACCTGGCTGTATGTGTTTCTGAATACAAAGATGAAACGGGTGAATAAGTTAGCAAGCTACATTGGTAGCCACAGCTTCAAAATATAAAACAGAAAAAAATCAGGGCGGAGGGCTGGAAGGAAAGCCCTAGAGGTGGAGAGTATGAGGGCTTTGGCAAGCTTGTCTGTTACAGAATCATTTGAGTTAGGAAGCTACAGATATGGAAAAATCTTCTGTAGATGAAAAGTAATGGACTATAAATTATGATTGTACAAACAACATTATGACGACTGTAATTACAGGTCAACAAATGACATCTATTTGTGAAGATCATTTTAACTTTTAAAAATTGTTCTGCAGTCAATTTACATTTACTTAGTTTCATAGAGAATAGAGACAGTGTAAGTACCCATTCATTGCATGCTTTCACCTATAAAGCCTCTTTTGCAGAAAAGGTAACGAGACAATGCTATGCTAATGGGACTTGGGAGAAAGTGATTCTGAGTCAGAAGTGCAGCCCTTTGCCGCCAGACGTCGCGGAAGCCAACTTCCTCAAGCTTCTTGCCAAGTACAACATTAGCATGGTGAGTTATGGAGTAAAGCTTGCATTCCACGAAAATGTCTACGTGAAGCAGCCCTGTTCTTGGCTTATGCCAGGGCTCAGGTTGATTACAAAGGAAGTCACAATTTATCGTAGGCGTAGGTACCGGGGCACGCAAGGGGTACGTGCCCTTCTCCCCACCTTTCGACTTTTCAAACGTAATGCCACTTCATAGCTCAATAAGATATCAAGAATGGCGTGCAGACTATAAAAAGCATAGCCCTAGTCAATACATGTCTTTAGGGTGTACAAATAAAAATTTGCAGCTTGCAGCTTGCAGATACATTTTCGTGTAGGAAGACAGCCAAGGTTCAATCTGGGAAAGGTCAAGGTTCAAAGTAGGATAGGTCAATGTCCTAGCATAATCAATTAGGAACTCCTTACATATAAGTAAGAACAGCTCGCATTGAACAAATATTTCTTCCAAAAAACAGGTATGCATCACCCTGTTCCTTCTCATTTTTTAGCCTTTACAACAGACAACCCAAATGAATCCGCATCTGACTCGGCAAATCAAAATATTCGTAGCAATGCAGTGGATTTCACTATCGATAATGGTACCTTCATTGATGTTGCTGTTCATATTTCCGTGAGTTATTAAGATCCTTCGCACTATAACATTATGTTTCTTAAACGTCATGTTTACTTGCACTCCAGGCACTTTTCACCTGTACCAAAAAATATTGCTCCGTGACAGGAACCTGAATGATGACAAGATGAATTTACACAGATGCCTGGTGGCATCCTTCCTCATGAGTGTCGTCACATTTCTTCCTGAATACTACATGTCACTTGCAAAAAATAGCCCAGTAAGTTGCTTTCAAATTTTGGTGTCGAAAATTCGGCATTATTCACCCTAGCACCAAGTACCATTTAATTGTACTTGCAATCTATGCAAGAAACATGTACGCAATTAGGGTTACATTTGATTATTCGATTTACGCTTTATCAAGCATTAGTAGTTCATATTATTTGACTTTAATTAGCTATGATACGCCTATTGAGAAGTTTTACCAACTGTAAATAATGGACATATGAATATATCCTGAAGACAATTTTGCATAAAGCTTAATGCCCCACCAGGTGAACTTTAGAAGTTTTTGGAGATACAGAAACTGAGCGCAGATTTCTCAATCACTTCTTTCAAGATCAGTTTCAATGAATCTAAAACACCTCAGTCAGCGGTAATCAGTCAATACTTAATACAGTCTGACTGTCATTTTTGGCGTATTTTACGACTCGCCGTCTTTCCGTTTTACATAATTGTCATTCCAAAGCAAGAGCCAACCCTCGATAATATCCGAATCAATTTTTCAGAGAGCCTGCAATGCATTATGGATAATAAACAGGCTTTTCGCTGTCTGTGAAGTAACGTGGATGTTCAACGAAGGAGTCTACTTACTTAAAACCATCATGTTTGTCTTTTCTCAAAATTCATACATATGGGCGTTCTTTCTTTTCGGATGGGGTACGTACTTTCGATTCTCTTGTCGACTCTTTCTATTACAATGCGGGATTGTTTACTGTTTATTTTTCTGAGAATTTTACGAATCCAGGATCATCAGTTTTATATGAAGAAGTTCAGTCCGACCCATTGATGCTTCTTTCATTGTTTCGCAAAACTAACGAGTACGCTTTAAATAACAAGTACTTGTATCATCAGAATGATAAATGATAATTGAAGTAATGAAGAGAAGGCTTGGCACAAAAATGTTAGGACCAATGTGGAAAGCTTCAAGCGGCCATCATTTCACATTAACTGCTTTATAACAAAGAATTTGCTCAATGGCTTTGAGCTGACTGCTTTTGTAGTGAAACTCAGATCATTCAGGAACTATTACTTCTAAAAGTTATTTACATCCTATGTGTACATTGACGTACCTTTGATCCATACTCTTCTGCCTATTCAAGGATTTCCAGCTGTCTTGACATTGGTTGTATGGACGCCTGTAATGGTGAAGAAGATCGGGAACGTGTCAGGAAGGTTTGTACAGGAAAATCACTTTTATTACTACATAGAAATACTTGGATTACAACATAAACATTGGTGTCGATAGGCCACTGGCTTGTTTGATCTGTTCATCAATAACCCAGTTGATTTGATTACTTGGTTTTTTCACCCTTCTTAGAAAATCACTGAGTGAGATAATTTCTTTTGCAAATTTCATCCTTTCCAAAAAGGGACTTAACGCACATCGATGATCTGCATTCTAATGTGTCAGATATATAACATTAACAATAAGGTGTAATCATAACTCACGTTCGAGAAGAGTCGTCAGGTTTAACAAATGGTAGAGGGTAGTCCAAAACAAAGCTCCTTTGAGAAGATGTCTTTCTGGTCCATCTCACAGATAGCCACAATTAGTGGCTTGCATTGTTGCTGTTAGAGGTGGACTATATTTCATTGCTTTGATGAGTAGGATGTTTCCTTTGTTCTTTAGGTGTTGGACTCACGAGGCTCAAAACAACCTGATGTTGATTCTATACGTGCCGATGACTATCATGTTGGCAGTATGTATAACAAGCTACAGATAGAAATATAGATACAAATATGAATGAATATTTGAAAAACACAGTATCGTAAGCAAGTAAACTTCAAAAACAGAGTCTGAAATATTTAATCTTTGAGCAATTTTTAATAGTTAAACAATTTTGGTGGCTGAATTCTTGGAAAACGGTTTTATTTGTGCTACCCCTATCCTTATTTAGTGATCATTATTGGAAGTAAAAAATGGCATTAAAACCCTTCAAGTTGTTATGCATTTTCATGTCCGTTAAGTGTGAGTCAATGCGCTAATACATTTGAATCATTTTGTAGTTGAATCTGATCATTTTGCTATACGTTATCGGAGTGGTCATCTCGAAGCTGAAACAGAACCACTCAGTTGACATGCAGTCGAAGAGGTAAAGCATTGCGAAAGATTGACACTGCTTACAATCGATGTTCAGCTATTTGGCATCGTATTTATCAAAAGTTGCAACACGGCTTCATAAATAGAGGCGCAACCCCCACTTCTTTGTGCAGGCAGGGTCTTATTGATAAAAAAAGTTGGCATGCAGCTCTCTTCCATTTCCCTGCTTCCTAGACAACCACAATGCAAAAACAATAGTAACCAAAGCCCCCAAAACCCCGCTGCGCGGGCTTAAAACCCCTTCTACGGAAAAGGAATTAACAAATTAGGCAGATTAGCCTCGGCAAAACAAGAGCCTCGCATCGAGAGCAAAAATGACGTAATGCACTTCCACGCACCGGTGCCGATCAGATACTTAATCATGAAGCTGTTTTGTGTATCTTCATTATGAGGCTATGCCACGAAAGTGCACAAATAGCATAAAAAATCAACCAACATTCAACAAATAATCCCACTAGATTCAGGCCTCCCACAGATAAGAATAGTAGCTGAATACAGATAAATACGTAGTATACCTTTTACCTGACCTGTGTCCTAGCATCAAACCCAGTAAAGACCACTCCCGCCTCAAAGCATTCATATCCCTGCTGTATGCTGGCACCTGTTTACCCTCCAGATATGCATCGCTTTTTCTTTGTATATAATCGCAGTAATGACAATAAATTGTGCTAATTTGTTCTATTCAATTAAAGGAAGGCAGCAAAGGGAGCCATTGTGCTAATGCCGCTGCTAGGCACGATATACTTGATGATCTTCTATGCCCCGCAAGGAGTTGTGTGGTATGACTACATGCTCGTGGTGATACAGCCAATGCAGGTTTGACCTTTTAATAGACTAACTAACTAACTAACTAACTAGCTAGGTAACTAAATAACTAACTAACTCGGCATCACTTCTCGCCAATTATGGCGGGCCGTAGATCTCATTTTCATACCTTTCCTGGGCGCGGGAATGGATGGGGAATTTCGATTTAATAGAAATTTAGAGAAAAAAATTGTGACAGTTATTCAGCACAATATTCATGACTACATTATGGTTACAAAAATTGATTCCTAACAAAATTATCAGAAATCAAATGTTTTAGTTCACTCAAATGTTAGGACGTGTTAAACTGAACTACACTAAAGATTACGTTTTACATTTTGCACTCTCACAATGAATAAAATATCATGAATGTGTAAAATACAAAATATTACACGATGAACATTAAACATTTGTCACAAATTTTGCGTACCCCACATTCGTTCATGTAAGATTAGACACTGGTTTAGAGTTTCATATCACAATTTTATTACAGATAGATATGACCACTTATCGAAACTAGATATTGCACGTTATATATGTAATTAATATTTCAGGGCATCCTGGTGTGTGTTGTGCATGTGTTCCTGAACAAAGACATACATTCTGCCATAAAAAGCAAATGGAGGAAGCTCGGGGGCCGGACATCTTTGGTTAGTGACGTCATTTTCGAATGTCGTATTTCAACGTCTTTATCTTACGGTACCATTGGTTCGACCAATTTGCTCAAAAACGAACCTTTAATCAATAGTTTACTTTTTATCGATAAGTTTACTTTTGCATCTCCTCGCCTTGCCTTTCTTCTTTCCGACATTAATTTCTTTGTTTTGATCTTTTCATTGGCTTCTTCTCCCTATTTTCTTTCCTTCCTTCTTCTGCTCCTTCGCTTACTTTTTTATTTCTCCTTCTTTTGCTCATTTCTTTCCTTTCATTGACGTGTTCATCTATCCTGCCAGTCTCTTGAAATCACTTTTCAGTATCAGTCTAAGAGTAGGTAGGCAATATCAGAATGCAACAAGCACATTTATTCACAAAAGCAATGTATCAAACCACTTCGAGCCCTAAAAGATCAATAAATGGAAACTCACATGTGCACAGCCATCTTTCTTTAGTATTTTCTTTAAAATGCAAGCAAAAAAACATGATATTCTCTTACAATCCCCAATCAACATTTCAGTTTCACTCGACGAAATTTTTCTCTGCCCATGGTGGGACAAGGCAGTGGAGAGGCAAGCATACTTTCTATGAAAATGGAGAGACTTTCGACCGAAAAAAGAAGCTGTCTGTTGAATCTTCGGTGGTGGGCTGGCAAAGAAAACGATCTTCGAGAGTAGTTCCTGTTGTTGTGAACAATAATTACGAAGGAGTACAAAGCCCTGTGAGTTGGGGGGCTACTCAAGTTATTGACACAAAGGGTGCTGACGCAGTCACAGAAACCTATAACCCATCCGCTTTAGACCCAGGGAACACCATAAACTTTGCCAAGACGCATCAGATGGAAGTAATCCAAGAGAGTGGATTCGGACAGGACGCGTCGCATGCCTGAGCAAACGTCGCATGCGACACCAAGTGTGGTACTTGAACACGACCAGGAATAAAATTTTTCCATTACTCGCTTTGTTGGATTCGACTTTTTTGGTTTCTCGATGTAGTGCGAGTTACCAACAATTCAAGCTGTTGATAGCTTTCGACTGTAGTCTCTCGGTACTTGATATAGGCTCGATAAATAAACACAGTAATATTTTCCCAATGGGAAACGTGCTTCATAAGTACTCCGCAGAGGCAGCAAGCCTGTATCATATCACGTGTCAGCGTCTAAACCAAAGCTTTCTCTTGTGGTAATTCTTGCTCTGCCTTGAGACGTAAAGTAAGAGCATGGCAAATTTTATAGCAACCACGCGGTTATACCAAGTTTGTCTCCGTGTACTACCTTGAAGTAATCGCGTAACCTTTGACGAGACTGCGATTGTTCGACACAAAAAAGAATTAGCTCTAAATTTCAAGATTGCCTTGATAATGATACACATTTCAGTTAGCCTTATTGAGACTAATTTCGTTCAAAGACGATTTAGAAGACGTCACATCAAAGTCTTTGGTTAATTTCTTCCGGGTATTAATAACGAACATATTAATAAAATCTGTATATTCTAAGCACTTGCATTTCTGTTTTACAAAGTGGCTTTCATTCCATACTTATTTCTTGGAAAATAGTAATCAATTTGTAGAGAACAATTTTCTTTGAAAGCAGGGTTTGTAACATGCCGCTTTAGAAGTCTTCTCCAGCTTTTTCTTAGATGTAAAAGAGCTAGTCTCCAAAGCATTTCATTTGCTACTTTTGTATATAAATTTTTTTACCTATGAAATCAACGGCTCTTTCTCTTAAGGTGTTCTTTTTCGGTCCAAGATGCCATTAAACAATGGAAAAGGGGGTAATGGCTTGCATGACATTTAACTATAATGAATATTATTTAAATCTATAGTTTTTATACAAAGAAAAGGGTCCTAAAGGGTCAAAGTTAATTTATGGATGTCCTTTGACCCTATGTTCTCTAAGTCACCTTTGATACTCCATTGATAATGAATCACAAGTGATTCCATCAAATGAGCTCCTCGAAAAGGTTATCCTCTCGGTAGTAAGGGGTCCAGTTCTGGTCTCATGCACAAAGTCTGTCGGAGATGTTGGAGAAATCGACGGATGCCATACCAGCAATAATCAGCGGTCCGTTTGCGAATTTGTTTACGCTTTTGATGAAACATCTCATTGGCGGAAACCGGCGTTTGAGGTTGACATCGCCGAGCCTATTCTGTTTTCGCCAGCTTTCCAACAACGCACTCGCAAAAGGAGAGCTTTTAAAGACGACCTGAAGTCAGCTTTCAGTAAAATGTATAGGACAAGGTTAACGACCAGGCCAGAGAAGAAGACAGTCGTACCAATGCGGATATAAATCTTATCTTCCTGCATCCTGTTTAGTATAAAGCGTATAACCGCGAAAACAGCATTCGGTAGCCAGGAACAAAGAAAGGAAAACACCATTGCGAAACAGAGGTATGCGGTGCGAGCTTCCCGCCTTCGCAGGACACGACGCGACTCTCCCGATTCTTCGACGGTAAGCGAATGCAGTATTCGAGTCTGCCGACGAACTTCTCGCAACACGATCGAATTTACAAATATCAACGAGATAAACCCTGCAAAAGCCGTTACATGCATAACCAACATCATGACGGTTGACACGACACCCTTCTCGTTGCGAGCGAGTGTGGAGACGAGGGCCACCACGACGCCGAAAAGGGCGACGCAGAGCCAAAACCCGACGACCGTTCTGTTCGCCCGTTTCCGACTCATTCGCACCGAGTACTCAAGGGGATGCATTATAGCGAGGTAACGATCAAGGGTGATGACACTGAGGCCGAGAAGGTACGCGACGACGGCGAAAACGAAGAACGACGAGCTCACCAAGAACCGCTCCGGCCTTTTGCTGTAATCGCTGTGGCTGGAAAATACGGATAGTATCAAGCCGGCTGTCGAAACGAGAAAATTTGTGCCGACATAGCTAGCAAGGAACTTATTGGCGGGCAAGTGACGAAGCCTCTTGTCCAGAATAAAGACGGCAATGATTAGGACCGAAGTGAAAATTGTCGTCGAGATAATAATGCAGTCAATTATTGAAATCGGATTCATCGTCTTGCTTTGGTAGTTTCTGCCGTTGAATTCAAGATACGAGCGGTGAACGCATTCTGAATCCAATTTTCTGATGCAGAATTTCAAGCAGCTGATTCAACATCCTGCTTCAGAAATAACAAATACTCGAGGCAAATTAAAACATGCAGGCCAAATAGAAACACCAGTTCGATCAGCCTTGAACTCGAAGATGCCCTCCGAAGCAAACTAAACTTTGTCCAAGAAGCAAGTCTTTATTTCGGTTCGCACGGCTTCTGGCTTACACGAAGACACGGTGTCAGCACGCCAGTCACAAGGTCTTCGTGGTGAACTCTAGGATCACGAAGGTTGGCTCTAATTGAAGCAGATTAAATCACTTTGCTTTTCTTCTCCTCAGTGCCCTTTGCTGTTGTCCATTTCCGTTCATCTGCTTATAATACTGGTAGCTGATTTAATCAGGACAAAAGCCTTCAAAGTTTTCTTGTTTTCTAAAAGCTCTTTCGCCCTGCGACTCATGCGTTAGATCGTTCGCCTAAAAATATAGGAACAATTTTCTTGGTGCAAGCATATGTAACACGCCGTTTTCGCTCTGTATACGATACATTTAAAGAGGATGTTCATCGCATCGTCCTTTAGTAGAAAGGAAGCCACTTAAAAAATCATGTGTGGATGTTTAGGAAAAAGAGGGGATAATTAACAAAAATTTGCTTGTGCTTGCTGGGTTAGGTTATAAGTAGATAAGTACAGACGATAAAAGGAAAAGGTGAAAGTAATTTTCCTGAGGTTCAACTATTCTTTAACTTTGAACATGTTACATTCTAATCATTGAAATGATTTAAACGAATCTTTAGTTGTTATAAACATGGCGGCACTTACGAAAAATGATGCCACATGATGCCACTGCAGCTGGTGAACCGCACTGTTGAAGGTAACGCAAGAAGCCCGAACTGAGGCAGCAAGTTAGAGATTTGCTTTTCAATGAAACCCGGCCTATTGAACATTGCGTTACCCGTTCCAAGTAGAGACGGGGGCTGCAAGTATCGCCTGTCACGCAAGGCGCCGAAGTATGCACAGTCAAGACACAGTTCTTCAAAGCCACGAAAGTAGAGGAAAGAGAAATATGTAAAGGACGTATAGAAAGGTAACAGGGCAAAAGCAAGAAAAGGAAATGTTTTATATGATATGGACACAGCAAATGCATGATGAAGAAAGTAAAATGGTAAACGGAAAGTAAATCAGCGAAAAGGTGAAAGGAGAACGTTATAAATACAAGTAGTTGAAATGAAAGAAAGAGATTATGAATAAATGATCGAAAGAGTGAATTAATGAACGAATGATATAATATATATATACATTTGATGATGGAAATTAAATTTCGATTTGATGATCACCTGTTAGATCGAGTAAATGAAGTCTGAAAACATAAAAAGAGGCTCACACTTACCTCCTTCGCGATCAAGGCACTCTTCTACGAAACGGATGCAGCTGAGTTCGCACAAATTGCTTTGGCAAGGTAAAAGACAAACAAACAAACAAAATTAAAGTCTCTTATTCCATTTGTTGAGCACAGTAAACAACGATTATTCTGTAAGTAAATATTTCGCACATGATATTTTGGTTCGAGCAAAGACAGGTGGCATTTAAACATTCTTGTTGAGAGCTTAAAACTGCCGCTTGAAAAAATGGAAAAGGAACAAAGGGCTAGGGAGAATACAAGATTTTTATGCAAATCTAGCTGCAGAAATCGCCTATACGGAACAAAAGAAGTAAATAGCATAGAGTAGGAACAATCACCATTATTGTTCCTCTTCAATACAATTTTTCCTCGTATATCCTACAACTATCAATTTTCAATATGCGAAGAGCAAATTTATTTGACACGGACGAAAACTTTAGACGAGTAGATAGGAGAAAGGCAGAAGATAGTTTCATTTTTTCACCAGACCGATTTACATATGATTTTAGCTCTATATACGCAGATTAATATATTTAACTCGGCAAACTAAATAAACTTTCCATTATATCTACATATTCAAATTAACTTAGAAACGATACACATCATTCCGGTAAGCATTGTATTTGCAATTCATAACTTTGGTTTTCGAAGTTTGGGAACCCAGTCCAGTCTTGTAAGGCCTAAGGTCGAAGTAAATTCGAAGCACTAGCGACTTGATTAGATTCTTGTTATTAAATTACGTGAAATCTTTTTTCTATTTTGAAATATTGCAGACAATTTTCAGATGAGAAATTGGCATAGTGCTTCTACTGGAAATACGAGGGAACTGAAAGAAACATGCTGATTATTACAACCGCTGATCTAGCCTACCAAAGTCCACAGCAAACACTCAATTTGATGGGTGAATCCAAGATTATACATTGAATATACTGTATCATTTTGTAATACAAATAGTGCACTACTTAACTTCTGTTTGACGCTTAAGGTAATAAGGGTTCAGGGTAAAAAAAAAAGAAGAACCAGGCTGCTTAGAATATCACGTGCTTTGGAAGCATCTGAATTTAAAATATTTAACACTGGCAAACACTATATACCGAATTGCAAAAGCGATGCGGACAAGCCTAGCACGTAAAAGAGATAACAAATAGATTTCAACAATTAAGCTCAAGAAGACAAAAAAGACATTTCGCATAAACGGGAGCAATATTAATAAGTAGAAATACAGCACGATCAGAAGTCTCTTGTTAACGTATCATGTTTGTCAAAGAGGACAATATGAGAATCTAAGGGGGGATGAATGAAGTTTTCAATTTGATGGTTCCTGCTTTGACTGCACAAGAAAAACGTGCATAACGTCACCATTGCCGCCGCTATTGTTCACCTCTTGAAATGTATGACACTCTTGATACACTTGACGGCCTAACAACTCTACGCTCAGAGCAAAAGAGCTGCCTTAACGACTTTCGAACGTCCCTCTTCAAAAACACATATAGAAACGGATTGATGACGTGGTTCAAGTAGAATAATGATGTTCTCGCCCTAATGTATAGTTGATCCTCTTTTGTATCATGTGATATTATAGTAATGAGACCGGATACGAGATTCGGCAGCCAGCAAACTACGAAGGAGCCAACAAACACTACGCAGAGGTACGCCGTTCTGTGCTCCTGGCGCCTAATTATGCGTTGCACCGAGCCGTCTCCGCCGATGGTGGTGCTTCGAATGTGGCGCATCTGACGGTGCACGTGCCTGAAGATGATCGCATTAACCGAGATCAGGACGACTATGCCAGCCAACGACACGATGATCAGTATGTAGTGAGCCACATCGGAGATTGTCAACGGGTGCCTGTAGCCGAGAAGAGAGGACAAGCTGGCCGCCATGGACAGCAACAAGACCGCCACCCAGAAGCAGGCGATGGTCACGTTGGTGTTTCTGCTGCTCATGATCTGCTGGTATCTGAAAGGAAACCGGACCGCATAGAACCGATCCACGGTGACCAGCACCAGCGCGATTGTGTAGGAGGTTAGCGAGACGATGAAGAACGTGGACAGGAACAGAAAGCGTCTGACGTCATTGACATGGTCATCCTTCTTGGAGGACAACGCAAGCAGGATTCCAGTGCCGGCCAGCAGGAAGTTCGTCATCATGAAGTTGAAAAGCAGCCGGTTGGACGGCAACTGTCGAAACTCGCGGTCGTGGATGAAAAGCAGAATGATGACGATGCTTGACAACACGGAGATACCAATAAGCACGGTGTCAATAACGAGAAAGACCAGGTTCACATCCGCGTGGTCCGTCATTTCAATCACTTCACGGTGCTACCAAAGGATGAGCTAAAGTCGCATTGCGAAAGCAAAGACGAGCTAGGTTTTCGCTTGATCACTGCTAATTCGTGCATGGACACGTTAACATCTTTAACCTTTAACGTTTTCTTTCGCAGCACTGCCTTTAATCCGTAATGCTTAGTTGAAAATTTGCTCTCACAAGTATGCAAATCCAAACAAACATGAGATGCAAACAAATCTTCTTGTGAGGAAGCAAATTCTTAGGCCAAAATAGAAAAGCAATTCTAAGTCCGATGTCGAAATGCTAGCAAACAGATTCTTTCACCTAACTGTGTGCTTCTCTGCAAAAGACGGCTTGCTATAAATGATTTACTCGCCTGCAGTTTTCCTGAGATATCTTCACTGATAATGGCATGGCAAGCTAGAAAGCATTATCAGATACCTCATTAACGAGCTGCCTGGTGATGCTATAGAATGTTGACTGCAGGGGGTCTAACGATTGCACTCGATCTTGAACAAACTTAAACATTGAAGTATCCTGATTTACGTCATTGGCTGCCTTCATTAAAAAAGAAGATGTGAAGAATAAAGATTTAAACAAGGCAGGTAACTGTGAGAATGCCACTGACAATTGAAACCGAACGGCGTCCGAAGACACGCAGCAGCAAGTCCGGTTCCAGCAGGTATCGAAGATAAACCAATTCACGTTGCTGCAAATATCTTCAAGGCGATAAGCAGATACCAAACAAAGCGAAAGATAATCTTCACCAGTCGTGGTTGACGTAAATGCGTATGATTTTGTACTGGGGACCAATCACGTTTCTTCCAAGCTGCAGAGGTATCGGCTTCGAAAACAGATAGAGAACGCTATTGGTGGCGGATTTATGGTATGTCACCATACGCCTGAAACGCAAATGATTCCTAGTAGAATTAATAGAGCAATAGACACCCATCATCACACCCATCATCTTTCCTAGTGATTATTAGCATGGCACGCAATTTAACAGAAAAGAGGCAATCTGCTCAAACCAAGAATGAATTTGCTTCCGTGATCAACTTCTTGATTAAGAAGATTTAAACCCAAAGAGAGAGACTGTTTAACGGTCCAAAGTCCCAACACTAGAAATTAAAACTATTCAACAGAATTTTTTGAAAATGCACACACATCCAAGCAGACAAAAACGATGCCAAGAGAGCCTTCTTTTAAAAAAAATAGTCAGATTATTATTGCGGTGGGAGAATAACTAATCTTGATTTTCTCAAATTAACAGCTATCATAACTCACGTGTGTTGAATAACTGTATATCTTGTCAGCTTTTGGTCATTTTCCGAGGTTGGCATAATATGAGGAATGTCGGAAGACAAAAGTACTTTAAGTATGCAAAAACTGGTTCCGCTACTCCTAGCTATTGTACCAGCTAAGCACTTGTTCACAAGTCAAGAAGTATTCTATGGTTCTTTTTACGGATGAAATCTGACCTTAGTATTCAGTCAAAACATTGAGGTACCTTGCAAATTACTAGAACTGCTTTTCGGTATCCTCAGCCAGTTCGTTGTCCTTCAGCCTCTCTTTCAGTTTTGCAATATCAACCTCGTCGCTATCCTCCATCAGGGATTGCCACCACGGCTGCTTATGCCTTCTGTGAGCCTCGTTATGCTGGCGCCTTGCAGCAACAGCAACTGGCCCGGAACGGGACGAGAGCATTTCCACGTCTTGTTTCGTCACTTCGGCCAACCTGGGACAGTCTATGATCAAACAGAAACCTCTTTATCAGTCAGGCATTACCTCCCCTTAATCCCTCCCAAGGTTGCTAAATTCTGTTATTGACCTAATTCCCACACAATCTTAAGCCACCCTGAATTCTTTTACAGTTTTGTCAATGCAACGGGATTTCTGCAAGCTCAGCTACTGGTCTCCACGAATCCGGGATCACCCTGCTAAAAGGGGTTCAAAAACTTCTGTTATGGTTTCAACTTTAACCCATAACGGCAATGGAACAAGTTGCCAAATCATTTTCTAACAGAAAAAAGACGTGTCTCTTCAGAATGAAAATTTACCACGGAACCTGTGATGCTTTGATCACAGGTGTACACAAACCAAATCACCTGTGAAGTAATGGCATAATGGAACATACAGCTGAAAGCAAGTCTGTAAAAGCATGGTTCTCTCTGACTTAACTCACGAGTCTTCTAAACATGCTAAATCACACTACTACATACTCCTGTATGACAAGGTCCGACCAGCAAGATTTTAGTGGTAAAAGACCTGCAATTAGCTTAGAGGCAGCTCTCATTAACGGGTTGGCCGATGAACAGACTTACTCAGAAGCGCCTCGCTGTCCACATCCAACTGTGCTAGTAAGGCTCTTCGTCTCTGGTCGTTTTTTCGTTGTAAGCGAAGGCCGGAGACATGGTTGTTGAGCAGGGAGAACATCTAGGGGGTAAAAGGTCGGAATATGTAAAGATTTTTTTTTCTCATAAGGTACACGGAGCTTCATATTAGAAAAAGGTCGTGTTTAAAGATGGAGGAATCCAGCTGAACGAGGGATGAAAACTTAGTTCCCATTAAGAATCAAATAAGCATTTTACAGAAACCGGTATAATTCGATAAGACGGCGGTACATTGGGGCAGCAAAGAAGACAGTTAACTTGGGACATCGATTAGCACGCTGAAGAACAAAGAAGAATGAGACTTGCAAGAACTTCCTTGTCAAAAGTTGCTTAAGGGGTCTTAGATTGCCATAGTCATATAACATCATATAACATCACAATCGGAGCATGACTTGCCTGTTCGTTGAGTTGTTTGAGTTCGTCGAATGACTTCGATTTAACCTAAAAAGCGAAAGTTTTATCACAAAGTTGATAATTTACCACTATCAAGTTAGTAAAACAGGCCCTTTAAGGTAGCTTTGCTTTTTACGTAATTTTTGAAACACGTAATTAATTTCTAGATTTTTGTTAGTTCAACGACTATCGGATTGATGGGATAAGTTGTCGATCGATAACACCATGTCAACTTAATACCGAGTTCAAATGCGTGAATGCCATAGCTTTCCCTTCAAAATGTCTTTGTCACTGCTAGTATTCCGTTAAATAGTTTCACTTTTCCTTATGTAATCGGATGGTATATGATTAATTATTGTGAGTCGACTGATAAGAAGAGAACTTACCATGGCTTTAGATCTTAATAGTGCGAGAAAAGCATAATCACTTCGACTCCAATTCTCACAACAAGGAGCATGGCAAATAAAACATTGTCCTTCGCCCGAGAAGAAAGTAGACGAATGGAGTACCTCGTATTTCTCTCTCATCCCGGTAATCAGGTTTTGCAGTTGTGCCCTTCTTTCGTCAGTCAGTCCACTGGGGAGGAGTTCTGTATGGAATGCAGTTTTCTTTGCTCTACATTTGGCAAGCCACTTTCGAACCTGTCACAAAACCAATCAGCAAACGGGTATTTTATAGAAAAAGTCAAATTTAACCCGTTTAGACCTTACAATGCGAATACATTCTACTCTTTGTAGGAAGCGTTTTCCAGTATAGGTTTGACTGTACTGAAAAATACTACCCAAAAGCGAAACCAAAATTCAAAAGAGAAACCATTAAATTTTGGATAGTGCAATGTGACTCAACAAATTGACCAATTTGTTCTTTCTGTTCCTCGAAGAAAATGCCGTTGCTGCGAGAAAGCGTCCACCTATAGTCTAATGAGTGGGATACTACAGCATACGTGACACAAGATTTCGTCCTTGAGTCAAACTTTCTCCTATCGGAGCTACATATCGAGAACGACATACTAGAGTTGAATCATAAAAAGTAACCCAATCAAGGTTGCTTTGACGAATGATAAATGCCAAGTCTAATAACGTGAAGCAAGCAAATTATTATTATAGACAAGAGAACTGCTTGCATGAAGCTGTTTGTGGTGCAAAACCAATTGGGCAACCAACCTGCCTCTGGATTCTAACAGCAGCAACAACTCTTCTGTGTTCCGCCAACTGTGGTGCGAGCCTCTTTCTAGTTTTAAAGCCACGCCATCGAGACTGGATTTTTGATGCAGCATCAAATTCTACACGTTCCAAAAACGTGTTCACAGTCTTGGCAGGGATGTTCTCAATGATCTGAGGAAACAGCCAAAAGCACTTGAATATTTAAACACAAAAGTCTCGAAATGCAAATTGCTGTAAGATAACACGTGACCATGCGTAACATTAAATGTCTTTCAAAGATGGGAATCTTGTAGCATCGTTGTTAGCTTCTTCGGTCTTACGGTTAAGTGACGCAACGATTTCTAGTAAATGCAGTCTATCACCACCACTCCCGCATGGCATATACAATGAGATTGAAGAACACGTTGGGTCCTCATGCACTAAACCAGCCAATGCTCCAAAGCCGAGGGCCAGCTGATAGTAAAGGTAGCGTTTGTATTGTCGGAAACACAGCGTAGTGTTTTGAGCCCCGTCCAAATTAGGAATAACCATTTCGTGGCAAAACCCTGAATATTCCGAGAATGATGACATTAAGGTCTACCTGAAGCTGCTTCGTCCGCGACAACAAAAATTCGCTTCTTCGTTTTGATTGCTCGGACTCTCTTGTTCGCCTTCTATCTTGATCATTTGCCTTCTCTTGTTCCGCTCTTTCCCTCTTTTCTCGATACATCCTTTGAAACACACCAATCGCTTTATCGGCTTTTTTCAACTTCTTCCTTGTCAAATATCCCCGGTAAACAGACTGAATCAGGGCGGCCGACTCGTTGAGTTTCTGCAAAGGTGAGAAAGAAAAATAAAACCTTGCGTATTCAATAAGTCTGAACTCTTAACAATAGAGGTAGAGACACGACTAACAATTTGTTTTACATGAGGTGAGATAAAAAATAAATTCCGGTCCCAAACTGCAATAAAAAGTGGGGCATCATGGCGAATCATAGAAAACAATGACCGGTCATTCACCTCTGGGTGTGTATCAGAGCAACACAGCGGTCACCTTTACCAACCGAGCAGATATTTGGCTCGACACAATAACGACAAAACCTTACTTTCATGCCATATCAAAACAAGAGTTGTGAAAATCATTGTGTGTCGTTTGTCACAAAGTGCTCGGTGCCATGTAGTGCTCGGTGCCATGTAGTGCTCGGTGCCATGTAGTGCTCGGAGCGATAGTCACGTGCTATAGTCACTTGTGGTACTTAAAACATTGCCATTAAAAAGGTTCCGAGTCTGGCGCTTAATGCCACCATTAGGCAGCTGGTTGCTTTGAAGTGCCAGGAGAAGTAAAGCAGGATGCAACGTGCAAAGGTCCGGCCTCGAATAGCGGATCAAGAGAAAGCAAAGAAGTCAATGCATACCACGATTTCCTGCTGCTCAGACGACTTGGCCTCCAGAACTGTGGCTAGCCTTTGGAGATCAGCGTCAAAGCCACGACCTTTCCATTTGCGCAAGTTGTTTCTCAAGCCTCTGCAAAATTCACATTCAATTTTGGATTAGTATGGAAATACTAAAAATATAGAAAAACTGGCAGTCCCACGGCTGAAGAATACACGAGGAAGGTTGATAAAATAGAAGGAAATTTAAGTTTTGCTCAAGCCAGTCTCTTTTGAAAAGCTCCCTCATCGAATGCTTGGTTTCTGCTAAATAAAGGTATCTGCCAAGATTTGATCCAGTATTA
Source organism: Nemopilema nomurai (assembly GCA_003864495.1). Taxonomy (NCBI): domain Eukaryota; kingdom Metazoa; phylum Cnidaria; class Scyphozoa; order Rhizostomeae; family Rhizostomatidae; genus Nemopilema; species Nemopilema nomurai. The sequence continues at coordinate 564,914 of ML133487.1, forward strand.
GGTTGATGAATCAATACGATCAAATTACTAGCACCGAAAACCAAAATTGTCTTATGGCAAACCAACGAAAGAGGCAAAATGGAACACAACAACTGGAATAAGAATGGAGTATTCTGCTGACATAAATGTCAGCTTCACAGAGAAATAAATGCGAATGGAAGAAGTAAACGTCGACTCAGTAACGCAACAAGGTACACGAATTGCTTTCCTCTAACTTGTTCTTCGTTTCTTCTTTACTTAATTTCAAATACCCAGTAATACAAGTAGAACCACATCTTGCAAAATTGCAATTTTTCGAATCTCAAATTTGCAAGTCATTGACTGCCGAACAGTTGTCGTAAAAGAGTTCAGGAAAAAGTCCCCCAATGTAATGAAATGACGACAAGGGGACAACAGCCTCGTAGGGGAGCCTTTAAGAAATGGCAAAGTTACTAGCTGGGCGAATCAAACATTTGTTCTAAATTGAGGGAGGAAACCAAGAAAACTAACAAGGTTAAACAAATACGAAGTTTTGTCTTTCCAAACCGTACTTCAGAATTGTCTTTCCAAACACAAAGCAAATGCGAAAATAATAATTCAATCTTGTCCACAGAGCTTTGAAAACAAGATGAATGCATTTTGCAACCCTGGACTTTACTTCTGCTGACAAGATACCTAATCTAATATGTGTGGGCCTCCTTGAAACATTTCAAATTCTGGTGAACGTTGGAGAAACAAAAACTAAAGCAAAGACGATACCTCCAGTCACTATTTTCTCTGCTGTGTCAAAAAAGCTCTTGTCAAAATTTAATTACTTAAGAAGAGTTTAGCATAAGAGTCCAAAACCTGAAATCCAAAGATAACATAAGAGAAAAAAACTTTACAGTATTAGTACATTTGAGAATCTTACCTGTAGCGTCGAGATGATAGCAGGTCCAACAACAGAGGGTACAAATCGATGCATAATAACAGTACACGCATAGCAGAACTGTCGAGGAATACAAATTATGCATAAGAGCTAGAGAGAGATTATGACAGATGGGTTTTAAAAAAAATATGCCATGATATAACTTACAAAACGCTTTAAAAACTTTTCTTCAGAAATTTCATATGGAAAAATACGGGTGTCCATAAGGACATTTCAGCTTCATCCCTTTTGGAGAAACTCCAGCAAAAAAGTTATACACAAGGAAAGTACCTTGCCACTGAAACGTGCTGTGTTGAAAAGAACTTGAAGACAATTTCATCAACTACACCGTGAAGTCTGGACTGACTGAGATCAGCTAAGCAGTTCCTGAAAAGCAGTTTGATGCAATAAAAAACTCAACCAAATGTTTGAGAACTAAGGGGTGAAACATGGCGTTTGTCAAGAATATTGTTGTTACACGAAGGCCTTTTCAGAGTGGACGAAATTTCTCATACCACACCTCAGTTTCATAAGCAGTAATCACTCGAAAAAGCGTTCTCATGGCGGCATTGAAACATGACATAGACATAAATTGTAACAAAGTAAGAATGTTAAAAAAGTCGAACTGTTTTACTAGATATAGAATTCACGGAGAAACGCAACGCTGCAACGGAAAATAATGTCTAATGATATCCGATGGTTCTTTTATTGGAGGAGCTTGGATATGCAAGGTGCTTTTATCCGTATATAATATCTGTACAAACTTAAAGCAACAACAAACAAATTGAAGACATACATGTCAGCCCGTAGAATGTTTTGAGTTAGAATCATCATGATCAGGCAAGTTTGCTCTTCTTCTGTCATAAGCAGTTGCATGTACTTCTTCGAAGATATTACTACTCGGTAAAGATAAAGAAGGAGAGAATAGGCAAGCATTCAAACAGTAAATACCAGGTTGAGCATTATGCTTGAATTTAAGGTCAAAACATTTCCACAACAATATCAACTTACATTTCAGAATTTTATCAATTAATGAACAAAAGACCACCTTAGCCAAAGAATGAGTCTGTTAATATTTCTAATGCAGAATGGCAACCCAGGCCATTCTAATAAGATGAAACATGAGATTTTGTGTAAAGCATATATGTGATGTTCATACTCTTGTAGCATTGATTGAGGTTCATAAACACAAAGCAAAAATCATTGAACACTGTTGAGAATTGTTGCTACCAGATAGGGGAAAGAGCCAACAGAAAAATTCAAAGACCAGCAATTACCAAAAACAAGGAAACAAAATGACTGTCCATACAACAAAATACAAAAAAGAAAAAAGATGTTAAAATTGAGAAAGTTTGTGATGTGTTTAGTATTAGTGGTTCAAACTGTTTCTTGGGATTCTGGAAATGATATACAAAGTAGCACCAATAGAACAAGAGGCTAAAAACAATACTACCATGACCTGACAACAACTATTGAAATAAGAGATTATATAATATGAGCTCTCTAGATAAGCATTTGCTACATAAATATGTAAATCAAATTTTGTTACCAAGCAGGGCTAGAAATTTGTAGTTCTCAAAAAGTTTTGTAAGTGACTGCAATACAACTCTGAGATCCTGTAAGTGTTGTCTCTTATCAGTGCCCTTGAAAGAAAGGCAGAAAATTATTTAACATATATAAGCCTCATATATAACATGCTTAAGAACAAGTCAACCTGTCTGCTAAGCCCACATTTGGGTTAGAAATATGCAATGTATAGTACATCAAGGAATGCAATCACCACTAGTAGTTTTACTAAAGCAAGAAGAGACAAATTGCACAAATCAGCTATTGAGACTTCTAAAAGAATGAGAGCACATTTCTGTATAACAATAAAACAAAGGGTATTGAAGTTTTTGTCATAATTATACTCACATGAATTGTTGCAATGACTTTAGCCTGAATTTTATCAGCTATGTTAAGCATTGATTCTACAACATCAGGTAGAAACTTTTTTCTAAACTCAGCCTTGTTCTCTGGGACATACCCTAGACAGGCTGAACAAATAATTGTAGCCAATTCTGCTGCAGTATGCCAACATCCCTCTATGTTACTGAAATCTTGCTTGAGAGCTTTGGAAAAGAGAACCAAGCGTGCTCATTTTTGAAACAAAGGTTAAAAAATAATCTTCTTTAAAATCTGACCATTGAAAATTGGAGCTGTAAATGGTGCTTTTTGCTATTTGCTCTTTTTAATTGTCAAGACCCCAGTTTATCAGTGAAAAGGATTGACTGGTTTTCAAAACAAGTAGCAAGAGGGTGATATGAACTAACAGAGTGATAGTTACTGTGTCAAAAAAATATGTTGCAAGAGTTTGCAAAATTGGTTTTCTGGTTTCCTTGTTCATTTGGTTGATTTACCAGTAAATCACTTAATGAGAATTGCCAATAAATTCTCATTTGAGAACAGGATCATATATTGATGACAACAGAATGAGGGAAAAAGCAGGATGGGAAAAACCATTTTGCTTAGCAAAGTAGTCAAGAAAAGCTGTAGGTTTACTGATTGATCAAGACAGGAAATTTTGAATGTTGACGAGTTTTCCTGACTTTTATTAATGGAAAACAGAAAGTCACCACAAAGATAATCATATTGTCTAATTCTAAGCTAGATTTGAAGGAAATTTAAGAGTGAAACCAAAAAATAAATCTAGATTTAAAAATACTCTGAACTAGATCTTAACCTAAAAACAAAGTATATTTGGAAGTAAATAAGAGGAGAATAAGTCACTTAATAATTTGTTATAATATTAATAATTTACCAAGATTTGTGACATAGGTCAAGTCATAATTCCAAAGGTCAATTCTGACTTGCTTTGCTTCAGCAGTACCAATTATGTAACCAGCTAGAATATCTAGAAGTTATAAACCAAACAACATTTTGAGTAAGCCATGATATATTTAAATATTACAAGAACTGCTACTAGTAAATTCTTAAATTTTTAGATAAGCCCAACTACAAGAAACAAAATTATCTCCAAGAACATGGCAGTTTCAGGTTGTAAAGCTCATGAAAGCAATAATGACATTGCAAGTGAGAAAATAATGAATTGATGAAAAGAAAAAATAATGACTTTATTCATGTATCTTGAAAATGGGTCAAAAATAGAAAAATATGAGGCAATAGTCATGCGTTTGTGAAAAATTTAATTAAAAAGTTATAGATAGATGCTTTGAGAACCAATGAAAACCAGTAAAGTAATCATGTCACCTTTAAGTCCAAGTAACAGCAGTGGCACATTTGCGTCACTGGTTTCTGCTACCTCTGCTGCTATGTGCAAGATTCTTCTGTCCGATGGCAGAGAAGTCATAATCAGTTAGTCATCTTGGAATGCGCAATGATTTCACCAAGTTCATCATTTTCTAGAATCTTAACAAAGGCAACATTTATCAATATCACACCATACCTGTACATTCATTTTGTCTTCTTTTAACTTTAGCGAATCCTAATATAGATATTGCACTGCATTCATTCATTTGTTAATGAACTTGATTTGAGAGTCCTCAAGGTATTCAGATTCAAGCTACATTTTTCAGTTTATATTTTTAGAAAAGTTTTAAAAAATATGGTTACTGGGAAGGCTTTGTTTACTGTGATTGTGACTTCACCTTCAAAAGTATGCTAAAATACAAATTTAGTTTGAAATAGAGTGTAACTGGAAAATTGAAATGTCTGGAAAAGTTGTACACAAATTGTGGCAATGAGGCCATAACTTGTGACTCGCACTTCTTCTAACAACAATCTAAATAATGAAAGGACTGGAAAATTAAATTCTTTTTACCATATGACAGCCAAGCGTAAGAACGAATGAAGCAGCAGCGTTGTCAAGAAAAACAAGCTCGCGTATGTTTGAAAATGGCGCCAAATTCCGCAGGGGCATATATTCCGCGTATAAATCGAAGCCAAGAAATATTTCAGCTGAATGTAATATCTCGGCTCGTGTATTCGAGGAGTTAAAAACTATTCGAGACTCACCAGAAATCTTTTTTCACAGTTGCTACCAAAATTGTTTTACTTCATTGAAACCTCCTCCGCAATAACAAGCACCTTTGGATGTAGGTGAGGCGAGGACTCGTTTGCTGTAGTAGTGCAGTGGGGAATTAGTCAGTGACGCTGAAGGTCCTTTGGTTTGTTCATATATGAGAGTGTTTATAACAAACTTCACTTATGAATATTTTAAATCTGATATTGGTTCAGTTCGATACCCTCAGACTCCATCAAATTCTGAGTCTCGCTTTCATGAAAACTAAAGCTCATAGCGAGACTGTTGAGAACAACAACATCGCTTAAAACATCTTTCAGCAACAAACAATGAGAGGTGAAAGGCTTTAAAGTTATAAGCATGCCATAACTGCAGGACTGTGTAAGTGTCTTCGGTGTTTTTTTAATAAGCATTTATAAAATGATTTACAAATTCGCTGACTGATGACTTTGCCAAAGTCTTTAATTTCGCCATCGGGCTGAATAATAAACCTATATTGATGGTATCGACCTCCTAGTCTTAGAGATCCAATTTTTGTTATTTTTTACAGCTGATGCTTAAAAGTCTTAAGTTGATGTTAGTGCTTTTTGCCACTCACGGAAAGGGTGAAATCGTCTTTTACATATGTCGGTCGACAGTTTGTCAACAGGATTATATAGAAGAGACCATTTGAAGACCCTAAAAGAAGTTAGAGATTATAATGGTAGATAATAGATTATAGTATAGATTATCGATTATGATTTATGTATCAAATTATGATTTATGGGATTGATATTTCCTCAAAATACAGCTTCTAATGAATCTTGCACCAGCGTTTTGTGCGCTTTATAAAATAACTTTATGTACCCGATTAGGTAACTTGCCAGAAATGGCTGCCAAATGTGATAATGTAGACAACTGGGACCCATCGGTAAGTATAATTTGATTCTTAAAAGTTTTTTTGATTTTCACCAATTCAAATAATTAGTGGTATGTCATCATAATGAATGCAGCTTATGTTTGATGCTTTGAATGTTTGATCTTTCTATCTTCTAGAAAATTTACCAAAAACTAGTGCTGGCATAGAAAATTTTAGAAATTTGCAACCTTTTGTGCAAAGTTGATACACTGTTGCCTTAAAACATAGTATTATGTAGCTATGCATTTTGCTAATGTAGATACACTTTAGTGCCTAATGGAATAAGGTTTTGACGACAGAATCAATCATATCATGACAATGTGGATTCACACAGTTATCCTTGTACCATCGTTAGCAACTCTAATTTGGCACTTTTTATCTGCTTCTCTCATTTTAGGACCCCTTTGTCCTATTCATGCATGAGATGATTGACTATTTGGCCCTTGGGATCTGTTTTGATGTTCACAGATCAGTTAGACTTGGGAGGTTTCATCTAGATGACATTGACAATGAGTAAGTGTGATTTTTGAAAAGCAGCAATTCTTACATTATCATCTATATGTGTCCTTGAAGGAGAATTACATGCAACCTTTTGACATATTGTTTGTTATCTGCCTTAAAGATCTTAATGTTGTGAAGACAGATTGTATATTAAGCTTGTGGTAGGTATAATGTAAATGCCCTGCGCTGTTAATTTGATTTTCTTCCATAATAATTATTTTTATGTTTCTATTTTAGGTCACAAAAAGAGTTCAGTAAGTCTGGCTTTCTTTTCATTGCAAACAACTTTCATACATTGCAGTGTTTTATCTTCTTACAGATAAAGATTTTCTGAAGATAGGGCCATTGATTTTAACATGCCAGTTTAGTTAATTTTGTTGTATTTACAAGAGATTCAAAATGCATTTGCCCAGTTACTATGCAGTGAAGTTTGTGTTGGATTTTCAACTTAAGCACCCTTTATTTACAGATATTGTACAAGAACCTGGAGTTGATGTTTTTGGACAACCACCAATGAAGAAGTTTATTGAATGTGCCTGTCCAAATTGCCAAAGGTCTATGGCATCAAACAGATTTGCTCCACATTTGGAAAAATGTATGGGAATGGGAAGAAATAGCAGCAGAATTGCAAGCAGAAGGCATGGAAGCCCTTATAATTTTGTTGATACTCTTGCCTTTATAAAAACTGTCAGAAGCATAAATCAGTTTTCTGCTATTATTTTAAGACATTAAATATTGTTTGGAATCTCCTGATTAACAATCATTGAATGGTCCTTTTTTTAGAATTGCTACTTCTGGAAAAATGGAAGAGTATGACATTGATGATGATTTTGATAATGACTGGTCTTATGAATTTGAAAAGAAAGGTATTTTCTATAAGCATCAACTTCTCCCAATGAAACTATTTATTACTGTTTTTGTAACTGGTTGTAAAATAAATGATTCTTAAAGGCTTTCTGCACCCAAAGAGCTAAATTGCTTTCTTTTTCAGGCAGAAAGCTTCGAAAAGAAAAGGTATGTTAAAGATTAAAAAATGGTGAATTTTGCTGTATTGTGCACCCGACTTTTATTTCTTTTCATAGCAAGCTTTATAATGCATTGAGGGACAAACCTGCAAGTGTTTGAGAAAACTCAAAATCAACTCATACAATCAGCTTAAGTGTTTTCTGGTTTGCAGATTGTATGTTTAGTCCGCATCTTGCAAACAAATTATACAAACTTTTGTTGTGTTTATTCAAGTTTGCCATCCTCAAAATATCAATTCCACACAGAAATGTTAATTTTTAGGTTGCATTCAACTAAGTTATGAGGAGTATAAAAATGTAGTAAAATTTCCTTCTGAAATTTAAAAGGACATTTATTGAGAAAACAGCACATGATTATACTGTTAGATAAAATTAGTTGTACAAATGTGCTACACATAGAAATGTGCTACTCATAAAAGCACATAAAAACTTTGAGCTCTGGATTTGCCTGCTATTATTTCCAACGGTAACACAATTATATTTTCAGCAGGTGAATTGCTCCCCTAGAAATAGAAAAATAAACCAAAGAAAAGGTATGTATTGTTGCTGACGGTCTAGTTACAAGGAATGCTTTTAGCTCTTGCTTTTTTGTAGCTGCTAGGTTAAATACTGTGGCAAATGCTGTAATATGTTGGCACTGACAATTTTTGTTGCAGATGTTACAATCGTGATGACTTTTTGGGAAGAAATCTAATTGGTATTTTAAGGGTGATGATTTGCCCCCTTTCTATATCTCAAAGCATTAGCATCTTGATCATTTCAAGACTGGGAATATATTTTTTTCTAGTAACTGATCAGTACTCAAGCAGCAGAATGTCAGTCACACACAACAGTGTCTCTGTTGGTAACAGTGGTGAAAGGAGTGCTAGTGCAGCCTCTGGGAGTACTAATGGTACAAGCAATAATAGTGGTGGTGGTTCACGACCTGGAACCCCATGTTCCACAGCAAGTGGAGAGACAAACAATAACATGAAGGTTTGCTTTTTCTTTGTCAATGTAAATGGAAGCTGCGATTGATTTTTTTAGTTAGACTTAGTAGTGGGTGAGTACAAATGAGGGGTTGTGTCATCAACTGTCTGATTTAACATTTGACCTAAGCCTTTACAATTTTGTAGCACACTTTTCCCTCTTTCAGACTGGACCAACTCTTCAAGCTCTTGAGTCACTCAGTCAAGGTATTTCAAGTTATTAACTTTACTTTTAACCTTACAAAATTTAAGACAATTTTAAATGTAAGACAATCAGTTATAAATTGTAAAAATGGACCAGTTGGAAAAATCAATTATTATTTTAATAGACCTAAAATTCTTGAACATTTAAACTTGAAAATTGTTAGCAGGGAAATTTACTTTTTGTGGGAAACGTTTGCTTTAACAGTGAGCTAACATACTTTGATGTTTATCATCTTTTTCTAATTCCAGATGAAAAAATTGCACTTCTTATGCAGGTAGAAGTATTATTTCATCAACATTTATTTCTCTTTTATGTCTTAACTGTATTGCAAATTGTATTAAGGTTCATTCTGAACAGCTCACTGTATGTCCTCATTATTGCATTGTATAACAGTTACTGAACCAACCAACCAGAAACCATTTCATACCTTCTTTCAGAAGAGTCCAAGCTAAAAGGGAAACTTTTTCTGTCTACATAGAATAGCACTTGGTATAGAAATGTAGACAAACTGCAAATTTTCAAAATTAAAAAGCAACTTGGCTTGCCCAATAAGTGACTTTCAATGGCTTTGAATTCCTTTTAGATATCTGGTCACAGTGTTTGCCTGGTGTTCGCTATATAAGATCATTTCCCTACCAATTTGGACTGTATAAACTTTTAATTTAATGCTGGCTTGCAATGATCTACTTGACTGATATCATTGTATACTAAAGAACTGTGAAAAATGATTTTTCTCCTTCTTAGACTTGCGGTGCTATTTCAGAGCATACAGGGAAAATGTGCACAAGGTACTGTTTGCATTCCAATGATAACTTGACTGTTGTTTCAGACAACTTGGTTTCTCCACTATCTAATTTGCCCTTCACAAAATAATTTCTTTTAGAACGGGTAGATGTGCACAACATTCTGATGAACAACGGAGAGCTGTTAGAGACTTAGTTCTAGGTAATGTTTGTCTCTCCAGTAATTTGCTCCTTCCATTTTCATGTGTTAACTCGTAAACTGATGTACAGAAGCTACCGTAAGAAAAGTCTCTCTTTTAAATTTGGAACTTGCAGATTGTGAATGCTTAGACTATGAAGTGCTTGAAGATTTTGATATGTGAAACAAGTTGTTTTCAGGAATGATGTTTTGAGTGTTCAAAAACTTGGATATTCAGAAAAGTTTTGAGCAGTCTTTTTCTTGTTCAGGTGATGTTGATGACATACCATTGCCACCAAGCATGAGACCGGAGGGGTATGGAAATTTAGTATCATTTAGTTCAATCAAACTAGAAGTCAGGATCTTTATTGCTTGGCACATTGGCAAACTGGAAATATTTAATATTAATATCTAATTAGATGTCTCATAACTTGCAAAATAAATATTCATATTATTTCTCTTATATTACCTATTTTAGAAGAGACGATAGTTTCAGTAGGTTTTAGCTAGTAATTAGCTATATCCCTTTTATTCAACAGCACCAATCCATTGGATCAAGATGACATTCATATTGGTGGGTCTTTCCTTTTGCCAATGGTATCCAATCTGTGATATGGATATCATTCTTTTTTAAAGCACTCTTTAAGACAGATTAATATAAATTTTGAATCAAAACACGAATCTCTCTCTCTCTTACTATAATGAATGATACCACTATTAAAAAATTATAGTATACAAATGCAGACAAAAGAAAATACGTATGGAATTCTAGCTTTATCTCAAATAGAGTATTTCACTGTAAACTGTTCTTCACTAACCTTTCATCCTAGATGTTGATGGCTATGAAGACATGGATGCTGGAACACCTCTTTTAAGAGACTTGAGCCAGTAAGCTGTTCTAATTGGACAACAAATGCTGTAGTTAGAGATATTCATCCCCAAGTTTAAAATATTTAGGTTATCAGTAACTAAGTCAAATCCCACATACTGATTTTAATGTGAAGTAATTCTTAATAAAAAACATTCTGAGTGAAAAATATTACAATAGCAATGCTCACCATTTTTATAATTTGGTCTAGATAGATAGCTAACCAGGACAACGAAGCAATTCCCATGGTATAAATTATCAAGCATGACTGGCCCGTCAACCGGGGAAACATTCCATAGACACCTCTTGACATTTCCAATTATTTCAGCCATTTATAACACTTTTATTTCGAGAAATTTATTAAGTACATCATCATCAGGAACAGATGGGTCATTGCTGACCCGCCGTGGCACGCGCAATGGTCGTACGCCAGGTGTCTCTGTTTCTTGCGCTTCGTAGAAGACCAGACGTTGACATTCCCAAGACCTCTTTAACATCATTTTCAAGTTTGCGCCGTGTTCTTCCTCTCCTTCGCTTGCCACTGACCATTCCAGCAAGAATGTCATTTCCTAAGCCTTCGCTTCTCGCGACATGTCCAATAAACGACAACTTCCTCCTGTTGATGCTGTTTCTGCAGGACCCATTCGTTTGTTTTTCTCGCTCTCAAACTCCGTTATTAAGTACATATTTCAAGTAATACTATTTTACAATGGCTTTAGCCTATTTTCCAATCAGTTGATGACATTTGAATACAATTAATAATCGAAAACAGGGGAATTACTTATTATCTCCATTCTAGGATGTCTTGGGAAGAAGGCTCAAATGTTTCTCTTGGATCAGACATTGTGCCAGGTAATCCATGTTTATGCCACTACACTTGTGTGTACAGACGCCACATCAAAGTACACGGCTCTGTCTAACAGTGTGAAGCAACCCCAATCATTAAAGAAGCATTTTCACAAAGCACAGAAGAGTAATCTACCTTCTTTGGTACTTCCACAACCGGTGATCCGACAGTCTTTCATGCTGTACCTCTGTAGACTCTCCACACTCTTTCGCACCTTAGTTGATACCAGATACCCTTTTATATCCCATCTTCCGGGTACCAGTACATTTTTAATGCCCCAGCCCATTTTGGTCGTCTCTTTATAGTCTTATTCTTCAAATTGCTTACAACAAATTTTTCTCTTCTTTAGTGCCTTCAACCCCAAAACAGACAAAGAAGTCAAAAAGTGGGAGGCGATCAAGAAACAGATGAACTTCAATCTGGCTTCCCCCATCATTTTTGCAAAAGCAATCATTATGTTTATTCTATAGAAAGTTGTTTCAAAGAATCCTTGCATTTTCTCATGTCTCTTCTGGTTAAGACTTGTTTGATATTACAATCGTCCCCAACTTACAAAAGGAAAATACTTGCAATCAGGATTAACAATTCAATTGACATAAGCAACTTTCAGCACAAGTAATCCCCACCATCAATCATTTAACTAAGCAACTGGCAGTTAGCATCATACTCTTTCTCATCATGAACCTCAGCAAGTGAATAAAACTCACTAGAGGCCAATCATTGATTCAATATAATCTTGGTGAAAGGCATTGGAAAGGAAGTAGACACAAATTGCATAACAATGCTTGAATATATTCAGAAAAGTAGCACAAAGGAACTCCAAGAAACATAAAGCTTCACTTTAACAATGTGCAGTTAGTTTGACGACAGGTCCTTTCTTAATCAACTTCTTCAATAGTTGGTCCACCTGATCCACCACCTGGTGCAGCACCATCTGGCATACCGCCGGGCATACCTCCAGGCATACCACCTGGCATACCTCCAGGCATACCAGCACCACCAGCACTTTGGTAGAGCTTGGTGATTATAGGCATGCATACACCTTCAATGTCCTTCTGTTTGGACTCATATTCTTCAGTTGAGGCTTCCTATCAAAGCAATATATGGCATTTCAGAAATTTTACCAATTCCTCTTGGGCAAATAAAAATATACATACCTTAATTCTTGATAGGGTGTCCAGGGCACTCAATTAAAAGTCTGCCTTTGAGGGGAGGGGCTCTTTACAAATCTGCCATTTTAGGGGACACTCATTACATTTTATAGACATACAGACCCAGTCTTTCCCTATAGTTGTGAGTAGACACATAAACCCAACTTGAAGAAATAGGAAATGTGTAACCCAGATTTAGTTCCTTTTTAAAAATAAAAAGACCTTGGTGAAATAAAAAACTTGATTATGATTTTAACTTTGAATACCCTGGAAAGTTATTCAGGAATGAATACCCTGGAAAGTTATTCAGTGATGTTTCTAAATTTGAGATGGTGGAATGTGCTGTTCTGTTTTGACACGAAATGACCCTCACAAATAGCACACATTTAAACATGTTTGTAAAAAAGTTTTCTCTTATTCATTAAATCTTAGTTGATTGCACAGGGAAGGGAATTAATGCACATTTCCATCATGCCATACCAAAAATATAATATAAAATATATATATGTATATGCAACAAATAACATTATGCATACCTGATTATGATCCACCCAATCAATGATCTCTTTGCATTTTTCTTCAATCTTCTGCTTGTCCTCTGCAGAAATTTTATCTTTCACTTTATCATCATTGATGGTAGTCTTCATGTTGTATGCATAACTTTCCAAGTTATTCTTTGATTGAATCTTTTCTCTCTGCTTCTCATCTTCTTCCTTATACTTTTCAGCCTCTGCAACCATGCGTTCAACATCATCCTTGGACAAACGTCCTTTGTCATTTGTAATGGTAATTTTGTTCTCCTTGCCAGTACTTTTTTCAATTGCAGTGACATTCAGAATGCCATTTGCATCAATGTCAAAAGTAACTTCTATCTGTGGGACGCCTCTTGGTGCTGGAGGGATTCCAGACAATTCAAACTTTCCAAGTAGATTGTTGTCAGCTGTTTTGAGACGTTCTCCTTCATAGACCTGAATCAAGACACCAGGTTGATTATCTGCATAGGTTGTAAATATCTGGCTCTGCTTGGTTGGTATGGTAGTGTTCCTTTTGATGAGGGCAGTCATGACGCCACCAGCAGTTTCAATTCCAAGGGACAATGGTGCAACATCAAGCAGCAGTAGATCAGAAACCTGTTCACTCTTGTCACCACTAAGAATGGCTGCCTGGACAGCTGTGGATCAAGTTTATGGAATATATAAGTTGACATTTCAAACATTTCAAGCCATCAAATCAGCAATATATAAAGAAGAAAACCTAACATACCTAGCTGTGATAAAAGCTCATTATTTACTTACACCGATAGATTGACCTAGACTAGAGAAATAATAGACTGGTGACATTTTGTTAGCAAGCATTTGTGCAAGCATTAAGCCCAAATTGAGATTCACATCATGCCATCACTTTTTTGTATTCAAACCCCAACCACTTGTGAATATGGTTAAATTACACTTACCAGCACCATATGCAACAGCTTCATCTGGATTGATAGACTTGTTCAGTTCCCTATCATTAAACTCACTGCTCAGCATTGCTTGAATTTTTGGAATACGAGTAGAGCCGCCAACCAGAACAATATCATGAATTTGATCCTTTGACAATCCTGCATCATTCAATGCCTTCAGAACTGGATCGATGGCATTTTTGAAAAGTTCCATATTGATCTCTTCAAACTTGGCTCGTGTAATGGAGGTATAAAAGTCTATTCCTTCAAACAGAGAGTCTATTTCAATACTGGCTTGTGTGCTGGATGACAGGGCTCTCTTGGCCCTCTCACAGGCAGTCCTAAGACGACGGACTGCACGTTTGTTTGCTGAGATATCCTTCTTGTGCTTTCTCTTGAATTCCTCAATGAATCTTACAACCATTCTTTGATCAAAGTCTTCACCACCCAAGTGAGTGTTGCCATTGGTTGACTTCACTTCAAAGATACCATCATCAATTGTCAACACTGACACATCAAAAGTGCCTCCCCCAAGATCAAAAATTAACACATTCCTTTCCTGTCCAACCTTCTTGTCCAATCCATAGGCAATTGCAGCTGCTGTTGGTTCATTGATGATTCTCATTACATTCAGGCCTGCGATTGTGCCTGCATCCTTTGTTGCCTGCCTTTGTGAGTCGTTAAAGTAAGCAGGAACAGTGACAACTGCATTGTCCACTTTCTGTATTGAAGATTTGAAATCTTTATGTAAGGTACAAATAAAAAACAAGTTCCAATAATTCATGCAATAAATTAGTAAGGTAACCTTTTCTAATAAGAGAATACAAACAGGTACAAACCTTTCCCAAATATGTTTCAGCAGTTTCCCTCATCTTAGTGAGAACCATGGAAGAAATCTCTTCAGGGAAGAAACTCTTCTTCTCCCCCTTGTACACAACTTGTATTTTAGGTCTTCCACCTTCATCAATAACATCAAAAGGCCACAGCTTTTTATCTTTCTGTACATTTGAATCGTCGGATCTTCTTCCAATCAATCTCTTTGCATCTAATTAAAAAAAACAATTGTTACTACGATATGTTGTACAGTCAGCCAAAAAATTGTAATTCAAATTTAAATTTTTTTCAGAAAAAAGCACTGCCTCCCTTTCTATGACTGTTCCAAGCACAGTTCAAGCACCATTCACTGTTACAGAGAATTTGACAAAAGGATATCAATGTCTTTACTGCAAAGTTATGATTCGCGTTTCGCTTATATTTATACTTGACAACGAATAGCAATTAGGATTGTGAAACAGGTGTCTTTTCAGAACTATAGGTACTTGGCAACAAGATGGCCGTACGACTACTTTTAAAGCAATCCATCTACACTTTCAGCAACCAAAGGCTATGTCATTCTTTGAAGAAGGTTATGACAAGGTGACAGCCAGCGAGGAAGTTGGCTATATTCATGTATCGTAATGCATTTACGTAATAATCATGAAAATAAATTGAAAAAGTTTTTCTGTGCTGGGTAAGATGAAAATCCACCCAAAATATAAAGCACTAGAACCACAACAGTTTCTTGTACCCTGAAAAAGCATTGAGAGACTGTGAAGTTGAGCAATTCCAAGGATGACACCTCCCTTCTTACTTGCTGTCACGGGTTTACTCACTAAATGCAGGTTAATCAGGCTAACGTAAAATTCTATCAACAGTCTTCAATCTAATAAAACTAACTTATAAATCCAAAATGTTAGCACATAAAACGCAACTGACCAAAAACAGTATTTGATGGATTCATGGCGACTTGATTCTTGGCTGCATCTCCGATAAGCCTTTCCGTGTCGGTGAAGGCTACGAAGCTTGGTGTTGTTCTGTTTCCTTGGTCATTTGCAATAATTTCGACCTTGCCGTGTTCAAAGATACCAACACAAGAGTATGTAGTGCCAAGGTCAATACCAATTGCCTGTGACTTTGCCATCTTGGTTCAGGTTTCTACGGCTTTCTCAGGGACAGCACCACGAGAACGCAACTTGTGAGTAAAGGAAGGACTGTTGATTTGCACATGGTTAAGAGACGCTTTAATTTATGCAGATGGCGTTCTAGAAAGTTCTTTATCCGTTTCGAAAGAACTGCTCGCTCATTGGTTCCTTTGCAAGCGTTGCGTAATTATGACGCAGCGTCCACTCGACTGGATGCTTCCAGAACTTTCCAAACTGTTGGGCAACCGTGGTCAGCATTTCTCAGAAACATCAACCAGGAGTGGTCGTATCAGGAACAAGAAAGACATGCTGAATCACCGACACCGGCTCTTTGCGGCCTGCATAATTTCATTCAGAATTAGGCCGGTTTTTGAATTAGTTAAATATTCTGTTGTCTGCATTTGGGAATTCGTGATCCCTCGGCTTGTTTGACAGCGTTTAACAAATTCATCATACCTGGTTTTGATGGGAATATTGTCAATCAGTTTCTAGTCATCTAAATGCACTGAAAACGACACAAACTAAATTTGCAATAGGGCTCTGGTCAAAAAGTTCATATACACAATTTCAAGTCCAAAATAGGCCCGAGATCTTTGTGAGGTACTTAAATTTTCCCTAAGCTTTATTCTTTATGCTATAAGCCATTGAAAAGTCTCAATTGCTGCAAACATAGACGCTTCTATAAGTAGACAGGTGTTTCAAATCATCGAAAAGGCGTTTCCTACATTAAAAAGGGTGTGGTCCAAAAAATTTCAGGGCTCTGCCCAAAACACCGCCTTCGTTTAACTAAACTGTTTTGAGTTCGCATTGAAGTGTCGAAGCTTTCTACTGTGACCTTTTCATTTCTTGTTTGGTTGATAGTTTAAGGAACCAACTGGCCCGGGGCAGGTGGGTGGCAATGATCGTCAAACAACAGTATATTTCCTATAAAATGGTGTACTGAATAGGAAGGAATACATTGGGCAGCATCGAGAAAACACTGCTCTTTTCGTTATGACATTGAAACCTAGGCCATGGAGGCGTGCAGCCCCAAGAGAGGAATTTTGTTAATATTTTGTATATGGTTCGGGATTGACGCTTACGTAGATAGAGTTGTGTTTCTTGTCGAGTTTCCTTGTCCCTTGCGCGATAAATCACCTTTTAAAATTTCATTGGAATCTGGTACGTTTCGACAATCTAGCCGACAATAAGGATCACGAAGGCAGCCCAGTGGCGCATATACACATAGGCCTACTGGGCCCTCGCATTACACAAGGTTTTTAATTTCAGAGGGCCCCAAGAAACATTTTGTTAAGCCAATAGAAAGTGCTGTTGATGAATTGAGTCGAATTGAGTATCGTGACACAAACTACTTTGGTACTTTCAGGGGGCCCCATTAACTTTGGGCCAAGGGCCCAGGCAGTCGCAAATGCGGCCCTGAGCACTGATCTAAAAAAAAGACTGGATCGAGCTTCTGTATTTTTTCGGTGATGCATTCTAAAAACACGGCGGCCATATTGGTCGTACCCAAAACAAGTATATAGATAAAAAGCGTTCTACGGGAAATTGCACCAGAAGCCTTGAGATATTGGTTCTGTTGGATGCTTTAGAACCTTGGAAGGTTTGTATTTGATATTTTTGAATTATTTATGTTCACTTTAGCAGTCCTTGCTAATAATTCCGTACCTGTGTTTGTGGGGAGAGCAGGAACAATGCAGTAGACTGATGACAATCCAGCAACGTTTAAAATGATCGTGATACAGAAGAATACAAAAGTCTGAAATGCTTGAATGACTTATGTTTCGCTCCGGCATATACAGGCTTTGATAGTGGTTTTTGCATCGGAAATCTGCCCAAAACTAACGGTGAACTCGCTTCATATTTTTCCTGGTAGGATAAACATATGCGCGATGAGGGGTATATAACACGTAGCTTCAAGAACCGAACTCAGTTTTAACCAGCACAGTCAAATTTTAATTGGGTTTACAGCATTCGTTTTACATACATTTACTACTTTGTTCATATTTACAGTTAATATGTTTCCACGAGAATAATGTCAGCAGCTTGTTTTCTGTACTTTTACTGGTGTTTAAAAAGGATCAGCTTCGTGAGTTTCTTTCTGATGTTGGGGCCTGAAAGCTTCTGTGTTTTTTCCTTTCCTAGGTGATACAATCTTACCTTGCAATAGCACTTGGCTAAGATTTTGATCATATGGAAAACATGATTTTCACCAAGTGCAGAGTCCAGAACATGCTCATCAAGGTCCCTGAACACAGTAGGCAAATTGACATTTCCTAACACAGCAGTTGCTATTGCATCAGGGATACCTGAAAAATACCAGTATTTAAAACTAAATATTTTAGAATTAGAACTATTTGTGAAAATGTGATGTGAAATTAATGCACATTCTTTTGACAATAAGTTATTCAACTACTGTGAATGTCTTTTTCCTTTCTTAATAAACAAAGTATTTCACCTGTTTTTCGAATTTTCAATTTATGCAGCTTGCCAGTAAAATTATATCATGTGATGAGCCACACTGTTATTATATATAGATAAAAGGTGAAGGGTTTAATTAAAGTATGATATATACCATGACTGGATATTTAAAAGAGTGCAAATATATAAAAGATTAATATACATTATGTCCATTGGCATGAAAAAAGGGTTGAAAACTAGTTTCTTGGTGGTATCCTCAGTAACTCTCTGAGTTTGTAAGCATTGTTTACATTTATTCATGTTTGTGGCTCAAGGGAACAAACCTGCACATTGTGGAAGATTTCCACCAGTGGATACCAGCATCCTGTTAAAGCATTTCTCTGTTTCTTCGCATACCGTTATCACACTCTGGGTTGGTTTAAAAAGTCCTCCTCTGTCCTTGAGTGCAAGAAATCTTGAATTTGCTGTATTATGCTTTGAGCCAAGTGCTCTACAGCAATCCATGCACAAGAGCCTTTTTTCTGCCATTCTTGCAACATAGCCAGCTATGTATGATACAGCAGCTTCTTTGTATTCAGAAAGGCTTGCAAAATTGGGTGAATCATTATAGTCATGCTCAGATTGAATTGGTATTCTTTCATGCAGGTCATACTTTCTGATCAATGCTGCATTGGTCAATGATACATTATTTTCATCATTATAGGAATCATCAACAACATGGAGGACTTCTGTGGCATCCTGCTTTATACAATTCCCTTGGCTACCTTTAATACTGCTGCGCATAAGAAGCCGTTTATAAGCTGCTGTGAATTGCTGAGCATTAGGGTTATTATTGAATCCTCCTGCAGATCGAATGGCACCAAAGAACAGCTCCAGATGATCTTGGCTGAACTTATACATAAGCAAATATTTCATTGGAGCATTTTCAGACTCAACTAAATCATGAAAAAGTCCTTTGGTGCTTTCAATTGCCACTAAGAAACCAACAAAACCAGTTTTTCTGCGTGTTGTGTACATTTTTTGCCCAGATGCATCTTTCAAGCCAAGTATGTACTCAAAGGCCACATCAAGGAATCCGCTCCATGTACTTTTGTTTGCAACACGAAGAGCTGACTTGTAGCCTTTTGCAAAAGGATTTCTTGAATTGAGCACATCAAACAAGTGATCAAACGTGCGGATGAAAGTAACAGTGGCCTCTGAACCTGCAAATTGCTTCATTTTGAGAGCATCTCTGCAAAAATCAATAGCATCAGCAACACTTGAGCTCAAGGCTTGAGCAGCAAGATTGACCTTCATTTTCTGTTGCCACCATTGAACATGTGCTGCTTTTAGCTTGTTGCCAAGACGTAACCCTTCCTTTTCTTGGAGCTTTTGTAGTTCTTTGATATACTGCCAGAAAATTTTCCTGCCATCTTTATCCACTAACATGCATCCTTCTGCTAATGTATTTCTCACCAATTTCAACATGTGGCAGACATCAAGAAGGACATGGATTTTATGTGTTGCATGAAAGGGATGGCTGAATGATGTGACAAGATTAGGTGGATTTAAGGAAGCTCCAAGTTGGGACAGCATATTAAAATGGCAAGATGGACCATCACAAATAACTGAACAAACTTTGACTCCAACATCAGACAACCTTTCAATGCAAATTTTTACCAAATTTGCTCGCTCAGAGCCACTTAATCCATCAACAAAGAAGTATGCCAATGGAACTTTCCAGGATCCATTAACATGAACAGCCATAAAAACCAGTGCATCTTTTGCAACAGGAGTCGAATCATCCTCAATGCCATTTCCAAAATCAACAAAGCCACGATACCTAAAGCCATCCCAAGAAACATGCTTCTTGATGGCCATTTCATCAAGCATCAAGGAACAAATCACTTCTTTGCCAGTGCTCTCTGCTTCAGCTACCTTAATCTGAAGTGCCTTGAATGCTGGCTTTGTAAACCCAGGGTCTGCAGGAATCTTAGCATACCATCGACGTATTTGACTCTGATGTGGTAAAGCCAAGTTAAATGTTCTTCGAACAAACTCATAAGCCTTTGATGAGTAGAATTGCAATGTTAATGCAAAAGACTTTAACTCTGGTGGGTACTTGCAACCTTTTCCATTGATCTTGCCGGAAGTCATTCTCTTCATAAGGTCCAAGGACGCTCCAGAGAATGATTGTTTGAGCATTTCTTCACAGCTTGATGAAATAATCTGCTTCTGGCGTAGATGTTTAACAACAGTCTTCATTGAAGTCACAGACTTTTTAAGACGACGAGATTTTTGCTTTGCTGTTTTTACTTGCTTTCGCAATGTCTGAATTTGATTGTTACACTTTTCAATCTGTTGTTTCAGTTTTCTCGGTGAGTCAACTATATGGTAGTTGTGATCTTGGCCAACTTCCTTTGATGGCAGGCAAACTTCAGTAACAGTGGCATTTTCAGTTACACTGGCAGCTCTTCTTTTTGGTAACTTTCTTTCTTTTGAAACCTACAACATTTATAACTGCTGTTAAAAATTTAGACGAGAAAGCTTGTTAGAATGGTGTTTTTAAGGAAAAGATTTTGCAAGTAATTTTCACAATTTTCATGGTAATCTTAAAAAACAAGGCAAAAGAAAAATCTTTAATGGTATGCATTATTCAGAGTTTTGCTTAGGTGCCTCCCTAGGATATTAGAAAGGGGGGGCTGTTCTGCAGAAACTACACCCTTGCTGTGTATATGACATCACTTAAGCTATTTGCAAGCTCTCGAAGGCTAAAAGAAATTGGTTATTCATGGAAAATCAACATCACCCTAAAGTTCAATCCACCATGCCAAGTTAAGAATTTATACTGGCCCTTGCTAAGGGGGTGGAGCCACCCTAAAATCTCTAATTCTACCAAGGGGGCTGAGCCCTCCCGAGACCTCACCATCCACCGCACCACTGTTGCATAGAAGCAGTATTCAGTAAAATCGACTGGAGCAACTCAATAAAACAAGTACCTTTTTCAAATGATTTGGAAACATCTTGAACCTTACAGGAACAGCTTCGCTCTTCAAACGCACGACTTGGCCTGTTCTATCGATATCCTTTTCCAGGAAATGGTCCGAACACAGCAACGAGTGCTTGCTTGGCAACCAATCTTGGCGATGAATTCTTGTCACCCACGCTTGTTTCCTTTCCTCATTTTTTGGAAATCTAAAAAAAGAGAGGTCTACCTTTATTTTGTACAGGGCGTAAAAATTAAATGCACGATTTTATCGTGGAAAAATTTAAAATAGATGTCAGGCAGGTACATAGTAACAGGGGCGCAAAGTATATTTTAAGGGCAGGGGTTTCGTGGTAGAAATGGGACATAAAGACATTGGATTTCCATGGATATAGGGCAAAATTCACTTCCTTGTCAAAAAGGACAGGGGTTGTAACCCCCACAACCCCCCTTAGATGCCCCGATGTTTATATATCACAGCAAAAAGAAAGAACACCTACGCATGGAAGGTTCTTGGCAATTGTCTTTTTGCAAAAGATTCTTCGTCACTGCTGCCTTCACTTTCACTTCTTGGGTCAACCTTTTTTCGCTTAGAGCAACCAAAAGCGCTACATTGCGGTCCACGCTTCTTACCCGACATTGTTTACAGTAGGCTCGTGGGTACGACCAATATGGCGCCTATTGAAAATCGCGCGCTTCAAAAGTCATGTTGGGAAAACAATAGGTAGCTCGATCCAGTCTTTTTTTTAGATCAGTGGCCCTGAGGCAGCCAACAGGGATACTTGCGTCATTCAGCCGGCGTCAGAAGACTCGAGCAAAGTGTGCAGATGGAAGAGGGTTGGGGCTGGTCCGGGGATGAAAGAGACACTTAACCGCACCCTAAATTCCACACCATAAACTAAATACTGCAAAAGCCAATGGGTTTATGGCCACTTTCCTCATTCGGAGTAAAGGCAATTTGAAAAGCGGAATAGTAACCTGGAAAAACAAGCCCAGAGTTTTTAGGAGAACAATCTTTTTAGGAGAATTGCACAGAATGGGGTAAAATGTAGAACGGATACTGGGCTTTTTGGTTGTTAAAAAATTGCAATTTGCAGAACTTGAAAGCTAGATTAAGCAGGTTTATTTACGCGAAAACGAGGTTAACCATGTCAGAAGGATGCTGATGTGAGTGTCTCTTCGGTCCCTCCCATATTGTCCGTCCCAATATTGTCGATATTTTGTTAAAGAAATTGTACCAGTTTCATCAGCATGCATTTATCTACAGCAGTGATATGCATGGTTCACTGAATATAAGAGAAACTTCCCATGAAAAACAAAGACGAAAAATATCATTAAGGTATTTACAACTTCAAAATGGTTCAAGCATGCTGTTTATCACTTCATTATACTTAATAATTACTGTTTCGTGATATCAATAAACTTTGTCGGAATCGTACTGCCTTGTTAAATCAGTTTTGAGACGGTATAGCGTCTAGTACTGCATATAGCTGAAATCTTGCATCGCTGTGAACTGCAAATAAGAATTTCTTCTTGATTTTGCATTCACTGGCTAGTAGTAGAGGCGTTGGACTCTTTGCTGTGCCAATACTTGGATGCCAAGCAGCTGAAATGTCCGATTTACGCCACATGGCTGGGACATTTGCCTGGAGTGTGGCAATCTGCTCTGTAGTGCTTCTCTCCACCAAACCGCGGGGACACCTTATCCTTGTCGACACAGCTGTTTTAGAGGCGCGGGTATTCGCAAACGGACGCCCTAGGACTTTCCAAAGCTGCCTGCATCCACAAAGCTGTGAAATTTCACTTCTAGCTGAATTGTGCTACTCGAAGAGGCAAAAGCTTCCAAGCCAATTGTAAATGTTACGTTGTGGCAGAAGACACAAGCAACCTCAAGTTGTCATCCCTCTTCGTCGCAAAGAATCAACCCAGTCTTGAAAACACGTTAGGCCCACGCGCAGAGCTCCCCCCATAGGCATCCATGAATACGAGGCTAGTTAAGGGCGTTCCAGTGACATCTTTTCGCGGTGTTAAAGACAAGCTTGTGGCTACTTCAGCACCAAACGTAACTGATTGCTCCCAAAATCTAAAAGAAAGTAAATGCGTTTAAACATTTAAGTGCATGACCTATGGAATTACAAGTGGCCTGTTCCAAATAGGATGTCAATAGACATCGGCAACTTTCACCTAAGAACCTATTTGCACTAACAAGTAAGCTAAGGCGCACGTGGCTATTTCACATTAAGCCTGCTTCCGGAATCAGTGTGTATACACTCTCATTGCCAGGGCTAGAACATCTCGCAGACGTGTGATTAACGGTAACAAGCATTGGGAGGCTCCTTCTCATCACCACTGGTATGAAGCTGCATTTCATTTCCACCATTCGCAAACATGAATACCAAAATAATTTATCACCACAATGGAGGAACATCAATGCAAATTCACAATCCCTGTTCGCTCTGTAAACATTACAGTATCAAAAATAAGCTTGATATCATATTAATTGACTTCCGGGGCAAAAAGCTAAAATCGGGTTGTAGCCAGGAAATTGCGCAAAGGCTACAAATACAAAGAATATAAACAGTTTATAACGTGATTGCTTAATGACTTTGAACATAGAAACAAAATTCATTTCAATCGTTATGGGTACCTTCCAGCACATGAAGCGTATAATATGCCTCATCCATGAAATTTCTGACCATCTGTCAAATTGAAAAAGACTTTAAGTAGACATGATAAGAAAAACCTCATCAGAACAAATTCAAAAAATGTCTTGTTGGGTTCTAAACAAAGCTCTACACGTGTGATAAAACAGGCAGCAGGAAACCCGTACTACCTACCCATCCAATTAGCTCAGACCTATAGATATGCCTAATTTTGGTGAACCAATAACTGCCAAACAAGAAATGTCTATAAAGAACTTAAAAAGTGCTTGACATAGAAGGTGCTACAGAAAATCCAAGCTTAATCTTGATAGTAACCTACAATTATCTTATTGATAAAACGTAGGATATGTCGGTAGCTACTAAGACAGCGAGATGTAACATCGAAACTGGTTCTACAAACACAGCCGCTACCAAGGAGGTTCTGAGGAGGTAAACACCCATATTTACACTAAAAGAGCGAAGGAAATATTATGTGCGAAGTGGAAAAGATAGCCTAGAAATAATCAGAAATTTCATCTTAAATGACATCTTATAATTTTCAGTAGCATTTAGATTGAGATAAGTCTTGTTTAGCAATGGTAAGAATGGGCTGAGTTGGGATAAGGCCAAGTGGGATAAGCTAGCATGTGCAGGGATTCACTGCGATTAGCTGAGACTACCTGGGTTGGAAGTCACTTCAATAGATGAATTGAACGCAACACCGGGATAAACATGAAATGTTGGTACCTCGTCATCAACAAAGATCAGAATGCCAGTTGGTCCTTGCCTGGAAATGAAAAAAGTAAAAAATGTATTAGAAATTCTGAGTGAATGCACAATAATAACTACTTCCATGCAATTATCATTTCATCGATGTGGACACCTAAAAAAGGTCATGAATCAAAACTTGGACATTGGGAGAAATCACTCCGTTTGTCAATAGAAATAATCACTAGAATATATTTTCTAGAGGAAGTAGCGCGAGGGAACGTACGAGTGGCTCAAAAGTGCTGAAATAAAATGACTGGTACAGGTTTGAGTAAGTAGGCCTACTCAAGCCAAACGAGAATTTATTCTCCTGAAGCTATTTTGCTGATTCAAAACAATATAAATTAGTATTCGTATATCGGAAGATAGAAGTCTGACGAATTGAGACACTCAATTCTCGCTTGCCTAAGAGTTGGAAAGCATCAATGTTCATGAAGAGCTGCCATAGGATGACCACCCACCAAGGACTTAAAAATATTTTGATAAACTGATATTACTCTGAGATTCCAAAGTCGTAATTCAATTGTAGAAATATAATCAATAGTCCTATATTCATCTCGCATTGGCCTAAATTAGTAACTGACTGTCGACGTCTTGCTAGAAGAGCTGACTTTCTAAATACAAAAAAGATTTATCAGCTTGAAATTTGTTTCCAAATGTTTTCTTTGGGATCTTATGCTTTCATTGTAATACACCATAATCGCTAAAAACACGGCAGCGCATAAATGTGGGGTAACAGGCGTTTACCTCCTAGAGAGTACAGCCAAAAATATTTTGATAAAAGTGCTCTTGACAAGGCTAAAATCATCAAATCTCTTAATCACTTCTAACTGCCCATTGCACATCACCAATAGAAAAATGGTCCATTTGGCAAAGATCTAAAGGCTTTGGGCGAACATTTATTGTGGTTACTTCAAATCAAACCAATAGGTTGTTTTCAAAAATATATTGGCGATGATTTTGTGGCTGAAAAGTCGGCCTATAAGAAGCTAAGAATGAATTGCTTAATTACGTTTTTGAGTTAGATCTTGCAATCGCCGTGACCTACACATGCCATCCTTTATTACTCTATATTAAACTCATGAAATAAACATAGACGCACTTGTATATCGGGCAGTTGTCCGTTGGTGACAGATCGCATTTCAGTAAGAGTTTCTTCCTAAGCTCTTCCACTGTGAGACTCTCAAGAAATAAAGCGTGGTATTCCTTCATTCCGGTGTCACTGTGGCGCCACTCGGGCGAGACATAAATCGTCAGCAGCGGGCGGCTGGCCCTGAAACCGGACAATTGCCATGATAAAGTATTTGGTAAAGAGACAACATTGGCCAATTGTCACAGAAACATGCCGGCAGAGTCTCTCTTTGGCAAAAAGCAGAGCAATAGCAGCTTTAGACACAAAGTGACATGTTACCGATACCTGACTCGCAAGCTCTTCCCTTACATCATTATTGTAAAACATTTAGCGACATGGAAATTTTGCCTTCAAATATCATACTCACTTGATGCTAAACAATCTAATGCACAGGTGAAGATCAAACAGTGAACAATTTTTCGGTATTTATCAGAACTTCATATGAAGCAAAGTAGTAAAGCAACTTAGATTATACTGAACTTGTATACCCATGTGATTATAGCCCTGAAACGGTAAACGTAAAAATGTCGAGCCCAGGGCTCTAATTTTTCTACCCTTTCTTTGTATGCAACAACAAGAAACTGAGCAATCATAACTTGAACAAAGGTCATAAATCTCTAATGTGTTGTGAGGATTTGCAGATACAACAATCTTTGCAAAAAGTCCCTAAGAACCCCGTTACGTGAGCTCTACCCCTCCTGACAATATACACTAAACCCTAAAACTATCCCCAAAAAAATTCAGGCAGATTAGCTTCAGAAAGACACGAGCCTCGCATCGAGACGGAAAATGACGTCATGCACATGCCTTTCTTAATCCCTACCCCGCTGCCCTGTTACAGTATTGAAGCCAAATGAACTGACCTTGCTTGAAGAGCATTGTGCAGCCGAATGCCGTCTGCTGGGCCACAAAGATGGGTCAGGTCGCTGCGAGTGAGCGCAAGCAAATCGGAGCCTGGGCGAAATGGAATCAAACTTCATTCAAATAACTGTTCTGTCACTCAGTGGAGCGGCATCTTAGCATCATAGGAGAAAAATGCTCACAGGTAATGGCGCGAAAAATGGCGAAAAAGAGCCTTGCAAGGAAGGACATGTGGAAAATGTTTGCTTTATTGCTGATTTAATCAAGCGTACATAATTACGGCAGGTGGACAGGTTTTAATTCTGAAATGTGGGTTAGCTGGGAATAAGAATCTCCAGTGGAAGGCGGAAAACGGATCTCCATTCTCTCACTACTACTGTCGCAAAAAGCTCCAACGTAAAACATCATCAAACAATAGACCATTCTTCAACATAAGAAATGTTTGCACCTAGACCAGATTTGAAAACAAGACATTGGTTTTCTCCATAATCAGAGCTTTTCATTATTTGAAATGTCTGATCGCTTAAAGGTCGTGTTAATTTGGTTGAAAATGCACAGAACTACGTCACACAAATAGACAAACACTTCTGTTATTCCACTAAAATTCACCAAAGATTTACTCACCTTTGAAGTTCGAGAATGTTGTCAAAAAGTCATGGAATCGGTTGATTCTCAACCAGTTTTGAGTTTCCTCAACTGTTGAATCTGACACAAGTTTCTAGGTGGAAATGAAATGAGCAAAAACTGCAAGCAGAGTGAACAGCCATGAAACAAATGCGCCTGACGCGTCGCATTACAACTGTCATAATTGTAAACAAATCATGAAAATTTCCTTTTTAAGGTCTGGATGTCTGTTGCGGAAAAAGGCTGCGTATTTTCCTATAATAGCTTGGCCGAGTTCTCGTTTAGCGGATGTGTACTTGGAACTTAAAAGCTCGTGGTTCTGAACTGGTTCTTTTGGATTGGCGATTTATAAAATGACTCGAGGTGAAAATGACTTTCCCTACTTTGTAATCTTCTAAACAGATCTAACAAGATACATATAGCGCAATTACTTGATCTATTTTCAGTTATTCAGTCCATTTTCTGCAAGTCTTTGTGTGTCATAATTGCATAAGACAACAAAATCAAAATATTGAATATATACCAAATATGCAAAAATGTTAGTTTGGCGGTGTTGAAAATAATCCGAGGTGAAGAAATAGCCTTCACAGACAAACACGATATCTTCTTGCAAGGATTAGACGCATTCCCGCAATCAATGCAGAAAATGTGAAGTGTTACCGGGGGAAGGAGTATTCTTAGGGGGAAATGCTGTTTTTCTCCATTATTTTAAGGTATAAACTTATTCTCAGTTTTATAAACTATCCAATGGTGTCCGGAATGGTGTCCACGATGGCCTAGGATCGGATAAGATGGCGACCGCTTGCTTATGCTTGTCGAGACACCTTCTCCTGTTCACAATGAACATCATACCTGGACTTGGGCAATCGCTGCTCGGCTTCCAGTGACGATATCCGGGACTTGACCATTCTGCTGCGTACACTGTAGCTGTTGTTGCTGCTGCTGTTGTTGCAAAGGCGTACTCGATGCAATGTTCCCAGTCAGTTGAAGCTGACTGAACATCGAGGAACTGGTTGGAAAGAAATTCAAACATGTCTCGTTAATATATACATGTGAATCGTAATAAGTACCTATTTTTAGCCCTGAATAATATCTTCTTCCTATGATATTAAGACTTGAATAAGTTCTTCATGGACTTCAGATATATATTATTTGGTACGGGCAAAAACAGCATTTACTACGTGAATAGAGATATTCAATGCGTCCATGATGATTGAGTAATGTGGGTATATAAGATGGAAGTGATGTTTTCTTGTTGTCATGATGAGAAGAACAGGGTGGTAGCGGTGAAAAAAGATCAAGGGCAGAGGGGCTCGCCAAAGGGCGTGGCCGGGCATTTGTTGGGGACGAGTGGTGAATACAAAATAATCTTAAACTTCAGAGGAGTGAAAGCTGGAAGATGGATGCTGAGAAGCTAGCAAAATTATTGGAAATCAAACACTGGTCATGTGTTCGACCATCGATTTTAACATCCACCCTCTGAACATAGATGCAAATCCCAAACTATATATGAAAGAATTTGATTTTCAACTTAACAAGTGGTACGTAAAAGAAACAAATTAATACCATGGCGAGAGCCAACTTCCGTCGCCTTGAATATCCGATGATGATACCGAAAGCGAGTTTGCTCGTGACAGGGAAGACTCTAACGGCTCTAGCTAATAACAGAAGCCAGAGTTAAAACCATAAACAAATGGAAGTATATACATAAGTGCCATTGGAAGTATATACAAGGTGGCTCAGGAATGACTGAATAGTATTAACTCATCATATACAATCCACTGGCAGAATAGGACGTGTAGAAAGCTATCAGACTATACAGTCATCAACAATGATACAATGCTTGCATTAGTTATATACGGCTTAAGTTATAACTATTATTCAAATATTTTGCATAGTTGAGAAGAATCTTTTTCAAAACTAAACTCATTCCATTGCCGCACGACGTACAAATCCAACATTTTCAGGATAAAATCCTACACATAAATACATTATGACAGTACTTAAAATACCAAAGAATATCAAAGTCATTCTGAACTTACTTCTTTTAAAACAGTCACTTCATTCGATGATTGTAAAGAAATCTAAAAAGCAGTTTAAACTAATGATAAATCAATCTGTATTAAATCAGAACTGACCAATACACGGTTCAATTATTACCGACCTTACACGATTTTCTTACCAGAAATCGTTCCCTCAAAGGGCAAAGGTTAAGTTGGAGACCAAAGGCTAGGCTTTCGTCACTTGTTAAGCAGGCATGTATTTGATAAGGCAACGAATCAAATTCTTCGTTTCTCGCTCATTTATGCTCTCTATCCCCCTCAAAAGCTGACTTTCATATGATTGTACTTTAACGCTGCAGTTCTCTTCTCAGCATCAACCCTTTCAAAATAGCTGAACGGTGATAAAAAAGGCACACCCATCGACACATGTCCTTCATTCAGATTACCAAGCACTCTCTTAAAGCCCTGTATCAAAATCCTCTCAAGTTTCATCCAACAAAAATATTCGAAAGTAAACACAAATCAGTCTATGAGAAGAAAGCCAAGCTTCCGAGAGGCCATACCAATTCTTCCTTGGGCAAATTCTCGTGCTTCTGCTTTTCTGACTTGAGCTTTCGATCGGCACCTTTAGGCTAGAAATGGAAAACGTAAAGAATTTTGCTTCCGTGATTACAAGTAGAGCCTTGACTTTATGATTAGCTGTGTATGTCAGTGAAAAAGAATCCTGCATCTCGATTGAAGGCTTGTGGGGCCAAGAACCCAGAAAACGAAAGTTGTCTCTTACACCTGGCCACCATGACTTAAACAGAGCAAATTTTACAATTCAATGCACCCTACGCCACAGCAAACTTTAACAACCTCCCTCCCCAACAAAGATTTAAGTTTCGCCAGAGGCTAGACTATGTGTTTATTGCAACAAACACTGTGTGGTTTCCCGCCAAACCACTGAATAGTGTACTCGACAGTCTTTATATACAAGCTAGAACTTTGAGAATAGCCTACATTGATACGAATTAATAATAAAACCACAATTGGCATCAAAACCCCATCGTTGAGTATGGATCAAAAGCGAGGTATACAAGTGGTACTACATATATTACATAGTGGAATACAAGTATCAATTAGATGTCATTATCATTTGAAAATATCACTATTATCAGCTTAGAATGTACTAAAAGCTCGAATACAAGATACTCAAAAGGAAAATCAACTAGTATCGAATAAGTCGATGAATACCTTAAAAACTTTGATCTGGCAGCCGGCAGATACTAAGGATGTTTCCTCCGATGTGACGTCATTCGAATGGTAGATATCAATTTGCAGCCTCAGCGGTATTCCACTTTCACCGCCTAATGATAATGAAAATAGAAAAAGCATACTTACAAGTAATGAAGAAAGAAAGAAAAGGCAATGATGGTACTAAATGAGGATCTGCTTGCATTTTCTGCAAATAACAAAATATTCGTACCTGATCGTTTTCAAAATGATTTGAAGACGACAAAATACCAAATTTCAAAGCAACTAGCATTGACCTACATAACGCTATGTCGATTGGTCCAACCATGAGTGTTATACTATCATTTACGTAAAATCAAAAGAGACCAAAATCAGAAAAACGTGCAGTCAGGAAAAATCGTGGCTACAAATCAGCACATATTTTGAAATCGATGATAAAAGCTCAATTTTAAGAAACCTATATATTTAAGACTAGCTAGCAATACCAGAAAGAATGAAAAATGGATGTGTGGATGACATTTGAAATTCCCATTGAAAAAAACGAAGCCGTAAATATCCAATAGCCCCCACCCCCTTCTCGTCGAAGAAGTAGCTACACAACCGAATTGGCCCCTTCAATCAGACAAAATACCTCTCTCTCTCCTCTTAAAAAAGACTAAAAATACACAGGTTTATTGAATCATACCACTTTTTCCTTTTGTAAACTCTGAGCTCACACAATTAATCTGGGAAGAACAAAATTCTCAAAATTGTGAAAAAGTTGTGCAACAAAAGTAGCAGATGAGGCCAGAAGAAAATACTTCTAAAACTCATAAAACTAATCTTGACAAAAGCATACAAAACACACCAGCCACAAAAATAATCCCTATAAGTTGCTTACATGAGTAGATTAAACGATAAGAGTCTTTGGAAATGAAGACATTTCAATTAAAGCGAGCTGACCAATGATGTTATGAACTACAGGAAACTGTAAAGCCTTGGGGACCGAAACCCCAAGATAACGACTGGCTTGAGACTTGACCAACCGCTTATTAAAGGAATGCTGTTTCTGGGCGTGTTATTAGTGCAACCCATGCAACCTCAACTTAGTGTGGAAAACAGTTGATTCAAACGAACTTTAATAAAGTACATAAATAATCAGATAAACATCAGATGTACCCGGCAAAACAATCTGGTGTCAGATTTTCTGTCCCACTTGAAATCGATTACATTCGAGAACTGACTGCTGTTGCAAATTTCGTGGATTCCCGAACACATGGGAACGTCTGAAAATATAATAAAATTATATAAACAAAGGCTGGATTTATAAGCTTACATGCAGGATTTCGGGTTAAAAGCAGTTTGTTCTTGGAACTTAGTAGGCCTTGGTCGTCAAAATACAATTCAATTGAAAACTAGCAACCAACTTAATAGCGCATAAAAATCCCCATAAACAAATATTCAACAACTACAAGACATATAATGAACTGGTTTTTTTAATATGAAGCCAAACACACAATTTAAACAGAACTGTTGGGTCGACATAGAACAAACAACTCTAATTTGAGAATCTGATAATTTACGATACTGCCTTCCGTTGCTTTTTACATTTTCTGAAATTCAGCTTAAATTTTCGCATACATCCCAAGTGTTCTTGCTTGCTTGTCTTACTTTCTTGTACACTGAAACAACTACATTGCAAGATACTCAATAGGAACGGAATTTTACAATTTATGGTTGAAACTCATTACTCAATTCAATTATTATTCGCCTTGTGAAACATTTTCTCCACTGCAGGATACTTGTGTGCAATAAAGAACAAACTTAGATGAAAAGACGTGTAGCTCCTTATTAAAAAACTGATAAAAACACCCCAGCAATACTAATCTTGTTTCGCTCACTACCAATAGATTTCATCTCGAAAACGATACTTTTTGAAGGGATTGAGAAAACATAGATAAAAGTTTTAAGAAATTCCTTATTCCCTAGAAACAATAGATAAAAATAAATTCACTGTGATGCCAATCTTATTTTGTGGGAAGCTGTCCGCCCTTTCTTACACAAAATCTGTAAACAGATGCGCAGAATCTATTTCAAAGAAATGATAGCACTGAAAATGTGTCTTCATAGAAAAGAGCATGTTACCTATCTCAAGCATCATTTCATTGGCATGGTTATTGCTCCACTCGTCAAACTTCTCTAATTCTATAACCTGATACTTCCTATCATGAAATCCAAGGCGAATGACTCCCTTTGAAAAAACTTAACACAATCAGTATCAATAAAAAAGGTTTACAGTGAAACTCATTGAAAATGTTTGCAGCTTACTAGACCAAAACATAATGAAAGCTAAAATCTTTAGAACTAAACATTTCAATTTCAAGCAATAAGTGCATTAGCTTTAAGCTTTAGATAAGGGTTACCAAATTTGCAAATTAAAACTGAAGATGTCATAACATATGATTTTATAAAGCAAACCAACCTAATCAAGCAAAATTAAGGCGTAACTTGCGTAAAAACTAATACACTGATAAAATAACATTCGATCACACCAGTGACACCATTTCTGCAACTGTTTAGCTTTATCAGTAGCTAAGGTGGTTGTATCAATAAACTTTTCATATTTTTATTTCCCTTGACAAACTTGTGTCATCAATCTCACAAAGCAATATGTTTCCAAAAGTTTATTCCCTTAAACACGTATACAGCAGAGTTGTTGTACATGTTTGTACATGGTACAAAGAAATGGATGATTATTGTGTAACAGAATTATTGTTAAAATACGTTCATGAAATGTTTACAAACCAGGTTGCTTTGAACCCCCGTGATTATTTTTCAATGGCTGCTTTTAGAACACCAAGAGCCTCACACTCACAAAAGATTATGGAAGAGTTGATGCCGTTAAATTTTCATTCTTCTTTTCGATCATACCCATTTGAAATAGCTTGCCTGATAACATAGTTAATCAGTGTAACTCAGAATCCTTTCACAGTCTATGTAGAAACCATTTCAGCAAAGGATAAATATGTAGACATTTGTATCAACCAGCAATGGGTGGTTAAATGTATTTTTTTATGATAATGATGATGATGATGCCTACATTTAGTTCTAATCCCTAAGAGCATGGCCCTCCCAGGGCAATGGATGAAGGAAATCATGGAGGTAACTCCTATACTTCTATTCGCCTTATCAATCAGTATAAAACAGATAAAGAATGCTCCATATAAACATTGTGACCCCTACTGACCCCTACCTTCAAAAACTGTTCAGAAGCTGGCAACCCAGAGATGCACTGCAGGAGTATCTCATATGACTGGGCTGAAAATTACAGTAGATGACAATTTAAAAGCCTTGACTTTAAAAGAAATAACACAACTCTCAACAAAAGAGTGCCACACAAAATCCTTGGATTAAAGCAGTTTCTTTACTTCCTGCACTTAAACATCAATAGAAAAAAAGTTGAGACCGCATTAGATTATATTTTCGAAATATGTTAGGTAATAACTTTTTCATCTTTGAAATAATCATTCCTTTAATACTTGCATTGATTAAGGTATGTCAAAGTTTCCTCATTGATTTTCCTTCCAGGTGATGTTGGTGCCTTTAGTATTAGTGCAAAACTGCAAAACAGAAAATAAAAATCTATAAATAGTTCCAGCCAGTTGCATCAATACTGCTGATTACAATATCATAACCTTGGTACAAAGATATAAAAACTGAGATATTACATATAAATAAAAACTTCCTTCAAAAAATATCAATCAATCAACCAATCAGTTAGGTTCCCTACACCAAATCTTTCATCTAGATCAGCCACTGTGGAACAAAAAATCAATATGATATTACAATAAAACAGAATCCTGTTACAGTAGAATTATTGAGCTTGATATCCTTTTTACAGTAAAGTTCATAAGCTTTTTCAGATTTTCTGGAGATGGGCTTCAGGAGATGTGATGAAATGTACCTTGGTGGGGATGGGCTTCTAGAGGCTTCTTGAGTCTTCATGCTATTAACTGTGATTCTGCCTTGAATACTGCAATAAAATAACAGAATACCTATATTAACAACAAGTAACAAGCTTTTAGCAAGCATCTCTGGGACCCTTTCCATGAGTGTCCTTTTGACCAAGGCTTCAAAATTCAAGTAATTAGACATCTATGAATGTGTCAAATCTCTGTCTAAAGAGATGACAAATAAAATCAAAGTATTAAGGTGCCATTTTCTTTAGAAAATAATTATGAAAACTCTTTTCCAATAATTTGATGAGAACATAACAATCTCACTTAAGCTCAATGTTATTGATGTAAGTGTCCAGTATTAATTAATTTAATTTTGTATCTCACTTTTTTAAGGCAAGAAAAGACACATCAGCAAAAATGTGCAATTTTTGTACTAATCACATCAGTAGACACATCAGTACTAATTTGCAAGACTGCCTCGTGAACAACATAAATCATATTTTCTCTAAAAAAAGAAGTATGATCAAATCAAATTTATTCTTTTCCCATTTCTAGCAGAACAAATGTACACAAATATAAATCCTTTGAGAGGGCAGGTAAACAAAGTTATACTGAATACTTGCTATGTTGTATGAAATGTATATTAATCAAAGCTCTTTCTCTTACTTTTCGAACTTAGGCTGGTTGAAGTGATGTTGAATGTTAGTAACATTCTCAACAAAGTCTTCTTTTGATTTAAACAGTGGAAGACTAAGCACCTCACTGGAAAAGATTAAGAGCATGCAAGGTTTTCACAAAATCAGACAA